>OX578134.1:1433805-2101305 GCA_951213105.1 Amaurobius ferox | reverse complement strand
AAATTACTATGACAGATTGTTTCTTGAAAATGAATTCATTTGTGCACACAAAACCATTTTTCCATATGGTCTCAATCAAATATTTAATCATCATAATATAGTTAAAAAGTCCTTTAATTCTCCTAATGAAGACCATAATATTTATAATTCCTTCAACAATCATAAAAGTAAATCAAAAAGAACTAAAAGAGCAAGTAAATATAATAAAAAATTGCCATCATTATCTGAGCTAAAAAATGCCATCCTTCAGCAACATGCAAATTTTAAAATTACTTTTGATTGGAAACAATGTAAAAACTGGATTTTCGCAATTAAATATGGTAAAAATCTTAATAGTTATTTATATGTCACAGACATAAACTTTAATGACGAATCAAAACAAAATACTAAAATAAATGAATATTGTACCTTGAATTTTACTAATTCTGTATTAAATAATCTGAAGATAAATAATTTTTTAAAATCGGTTTCCAATTACTTTCCAGTCAAACATGTAAATCCTAAAATTGCTTATAAATATGATAAACCGTTAGGACGTTATATTTTCAACTATAATCAAATTGCCAAATCAGTAGATATTAATCAAAACTATGAATTGGTTAAAGAGTCATATTGCCACTGTCATTTTAAAAAATACAAAGACTTCGTAGATAAACACCATGGGCATGTTATAACGGGAAATCTAAATATTATTAATTATGATGCACTAAGATCACTGATGATACTGGGTACTAAGTACCGTATACCTACTAAATTTAAACATAAATTAATATGTAAAGGTTTATTTCTTGACTTAAATAAATTTATCTATAAAATCAGTTATAAATATCAAATCCCCGTAGAAGCCTTTAAACCTTGGAGAGTCTTAATAGAGCAATACTTAAATCATTATATATATAATCAGAAAATTAATAATTCATATAAACTTAATTCAATTAAAAATGATATTAAAGAAATACAAAATGATTTTGTCATTACATATGTCGATAAGGCAAGTGGAAACTACTCAATAATATGTAAATATTATCATAAAAATACCCTTCAGTCACTCTTACTTAATAATCATATCTATAATTTACATAAAACTAACCTTAAAATCTTATACAATAGAATATCAGCCAAATATAAGCAAATCCATCTAAAAAATAGTTGTAATAACATTCCATATATTGTTTTAGTACCCAAGTTTCATAAATCCCATGTTGCTTTTCGAACCATTACCAGTGGGCATAATTCTTACATTACTAATGCTGGAAAATTATTATTAAAGATATTACATGAAGTATCCTCGTCAGATGAAATCTCAAATACTTGTCATATTGTAAAAAACAGTTTTGGAGTAGTTAAGAAATTGAAATCTCTTACTAATATTCGTAGTATTTATACCTTTGATTTCAAAGATTTGTTTAATAATATTAATATAGATGATCTGTATAGAATTATTTTAGGAATTTTTGAAAAATATAATATCAACCAAAAATATTCAAATTTTCTTTTTAAAAAATTACTTAACTTCATTCTTTATGAGAATTATATTCAACATGTTGGTACTATTTTTAAACAACAGGTTGGTATCCCACAAGGGGGGTGTGCCTCATCATTGTTAGCTAATCTGTATTTATTCTTCTATGAAAAAAACATTAATCCAAGCTTGCATAATATACACATGTTTAGATATTTAGATGACATTTTATGTGTATCCCCAAATAATAATATCCCTATAGTATGAAACTTTTATCCAAAAAATTTACAATTAAATGCAAGTAATAATGACACAAATGTTGCAAACTTTTTAGATTTAAATTTAAATTTACAAAATTGTAATATGGTTATAAACTTGTATGATAAAAGACAGGATTTTAAATTTAATACATCAAAAATTCAACATTTTGACTCTTGTCTGCTTATATCTGTATTTAGAAGTATTATAATAAACCAGGCTCTTAGAATCAATAAAATTTGTGATGAATATTATAAATTAGCGCACTTTATGGAATTATTGAGTACAGCGGCTAATAATGCATATCCCCCCAATTTTGTTATTAAAATTATCAACTCAGTGTATCAAATTTCACTCGATAACATCCTAGAAAACATTCCCAATTATAGTGACTAACATACAGGAGAGAGAGAGGGGGGGAAAATATATATATATATATATATATATGTATGTGTGTGTATATATATATATATATATATATATATATATATATATATATGTATGTGTGCATGTATATGTGTATATTATATATAATTATTTATTAATTATATAAATAAATAAAAATGAAAAATAATAAACTAAGTCAAAAACATTAGAAAAATCAAAAAATCGGAAAATAAGATGCATTAACATTAATGTTTTGAATTTTATTTTCGCAAAAAAATGTAACTTTTGTCAGTATTGAAACTACGTTTTGAGCGCCCTTATAATGGTGTATAGTGGCATTCTCGATTATCCAGTTTTCCTATGAATTACTTGTTTAGTAGGAGTTTTCATCTTTGATTCATGTTCGTATTCAGTTCTGCATGTTTGGGAAGTTGTATTCTGAATTGCTTGTCCAGTCTCCAGCTTAGACTCACTGGACGGGTTTGGGAGTATTTCCGTGAACGTTCGTACTGCCTCCTTGGTAGAATTTCGACTTGTTCATTCCGGTGCTTCAAGATTAAGCTGTTGAGGTTGATCGTGTATACACGTGGTGAGGAAGAAGGATTCATGCCGCATGGTAATACAATTTTCTTAATGTATCCTTTTTTCATTTTTTCATTTTTTGATGTCTGTAGTCTGAGTTTAAGCATTTATAGTAATGTATTATTGCTTAATCTGAAACAGGCATTTGTTTGGGTTAATTAGAATTAAATACTCAGACCTGAAGAGGAATTTTATTCTGATTATTCATCGAATTTGGGAAGGTTCTGTTCTTTTCTCTTATCGGCATTATGGCCGTGAATTTGCTTCTATTGTGATGTTAATATTACTTGAATTGTATTTTTTTTTTTTTTTTTTACATAATTCTTATTATTTCATTTCAAATATATATATATATATATATATAAGATTCATATGAAAAAGAGAGGGGAAATGACCAAATGCAAGGCATAAAATGGTAGAGGGGGATGGCGACCCCTCTTTCCCGTTTAAAAGACTGCTTTTATGCCCGGGCATAAAAGCAGTCTTTTAAACGGGAAAGAGGGGTCGCCATCCCCCTCTACCATTTTATACCTTGCATTTGGTCATTTCCCCTCTCTTTTTCATATGAATCTTGTATGTTACTTTAGGAGAATGTGCTGCATTGCGCCAACTTCTGGAGAAAAATTGGATAACTGTGAAATAATTTTATTTTAATATGTTTACTATGCTATATATATATATATATATATATATATATATATATATATATATATATATACATAATAATAAAAATTTGAAAGTCCAATGATAGAAAAGTGAGAAGCTGCAACTCGAAAAACCTAACTTTCTAACAAACCTACCAAATAAAAGTATAAAACAGCAAATCTTCACTCAATTGAAAAAAAAAGAATTCGATTCATCAACTTAAAGAAAATCAACAGATTTCAAGGGTATGGAAACGATAAGAGAAAAACATAAAAAATCCAAACATCATTGCTCTACACGTGGACAAGGGTAGGTTTTAAACGAAAAAGATCAATCATGCATAAGCATTGATTATGAAACACTTTCCAACTGAAATGCAATTTCATTTAAAAATTTCTAAAATGTGATACATTCAGAGGTGATATCTTTTACATTATCACAGTACTACAGTAATTTATTATACTTAAATATTTAAAACTCTATCGAAATATATATCATCTGATTCTCTATGCAAAATCAATGAATATTTCATTCATATAACTTGTATTCCAGACTCCAGAGTTAATTAATTTTGTGTGAAAAAAATTCAGCAATTCTTATGTAACTCACCCTACAATCGCTTGAGATATTTGCATTCTGCATAAGTTAAAATTAGGCTTCGTTGAAGAAATAAAGAAGTTTAGGGATCATTTAAAATCACAACTATTGTAATTGCATAGGCACGGAATTTAGATACACAGATACACAGATAATATATATATATATGCGTGTGTGTGTATATATTCAAAGTATTGGAATCGTGCCGAAGATCGGAACTCGAATTTTCTAAGGATCTACACGTTTTGGGACTTCTAGAACACGAAAAACTATTTTTAGGAAGACGTCTGTGTGTGTAAGGGTGTATCTGTGTATGTTTCTGTATGTCTGTGAGGATATTACATCCACTCTAATTGAAAAACTAATGGACCGAAATTCATAAAATTTGGTAGGTATGTTTTTTGTGCGAAATCCTGATTTCATTAGATTATTGTACGATTCGTAATAAAAGAATCTGCCTTCTTTGCGAAATGGCCGGCATAAATTGACTTTATCCACCCTAGCTAAAAACTAATGGAAGAAATTTAACAAAATTTGGTGTATAATATTTCAATAGCCTACAAGTAATTTATTTATATACCAAATTTAACAAAATTTGGTAAACAAGTCATCTGTAGGTTATTGTAGTACGATTTGAGAAAAAGAAAGGGGCTATTTTTGCGAAATGACCCGCAAAAATCGTTAAATATAAAAATAAGACTACGTGTGTCCAATTATATCAATTAAATTCCTATTTTATACGTGATTTTTGACAACAAAATGAATAAGACTAACCCCATTACTCTAGGACTAGCCGTTCTTGCGATACTCTAGTTTTTTCGCGTTTTCGCTACGCCACCTTTGACAATAAGTCCAGCTATCAAATGAGAACCAAATTTAAGTTTAACGTGCAAATTCAATGTCATTTAAAATACTTATGGCTGTTATTTTGTGCAGATAAACTTAAATTATTATTGAAGAAATAAAGAGAACGTGAATATGAGTCTGCAGGGAAAGACATTTGCTGCCCACATCAGAATTTTTAACAGTATTACAACAATGATTTATAGAGGTGAACGGGGATTATTTGCAGGCCATTTAGAAAAAAAAAATGTATAATCTATATTTAAAGATCCACCAAATTTTTGTAGAATAAAATGTTAAACAAATTTAAGCTGTGTACAAAGTTTTAACTCTCTGGGACGTAGGAAAATGCATTAAAATGCCATCAAATAAGTATATCATGAAGAGTTATACAAAATAAAAAAAAAATTGAAAAATTGTTATCTACCAAATTTATTTCAAAATGTGAAATTTCTCTCATATACAAAATAATTAAACTGTCTATTAGTGTCGTTCAGGACAGAGCACCAGGCGCGAAGCGCCTTTAATCTCCAGTTTCCATATGTGGTTCTTATCGTCATACTGTGACATTAATTCAATGACCCTAATTGGAGGTTCAAGGTTTTTATTTACTACTTTTCATTATTTGTCCTAGCTCCTAGTGTGGCTGTTTCTTGCACATTTAGAGTTTAAGCAGTTTGGGGGGTTGATGCAGATCTAAGGTTTACCTAGCATTTTGGCAGCTTAGAATTTTGAACATTTGTCGCGAGTTTTATTTAATAGCAGATGTTTGAGGTGGTATTTTTAATTCCGATTATCGATGTTTAGAACAGCGCGGGGTCTCTTACGTGATTTGGCCTTGCGATGTTCATAGTCATGCAGATTGAATAACAGTTCATTTGGAACGGATGGCAAATGTTTGTAAAATTTAAGCGCTAGCTTTTTAATTTGGGCTCTAACAGTTTTTATTTTACAGTCATTCCTAATTACCGAGTTCCTTAAGTACATGGGAGCTTTCCTGATAATCCGCAGGATTTTGTTTTGTTTTGTCTCTAGGAGGTCCATTGTAGTTTTACAGGCATATCCCCATACGGGTGCTGCATACAGCATTCCCGGGCGGATGACCGATTTATAAATTAGCAGTTTGTTTTGATGACTGAGATTTCCGTTTCCTATCATTGGGTATAAGGCTCCTGTAGTTATATACGTTTTTTTGATTAAGTTCGTTACGTCCTGTTTCCAGGTTAGGTGGGAATCTATCGTTACACCTAGGTATTTAGTAGATATTTTCCGCGCGTAAGGCATGATTGTTTATATACAGTGGCGGCGGCGGTTTGTTTTTCCTCGAGAAATAAATCCAATGACATTTATAGGGGTTTAATTTTATTCGCCATTTTTCCAGCCATGTTTGGAGTATGTCTAAGTTTTGTTGTAACTGTCTGTGCATTACTGAGACAAAGGGGTGTTTTGCAAGTATCGCACTGTCGTCTGCAGAGAGTGCCAGCTCTGTGTTTGGAGTCCTGGGGATGTCGTTGAGGTATATGTTAAAGAGTGTCGGGCCCAGAATAGAACCTTGCGGTACACTACTTTTAATGAGCTTGGGTGTAGATAAGTTACCTCCTGCTCTGACTTGATAGTGTCTGTTATTTAAGTATGAAATTAAAAGTTTGACAATAGCGTTAGGGAGTTTTAAGGTGATCAATTTGTACGCTAATCCACAGTGCGACACTTTATCAAAGGCTTTTTGTATGTTCAGAAAAATCGCAGCTGTGGGTGTCTTGTTATTGAGACCAGAAGATATGTATTCTACCACTCTCAGTAATTGATGAGTGGTGGAGTGCTTTGGCCGAAATCCAAACTGCTCCGTAATGATAATGTCATTCTCACTAAGGTGCGTGTTCAGTCTCTTAAGAATTATTTTCTCAGTAATTTTACTAAGTGTCGGTAGCAAGCTAATTGGTCTGTAGTTGGCTAGAATTGTGGCATCCTCACCTGGCTTAGGGATTGTTATGATTATCGCTTCCTTCCATTCTTTGGGAAAATAGTTTAGTTTTAATATTTTATTTATTAAGACAGTCAAGTAACATATTACGTTTAGGGGTAGATTTTTAACCGCAATATTTCTGATTTTGTCGTGCCCTGGGCTTTTACGGTTTTTGAGGTTTTTGATAATTTCTACTATCTCCTGCGGAGTGGCTGGGTTAATCTCAGCCGTTACCGGGGAATTCCTGAAGTTATTCAAAGTTTGTCTAACCATTCTTAGGGTGTTCTGACACATTAGATCGTGGTTTGGTTGGAATTGTTTTTCATAATGGCTTGCAAGCGCCTCGGCTTTTTCCTCGTCTGAGTACGCGATTTTAGCGCCATCCATTAGAGGCGGGAGCTTAATTTGAGGTTTCCTGAGTCTTTTTGCGAATTGCCAGAGTGATACGTCTTCTGAGCTAAGGGATTCGATTAGTTCTTTATACTGTTGCTGCTTTTATCCGATAATTTTTTTCCTGACTTTGCACGTGAGTCTGTTAAGCTCCCTCTTAAGGGCGGGGTCTCTGTTAGCCTTCCATGTCTTACGTATTCTATTTCTTTGCCTGACTAATTGTTTGACATGGTGGGAAAGTGTGGGCATTTTTGGAGACTCATGATGTGTTGTGGCAGAGGCAATTGCTCTCTTGATTTCTGTTGTGAGTGTGTGCGTGGCAGAGTCAATATCCGCCGTGCTCATTATGTAAGGTACTGCTAAGTGCGGCTCGAAGAGTGCTCTTTTGAATACTTCCCAGTTGACCCTCTCTTGTCCCAAAGAGGCTGGAAGAGGTGTGTTCAGATCGAATGTCACCGGTACCGGTAAATGATCCGAGTCGAATTCATCCAGGGTACTAATAGTGTGAGCGTAGTCAATGTTTTGCAAACGCTTGGAAAGATTTTTATTATATTATATATCTCTTTTTTCGTTCTGGACGATATCCCAAAAGTCAGAATTTAATTGAATTTGTTTTTTTTTCCTTTTATGAAATAATTTTTAATAAAAAAATTACTTAACATATTTTACTGAATTTTTTTTGATATATTTTAAGGGATAATAGTAGTGGTGTTTGATCACTTCTGGAATAATATCTTATACTTTATACCCGTTAACTTCAGATGAGTGTTATATGACCGTATGAGAGTTAACGGGTATAAAGTATAAGAATTTATTCTACAAGTACGACCATGTCGATTCATGATGATTAAATGGTAACTAAGAGTGAATTCTTATATACAGATCGATAATGTATTTTGATAACTCATTTTCTAGAGAAATGTATTTCCATTTTATAAATAGTCGTGTTTTCTGTTAATACAGAAATAATCTCGTGTTTCACTCGAACTCTATTCAACAACCTTGATACAATTTTAGATATATTCTTACCCCAGAAGAAATACGATTACGAATTTCCTGTTAGTATGCATAAACTTCCTGCGAGTTATCTGAAAGAAAATGATTATTTTAGAACGAAAGAACTCGTCGACCAAGCCCACACTTTTAGGAGGCGCTATGAAATGTATATTTGCACAACCTTTTCTATTTCGACGTGTAAGTTATCACCACATCATTTAAAATTGATAAGTTTTTAACCTTTTAATTATTTGAATAATATACACTAGACACCATATAAAATAAAAAACACCATTTATTTTTTGTTAACACATTATTTATAACATACAAAATGTAGTCATTCCATTTGACTAGAAGAGTTCATCACATTCTGACTTCTTTCATCTGAGTAGAAACAGTCACATACTCTTATGAAAATGTTCACATACTCTCATACTTCTTCATAATAGTTTAAAAAGATAAAAAAATTTATTTATAAAAATTATCACTAAAACTAAAAATCATGATTTGTGTATTTCTCTCATGTAGTGTGAGATCAAGTATTTTAATTCCGTGTAGTTTAATTGAAAATTATTCTTCCTGTTTTATACCTTTTATCATATAATGTCCGTAAGACAAACATGTAATTTTATCATCTAATATATATTTCTTATCATAAAAACTACTTAACGAAATTTTATTTAGGTTAACAGTACACAACTCATGATTTTTACTAATAATTTGAGATTGTTTATTTCGTAATAAATCATCATTTCGTAATGTTTTGATAAAATTATCATGTTGAAGAGTTTTCAAAACACTAGCTTTTATTCCTTTTGCTGTTTTTTTACATTCCGTTCCAAAAATATATGAATACATTTTTGGTTTCAAACCACAAAACTCTTTAATCGCTAAACCTCTTGTTTCATCTTTTAAAAACCCTAACCGCATATAGTTCGCAGTATTATACAAGAAATGATCTTGTTCATAATTCGAAAAATCGAAGATATTAGGGAGTTCTGTTGCCATATCTTCATAAATATCATGAGTTTTTATTTCTAAACACAGACTATCAGTGTCTGTATATAATAATGTAACTTTATCATTGTAATATTTTTTAAAAACTTCATAGTAAATTCGATGCATGTGAAGTTTGCTTAATTCCAATACAGTAAATCCAATATAAATCGGTTTATTTAAACATAAAGTACTACGTTTTTTTTTAAATAAAACACAATGTTCGTTAATCGGTTGAAAATAATCTAAACACGAACTTTGTAAGTGTTTTTTGCATTCTTTTTCGGTAATACCGATTGAAACGTTTCTAAGTTTTCTAACATTTAATAACGTACGACCAAAAAATGCGTTATTCATTAATTTGAAAAAATTTTTAAAAAAGTTTCCTTTCGCCTTCTTGCGTTCGTTATTATTCAATTCGATATAGGGTTTCAACCATGGTGTTTGGCGAAAGGAAACTATTCTATGAATTTGTTTTAAAATCATTCCCTGTTTTAAATAAAATTGTAAGTTTAAATAATGAACTACATAACTTTTTTTATCGTTTAAATTTGGAATAAGCTTTTTTGTTTTATTAAACTTTAAATTAAACTGATGTAATAAATGTTTTTGATATGGTGATAAATCATCATAAGTAACTTCAACGTGTTCCGCTGCCAAAGGAAAAGATTCATGTTCATCGTGTAAGGATTCTGGATAGGATAAGTCTACTTCTAATATATATCCGATATCTGAATCGGGTGTAACTTTAAATATATTAAATTGTTCTATTTCCTTAGAACTCAACCATTTAAAATTCCCTATTGGTAAATAACTCGACATAACATATCCGTAAAGGTTAGTCACATCTAAAGATATTATGTATTTTTCTTCTAAATCAGGGTTATATGTTTTTGGAATATAAATATTATTTGCTTCGCTGAATCTTTTACCAACCATACACACCCCTCCTCGTATTCCATGTTCAAGTAACAGGTACATATCTACGTCTTTAATGAGTTCAAGGGTGCAATCTGTCATTTTAAGTCCTGCACTCCAAGTTAAATCGGCTGCTGATATGAATTCCAATGCTTCTAAATTATAGATTTTCATAGTGATATCTCTAAAACTTTCAAACACTTCTGCTAATAGTATACAATCACAAAATAAATATAATTTAAGATAATCTTCAAAAGTTTTACATTTAAATTTTTTCCAAATTTTTTTCGCAAACATATATTCTTCATCAGTTATGTGCTCGTTTGTGAGATCATTGAAAAAACATTTTTTAGAGGGGAGTTCAACACCATTTAATTTTATTTCACTATTTAAATATGAATAAGGAAAAACACCTTTTCTTCTTAATAACTGATATTTCTTTTTTGAGGGGAAGAATTCATTAAAAATAGGGAAATTATAATCTGATATATTTAAAGTATCAACCAGCTTTGATAGAGGTGAACTTAAAAAATTATAACTATCTAAAAATTTTAATCGGTCAATTGTGAAGGTAGTAAATTTTTCATTGTTTATTGGTATAACACGAATATTTTTGGCAAATCTGTTTGAAATTTTTTTAAAAATCAAATGAGAATCATATCCAGTTAAATTATGAATAACAACAGGTATAAAAGGCGATATTTGTAAATTTAAATTGCATGGGGAGGAGTGACATAATCCGTTAAATCGTCCCGTTATATGGTTATGGTCTCTAGAAATTATATCTCCTGTTTTAAACTGTTTACCGCAAATATAACATTTCGAACTTTTTGGAAAATCAGAATCGATCATTGGAACATTTCTTTGCAGATACTTAGATAAAGTATTCTCTATTTTTTGCAAAGTTGTAAGAAAATTTTCCACACAATCACCACCTCTATAATATTTATGATAAACAATTTTTTTATCATCAGTTATAATAAACAATGCATAGCAGATAGGTTCATGGACTTGAGTTTTAACTGTATAACTTTGTTTTTGTGAAGGGAATACTGTTTCGAGAGGTATGATCAAACTTTCAAAATCTGCATAAATCACAAAATTTGTTTTCAATAATTTTTGAAATGATTTAAATCTCATAAAGTTTTCACCGTCTTTTGGCATTCTTATGCGTTCGGGTTTGTTCTCTAAACAAAATAATTGATGGGTGTTTAAAGTATCTTTTCTTTGAAATGATGAAAGGCAATTTTTACAATGAAAATGTAATCCATTTTTCACGCATAACAATCTGTTGAAATTAGAAATAAAAAAATAATGATTTTTATATAACATCAAATCTATTTCTTTCTTATTTTTAATTTTACTAATATATATCGGGAATAGATTATTTTCATACCCATAGACGTTAATTTTAAGATTATTCTTTCTTTCAAATTCGGGTATTTGAGTTATTTTAACAGGGTAATTAAGAAAATTGAAATCTAAATATTTTAAATATTTTTTAAATGAAGTAGGGTTGGATTTATTATTTATCATAGGAAATATTCCAGCTAAAACAGAATATAAAAAACACTTTAGATCAGAATTTTTAACATGGATGACACATTTTTTAGCTTTCAATATTTTTGGTAGTATTACAAACCCACACCCTCCGTTTGGTTCACTATATAACCCTAAATGCACCTCAATATATTTAATATCATTAATGATCCACCCACTACCTAATCGTAAAAAGTTTTCAATTGAAGATATTATTTTTTTGATAGCGTTATCTATTTTTTCATCTATTTGATATTGAGATAATAATCTTTCGCAAAATGATGAAAAATAAAATTCTTGTTTTATATATTCATTTTTTTCTATATTTTCATATTTAATGAATTCAACACATTCACATATAATAAAACGTATTCTTAAAGATACGCTATTATTTAATAAGTTAAAAATTTCATTTTTATTATCTATTAACGCAGTTAATGGATCAGAATAATTTTCCAAATCGGTACGAAATGTTTGAACATAATTCTGAAATGAGTATTCCTTCAAATAAAACATATAAATCAAAAGATGAGAAATAACAGGAATAATAAGGTTATTTATCACAAGATTTTATAAATGAAATAATAAATTGCATTCCTTTTATAAGATTGTCTAATGCAGTTATAGGAATATTAAACCGATTTTTCACAACACTTTCATATTCGCGGGTTAGACATATGTAATTGGATTTCCTGAATTCTTTTATTTGAATACTGAGACCGTTACCTAAGTAAACGGAATAATCAGGAATCAATTTTTTACCTTCGCTATCGTGACTCAACACCACATCATATTTGGATGCAGGTTGAGGTTCTGGATCATGAGATGGATGACTTGAAATTGAAGCTGCAATTTCGAATTCTTTTACGGAGTGTTTCCTTTTCTTTATTTTCATTTCCTTTATTGGTGCTTGTTGTGTTCCAGTTACATCTAAAAAATAGTAGATAATTTGAAAAATAATGAAATAATTTTTTTAATTCTACATGAATTGTCTTTTAAATCTTGGAAAAAATAAAACTACAATGTTATTATACCGTTTGATAAAACAGAATCTGTCTCATTATAACAGTCAGATGGTTCAGGTAAATTCTTTCTCGGGTTCTTTTCTTTCTTGAAGATACCATCGTTTCTTTTTCTCTTCAATGTTTTTTCATGTTCTTCGTCAATAATATGATCAAAATCTAAAAAAGAAGCTGGAAACTATCAGAAAATTATTTTTACGTTCACATGTAAACATTATGATTACTAGTTTTAGGATACTTACTTGTAAATGAATTCATTTTTTTTTTCGTGTTCCTTATCATTCAATATTAACAAATAACTACCTGTAAGTGAAAATCAGAGGTAAGTTTGTTTACAATGAAAACCAACATATTTCTCACAATAGAAACACAAGAAAAAAAAAACAAGGCATAATGAAAAAAAAACCATTTAGCGGTTTTTTTTCTAAAGTTAAAGAAGAGATTGTATTTCAAATCTTAACAATCTGATTTCCACTTACCGATTTTCTTTAGTTTTTTAATATTGTCCTATTCCTATTCCTGCAAATATAAAATATAAATAATCCTTCATTATAAATTTTTCCATTCACAACATAATCCAATAAAAGATAATTTAAAATTTTAATCTTCATATATCTATATTATAGGATTTGATACATCTTTGTTAAACATGCAATTTGATAAAAAGAACAATTAGACTGTTATGTAAAGGAGTCACTTCCCCAACCGGGAATCGAACCAGGGATCTCCGACTAGCCAGACAACGCTCTAACCACTTGAGGTAGTGGTGTGAGAACTTCATCTCCTATTCTGCTTTATAGTCACAACTATCATCTTACCTTTATCTGATCGAGATCTTCCTCTCTCTCTCTCTCAAACTTTTGAAGTGATTGTAAAAATAAAAAAATTCACAGCATAATCCAATAACAGATAATTTAAAGTTTTAACCTTCATACATCCAACCGGAATTGAACCATAGATCTTTGACTAACCAGACGAGAGTCTAACCACTTGAGGTACCGGTGCGAGAACTTCATCTCCTATTCTGCCTTATGACCCTACAACTTTCATCTTACCTTTATCTGATCAAGATCTTCTTCTCTCTCTCTATTAAACTTTTGAACTGATTGTAAAAATAAAAAATTAACTTACCGATATTTTACTCTATAGCAACCGAGTAAATGATGAAAATCCCTCCGAAAATTAGGGATATTCCTGATGAGATGAACACCACTTTTTCTAATACAACCATGTTGTATGTTAGAACTGATCTCTAGCACTGAGGTTATATACTTTCTCTCATACTAATAATAAACTTCTGAAGAACTTGCAGTGAAAACATCCTTTTTCAATAATATTCTCCTTTCTTGGAAGTGTTTCTTTAAGAAGGCTCTATATTTCCACAAAAAATATATATATATATATATATATATATATATATATATATATATATATATATATATATATATATATATATATATATATATATATATATATATATATATATATATATATATATATATATATATATATATATATAATTACTAATAATATCGTTTTTACCATTTCTTAACATCGTTGTCTGTTCTGGTTTATTTTTAAACAAAATAATTAATAGTTGATTAAAGTTGTTTTATATATATATATATATATAATATATATTTTGTGTGTTATTAGTATGTGAAATTATATAGATTTTAAAAAATGAAACATACATATGTTAAAATATATTTATTATTTTAATAAACACAATATTACAGAGAAAAACATATCACATCGCGTAGGATGTGTGAAATTACATCAATATTGTTTCTAAACATGTTTCCAAACTATTGATAGAAGACAAAATATTATGGTATATTGGTGTATGCATGTAATTCAGCAACAAGTTCATCATTATTCAATATAAAAAAATATCCAATTTTTTTCTTATTATTTCTGAAATCAGTTACATCAATTCCATCGATATGTCGATTCTTTTCACCAGCAACACACTCCAACAGATCATTATAAAAGTTTTGTGACCATGAACATATTAAATACTGGTTAGTTAAACAATCTTCACATAGAAATACATATCCAAATTTCTTATCATGCTGTCTTTTATGAATGCAATTTATTATATCACAGTTATTTAAGATTTTGAAATAAAATCGTTGTTCGCTAGATTTCCATTCTATTGCTGATTGCATACAGTTATATAAATTTTTGAAAAGTGATGGGTGCACATATATAAAATTTCCTAGTTCTGAATCAGAGAGCAAGAATCCATACCGCTCCATTGTAGATCTAGTGAAGTAATTGATGTGATTATCTAGATATCATGTTTAAAAGTGGTACACAGGTCTGTTCCTTTGCATGGAAGGTGTGACAACATGTTGATAGGAAAAAATTATTTTTCACAAACATCTTGACAAACTTTTCGTTTTTGTCTCTGTGTCTAATATGCAGATGATACATTTGTAATTGACGTGAACTTTGAAAAAGGAAGTATAAACAAAACAACCCGCAAGTTGTTGTCCGATCATCTTGAAAACATATATGGTTGTATTTAATAACGTTAGAATTTTTTTTCATAAAAGAAACCATGTGTTTATTTCGTGGAGGTATTCCATAACTATCAAAGTAGTATGCTATATTATTATGAAAATATATACCAATCCAATGACTACCTGATAATGTTCTTGGATCTAAGTTTACAATAAATGATTTAAAATGAGTTTTTCCATGTGGTAAACTATCAGATGCATAAACCCCTGCAAATCCATTCTTTAACCTGTAATCACTACATGCCAATCTACACAGTGAAATTGTGTTCATTTTTGTATTGCGTCACGTGCGAAAAATGTTTTTTTTTTATATATAATAACAGCTGTTTAATAATCGGTGAACACGCTTCTTGATTTATCTAGTTCGATAGTATTGCGATATTCTGCAAAAACAATCAACGTAACAGTTTCAGGAAGGGGTGTTGCAAATTTCATATCTAGAGCAATATTTCCGGTTTTATTGACACTGGTATGTGTGTCATTTGCAGCGAGATCAGGAGTCAAATCCACACAATATAGCGTATAACCGTCTTTATATTCCAAATAATTAATATTTATGTTTTGAGAATTATGATATCGATTTAAATCCGTAAACAAACTTAGATAACACCTTGCATAGGTATTATTATTAAAATTAGGTTGAAATGGTTTTGCTGGTATCATCAAACCACCATTTAAGACTGTCAAATAATTTAAGTTATAATGCAAGAAATTGAAGGGGTTTTTTTTTATGTTTCCGTTATAACTATCATTGGATACAAATCCTAGAATTAACCGTGTGGGTAACTGGCCAATGAAAGCATTAGCTATTGTGGATGATTGTAAACCACTTGATAATGCAAAAGCTTTTACTTCAATTCGTCGGATAGCTAATTTCACTACCCCTTTTTCCAACGCTTTTTCATGAGCTAGCATGATAGATGAAGCAACACAGACTTTTCTTACATACAGACTCGCTGACTGAATTACAACTTTAAATGAATCATTTTCAGACATTAAAGAAAATATGTCTTTGTTTCGTTGCAATTTTATGCGGACATTAACACCGTTTATTAATAATTTCGGTTGTGTTGCTAAATCGAAATGCAACGTTCCTATAAGATCCATAACATTGCTTTTTTCGCATGCTAATTGTCTGTTCTTATATCCTTCGTTTGCTCCGCTTTTCTTCACATCATCATGTTTCGAAGAGGTATCCTTATGAAACAAACCAGCTCTATACATAGTCTCTTGTGATGATTTTGATGAAAACAGCAAACTTTCTAACAAAGCACGATAACCATAATTTGCTTGTGAAGCTATTTGTTTATCATTTAGAAACACAGCACATTCTGAAAACATAGTATTTAAAAAATAATTAATAGGAGCAACATCATCTGCATCAACCAGATTCGATCCGTTTTTCTTTATAACTTTTACTTGGAGATGTAAAATTGTGTGAGATAAATCCAAATAGTGTTCTCCATTTCCGCTAATATAAAACTCTAGAGGTGTTGTATCTGTTAGGGAAGCCACTGGATGTATTTCTAAAAACGTAGACGAATCAATCCCTAGTTGAATTGCAACATTATTGAACAAATCTAGTTCGCTTTTGAGACATATAACGTTGTTGGTATCCATCATGAAAAAATATCGCGTTGTGTTTTACAACGTTTTGTTGTTGAGTGTGATGATTTTCCGCTGTATTTTCTTTTTATACCCCCTTTTTTTCCTCGACCATGTTGTTGTAATTTATTAAAAATATCCTTTTTAATTTTTGTAGAAGTTTCACCAAATCTATTGCGGGTTGCATCTCTAAACGAGCTTCCAGACGCCACATCTGCTAAGACATTTTTTCCAGTATCTAATAATCGTCCTCCTAAATATCGTGAGGCTTTAATAGCCAACGGTGTGAGGTATCGACCCAAATCACCGAAAAATCCATAACCTCGTTGGTGCGGGATACCTTGAAAATAAGGTCCTCCACCTCCCACTTGATTGCAATAATACGCTTCACAATCTTTGGTGTTTAAGTGCATGGTTACATACAGAATGATGAACCAAAATTTATGACGATGAATTTATAGCTTTTTGCGTCTGAAGGAAAGCATCACAAAAGTTTTCCCTCCCATAAATACAATGTTGTTGCCCGAACTTGTTTTAAGTTCTATTTCAATAGTTTCAACAAAATTTTTGCGCACGGGAAAATAAACAGGTACATCATAGTGATTCACAATCTGATCTCCTTTCTCGTTTACACAAGGAATAGCACGAAGGACTGGTGAAAATGAATCACCTACATGGTGTGGAGCTATTAGATCAGTATACACAAATATTTCGGTTATTCCAGCATCTAATTCTATAGGATAATCACTGACATAATCACCGGTTTTAAAACTGATATTTCTAGTAAAACCCAATAGATCTGCTAATCCTTTGTCAAACATCATTTCACATTTTGGCGGTATGTGCAAATGTACTTTTAAATTTGGTAATTGTCTGAGTTTCACATATTTAAATTCTTGAAACAAATGATCAGCATTCTTGTACATCCCTTCGTTTAAAGTTAAATATTCTGAATGTGTGATATGTGTTTTTGTTTTATAATATTCTTTAATTTCTAATTTGATTAACTCTCCTGCTATTGTATCAATTAGAGGGTTTACAACATATTTTGCTGTTCCTTTTACTACGGTATCCTCTCTTAAATTTATTTTTTGTAAAAACGATCTAGCAAACTCTTTTGTCATACATAATTCAGCATAATCAGATACCACAATTTCCAGTTCATTTCTTATAGGTTCATAAATAAATTTTAAATAATTTTGTAGTTCTAATATTGCTATATTGTCATTTATTATATTAAAAACCCTCTCATCAAATTTATCGTTATTATTATTATTATTTTTTTTTATACGAGTTAATGGGATAATATGTGTCGATATATGTTTGGGATTTCTGTTAATAATTGCAAATGATTGACCATTAAGAGATTGTGTCGATCGTCTAAACTTAAACACACTTGATTTTGTTATAACAATATCTTCCTCCGGTAAATGCAACATATACAATAATTTCGATCCGTTAATTTTTCCTATCAATATTTCAAACCCCTTAGATATTTCAACGCTAATATTTGTATTGATTTCATCCGTTGCGAATCGTATACTTGGTTGAATATTCACGATTTTTTCAATTTCGCGATTGATGTTCACCCAAAAATCATTGATATTTGGTCCTATCTCATGAGGTAATTCTATGTCATATTGCATTATGTTAGACGGTAAATTTTCTTCTTTTATCATTTCAATTTTATAACTATTGTTATGGCCTGCTATATTAAACCAGTTTCTTGGTATGAAAATTTCTGATAATCCTACCTCCCATCGACCTGATAACACTAACGCCGATGATAATTTTGTTCTATATGATGCCTGCGTGTTTTGAGGAAAGTAACCCATGCTAGAATTGCTGGGTAATGTCACATAGAAGTTTGTTAGGATTTCATCCATGATGCTTTGACCCAAGAGTTGAAGCGATTGTCAAATCCTTTCCACTTTATGTAAAACTCTCTATTTTCACCTGTTCCTTTCGTTTTCAAAATTTTTTCCACTCTCCAAAAATCATGTGTGGTTTTCACAACTGTTTGAATTTCCTCTTCATAGAACCTTCCTTTTAAAATCATATCTTTCAAATCTTTTAAGACATAGGTAGGAGGAGTTGTGGGATACTGTTTATGCACAATGAAGATCTCATCAGTCCAATTAGGTAAATACCCTCTTTGAAATACTTTTCTCGTTTTCGATATTCTCACTTGCTCACCAATATTAAATTTATATTTTGACTCTATTCTATAACCATATAGCTTTTGAAAAATTAACGGTTCTAATTCTGGTCTAACTTCAACGGGTGCTAATCCGATACTATTGTGTTTGGTGGTGTTGTAGCTTTTTAAGACATCCTTTAAAACATCTAGATATTTATAGGAATTCCGATATGTGAATATTCTATATAACTTCGATTTTAACGTTCGGTTGAAGCGTTCGACCACACTAGCTTTATACTCGCTGTGAGAAGAATAATGATGGATATTATTTTTCTGAAACAACTGCTGTACCTGTTTATTATAGAACTCTTTACCCCTGTCTGTTTGAATAAGATGAGGATGGGTTTTCATCTGTTTAAATAGTTTTTTAAAACCATCAACCAAACACTCAGCATTTTTTCTTTTAATTGGAATTACATACCCATACTTAGAGAACACATCTATTGCAACAAGTAGATATTTGATTCCTTTGTTGTATTTGGAAAACTTCATCATTTCCACCAAGTCGCATTGGATGAGTTCTCCAATACCATATGATAAAACCTTTCGACGTTTAAATTTATATCTCACTGGTTTATGCAGAGTATACACATCTTGCGTTATTAACCAATTTCTTATTTTTTTGGGTGGTATTCCAGTTGCTTTAGACAATTTTAATATTCCTCCAAATGATGCAGGATTTTCAATGTTGTAATAATATTTTTCTAATATTCTAGCCACTTTTTTCGTGGTGATTGGCTTCTCGATCTCCATGGAGTTTCTCTGGAAGTAGTCGGAAAAACGGCTTGACTCCTTAATCCTCGTATCTTGGATAATTGTCGTTCTCTAGCGATCCGTTGATCCTTTTTCCTAGTTACTATTCTCTCATTTGCAGGTGGTATATACCGATCTCCGCTTAAAAATACGTCGTCATCGTCTCGATCACTTGACGCCTTCTTTTTTATTTGTTCTAATACAGTCTTATTTTCAATCCATGAATTTGGGATATTGATTTCTCGCAATGCTTTTAAAAACACATTAAAATGTGTTGGTTCTATTTGTGATTTTGTATTTCGAAAGATATATCCAAAAAAATCTACCATTCTCGATCCTTTTATAGGAACATTGTCACGTGTTATTTCACCAAGATTGTTCCAGGTATATTGTCTAGTTTTCAGTTTCTCCATAATCAGGGGAACAAATTTGGCATATTTCTTTGGTGCAGATATCAAGATATCTTTCAAAACCATATCTTCTTTTTCCTCTTTGGGTTTTATTTCACGGTCCTGTATTTCAATCGGATGGTTAACCTGAGAAAACTGATCATTTGCGATGCGGACGGATATAGGGTCTGGAGGGATATGCATCATTTTTTGATATCTCATAACAAGCTGACCCAAGAGTTTTACTTTCATATCATTAGGCAGCTTTTCACGTTCCAACAAAGCAGTTATTTCATCTTCTACCCGTAATTCAGGTCTCTGAGAATGATGGGAAAACATTAATTCTTCTGGAATGAGAGCCATTTTTCTAGCCATGATATCAACAAAAATTAACCCCCCACAATTTTTTCAATATTTTTATCACTTAATCAAAATATATCACAGTAATTTTAATATAATTTATATACAATTATAATGTTATCGTGGGTATTTCTTATCATCTGTGTTTTTATTCTTTAACAATTTTGTTCCCTATAACACGACCGACAACCCCTGCTAATGCTGACAATATGATTGGAGCTATCGCCGGTAAAAATCCACCAACCTGGTTCGTTAACAGAATTTTTTTTTTACTCTGAACACCAAGTGACCGCTTTGCAAGTTTTCGCATAATATGTTTATACTTTTCCAATCTTGTTATATTTATAGGAAGATTTCCGGCTAAAATATTTAAACAAATTTCACACACTGCTGACACTTGTGAATGATTCGCCGTTTTCAATAATGCACGTTTCTGTAAAGGTGTAGATTTTGCCAACACATGCAGAAAATGATAGTTCTTTTTCAAATTTTTCATTGTGGTTGATATATCCAATAGATCCCCTCAGAACTGGGAAAAAGATTTTCACGTAAACGATATTCCTCTGTTGTCTGAGGATGCAAATCGATAACTAAATATTTGTACAACTCTCTTGTGGCTTTTATATAGGCATCCAGAAAATATTTGGTCTTTTGCGGATATAGTTGCCGACCCAAACAATTAATCTGACCGGTGTCTCTAGCATTTTTAAATAATATTATGTAATGAGCATTTAAGCTAATATCTCTCATAACTTTTATTCGCGGAAATAAATTTTGTAATATTAAAATAATGCTCATATTACAATGATGTGATGCGGCTGTGAACATGATAGCAATTCTTTCATTCAAATCATGCATCAGGTCATCAATGATTATCAAATCTCCATTTTCAAATGTTTCTGGTACACCTCGAATGAATTCAATGTTTGGTTCATCCAAAAACCATGGAGCTGTATATAAATAACACCATTTGATTCTCTGAATTTCAGACTCATAAATTTTGTTTTTAATCATTTTTAGAACGAGAGAGGTTTTTCCCGATTGAGAAGGTCCTACGATCAAACACGAACTCGGATGTTTTAGTTTAAACATTGTTCAAATATTAATAATAATAAAATGAGAGGAGCACCCTCACATCTCGAGATCTAGTATCTTTTTAAAATATATATTCGGTAGTAGTAGTATTTAAACAGTTTTAAAAAGAGAGAAAAACCGTTCTAAGGATATCGCCAGTCTGCCTCCCCGCTTTTCAAAAATAGATTAGAAAAACATTTCTCCACATTGAGGATGTGACGTATCTTTATCGGAGGTATAAGAGCGTGAAGATATCGGTTGTTTGATAATAACATCGTCAGAAGATCTTCAGTCTGAGTAAGTATAAAATTTATTAATATACTAGGTCTTCATCTCCTATTAGGTTAGGGGTTATAAATTCTTAGTGGTGTTTGATCCCTTCTGGAATAATATCTTATACTTTATACCCGTTAACTCTCATACGGTCATATAACACTCATCTGAAGTTAACGGGTATAAAGTATAAGATATTATTCCAGAAGTGATCAAACACCACTACTAATGTTAATATTTCCTAAAAATTTCGAAGCAATTTGTGAATTTAAAATTTGCTTAAAAAATGTTTGAAAAATTAGGTCCCATAGGGCTCGATGTATTTCATTTTTTCAACCCGGGTTCAATAAAAAACTAATTGGGTGATATTATTTATTTATATTCCCATAGGTCCCACAGACCGTCTGAAAAACATACTAAAATTTCATTTTGATAAAGTCATTTTTACGGCAGTTATCGTGCTAACGGACAGACAGACAAACAGACAGACAGACAGAATGAACAACGTCATAAACACTTTTCAACTATGTTGTAAAGTGTTAAAAATTAAATTGTTCACTTCATTGTTCACCAAAACTCTTAAATAGTCATATCATGCATCGTTACATTGATGATCTTATTACTATGGAGATTTCTAAAGATGTGTGTGTGTGTGTGTGTGTGCACCAAAGTTAACATTTCAGTTTTATAAACCCAATCTAAAACTTACTGAAAACGTTTACTCTTCACCCTGAATCAACTACCTTGATGTTAGTTTAATAATACAATATGAAAATAAACTTAAATTTATGATGCATGACTAAACAGCTTCATACACATTCAAGGTCAACAAACTTTTCTACACTTTTCAACAAACCTTTCAAAATCAGTGTTTAAACATATCATTAATAATCAATTAATAAGCATCAAATAGTCAAGTTTAACATGTTTTTATGAACATATTAAAAAATTAATAACAACCACCATAAAAATTAAAGACCCTCTACATCTTATTTATTCTTTTGTAAAATTCAATTTCAAAACCAAACTCAATCTACAGAAACTTATTGATAAGTCAATGTCATTAGCTTTTGAATAAATGAAAGCACAATTCATCAAGAAATTACCACTAAATGTATACACGCATCATCTGCCAGTATAGATTTTTATGGGGGTTTAAATAAATTAAAATCGAATTTACATACTTAATTACTGATCTTAAACATTATTTGGAGTAACATTGCCGCCTTTTATGCATTTATTCATACCTTGGATCATTTTGATGATTCAGCATATTTTTTTATCTGCATCTTGCATTCTTTGTCGATGACTTTGACTATCACAATTTATTTTGCAAATTCATTGACTCTATGGAGAGCAGAGTTGTGATTAATCACTACAGATTTTATATGTAAATAGTAATACTTATTATTATGTTCTTATTCAACTTGAATTATTCGGTGTTCTAAAAATATTAAATTGAATAATTCAAACATATGTATTTTATTGTTTTTGTAATTTTTGATATAATCTCTCCACTTATTTACGTCGGGATATATACATAATTTCTGTAATTAATATTACAATTACGCAGACAGAATCTTAGATATTCGGTATCTCAGAGCCAAGTATGACCCTTGAAAACTTCCCTGGTTTCGAAAATTATTTTTATTTTATTTTATTTTTATTCTTCAGTGTGATTTTCTCATAATTTTATTTAGATGCCGATAAAGGCTTAACTCCATTTGTTGATTTTTCAGCTTGATGTTAATCTGCTCTTTACCATTTCTTGTACCTTCACCATGTATGTTAATACAGAGAACAAGGGATTTAGTACATATATTACATATCAGAATTTTCGTTGGAAATTTATATCATTTTCATTGTGTGCATTTACAGGCTTAACTACTATCGTGTCTATATCTACTTGATATATTACAGATAATTTATCTTGAACTTATCTTATATGTAAAATAGGGAAAGAGGCGTTTAATGCCTGGAAGGGATAAGTCATACGTATTAAACTAAATTAATACAAACAATTCCAATTCTTACAATATATATATATATATATATATATATATATATATATATATATATATATATATATATATATATATATATATATATATTAATGAATTAAATGTACAAGATTTTGCCATATTTAAAGTATAGAAAATTAATAAACGGAAGTTTAACTAAACATTTATAAAATCATAGCAAAATGAAACATACTGTGAGAGATATTCATAAACCTTCCTGTAAAAGTAAACTTGTATTGCCATTTCTAATTTTGTTTTATAAAGGCATTGTGGGCGAGTCACATGGAACTCAATGTTTTTCTATAAATTTATTTTCAGTAATTAAATGCCCCAGTGTGAATAAACACATTCAAGTTTAAAGAAGTATTAGTCTTTAATAAAATTAACCGTTTTCTTATTTTATTATATACAATTACTCTAGGATAAAGAAAATCGTTGCATGTGCCGTGTGCAATCATTCTTGAGTTAAAACATGATTGAACTTACGATAAGACAGGCATTAAGAGATAACGCAATTTTTCATTCTTAGAATAAGCTATCATTAGTTTCAATGTCTTACACACGATTAACTTTGCAGGAGATTGAGAATCGAGTTTAAACTTGCTTCATATCGTTTTTATGGGCCAGATAAAAAATAGAGCTTTACTTGAGTATAGTGGTTTGAATAAAGCTATTTTTCAGTACACGATAAAGGTGTTTGAGTTGCAATAACAAATATTTTGTATAATGAATCATAGTCCTAATTTATATGCAAGACAATAATAATCATTACCTAAGTCATATGTAAGACATACGTTTATTTTGCCGAAGACAAATTCAATGAGTTAAACATGAATTATTTATTTATCAATTTAGTTTATTAAAGTTGATTATTATTCAATAGACTTCGAAATTAACATTTCAAACGTAATGAATTATTCACAAAGCTAAAAATTCGATGTGGGTAGCATATGACTTTCCCTGCAGACTCAAATTCATATTTTCTTTATTTCTTTAATAATTCATAAAATCAAGTTTACCTGAACAGCATAACTGCATTTTTAATTCAATTTTTATTTTTATTTGGTAATTGAGCATTTTTCCAAAGGGAGCCTAACAAAAATGCAAGAAATCTCACATATCTCTAGACCGGTTATTCTTAGGTAACGAAGTTGGTCTTATGATTTTCCTCGTCAAAAATTACGTATAAAACAAGCATTCAATCGATACATTTGAGTATACGTAAACTTTTTTTTTAGATTTTTTGGATTTAGATTTTCTGGCTATTTCTAAGAAAAGGCAGTTTGTTCTTTTCCTAATCGTACTAAAATGCAATCAGCACAAGAGCATTCCACAAGTAACTTATCTGCCAAATTTTGTGAAATTTGGTGAATTAGTATTTTAGGTAGAGTGGATATATGAGATTTTTGTGGAACATTTCGCAAAAAAAAGGTGCGTTCTGTTTTTCCGAATCGTACCAAAAACTAATCAGCACAAGGTTCACACCCACGTGACTTACTTACCAAATTTTATGAAATTAGTTCCAATAGTTTTTGGGTTAGAGTGGACACATAGACAGACACTTAGACACACAGACAGGCAGACACACAGTCACACAGACGTTATGCTAAAACTAGTTTATTCGTATTCTAGAGGTATCAAAACACTTAGATCTTTCGACAACTCGAGTTGCGATTTTCGGCATCATTCTAATACTTTCCCAATACATTACCAAGTATTGCAGGGAAAGTAAAAATTATAATGTGGGCAGCGCATAACTTTCCCTACAGACTCAAATTCATGTTTTTTTATTTCTTTAATATTTAATTAAATTGAGTTTAATTGCACAAAATAACATTAAAATTGCATTTTTAACTCAATTTTTGTTTTCATTTGGTACTTGGACATTTTTCCAAAAGCTGCGTAAGAAACATGCAAGTCATCTTAAATATCTTGCGAACAGTCAGACCTAAAGTAATGAAATTGATTATATTCTGTTCCTCGTCAAAAACTGCATATGAAAGAAGAATTTAATTGATACATTTGAGCATACGTAGTCTTTTTTTTTTTTAGATTTGGCAATTTTTGCGGGCCATTTCGTAAAAAAAGGCAGGTTGTTCTGTTCCGAATCGTAGTAAAATCTAATCAGAAGAATATCCGACAAGTAACTTATCTTCCAAATTTTGTGAAATTTGGTCAATTAGTATTTTAGATAGAGTAGATACATGAAATATTTGCGGGCCATTTCGTAAAAAAGGCAGGTTGTTCTGTTCCGAATCGTAGTAAAATCTAATCAGCAGAATATCCGACAAGTAACTTATCTTCCAAATTTTGTGAAATTTGGTCAATTAGTATTTTAGATAGAGTAGATACATGAAATATTTGCGGGCCATTTCGTAAAAAAGGCAGGTTGTTTTTTTGCGAATCGTACAAAAATCGAATTTGCAACTAAGAATCCCACAAATAACTTATCTACCAAATTTTGAGAAATTTGGTTAATTAGTATTTTAGCTAAAGTGGATAGATACATGAAATTCTTACAGGCCATTTCGCAAAACGAGGCGAGTTCTATTTCTCCGAATAGTATTAAAAACTAATCAGCACCAGGACCACACCCATGTGATTTCCCTACCAAATTTTATGAAATTCGGTCAATTAGTTTTTGAGTTAGAGTGGATACATGCATTACACACACAGACACAAAGACACACAGACAGACAGACACACACACACAGACATCAGGCTAAAAATAGTTTTTTTCATATTCTAGAGGTTTCGAAACGTGTATATCCCTCGAAAACTCGAGTTGCGATTCCTGGCATGATTCCAATACTTTTTTTTTGAATTTCCAAGTATTGCAGGTAAAGTAAAAATCTGATGTAGGTAGCGCATAACTTTCCCTGCAGACTGAAATTCATTATCTCTTTATTCCATTAATAAATCATTAAAATTAGTTTAATTGCACTAAATTACACGCATAAATAATAAACTCAAAATCGGCATTTGAAAAAATTTGAAAAAAAAAAAATATCTCGAACACGGCTTACATAACGGTTTAATTGCACAAAACAACGCAGAGAAAAATTTAAAATGACACTGAATTGCCACTTTTATTTCAATTTTCGTTCTCCGTTGGTAACTGGAGCAGCGTAAACGCGAAAAAATAAAATATCTATAGAACGATTAGCTCTAGTGTAATGAGGTTGGTCTTATTCTTTTCATTGTTAAAATGCATGTATAAAACAAGCATTTAATTAATATATTTGAGCATGCGTAGTATTTTATTTTAGATTTTGAAGATTTTTGCGGGTCATTTCGCAAAAAAGGCAGGTTAGTATTTTCCAAATCGTACCAAAATCTAATCAACGATAGGGGAATTCGCATGTGACTTATCTACCTTATTTTGTGAAATTTGATCTATTAGTTTTCCAGCTAGAGTTGATACAGGCAAATTTTGGGGGTCATTTCGACAAAAAAAGGCAGGTTGTTTTTCCCGAATCGTAACAAAATCTTATCAGCACCAGAGTCACACACACGTGACTTACAAACCAAATTTTATAAAATTCGGTATATTACTTTTTTTGTTAGAGTGAATACATACATTGCACAGATAGACACACACACACAGACGTCACGCTAAAAATAGGGTTTTCGTGTTTTTGAGGTCCCGAAACTTGTAGATCCGTCGAAAGCACGAGTTGCGATTTTCGGCATGATTCCAATACTTTCCCTATACATCACTATGTATTGCAGCGAAAGTAAAAATCTGATGTGAGCAGCACATGACTTTCTCTGCAGACTCAAATTCATTGTCTCTTTATTTCAATAATATTTCATTAAATGTAGTTTAATGGCACGCATAAATGATGGACTCAAAATCGGCATAGCGAAATTGCAATAATGCAACTAAATTGCAACTAAAATATCTCGTGAACGGCTAGTACTAGTGTAATAGGGATGGTCTTATTCATTTCATCTTTAAAAATTACGTATTAAATAAGAATTTAATGGATACATCTGAGCATACGTAGTTTTTTATTTTAGATTTTAAAGATTTTTGTGGGTCATTTCGCACAGAAAGGCAGGTTATTATATTCCGAATCGTACTAAAATCTAATCAGCACCAGAGTAACTCAGAAGTGACTTATCTACTAAATTTTGTGAAATTTGGTCCATTAGTTTTTGAGCTAGAGGGAATCCAGACAATTTTTTCGGACTATTTCGGAAGAAAATGCGTGTTCTTTTATCTCGAATTATACCAAAAACTAATCAGCAACAGGGCCGTACATAAATGACTTACCTACCAAATTTTATGAAATTCGGTCCATCAAATTGCGAGTTTGATTGAATAGATTCATTGCACAGACAGACGGACACACACGCACACACACAGACAGAGAGACACATACGCAAACAGACAGACACATACACAGACAGACAGACACACGCACAGACAGACACACACACAGACAGACTCACAGATGTCAAGCTAAAAATAGTTTCTTCTTATTCTAGAAGACAAAAACTTGGAGATCTTTCGAAACTCGAGTTCCCATTTTCGGCATGATTTCAATACTTTCCCTGTAGATTACCATGTATTGCAGGGAAAGTAAAAATCTGATATGGGCAGCACATGACTTTCACTGCAGATTTATATTATTCTCTTTATTTTAATTAAATATAATTCACTTTTAATTCAGTTTTCGTTCTCATTTGGTAACTGGACTCAATTTCAAAGGTGGCGTAGAGAAAATACGAAAAAACTAAAATATTTCAAGAACGGCTAGTCCTTTTTCAGCAGGATAATGCTAGGCCACATACTGCACGGGTGACTATGAATAGTCTACATTGTTTTGATATCCTGCCTAGGCTCAGGATTTATCTCAGGATTATTATATTCTCAGGATTTATCGCCAATTGAACGTATCTGGGACAAGTTCAATGGCAAAGCCATGTTCATTTACAAGCCCAAATGCATGATGTGTAGAAAACTATCCCTCAGCACACAATTGACCATCTCACTGACGAGATATCTCGTCTTATTCAATCCTGCATAGCCGCTATCTGTGGACCTTTTCCATATTGATCTAATGTCAATAAAGTTCCATACTTTCATTTTCCAGGTATGGTTCTTGATCATTTGCACATCTCTATGTTACAATTATATTCTGTAAATTTCATACGCGTATATCAATTTTTACTTTCCTTATATACATAATGTATAAGGAAAGTACTGTGACGGGGTCGAAAATTCGAATTCGAGTTTTCGACGGGAGATCACGTTTCAAGCATCACTGATCACGAATCAAACATTTTTGAAGTGATGTCTGTGTGTGTGTCAGTGAGTCTGTGGAGACGATAACTGACGAACGAACTAATCGATTCTAACTAAATTTGGTACAAAAATCACAATCCATAAACACTGGAAGCCTACTGTTTTTATACGCAATCGAATGTTCAGAACCCCCCTAAATTTTCGAAAATTTTTTTGAAAAAATCGTCAAAAAATCAAAACCACTAATAAAGTTACGCAAATAGACATTTCTTATGTAATTTTTCATTAGAAAACGATTGACATAAATTTTAGAACGCTAACATGAACCGTTCTCGAGATATTGTACATTTAAAAAAAAAATTATCAAAAAATCATTTAAAATAAAAAAAAAATATTTCCTATTGAGAAACATGTTCCCTTTTCATATGTAATAAATACCATGCGATAAATTGGGTGACATCATTCTCGTGGATCTAGCTCGCTCCATTCATGGAAAAGGATACTTTGAGTAATACTTTTGTATTTGAACGCCAATAGTCATTTATCTGCTGTAAGAATAACTTATTTCTTAGTGCATAACGTTTAACGAGATTTTGGCAACGAATTTGGCGGAATGTTGCCAACTTGGCGACATTTTAAATCTTGCCAAATTAACGAAAATCTCGCCAAATGGATAAAAATGACACTTCATCATTGGAAATGAAGACTAATTGAAGAAAATTCAATATCTTGGAAAGAATATAAGTATCTACTATAAGAATAACATTTTTTTAACTGTAAATGTAGTAAATTTATTGCATTATATAAGAAAAGTCATGTGTTGCCTACATCAGATTTTTTTTATGGTATTGTGATTTCAGTTGTGAAACTACAATTGTCCATGTATCTATTCAAAATGAACAAAAAAATCTTGTATCTGAAGAAAAAGATACATAATATCTATAAACTCTTTCTACTTGGGCAACAAACTAAAAAATCTGATGTGGGCAACACATGACTTTCCTTATATAATGTAATTAATTTACTTCTTTTACAGTAAAAAAAAGTAGATTTTTCTTATAGTAGATACTAATATTCTTTCCAAGATATTAAATTTTCGACAATTAGTCGTCATTTTTATCCATTTGGCGAGATTTTCGTTAATTTGGCAACATTTCAAAAAGTCGCCAAGTTGGCGACATTCCGCCAAATTCGTCGCCAAAATCTCGCCAAGCGTTATGCACTAAGAAATAAGTTATTCTTACAGCAGATAAATGACTATTGGCGTTCAAACACAAATGTATTACTAAAAGTATATTTTTTCATGAATGGAATGAGCTAGTTCCACGAGAATGATGTAACCCAATTTATCGCATGGTATTACATATGAAAAGTGAACATGTTTCTCAATAGGAATTTTTTTTTATATGACTTTTTTATAATTTTTTTTAAAAAATGAACAATATCTCGAGAACGGTTCATATTAGCGTTCTAAAATTTATGTCAATCGTTTTCTAATGAAAAATTACATAAGAAATGTCTATTTGCGTAACTTTATTAGTGGTTTTGATTTTTTGACGATTTTTTCAAAATTTCATTCGAAAATTTAGAGGGGTTCTTAACATTCGATTGCATATAAAAGCAATAGGCTTCCAGTGTTTACGGATTGTGATTTTTGTACCAAATTTGGTTCGAATCAGTCCATTCGTTCGTCAGTTATCGTCTCCACAGACTCACTGACACACACACATACTTTCACACACACACACACACACACACACACACACACATACACACACACAGACATCCCTTCAAAAATGTTTGATTCGTGATCAGGGATGCTTGAAACGTGCTCTCCCGTCGAAAACTCGAATTCGAATTTTCGACCCCGTCACAATACTTTCCTTAAACATTATGTATATAAGGAAAGTAAAAATCTGATGTGGGCAACACATGACTTTCCTTATATAATGCAATGAATTTACCACTTTTACAGTTAAAAAAATGCTATTCTTATAGTGGATACTTATATTATTTCCAAGATATTGAATTTTCTTCAATTAGTCGTCATTTTCATTGATTTAGCGTCATTTTTATCCATTTGGAGAGATTTTTGTTAATTTAGCAACAAGTAAAAATGTTGCCAAGTTGGCGACATTCCGCCAAATTCGACGCTAAAATCTCGCCAAGCGTTATGAACGGAGAAATAAGTTATCCTTACAGCTGATAAATGACTATTGGCGTTCAAATACAAAAGTATTACTCAAAGTATATTTTTTCATGAAGTTCTAGTTCCACGAGAGTTCCACGAGAATGATGTCATCCAATTTATCGCATAGTGTTACACATGAAAAGTGAACATATTACTCAATAGGAAATATTTTTTTTTATTTTATATGATTGTTTGATAATTTTTTTGAAAAACGTACAATATCTAGAGAACGTTTCATGTTAGCGTTCTAAAATTTATGTCAATCGTTTTCAAATGAAAAATTACATAAGAAATGTCTATTTGCGTAACTTTATTAGCGGTTTTGATTTTTTGACGATTTTTTCAAAATTTCACTCGAAAATTTAGGGGGGTTCTGAACATTCGATTGCGCATAAAGACAATAGGCTTCCAGTGTTTATGGATTGTGATTTTTGTGCCAAATTTCGTTGGAATCGGTTCATTCGTTCATCTGTTATCGTCTCCACAGACTCACTGAAACACACACACACACACACACACACACACACACACACACACACACACACACACACACACATACACACACACACACACACAGACATCTCTTAAAAAATGTTTGATTTGGGATCAGGAATGCTTGGTACGTGCTCTCCCATCGAAAACTCGAATTCGAATTTTCGAATTCTTAATACTTCCCGTCTTAATACTACCGTCTTAATACTTTCCTTATACATAATGTATATAAGGAAAGTAAATATTGAAAAGTAAAATAGGAATTTAATGATCCCTCAGAAAATACTTCCAATGTGCTATCCAAATGAGCAACGAGCAATAAATGTCGAGACCACTGTTGCCAATCAAGTGTGATAAAAGTGGAGATCTACTGTTTGCAATCGTAAGATATAAATAACAGTATTAAATAAAGGCAATAAAATGTTATAAATTCTCCTGTAAAACTACGTAATAAAGTGTGTGGAAAATAATAGAAAACATGGAAGGAAAAGTATAGGAGGGTGTATATACAATGTAATGATAATTCATGTGAATGTTGACATCTAGCTTATATAAGATACTAAGGAGGGAATTTTAAGAATATTCAGCTAATTTAAATTTATTAACTACACCATTATCTAAATATACTGGATATTTATATGTATAATATGCTAGTAATTTTTAGGTTATTAATGTGCAAAGCATGAAATAAATTCTAAAAAATTAATTAAGTATAATAATTCTAAGCAATTTAATACAATTGCATGAATTAAATGGTAATAATTTATTAATGTTTAAATGAAAATAGTCTTTTTTATCATATAAATTAGTAACTATTCTATTAGAAGATTCAATAGTTATATTTAAATCCAAAAAATTACCTTTATTACTAACAGAGGCTTCATCAGGAATTAATTCCAAATTATCCGGATAGAAATATCACGCCATAGTTTCCAATACAACAAATAAGACCACAATAAATACTAACAAATAAGACCATCAACATATCTATAAACTTAATAATCAGTTGAAGTAAAATAATTTTCATAATGAAAAATGTATAAATTAGTTAACATACTGCTGCTCCAGCCAACTTTTGGAACCCCAGGGACCTGTAAGTATAATTTATTACCTTATATAAATACTGTATATATATATATATATATATACATATATATATATATATATATATATATATATATATATATATATATATATATATATATGTATATATATATATATACGTATATATATATATATATATATATATATATATATATAATTGTAAATGGCAATGGGAAACTATAAGGCATTAGTTATATTGGTGTTGTATTAAAAGTGCTTTACAATTGTATCAATTTTTATCAGAAAAATTCTGATGTGAGCAGCAGATGGCTTTCCCTGTAGATTTAAATTTATTTCGTAATTTTTTATTTCATTATGCATTAAATCGCGTTTAATTGCAGAAAATTATATGAATGATTTTCTGATATTATACCCAATTTGTTTTCTTATTGCATCTTCGTTTCGTTCGGGCAACTTTAAATTAACTTTAAATTCTTCATATCTTTAAAATTCCATAAACTACAATATCTCGAGAACGGTTTATCCTACATTCATGTGGTCAGATTTACACGTAGTAGTGGCCAGATGGTCAGATTTACATGTAGAAAAAATACTAATACATATTTCATAATACCGAATCGTCACATATTTCATCAATTGTCGACATTTATTTCAGAGTTTCATTATCTTGCACATGCAGTATTTTATTTAAAACGAGTATATTAGATTTGCGGGTCATTTCGCAAAAAAAAGGCAGATTTTTATTTTCGGTTAGTATCAAAATCTAACCAGCATCAAAGTATCCTACGAACCACTTATCTACCAAATTTCGTATAATTTGATCAATTACTTTGTCTGCTAGAGAGTATAGATATAATTTTTGAGGGCCATTTCTTTCCGGGTTCTTTTTTTCCGAATCGTACCAAAAACTAATCAGCACCAGTGTCACGCCTAAGCGATTTATCTACCAAGTTTTATTAAATTTAGTCGATTAGTTAAGTTAGAATGGATATATACACTTTTTGCGGGCCATTTCGTAAAAAAATGCTTCTTCTTCGAACCGTATTAAAATATAATCAGCACCAGGGTGATTTCTTCTATCCCGAATCGTACCAAAAACTAATCAGCACCAGGGTCGCACAGAAGTGACTTATCTACCAAATTTTATGAAATTCGGTCCATTAGTTTTTGATTTAGAGTGGATAAATTCATTGCACAAACAGACACACAGACACGCAGACAGACAAACAGACACACATACATACACACAGACGTCACGCTAAAAATAGCTTTTCGTATTCTAGAGGTCCTAAAACGTGTAGATCCGTCGAAACTCGAGTTATTTTCGGCATGATTCCAATGCTTTCCCTATATATTACCATGTATTGCAGGGAAAGTTAAAATGTGAAATACCGGTGGGGGAAGCTTCTCATATATATCTTAAAACTGGCTGATATATATTTTAAAATGTTTGAATCTGGTACACATTTATTAAATGAAATATTGTACCTCAGATATGTCGATGATATTCTTTCAGGATACAATTATCCCGATTTTCAGGTGGATTTCAATTTTTACGCAATGACTTTAAAATTAATCAAAAAATTAATCATCCCATAATGAGAATGATAGTTTAAATTATTTGGATTTAAGTACTATAAACAGGGCAATAAATAATATATTCATTTTTAGTTTATATGATAAAAGAGTTAATTTGAGATAGAAGATTAACTACGTTGCACTATGGAACACATGTTTGCACAAAAATGTATTCCGTAAAATTGCTTTAAATCAACTAATGCGGAGTAATTGATTAAACACTAGATGCCAAGATATGACAAAAGCGATAATGAATACTGAACTGAGGCAATTAAACAGGGTTTCCCTAAAAAGTTTTTGATATTATTACGATATTTTATGATATAACCATAACTGAGAGTTATGCTAGATACTTAAGCCAATAAGAGTCGACCACTATTCAAGTGATACAGGGATTAATATGTGGAGTGTTTGCCACCAGGTAAGTTGAAAAGAGTTTTGTTGGATAGTGTCTAAATACAAGATTTGAATAGAGATTCCATTGAGAAAATAGGATACATGATTAGCAATGATATCATGAGTGTGGAATGGATTTCAAAATTCATTCAATTGTATTTTTATATTTTATTCAAGAAATTAATTAGTATTTCGTTTAATTTATATATTTCAACCAGCTTTATTATTCATTCAATTGTTTTAAATTCATTCATTGATATTTTGGGCTAATTGGTATATATGTATCTTTCGCGAGTGATGTACCGACTCCCGGGAGTGTTGCCGCGGCATCAAGCATACTTAACCTGGGAGGGGGAGTCACACCTTCCCCAGGCCAATTTGTGGCACATTGCTTGTGCATTAGTTGTTTTTATATTTTTCCATATGGATATTATATTGTAATCTAAGTGTACTAATTTAATTACTGTTCTCAATTAACAGTAGAAAATTATTATATTATTATATCAATGGCAATGTATAAATAAATATATATGTACAGCGGTGAAAAAAAACGCCCCACCATAAACCCACTCTGTATAAGTATCTAGCATAACTCTCAGTTATGGTTATATCATAAAATCACGTAATAATATCTAAACCCACTTTGTTAATCGAGCATCGTTCATCGTAGAGAAAATTGAATGATACCATTCGTTCAGGAATAATATCCTCTACAAATTAATGGACGTAAAATTTGCAAAAGGGGTCGTCTTCATATCTAAACGCGCACAAACTTTGAAATTTTCAATGGCAATACCCAATTTTGACATCACCCACAAGTTCTAGACCCCCAAATTAGTCCAAATTCTAATTTTCATGACGTTTCTATCTTTATATCCGAAGATATTCAATATTCCGGAATGTGCAATTTTCGGGGATCAGCTCCATATAGAAAACCGCAATTTGAAGGGCGATGCTTCGTTGATTGACCACAGCACTGTTGTAAATTATTGAACTATCCTCCTGGCATTCAGCATTATGACTTACTTCACAGCCAAAGGGTTGCAGATTCGTCGCAGTCGTTTGATTCCTGCATGAGAGGGTGAGCATTTTCATGGCTGTGTGTGGTGTTGTGTGTGTGTGTGTGTGTGTGTGTGTTACTAAGGCAGTGGGCATGTAATGGGTAGAATTATGTGAGCCTCAAAGAGGGCACGATTATTAGGGGTAAAAAGTGGTACTGTGTACGTTGCTAAAACCTAATGTGGCATTCGCAGCAGGGTCAATAAAAGGAGGAATAAATAAAGTAGAATGAAATGTTTATTTTCAAATGTCATTTTATAATGCTGTTTCAAAATCAATTTATGACACTAACAAATATCTGCAGTTGATGCGACAAAACAACTGCGTTGGAACTTGGTGACGAATTTAAAAGTATCAATCCGTCATTATCAAGCACCGTTTGGAAGTCTTGTTGGTGTTTAGCATCACATAATTTTATAATTTGTTATTGTTTTACATAAATATTTTTATTATAAATTATTACATTTTGTGGGCGATTTCAATTCCCAGTAGCTCGGGAACAGTAATCGGCAGTAACATAAGTAGATCCCATTTATAACAATACAAGTTTGCACCCTTCAATACAGTTGCAGAATTACGTTGATCAGGTTGCATCTATATAACACTGTTTATACAAAGTTTATTTTTAATCTGGGTAAAAATAAATGCCCGTTTTTCTTAAATAAAGATTAACTTACAATTAATATAACTTTTTCAAATTAGTCATTTTTTAAACTAATATACGACCCCTAAAGTCATTGATGCTGCATATGTAAATATTCAGAAAGAACTAGTGGGAGGAAAAACCTGGAATTTTATATAAACATATAAAAACTCTTTGTGAATCGAGTTTTATCAAAACGTGTCCAGGTTTGTATTCATATTTTTTCGATTATTGATTTCATAATTAATATTTCATACAAACAATTTATTCTACAAAAATAAAAATCACGTAAATGTCTATGGGTTGTTTAGTAGTAACGTCATACAAATAATCAGAGTGAGCAGGTAATTATTACAGAAGATATGAATGACAGTCTTGGAAACTAATTTAACATTAGGAGCTCAAAACTTTACATACTCACAACTCAGAAACGATTGACCCAAATGCCTTGAAATTTGGTATTACAAGTTAAATTTTGCTCTAGTTTCGAACTATGTTATCAAACTTGGAAGTTGTCATTTAAAATTTCAAAGTTTCTGCACGTTTAGATATGAAGACGGTCCCTTATCCAAATTTTAAGCACATTAATTTGTAGAGATTGTTATTCCTAATCGAATGCTATCATTCACTTTTCTCTACGGTGAACGATGCTCGATTAACAGAGGGTGGGCCTTTTTTATTTTCCGCGGCTGTACATACATATATATATATATACATATATATATATATATATATATATATATATATATATATATATATTATAAAAAGATTAAAACGTGCTTTAAATTTTTACCTTTTGGAGATAAGTGTACAATGTAAATTGCAAAAATGTTTAAAGTAAGATAGGACATAAGACTATATTTATTAAATAGTCCTCTAATTTTTATTAACACTTTACAACATAGTTGAAAAGTGTTTATGACTGTGTTCATTCTGTCTGTCTGTCTGTCTGTCTGTCCGTTAGCACCATAATTGCCATAAAAATGACTTTATCAAAATGAAATTTTAGTATGCTTTTCAGACGGTCTGTGGGACCTATGGGAATATAAATAAATAATATCACCCACTTAGATTTTAATTGAACCCGGGTTGAAAAAATGAAATACATTGAACACTATGGGATCTAATTTTTCAAACATTTTCTAAGCAAATTTAAAATTCACAAATTGCTTTGAAATTTTTAGAAAATATTCACATTATCCCATAAAATATATATAAGCAATTTCAGTAAAATATGTTAAGTAGTTTTTTAATTAAAAATTATTTAATATACGACAAAAAAAAATTCAATTAAATTCTGACTTTGGATATCCTCTTGAAAGAAAAAAGAGATATATTATATAATAAATATCTTTTCAAGAGTTTAATCACTTTGTATATGAGAGAGGCTTCACATTTAAAATAAATTTGGTAGATAACAATTTTTCAATTTTTTTTTATTTTATATAACTCTTCATGATATACTTATTTAATGGCATTTTTAATGCACTTTCCTACGTACTAGAGAGTTAAAATTTGGTACACAGCTTAAATTTGTTGAACATTTTATTTTACAAAAATTTGGTGGATCTTTAAATATAGATCACACGTTTTTTTCGAAATGGCCTGCAAATAATCCCCGTTCACTTTTATAAATCATTGTTGTAATATCGTTAAAAATTCTGATGTGGGACACACACATATATTATCTGCGTATCTGTGTATTATCTGTGTATCTAAATTCCGTGCCTATGCAATTACAATAGTTGTGATTTAAAATGATCCCTAAACTTTTATTATTTCTTCAACGAAGCCTAATTTTAACTTATGCAGAATGCAAATATCTGAAGCGATTGTAAGGTGAGTTACATAAGAATTGCTGAATTTTTTTCACACAAAATTATTTAGCTCTGGAGTCTGGAATACAAGTTATATGAATGAAATATTCATTGATTTTGCATAGAGAATCAAATGATTTATATTTCGATACAGTTTTAAATATTTAAGTATAATATGTTACTGTAGTACTGTGATAATGTAAAAGATATCACCACTGAATGTATCACATTTTAAAAATTTTTAAATGAAAATGCATTTCAGTTGGAAAGTGTTTCATATTCAATGCTTATGCATGATTGATCTTTCTTGTTTTTAATGCAACATAATCATTAAAAAAACCCGCATATATGTATTTTTAAACTTGTGGGAGTTACATTTTATTGGAAATTGAAAGTTGTGAATGGGATCCATACATCAAATTAGAATTGTAAATTTGAAACATATCACGAAAAGATAAAACTGAATGATAAAACATATTATATCCAACCGCGTAGTGATTGCCACTGCTTTATACGCTCTCTGTCTGTGTAATGCTTTATTTAGATGCATTTGGGATAAAACATTATGACACATATTAACGTATTTTTGATCTCAACAATTTCCTTCGTCAATTTGTTTATGATCCCTGATTTCACTGATGATACAGCCTTTCACATGGTCCGGAAAAGTGGTATAATTTAGATTTTTTTCTTTATCATAATTCAGTTGCTTTTAAAGATACAGATATATGGGTTCTATTAATGATCTTGTTGCATTAAAAAAAATTGGTTGACCAAATTTGTCTAAGAGGGTGGTGTAAAAATTTAAAATATGTAACTTTTTGAAAATTAATAGGAGGACAATTTCATTAACGTAGTTTAAACGTAGTTTTTTATTTCCTACCTTACTTTCAACATTTTTGCAATTTACTTTGGTTACTTATCTCCAACATGTAAAGAATTAAAGCGGTATTCAGAAATTTTAAGCTTTTCCAAATAGCGCGCATTTTTCTTTCATAATCATTATTCCAAATTCCTAATTCATGTCCATCACGTATTACAACGATATTAAATTCTATCCCACGCCACTAATATTAACAAAATCTGCCAGCACTTCCTCTCCATGTATGGGCACCAATCTTAACCTCTACGTAAAATTTTTCATACGAAACTGCTTCACCATCACATTTTTAAAGCCAAAAGAACGCGAAGGCAGCCTGTGTTCCATATCTCATATCCCTCCCCTTCCGATGTAACTCTAAATTTTGTGTAAATCAACAAAGACGGCAGTAAGATTTGTTGTAGGTGCTAGGTTGTCGGAGCTCGGCAACCCTGAGTAACTCTATCTAATTCGAGTGTCAAATAGTAAAGCAGATTTCGATAATGTGAAATGTTTCTTCCATGGAATCTCTCAGCCAATACTATATATATATATATATATATATATATATATATATATATATATATATATATATATATATATATATATATATATATATATATATATATATATATATATATATATATATATATATATATATATATATATGTATATATATATATATATATATATATATATATATGTATATATATATATATATATATGTATATATATATATTATATATATCTATTGCATTTTCGACAATATTATTTTTGCATGTTGCTTATATTATAATCAATTATAAGAGTTGTGAACGCTGTAAGAAGTCATAATCGAAACTTCGAATTTGCTGAGAGAGTGCTTAACTAGCAAAAACGAACTGGGCCGAAATGTATGGAATTGTTTTTATATTTTACAATAGCAAGTGAAATTGAATCCCAAGTTTAATACTTGATTGGACCGCCTTAAGACCAAATTACAGCACCTATGCGGTTAGACATGGATTCTAGAAGGTGAAATGCATTTAAGTCAAGTGAATACCAGACTTTGCACAATCAGATTGGAAGCCCCTGTACAGTTTTCTTTATTGTTATTATTACCCAGCTCGTCCAAAGGGCGTTGATCATTTACAAAAGGGCGACTGGGTAAACAAATAAAAACAATACTGAAATACATAATAGATAGATTTATATGGACAATATACATAGACATACAAAGACAATGTACATAATATACAATAATACGTTCAATTTTTGTGAAAAAAAACGGTTCCCCTTCTCCCCCCCAAAAAAATAATAAATTCAGAAAGCACTTAATGTACGTTCGATATTTAATTACAATTAGAACTGTTTAACCAAATTAAAACCTAATAATAAAAGTCAAAATTAATGGAACACCGATGTAACATTAAAAAAGTAGATTTTGGGAATGATAAATAAAGGAACAAAAAATCGATAATCTCTTATTTTCCTATTCTATTGGCATTTTCTTCATACAGAAATGTATTAAGATAATGGCAATAGAATAGGATAATAAGAGACTCAAAATGAAGGAAAAATTTGAAAAATTAAAACACAAACAAAGAAAAAGAAATTAAAAAAAAATAAAAATAAGAAAAATGGCAATGGCATTGGATAACAAAAAAAATGAAGAAAAAATTTTGAACATACAAAATACTTTTAGAAAACATTATTTTCTTCGCCCCCGAGGTGGTTAAACGAAACATCTGAGTCCAAGCATCAGTATTAAAAACTGCAACTCATTTTTATGTCTGATTTTTTTTTTCACCTTGCATTAAATGTTTCTGTCATTCTTCATACTTCCACTTTTCGTATACAACTTGCTATGAGAAAAGTAAAATGCGCAAATTTTATTTGGGATATCTTCTAAAGACTGATATAACAAAAATTGCTTATGATAATGTAAAATATGTTGCAAAATCTAACTTATAAAAAAAAATCCAGTCAATTACCTTAAAATCAAAATAAATTACTAATGCGTGGATGTTACATGAAAGTTGTAAGAAACATTTTTCTTCTCAGCATAAACAAAAGTTACCCATGCTCCAGCACATCCGATCCATTATTTATTTTCAAGGAATCTTTCACAAAAGGAACATAATCCCAGCGGACGAGGTTAAAAGTCTTGTTCCCAGAAAGGATCAGGAGGTAAGCGGGAGAAGGTCGCCATGATGAATCGGAGCTGGCATCACGGGATGACGAATGATGATGGAGGAAAATGCTTTAAACTTTTGAAACACATTACTTCTGCCCGATGGAGGAACGCTTTTTGGGTGTGTCTGAAACTTGTATAACTTTAAAAGATGGAAAAGTTTCAAAGCACGAAATATTTATATTCGACAATAACCGATAGCCAAAAAAATCTGGAATTCACATAGTACTGGAGTATTAAATATTATATAGTCCACGGTAAAAAATTATAGAGTATTAATATTATATATTAAGCTTAGTGTCTATAAAATAATCTTTGTTTTGCAGACAAACGTTATTATATCTGCTCTTATACAGATTTAAATCAAATACCCAATTGACATAATTATTTAACCTTTTTAAAATAATTTAATTGTGCATGTAAACTGACATATAAATTGTATATATACTATATTGGACAAATTAGAACCTCATTGCATTTACTTATAAAGAACTGTTTACCGTAATTACATTAAAATATTATGTTCTATTTCAATGTCTTAATATATGTTCTTTAGTGACCGAAAATATTATCACAGAGTTTCCATATTATCACCATCTAAAAAAATCCAGAAATTTTCTTTCGAGCAAACTTTGAAGTGACCGAAAATATTATCACAGAGTTTCCATATTATCACCATCTAAAAAAATCCAGAAATTTTCTTTCGAGCAAACTTTGAATGGAATCCATATAATTAAAAGACGAATGTTCATGGATTTCTAAAATAAATATACTTTTTGAGTGTTTAAAACGTCTCGAATTTTTATATTGCGAAATGAAATAATTCACTGGCAATCCCATCTTCAAAAGTTATCAGATGTATTTATAAATATCACATACTGCTCCATTAGAGAAATTATGTTTCTGCTGTGTTTCGTTCATCAATTATGAATTTTTATGTAAAGTCTCATAAATTTTCAAAATAATTGTAACAGCGCCCGAGACGAGAGGTAACAGGTTTCTTCCCTGTCCTTGAATACAACGGAGTCAAGACTTCAGCAGCCATAGGATCAAAAGTTTGTATATCTGACTTCATCAACGAAACTAGCGTCAATTTTATTTAGATTGCTAGTTAGTAGAAGAATCGAAAATATTATCAGAGTTTGCAAGAATTTTAATTTTGAGAACGTGTTGTTGAATTTAATTGAAGTTTTATGTAGTGAATCGAAGAAGCTGACATAAGGTGTGTCAAGCATATTTAAAACGTTTTACGCCCACACAGAAAGTGAAAGGCGTATTAGGAGCGAATCCCAGGAGTCTGATAGTTGTTATATTATTTATTGCACCGATTGAGAATATCCAGTCAATAAATGACATGTTTATTGACTGGAGAAAACATAAATTTAAACTAGTTATAAATGACTTAAAGTTGTTTACTGAGCAATTACTGTATCTAAAATGAAAATAGTGATGCTAAAGGAACATTTTCAATAGGATTTATTTTACTCTCGTTCGTTTCTAACGGTATAGGGTGAAATAACGAAAGCCTTTCAGGCTAATGACAACCGTCGCTGTTTTTATATTTTGTGGTTAGAACAATGTGATTGCGGCAATAACCATTATCCACTGAAGTGCCAATGAGTCTAAGCCATTTACGGAAAACGGATGAAATATATGGGCATATCGCCAGCAGTTATTAAGTAATGACTATATCCCCAAAGCCCTACTCAGCTTTGAAAGATTATGGAAGGTGAATTTGTTTTCTCTGTACTATCCAAATTTGCACACATAAGTTACGTTTTAGTTTTATTTAATTTCTGATTTTATACTAGAAGAGACCGTTCTTCGTACGGAATATTTGTTAAAAATTGAAAATATGTCTGTATATATATGTGTGTCAGTGTGTATATTTGTCTAATCATCAAGAAAGAAGTGCTGCATCGAATTAAATTATATTTTGTAGGTAGCCTTGGAATATCCTCACTTAAAATTTAGTTTATTTTTCGAAGTTCTAGAACATGTAGTTGTTGAGCTATTAATAAACAAGAAAGATCAATCAGGCATAAATCATTGATTATGAAACACTTTTCAACTACAATTCAATTTTATTTAAGCATCTCTAAAATGTCATACATTCAGCGATAATATTTTTTAAATTATCACAATACTATAATAATTTATTATATTTAAAAACTTTATCGAAAACAAATGAACTTTATTCAAATTACATCATTGAAATATAAATTGCCTGGATCTCTATGAAAAAGCAGTAAAAATTTCATTCATAAACATTAATTCCATTCCTCTCATTCATCACAATACTACAATAATTTATTTTACTTAAAAACCGTGGAAATAAAAGTAATTTACCTCTGTGCTTAAAACTTCCCCGAAAAATTCGGTTATAAAATCGTCTGTTCTCTATGTAAAATCAATGATGTTTCATTCATATCAACTATATTGCAGACTCCAGCGCCAAATAATTTTGCGTTTAAGAAATTCAGGAATTCTTATACAATTCATCTTACATCTTTATGTGTTTACATTCTCCATAAGATAGAATTAATCTTCGTTGTAGAAATAATCAATGTTTGAAGATCAATTAAACTCCAATATATTATAATTGCGTTGTTTCAAAATGTAGATGCACAGAAATTAAGCAAAAATAAACGCTTTTTGGACGCATACAACACCAAATATAAATTAATTAAAAAGAACTTTTAAAATCACGATTTTGACTCAAGATGGACGCCATATTTTATTTTGAAATGGGTCATGTGATTTCCTCATATAATGGTCACTTGATCTCTTCATAAAATTGGGGGGGGGGTGTAATTATTATTCTAATTTTTATTTAAAACAATACTGAATATATTTTTAAATTATTTTTATATATTTTATGTGAAAATTTTAATATTTCCTAAAACTTTCGAAGCAATTTGTGAATTTTAAATTCGTTTAAAAAATGTTTGAAAAATTAGGTCCCTTAAAGTTTAATGTATTTCAGTTTTTCAACCCGGGCTCAATCCAAAACTAATTGGGTGATATTCTTCATTTATATACCCATAGGTCCCACAGACCGTCTGAACAACATACTAAAATTTCATTTTAATAAAGTCATTTCTACGGCAGTTATCGTGTTAACGGCAGACAGACAGACAGATAGACAGAATGAAGAAAAGTCATAAACATTTTTCAACTATTTTGCAAAGTGTTAAAAACGAACAACGAGCAACCCATAGAGATCGTATTAAACAGACGATATTATTTCCACAAATGTATTTATGAAATAACATTGCTATGCGACGCAATTAAACCCAACTTGTTTATACAAGAGACACTTTTTAACACTTTACAACATAGTTGAAAAGTGTTTATGACTTAGTTCATTCTGTCTGTCTGTCCGTCCGTTAGCACGATAACTGCCTTAAAAATGACTTTATCAAAATAAAAGTTTTTTATGTTTTTAGTATGTTATGTTTTAGTATGGACCTATGGGAATATAAATGAATAATATCACCCAATTAGTTTTGGATTGAACCCGGGTTGAAGAAATGAAATACATTGAACCTTATGGGACCAAATTTTTCAATCATTTTTTAAGCGAATTTAAAATTTACAAATTGCTTCGAAAGTTCTAGGAAATATTCAAATTATCCCATAATATGTATAAAAAATTTCAGTAAAATATGTTAGGTAGTTTTTTAAATAAAAATTATTTAATATAGGGAGAAAAACAAATTCAATAAATAATGACTCATGATATATCCTCCAGAAAGAAAATATAGATATATTTTATAATAAATATCTTTCCAAGAGTTTAATCATTTCGCATATATAAGAGAGGTTTCAGATTTTCAAATAAATATGGTAGATAACAATTTTTCAAATTTTTTTTTAATTTTATATAACTTTTCATGACTGATGGTCATCTGTCTGTCTGTCATTTTATACTTATTTAATGGCATTTTTAGTGCACTTTCCTACATCCTAAAGAGTTGAAATTTGGTACACAGCTTAAATTTGTAGAACATTTTATTCCACAAAAATTTTGTGGAATCCTCAAATATAGATCCTACATTTTTTTCGAAATTACCTGCAAATAATCCCCGTTCACTATGAATCATTGTAAGATTGTTAAAAATTCTGATGTAGGCAACACATGACTTTCCCTGTAGACTCATATTCACGTTCTCTTTATTTCTCCAATAATCATTTGAGTTTATCTGCACAAAATAACACCCATAAGTATTTTAAATGACACTGAATTTGCATGTTAAACTTAAATTTGATTCTTATTTGATAGCTTGACTTATTGTCAAAGGTGGTGTAGCGAAAACGCGAAAAAACTATCTCAAGAACGGCTAATCCTAGAGTAATGGAATTAGTCTTATTCTCTTTGTTGTCAAAAATCACGTATAAAATAAGCATTTAATTGATATAATTGAGCACACGTAGTCTTTTAATTTTATATTTAACGAGTTTTGCGGGCCATTTCACAAAAATAGCCCGTTCCTTTTTTCCGAATCGTACCAAAATAACATACAAGTGATTTATATACCAAATTTTGTTAAATTTGGTCCATTAGTTTTTAGCTAGAGTGGATAAAGTCAATTTTTGCCGGCCACTTCACAAAGAAGGCAGATTCTTTTATTAGGAATCGTACTAAAATCTAATGAATATCAGGGTTTCAAAGAAAAAACTTACCTACCAAATTTGATGAAATTCAGTCCATTAGTTTTTCAGTTAGAGTGGATACAATATCCTCACAGACACACAGATACATCCTTACACACACAGACGTCTCCATAAAAATAGTTTTCAAGAAGTCCCAAAACGTGTAGATCGAAAATTCGAGTTCCGATTTTGGCACGACTCCAATACTTTCAATTTATACACACACACCCATATATTATCTGTGTATCTGTGTATTATCTGTGTATCTAAATTCCGTGCCTAAGCAATTAAAATAGTTGTGAATTTAAATTATCCCTAAACTTTTATTATTTCTACAACGAAGCCTAATTTTAACTTATGTAGAATGCAAATATCTCAAGCGATTGCAAGGTGAGTTATATAATAATTGCTGAATTTTTTGCACACAAAATAATTTAGATCTCAAGTCTGGAATGCAAGTTATATGAATGAAATATTCATTGATTTTGCATAAAGAATCAAGCAATTTATATTTCGATGAAGTTTTAAATATTTAAGTATAATACATTACTCTAGTACTATGATAATGTAAAAGATATCACCACTAAATGTATCATATTTTAGAGATTTTTAAATGAAATTGCATTTGAGTTAGAAAGTGTTTCATAATCAATGATTATGCATGATTGATATTTCTTGTTATTGCATGTAGAAACAATTTGTATCGGATTACATTTTTGATTGGATTATATCTATTATAGCTTTCGGTTTAATAAATTACGCGGATTATTGATATTTACAATTTCTGAAGTCAACAGTTTTATATTGGCAAATATTTTGGAAACTCATATATTGTGCTTAGCCAATTGTTGAAACAGAATAAATATGATACTGTACCGGTACATCTTCAAGTACCATTTTAGCGTTCTCATTTAGGCATATATTCATCCAATTTCATATTTTTCGTAAATTTGTTTAAAAATGGGACAAGGGTGTTATTTTCTTCAAATTTGAAAGTGAAGATAATTTTGTATAGCAAAGACAGAGATTCTTATGCTTCCTTTTAGCAGAAATTAATAAATATTTTATAGAATGTTTCTAAAAACAATGTCATTCAGATTATTATAAGAATATGTACATAATTATAAGTTTTAAGTTTCTTAATATTATATATTTCGTACGAAAAACAAGAATATAATATGAAAAATTTAAAATTAATAATTATGTACAAATTCCTCACTAAATGACATTGTTAAACGAAACACTCTTCTAAAATATTTAATTTAATTCTACTCGAAAAAGGTATAAGAATCTCCGTTCTAGTTATACATAATTATCATCATAAGCAAACGTCCCGGTTCGCTTATAAAAGTTGCTATAAATATAAAATTAGATCATTATAAGTCAAAATGAAAACACTATGAAATGTAATCAATTTAGGTCAAAATGAAAGCACTAAAATAGTTTAGAATATATGAAGATATACCATTACAAATTTTATTAACACTTTACAACAAAGTTGAAAAGTGTTTATGTCTGGTCATTTTGTCTGTCTGTCTGTCCTTTTACACGATAACTGCTGTAAAAATGTCTTCATCAAAATGAAATTTTAGTATGTTGTTCAGACGATCTGGGGTACCTGCGGTAATATAAATGAATAATATCTCCCAATTAGTTTCGGAATGAACCCGGGTTGAAAAAATGAAATACATTGAACACTATAGGACCTAATTTTTCAAACATGTTTAAGCGGATTTAAAATTCTCCAATTGCTTCGAAAATTTCAGGTAATATTCAAATTGTTCCATAAAATACATAAAAAAAAATTCAGCAAAATATATTCAGTAGTTTTTTAAATAAAAATTAAAACAGTAATTACACCTTTTATATGAAGCAATCACGTGACCATTATATGAAGAGATCACGTGACCCACTTCAAAATAAAATATGGCAACCATCTTGTGTCAACATCGTGATTTTTAAAGTTATTTTTAATTCATATTTAGTGTTGTATCTGTCTTAAAAACGCTTTATTTTTGCTTACATTTTGTGTATCTACATACTGAAATAACGCAATTAAAATATATTGGAGTTTAAATGATCATCAAACTTTAATTACTTCTACAATAATTTAATTCTTCTCCATAAGCCAAATTTTCACTTATAGAAAATGTAAATACCAAAAGATGTATAATGAGTTGTATAAGAATTGCTGCATTTCTTTAACGCAAAATTATTTAGCTCATTGAGTCTGCAATATAGCTGATATGAATGAAACATTCATTGACACAGAGAGGCAAACGATTTTTTCGATGAAGTTTTAAGCATAGAGTTAAATTACTTGTAGCTCCATAGTTTTAAGTTTTTTTAAAAAATAAATTATTATAATATTGTGATGAATGAAATAAATGGAAAAATGTGTATAAATGAAATGCTGTTTTGTATAGAGAGCCAGGCATGTTATATTTCGATGACGTCATTTGAATATATTTCATTTGTTTTCGACGAAGTCTCTCAAATATAATAAATTATTGTAGTATTATGATAATTTTAAAAATATTACCGAGGAATGTATTGCATTTTAGATATGTTTAAACCAGGCAATTTATATTTCAATGCCTTCATTTGAATGAAGTTCATTTTTTATGATGAAGTTCTAAGTTTTTAAATATAATAAATTAACGTAGTATTGTGATAATTTTAAAAATAGTACCGAGGAATGTATCGTATATTAGAGATGTTTAAATAAAATTGCATTGAAGTTGGAAAGTGTTTCATAATCAATGTTTTATGCATAATTGATCTTTCTTGTTAATTTATATTCAGTGTTGTATCCGTCCTAAAACCGCTTTATATTTGCTTAAATTCTGTGCACTACATTCTAAAACAACGCAATTACGATATATCTGAGTTTAAATGATCATAAAACCTTGATTATTTCTACAACGAAGCCTAATTTTAACATATGAAGAATGTAAACACATCAAGTTGTAAGATGAGTTGTATAGAAATTGCTGAATTTCCTTAACGCAAAATCATTTAGCTTTGGAGTCTGGACTAAAGCTGATATTAATGAAATATTCATTAATTTTACAGATAGAAGCAGACGATTTTAAACATTGACTTTTTCGATGAAGTTTTAAGCATAGAGTTAAAGTACTTTTACTTCTGAGGTTTTAAGTTTTGAAGTAAAATAAATTATTGTAGTATTGTGATGAATGAAAGGAATGGAATAAAAGTATATGAATGAAATACTGTTTTTATAGAAAGATCCAGGCGATTCATATTTCGATGACGTCATTTGAATAAAGTGCATTTGTTTTTGATGAAGATTTTAAATATAAAAAATTATTGTAGTATTGTGATAATTTTAAAAAATATTACTCCTGAATGTATGACATTTTAGAGATGTTGAAATCAGGAAATTTATATTTCAATGACGTCATATAAATAAAGTCCATTGTTTTCGATGAAGTTTTAAGTTTTGAAATATAATAAATTAATGTAGTACTGTGATAATTTTAAAAATATTACCGAGGAAAGTATCGCCTTTTAGAGATGTTTAAATAAAATTGCATTGCAGTTGGAAAGTATTGCATAATTAATGCTTTATGCATGATTGATCTTTCTTGTTTATTTATAACTTTAAATTGTGATATGAATATTTTTCTTCTAAATGTATGTTCATCATATTATATTTACATCATTTCACGTGTTTAGATCATCTTCAAGTTAGAGCATTGCCACCTTCTCAAACTGTGGACGTCGGGAAAACAGCTATCTTCACCTGCAATGTAACCGGGCATCCCGTTCACGTAATCAGCTGGAGAAAGGACATGGTACCCGTTCTGTCATCCCGTAGAATAATTGTTTCAAGAGAAGAACTGCGAATAAGCCCTGTAGAAAGAGAAGATAAAGGAATGTATCAATGTTTCGTATATAACGACAAGGAGTCTGCTCAAGACGCTGCTCAACTAGTTCTAGGAGGTATATATATTTCTATAGCATATATTTATATTATATATTATATAGCATATATTTCTATTATATATTTTCAATTATATAACATATATTTCTATTATATATTTTCAATTATATAACATATATTTCTATTATTAGCATATATCCCCTTATATTTCTGTAGCATAATATTTTAGATATATTATATAATTCTTAATAAAATATTGTGTTATACCATTTACGTGATCAATTATAAGCATGGGCATCTTAAATTCCAGTAAATAACTGCATGTATATAAAATGTGTAAATATTAAATTTATTTGTAACGGAATAATATTAAATTTCAAGGAACTGAAATACGTGCGAAAATTCATGAAATATTGCCATACTTTAACCAAAAAGCCAATTTATTCAATAAAGTCATCAGCGGGAAAGAAATTGATGATTTAAGTTCAAATTTTCCCTCTCTTTAATGGCCGTTCACTGTGGATGACCAGTCTTTTTATGACTGCATTTATTTGATTGTCAGGCATTTTATATTCTGAGTAATGTATTGGCGTGATTCATTCCATCGATTATATTTCCTCACTGTTCTTCATTCAAAATTATGTAGTAGTTCTAATAATACTTTATAGGACCAGAAAAGAGTAGTAAACTATATAACGTAAACTTTATATTTTTTTTTGATCGCAAAAGTAAGGAACCAATATCATGATAGATAAACAGGTGTAATAAATATCTGTATCTAGTAAATAAACGATTAAACATCAATAGTAATTATTTTATTAACACAGTTTCTTTAAACAAAAATTGAAAAATAATTTCTGGATCACTATATTTCGAATGTTGAATTTCCTTTCTCTCTCTACTTTCCCCACTTGGCCGAGAGTAGTTATAAAAGGCCGGTTCACCGGCGGATCGGGGAGGCGGCTCAGGAGGAGAGGCCCTCTTTGGGAGGAGGGTCCCTCTTTGAGAGGATCCTCTTTGGGAGGATGCCTCTCTTGAGCCGCCTCCCCTCTTTGGAGTGGATCCTCTCAGAGGGTCTTGAGACCCCCAGGAGGGAGGATGCCTCTTTCGGAAGAGGGCAATTGCGAAAGTCTTTCACAGAGGCATGATGACTCATACGGAGTGAGTTTCACTTCACTCGGAGTCTTGAGAGGGAATGTCACAATCGCTGACTGACCCTTGACCTGAGGAAGAGGTTTCAAGGGATTTCGCAATCGCACAATCTGGAAATGATGTGTCGACCTTAGAAGTGAACTTTGACAAGAACACACGTCCTCCCTCTCTGCTGGTCAGCGACAGACTGAAAGATCTTATCAGCGTGACGTAGTTAAAGCGCCCTCTGGCGAATTTTGATGAAGTGCTGCCATCTATCGGCATTTTTTTTTCCAAAAGAATGTAATGTTTCACTGGTCAGGAGCTGGATTCGAACTTGGGTCCAGCCGATTACAAGCCGAGCGTCTTACCACCCTGCCAAAGCACCCGTGCTTTATAGAAAGTTATCTTCGAAGTGTACCTTATCAGCAGAAGTTAGATTATTTTTCGAAGTTCATTCGAATCGCTCGGTGAATAGCGATGTGTTTTGAAACAGAAACAAATTGTGTTCAGTGGACACAAAAATTGTGTTCGGTGAATAGGATTCGACCCTTTCAAGTGTTGTGTATCTAAAAACAAATTTATACACGTACACAAACTTTAAAAACACGAATGTAATACTTAGCTGAGTGATATATAGCAATGTGTTTAAAAATAAATCTAACAGCATATATCAATATGATTTTTTTTTAAATGAATTGAATACACCCAAGTACAGTTACGCATTTTCAAAATGGTGTTAAGTGAATAGCATTCAACCCTTTTAACACTTAAAAACATGAATGTAATACATAGTTGAAATTATGTTTTGTGAACAGGATTCGACCCTTTCAAGTGTTGTGTATCCAAAATCAAATTTATACACGTACACAAACTTTAAAAACACGAATGTAATAATTAGCTAAAATTGTATTAAGTGATATATAGCAATGTGTTTAAAAATAAATCTAACAGCATATATCAATATGATTTTTATAATAATAACGAAATGATTTTTTTTCTTATTATAAAAATAATAATGAAAATTAGAACTCACAGAACAACGTCTTCGCAGCTTCGCATCCACGTTGCAAATGAGTGATATACTCTCATTATGCTATTAAAAATTAGATCTTATCTATAATGACGTCAGCAGTATGAGGTGTTGCCACCTATTTTTTCTAATAATATATTTTAATAGTTGGATACTTCAAGGGTCTGATTTGAAGTAATTAGAAATCGGTAGTAATTAAAAAAATTTTAATTACTTCTTAATTTTAAAAGGCTAAATGGCTATCTTGCGAACCTTGGAGCAATGACGTCATCTTGTGAACTTTGGAGTGATGACGTCATTTTATGTGGAATCTTAGATAAGATAAGAACTGATAGGCTCTCATCTAATTGTTGCAATTAGTGTGTTTATCGTTCATTTCTAGTTTGGATGCCGACTTGTGAAGGGCTCATACTGTTAGTTATTTTCGTGTTTTGGGTAGCTATTCTTGTATATTCCGCGTGATACATATCACCTAAAGTTATAAAAATATATATAAAATTTTTCTAAGTATATAATGTTAATGTGATTTAAAATTCGGAACTTTAAGTAAGTTTGGTACATATTTTCACTCTATGATTTCGAAGCTGAATGAAATAATATAGAAATTTTCTCATGTAGATAACAATTGTATTTACCACAATCTAATGTTGTACGATTCATTAAAAATTATAAGTTCTAATCACTTCATATCTTATGTGATCTGTTTGCACACGACACTCGATTTAGGTTACGTGATTATACTTATGAAGTTGTTTGATAAGTCATTTCAACTTTGGACGTTGTGAGGATAGGTTTGCTTCGTTCATAGCTGCGACAAAATTATAATGTTTTAAGATGTCAGTGTTTTAAAAATAAATCTTATACTGTGAATGTCGTAGTTGGATGTTACTATCTAAAAAGAATGCCTAAAATTCAAAGTATGCCATCACTCGAGCAAATAATTTCTAGTGTAAATAGTGCGGAGTTGACTGTTCCTGCCCTAGAAGAAACAAAATCTGTGGGCATTGTCTCAGATGTGATTAATTCACCCTCACAAAAATTTGCTGTGGATTGGTTAGAAACCTATCTTATGTCTTCCAAAACTCCAGCAGAAACATCTACCGTTGTCAATTCACAAGTTCTCACCGAGGTTGAAAACTCAACTCAAGATCTGCTTTCTTGTGCTCTAACACATAGCGGACTGTTATCTTCCAATACAGAATCAGTTTCGACTGAATCTACTTCTTCAGATTTTATGCAAGATGGACTCCGTCGCTGGCATTTAGGTTCTAATGTGTATTTGCATTTGAAACTTCGTCATGGGAAGTTAAAAGTGTATATATGGAAATATCTCTCTAACGATCGAAATGAATTACAGCCTACGCGTGAAGGTGTTACACTGTCACCGGCTACATGGAGTGAATTTTCTCAAAAATTGTGGTCGTTCAATATTCTATATGCAGATACCTCTTTCGTTAGTCGCAATGAGTTGTTCTGTTTCAATGACAACGGAAAATTGCATCTGCAGAAAATAATTCAATTCTATGATTCAAAATTTTGTCTAACACAGTGTCATATTACCTTAGATAAAAATCAAATAGCATGTTTACAGAATAGTGTTAACAACATTAGTATACATCTTCGAGAAAGTATATTTATAGAGTGGCTTCCTGCTCAAATATTAAAAATAAAGAACACTATAACCTTTCTACCATCACTTATTTGTGACAAAAATTTTGCATTCGAACAATTAATCTCTTGTATTCATGACAACATCATGTGTCATGTAAGAAAACTTTTCAAATGTGTTGGTCAAGTTGTAGATTTAAGTTACCATGAATGTCTTTACAGCACTCCATTACAAATGTATGACAGAGTGTCTGAACAAGTACTTCTAAATCTTGACATTAATAACATTTCTAAGAAAGTTTTGTTGCGTGGTGAAGAAGTCTTTTACTGCTATGATAGAAATTTTTTCGAGTCATTCAAATCAGAGGACTATGAAAGTGCGATAAGGAAATTATTTTAACTTATTTGTTTAAATGTACAAGTGATAATGGTTAATGTGTATTTCATGAATAATAGATTCATTAAATGGTTTTTATCTTTCAAATAGAATTCCTTATTTATACTCATTAGCTAATTTTTTTTTTCTTTTTTTTTTAGCATGTTCCATTTAAGAAATGTTATATGGTTATGAGTTATGTATCTATGCATTCAAGTGTAACAGGTTTACTAATCTCACTTTTTAAAATAAAATATAAAAAAATTAAAAATAGATTTATTCGAATCATATCAAATGTCTACAGTGTGAGTTTCATGACAAAAGATATTTACACTTTACAGAGTTTAAATCATAAATTTATAATCAATGTCAAAATTCTGAATTCATTCAAAATAAATGCTAAGTTATTTTCCATTCTCAAAAGTATGAAGATTCATAAACAATGTTGTGTTTCAATCTCTAAGAATCGGTGAAAATTCGACTGTAGTTTCTTAAAAAATCTACGAAGTTGGGGCTTATTCTGTAATAGGTGTAAAATTTTGTTGTGGTCCTGTCATTTTCTGTGTGTTGTCAAATATGTACATTCAAATGGGATCATTTATTAAGAGTAGAAGGGTCTTATGGAGCACCTACAGCCACAAAATTGTGACATTTCTATGTGCATGTCAATAATGTCTCGTATTAAGATATTAAAACTCATTACATGTTTCTTTTAAGGTGTAAATTGTATATCTTTCATATTTTTTAATGTTATTGCAATGTACTGTACTTGTCTCAGAGGGTCAATCTTTCATTTAAATTCAATGTTAACAATCGCCTATCCTTAAAAACAGTAAGTTATATACTATTCTTCTTTAAAAATATATATATACTCGTTTAATGATCTTAAACGTTGTTGTAACAGTGAAAACCTAGCTCTTATTTGATAGTCGTGCACTAAATTGTTGTATGTATTGTATAATTTGATAAATTTTTCATTTAAATATGGGATCTGCTTAAAACAATAACATTGCAATTATCTCACTTTGCGAACATGAACTTTGGATCACTATCTGTTACACTGATAAGCATGATAAGCTATAGAGCCGATTTGGAATGTATTCTGGGTGAGTCTTTGGCTTGCATATTGTGTGTATTGTGGGGGGGGGGGGTATTTATGGAAAATATGTATTCATATACATATTCTTTCTGAGAGCAGCTTTTTCAAAATAAGATCCACACATTTTAGTGGTGTCTATGGAAATGTAAGGATCCAATCATGCATTTGCAATCGTCGGATTTCCACTTGGACGAATTCAGACGTAAAATACATCTCTAATGTTTTTTTTTTAAATTATAACTTAACATTTAGAAGGTATATGGAATATCTGCTTATATGAAAAAAAATGGATAGCATAAGACAGTTAGTAGCAAGTTATTAAAAAAAATGCATAATTTAGAAAGAATAATTGTATAGTGGCAAAACGTCAACATAATGACGTCATTATAGATAAGATCTAATTTTTAATAATGTAATGAGATTGTATCACTCATTTGGAGTCTGGACAGTAAGCTGTGAAGATGTCACTTCGTGAGTTCCAACTTTGTTAACTATTTTCAATGTGAATATAAAAATTATATGAAATGATTCTAAATATTCAATCTTAGAAGCTTCAACTAAGTTCGGTTTCATCGAAATATTTGTGCTGTAAATATTTGCATCGGTAAAAACACCATTGGTAGTTCAAACAGTCGATTCATATTTAGAAAATTCTAGAACTGTAGTGTACAACTGTAGAAATCTATTTTAAAAGCTGTCAAAACAGATATTTTTTTCATAAAAATGTGTTCCATACAATTTATGTCTACCGATGAAATACAACTATTTCGGACATTTTTAAAAATTTAAAAAGTTTGAAAGTTAGTGTGATAAAATCTCACACAATACTTACTCGTTTCATGTTTAGCAGGTTTTAATACCGGGTGTTGAAATCTAGGTACATGTATGTGCAAAATGGTCTATTCCTATTCAATAGATTTTAAAATGTGATGGTGTCCTGAAAAAAATAATCGAAACTGTACACTCAATTCTAAGTTCTATAATGGTAGTAAAAATTCACTGTTAAAATGGTTATATCATATTCGTTGGCTTTTATTTTATTTAAACTTAATGGTAAACTTTTGGGGGTGAAAATGCTCGATTTGATAGTTTGTTAAATTCTAAACCTCGATATTTCAATTAAATCCACCACTTTAAAAAATGGTGAAATCATATTCAATGCATAACATCGTTAAAATGATGTAATTCAGATTATGTGTAGCAAATCAGACCCTTGAAGTATCCAACTATTAAAAATATATTATTAGAAAAAATAGGTGGCAACACCTCATACTGGTGACGTCATTATAGATAAGATCTAATTTTAATAGCGTAATGAGAGTGTATCACTCATTTGGAGTTTGGCCAGCGGATAGTGAAGATGTCGTTCCGTGAGTTCTAATTTTCATTATTATTTTTATAAAAAGAAAAAAAATCATTTCGTTATTATTATAAAAATCATATTGATATATACTCTTAGATTTATTTTTAAACACATTGCTATATATCACTTAATACAATTTTAGCTAATTATTACATTCGTGTTTTTAAAGTTTGTGTACGTGTATAAATTTGTTTTTAGATACACAACACATAAAAGGGTTGTTCATTGAATACAATTTTGTGTCCACTGAACACAATTTGTGTGTCCACTGAACACAATTTGTGTGTCCACTGGACACAATTTTTGTGTTCATCCGTATTCTATTTGTTTTTAAACATTCGAAATCATTTCGTTATTATAAAAATCATATTGGTATATATCAAACACACACACACACACACACTTAGAATGGTCGAATCCTATTCACTTAACACTGTTTTTGTGTTCATCCGTATTCAATTTGTTTTTAAACATTCGAAACTTAATTTTATCTAATGCATTTAAATTTTAAAACTTAGCAAATATATTGTGTACGTGTATACATTTGTTTTTAGATACACAACACACAAAAGGGTTGAATCCTATTCACTGAACACAATTTTTGTATGTTCATTGGAAATCCGTAATCTATTTGTTTTTAAACATTTGAAATCATTTCGTTATTATAATAGTCATATACGTTGTTAGATTTATTTTTAAAAAAGGTTTTAAGTCAAACTTGCAATAGATTTTAAAAGTGTTGATGTGGTGTAAAAATAATGTACACTCACTTCTAAGTTCTATAATGGTAGTAAAAATTACAATGTGAAAATGCTCAAATGATATTCACTGGGTTTTATTTAAACTGAATGCTAAAATTTTGGGGGTGAAAATTCGTTAGCTTGTTAAATTCTAAACTTCGATATTTCAATTACATCCACCACTTTAAAATGGTCAAATCATATTCAATGCGTAATATCATTAAAATGATGTATTTCAGATTACGTGTAGTAAATCAGACCCTTGAAGTATCCAACTATTAAAATATATTATTAGAAAAAATAGGTGGCAACACCTCATACTGCTGACGTCATTATAGATAAGATCTAATTTTTAATAGCATAATGAGAGTATATCACTCATTTGCAGCGTGGATGCGAAGCTGCGAAGACGTTGTTCCGTGAGTTCTAATTTTCATTATTATTTTTATAAAAAGAAAAAAAATCATTTCGTTATTATTATAAAAATTATATTGATATATGCTGTTAGATTTATTTTTAAACACATTGCTATATATCACTTAATACAATTTTAGCTAATTATTACATTCGTGTTTTTAAAGTTTGTGTACGTGTATAAATTTGATTTTGGATACACAACACTTGAAAGGGTCGAATCCTGTTCACAAAACATAATTTCAACTATGTATTACATTCATGTTTTTAAGTGTTAAAAGGGTTGAATGCTATTCACTTAACACCATTTTGAAAATGCGTAACTGTACTTGGGTGTATTCAATTCATTTAAAAAAAAAAATCATATTGATATATGCTGTTAGATTTATTTTTAAACACATTGCTATATATCACTCAGCTAAGTATTACATTCGTGTTTTTAAAGGTTGTGTACGTGTATAAATTTGTTTTTAGATACACAACACTTGAAAGGGTCGAATCCTATTCACTGAACACAATTTTTGTGTCCACTGAACACAATTTGTTTTAAAAAATCATAGTGTTATAATACACAAATTTATATTCACTCCGTAGCATTCTGTTTCAAAACACATCGCTATTCACCGAGCGATTCGAATGAACTTCGAAAAATAATCTAACTTCTGCTGATAAGGTACACTTCGAAGATAACTTCCTATAAAGCACGGGTGCTTTGGCACGGTGGTAAGACGCTCGGCTTGTAATCGGCTGGACCCAAGTTCGAATCCAGCTGCTGACCAGTGAAACATTAAATTCTTTTGGAAAAAAAATGCCGATAGATGGCAGCACTTCATCAAAATTCGCCAGAGGGCGCTTTAACTACGTCACGCTGATAAGATCTTTCAGTCTGTCGCTGACCAGCAGAGAGGGAGGACGTGTGTTCTTGTCAAAGGTCACTTCTAAGGTCGACACGTCATTTCCAGATTGTGCGATTGCGAAATCCCTTGAAACCTCTTCCTCAGGTCAAGGGTCAGTCAGCGATTGTGACATTCCCTCTCAAGACTCCGAGTGAAGTGAAACTCACTCCGTATGAGTCATCATGCCTCTGTGAAAGACTTTCGCAATTGCCCTCTTCCGAAAGAGGCATCCTCCCTCCTGGGGGTCTCAAGACCCTCTGAGAGGATCCACTCCAAAGAGGGGAGGCGGCTCAAGAGAGGCATCCTCCCAAAGAGGATCCTCTCAAAGAGGGACCCTCCTCCCAAAGAAGGCCTCTCCTCCTGAGCCGCCTCCCCGATCCGCCGGTGAACCGGCCTTTTATAACTACTGCCGAGTTTGAGGTAGACCAAGTCGGAAAGACCATTAGCCTTGCGACCGTTTAGAACCAGCATTGTATTTTTCGGTTCGTTTAAAACCGAATTGCTTTTGTAAATTATAAATTGCGTTACATATTACGTTAATTTAATTGCATTAACATTTCCAAACGAACCATTCATCTGATTGACATATTTAAAACGCTCTAGCTTCTAGAATGCTTTGTCGCATTCTAGAGTCTAGGACACTCCAAGGCTGTGTCCTTACATGTATAAGTATAAATTTATATAAATCTATCCATTTAAGCTCTAGAAATATATAAATGGAATAAGGAAAGCAACGCATTTAAGAACACATAAAATAATAATGCAGTCTACAGCTGTTTCAAGCATACGCTGGATCCCCCTAGTCAATGCAAGAGAACCAATAAGCCAGAATACAAAACGAATTGACCTCAAATAGAAGAAACATAGGGATTTATATGCCCAAGAACTAGATTAAGAGTTCAGCTGAGAGAGCCAATCAAAAACAGAAAAGGACAGTTTAGCCAATTCGAATCTGGAAGTAACGCACACGATTAGCGTGCGCCAAACATAACAAGAATATACCGACAAATCGAGTGAAGTCTTAACAAGAATAAAGGAGAAATAATTTAAAACGACAAGCAAAAGCCCCAAAGGTTAAGAAATTGAAACAAAAAAGAAAGACTGAAAAAATGTATTATTGGAGATGTCATTAAATAAATTATTAAAATTTTTCTGGAAATGTAAGACTTCAAGATGTCATACTCATTGATCGACCTAAATTTTTGTACGATCCTTGCTGAAGAAAACTCAAAACGGTGGTCAATATGATAGCAATATTGAGCAATTGAAGATTTATTAAATTTGTGTTTTTTACATAATTTTCATTTTCCTACGCAATTTTAAAGTACTTTTAGTTTGACCAATATAAGAAAGACCACTGGCAAGAAATACTGTAAATGCCCCAACTATTAGAAATTTCTGAAGGATATTCAAGATTAGAAAATCTGAGTTACTTAGAAGGTTTAAACACATTATTGAATTTAATTTTTTTAAAGATTTTAGCAAGCTGCTGACAGATTTTTGGAAAAAATGGTAAAATGATAGTGTTGTTGAAATCTTTCCCAGAAGTAGAAGTAAGTTTGGAGGAGAGCTTAGAAAATTTTCGAATTGCACGATCAACAATTCTGGAAGAGAAACCACGATTGGCAGCGACAGCTTTTAAATATTTGATCTCCCAATTGAGCAACTCCATAATAGAACAAACGTTCAAAGAACGATGGACAAACGTATTGAAATCAGCAATTTTCAAGGTTATGCTGATAGCAGCACATTTTATGTGGAGGTGAGACCGAAAGAAGTTTACGTAAAAACGTAAGTGAGAGAGTCGTCACTATTGCAAATGACCTAGATATCCCAAAATGCAAGACGATTGTTCTTTTCCATTTCATATGTAAATTGAATGCAAGGATCAATGGAATTCGAATTATCTAAAATATCATCGATACCATTAGGAGTGTTATCCAGAAGTGAAAAAACGTCATCAACATAAGAAGTATAAGAAATAAAGTGGATAAGTTCACAAAGTTTGACTGCAAAATAATGCATATAGGTATCACTGAGAATTGGAGTGAGTGGATTACCAGTAGCCAAGTCATTAGACATACTGTAGAATATATTATGAAAAGCAATATAATTTTGGGATAAACAAGTGTTTATAAGAGAAATAAGCTCATCAATTTCATATATTGTGTGCCTGTATTATTGTGTTAATTGTGCTTATACATACGTTAGTCAAGTTCTCCTTATCTTTTGTACAAAGTTTATTTCACTTATTGAAAATAGTTGTTTATTAGTAAATCGATTACTGTGCTTATCACATCTAATTTACAAAATAATTAAAAATATCTTAACATAATAGTTTTCATTTCATATTTTATTGCATATAATTTCGAATATATCAGATATTATGTTGAAAAATTACTATTAGTCCAAAGCGTCCATTTGTTCAAAGGGATTATCAGCGGCTGAGATATAGACCATACAAGTCTAGATTTTTCCTTCCCTTATGGATTATTCACTCTATGTTACAATCACTTTAATGTTGCATTTCTTTCTTTCTAAGTCATTTAATATTCTCGGAAATGTACCGCCCTGATTCATTTTATCGAACAATTTTTTCGAGTTACTGAATCAAAATTTTATACCTCATACGATACAGACGTCTCGCGTAAAACATGACATCCCAAAGCCATTATTTTCAAGGACGTATAGGTATAACATTTATTTTAAATTTTCTACGAAACTGTTCACTTTTATGAGAAAATCATACTTCCAAAATAGTATTTAATTTACAGGCTATTAATTTAAAATCAGTTTTTAACCGAATTGTTTTCACTTTGCACTATGAGTTTTGGATTAAATGTTCAAATGAATATACCAATTAATTTTTTATTTGTGGATCCATTCTTACACAAAATTTGTATTTACTATATTTCCTGAATAAAAGCTTCTCATAAGTTAATAGAAAATTTAAAGACTGAATGTGAGTGTCTTGAGCTGAACTTTTGCTTCAAATATTTAGATATTTTGATTTTTTCGTTTATCACTTAGAACTTAAAAAGTACTTAAAAATTTTTATTAATTATCAGTTTTTAGGCATATCTCTGTCAGACGAATCATTTGAGACGAATATTACTATACTACCGCTAAGCAATCTTGAATTGCACTGATTTCAAGGCGCATAACTCAGCGTATTCGATTCCGAAATAGTGGGTGCCCTACCCCTTCCTCTGCAAAGTTCACATTTTTAGAATTACTGGTTATTACTATTTGTATCTCATTTATTAAATTTTAGCAATCTATTTGTTATAATTTAGAAATTATTAACATTTGAACAACCTTAAAAAATTGTACCAGTCCAGTTTTCATCTAAGATACCCCAATGTGGCCCAATTTAAAGACATATCCACGTCAAAATATAGAGATCATATTCTCGCTGGTAAAATTTCAAAATCCCTCCAATATTTGCTTAGTTTGCAATACATGTTGGCGAAACTCTTAAAACTGAGTCATTTAAAAAATATCCCGCTATAACGTCAAAGTGCATCATAAAGACAACAAATAGGCGTAGATATAAAAACATGCAGGCTAAAAGTAATAAAATACATTGTATTTACAAGTACAAAGATAATTCTATAATGAAGCAGTAATTATAAATTTAATTTATAGTTTTCTTAGATAATTTTCTGTACACGTAGTATTAATTTCCAGTGAAAATATTTTGAATTATATATACAAATTATTATATCTTTTTACTTCTTTTATGTTTTGTTGGCAGTATATTTTTTATTTTATTGAGTGAATTGTTTTTTTATAAGATTATATTACCTTTAACGCACATGATTAACTACTTTTCTTAGTTTTAACTAACTTATCTTTCCCATTCTTATTTTCAGATTAAATTTTATAAGAAATTATAAAAAGTGTTTCTTTCTTTGTTGTTTACATGACATACTATCAAAATGGAAAATTGCTAACTTTATGTTCCACATTATCGGTTAGCGATAGTTGTTTGTCTCATGGGAATATTTTTCGATTTTTCGGAAAACAGCAATCTTCGCTTTAGCCCCATATGGAGTTGATTTCGTGAGATATTGATGTTATCGAAGACATTCAAAATATTAGCTTTTCTTTGTAGTATTCAGTTGGGACTCTAAACAGAAGGTAATTATGACCTTAAAGCTATTGTAAAATATGAATTTTCTTTATATTCCGAAGTGCTATATAAGTTTAGTATTATAATTGCTATATTAGGCATAGGAAAATTTTTCAATTTTGCATTATTCATTTGTTTAAATATAACTAGCGTAGGTCCTTTTAGAATCCACATAAGCCAAAACATGTTTATGATATTTAATAAGTAGTTATTTAAACACGAGCCATCAGATTCTATACAGTAACAAGACATTTATGAAGGCACTTTCATATAGGCAAGTGATGTGTACATATCATTTTTGAGGGAATTTATTAAAAACCGTAATATACTCTTGTATACAAATACGAATTTAATTTAAAAATATAACTGAAGTGGCATCTCCAGAACTGAAAGTTGAAGTTCCTAGTGAATTTCTACACCCTCTGGAACTCCATGCTGAATCTATATCAGTCATCATCTAAGCTCTAGCAATAGCTAATTCAGCAGAAAAGTGTTGAAAGCAATATAGAATGTTTTTATTCGGAACTGATATTTATTTCTTGAACCGGATGCGGAAATTCCTAGAGAGACCTCGACTCTGCTGAACTCATATCAATCACCAACAAACCTCTACCCGTAGCCAAACTTTAGAAGTATGTGTTGCAAAGAAAATGAAAATTTTTTATTTAGAATCGGCATCTCTAGAACCAGAAGTTAAAATCCTTAGTTATACCCTTACTGATACCCTTAATAATACCCTTACTTATGTTTTAAGGTAAATTTTTAGCCTGAAGTAGAAAAAAATTGGAAGTTGAACGTAAATCTATAGTGAATTCTCTTAATCCCTCAGAATCTTAATGTTGCATCCATTTTTATCGTCATCAAATCTCCATCTATAGTTAATTCTGTAAAAAAAAGGGGTATTTCAAAGAAACTTTTTTAACATGGAGAAGAAATTACCCGCTAGTCGAAATCCTCAGAGAATCTCTTCACCCTCTCCGAAATTGATACTTAGTTCATATCAATCATCATATGGGTTCTATTCATAGCCAATTATGGAAAATAGGTGTTTTAAGTAAATTAAAAAATTTTGAATCGGAAATTCAAATACTTATTTATTTATTATCTAAGCAGTATATATACTAACTCTCTATCTGCAGCCAACCCCGAAAAAATATGCTTCAAGGAAATTTTTTCTTGAACAATATTTTTGAAAAGGAAGTGGAAAAGATATTCTTATTGAGCCACTCTACCTACTCTAGAATTCGATGTTGTATTCATATCAGTAAGTATTTAATTTCTGTTTATAGTCAATCTTGAAAATAATTTTTTCAAGGAAAATGACAAATTTTGATCCGGAAATCTAAAATGAACCCCAAGAGACTATTATGCGTGATACAAAGTTCATATGACCTACCACCTTTAGAAAGAATTTCTATACTGATTCCGTATCAGTCATCATATAATGTATATCAATACTATTATATAGTGAGAAATAGACACTTTGATATTTTTGTTAGTAACAACATACATAGGAAATTTTATTGCCACGAATAATCAAATGTATACACTCTTTAAAAGTGAAACTGCAACACCATGAAGGAATGAACGTAGCCTTTTTTATCTTTTTTATTTCAAAAACTACCGAATATATTTTGCTGAATTTTTATTCATATTTTTATGGGATAATTTAAATATTTCCTAAAACTTTCAAAGCAATTTGTAAAGTAGAATATTACAAGAGGGCAAATTCTTATTTTGCATACATATAATGGAATCATTGCTATATTTTCCTGGCTATATTATTTATTTCTCAATATCTTAATTTTTTATTACCTTAGTTTTAAATATTTATTAATTGGGTTTAATAAAAAGGAAATTTTGAACTAATAGTAGATTTTACCCTATAATTAATAACTTTGATAAGCTTTGCAACAGCTTTCCTAATGGTCTTAGCGTTTTAAATTCATGTACTAGTGCTTTTAAAAATTATTAGTTCTAAATATTTTTTTTATCTTGCAATACAATTATTGGGACTTTATTTTGCAGTTTTTTCTTTGAAATAAATAAATAAATAAATATAGAGTTGTTAGTTTTGGGTGGACTTATACAAGCTCTTATAGCAAACTTTTGGTTTAATTAGCTAGTTAATTTAGTCATTCCTGGACAGTGTACATAGTGTATGTCACATTCTAATTTACGAACTTGTTTAAATTTTCACATTAATATCATGTTGTGAAATAATTCATTTCAAATTAATATATAGGTTAGTTATTTAGTTGACTTAACTCCTATATCCATCAAATTTGCTTGAATACTCATCAAGTATTGCTTCAATACCATCTTGTCTATTCGAAATAATTACTTCTAAAGTAAAGGATTCTCATGGACCACATTAAGGCTGTCTAATGTTCTGCTCTTTATTTTGCTCATTTTATTGGACAAATTTTATAGACAGCTGATGCAAAATGCACAAAACGCTAATCATGTTACCAATCAGGATTCTAACCCATCTGTACAGACATATATCAATTCTTTAAGCATGTTTATCATTTCATTCAATTGTAGATTACTTGATTCAAAATACAATGGCACATTTAAAATATTTAGAGTCTCTCATTATTTACTGATCTAAACATTTTTGGCCTTGGACATCATACCTATAATTAGATAAAATGTTGTAATGCCATCGCAAATACGTAGCTGTATCATATATATATACACACTTATTATATATATATACAGAGAGAGAGAGAGACAGGGAATCACAACTGCCTCTTGGGCAATTTCATCTGTCCTATAGCAATGGTTATTATATGTTTATTTAAAAGCGAACATTGATTTTTTGCGGGTCATTTTGCAAAAAACTGCCCGTGCCATTTTTTAAGAATCTTTTAAATTTCAATATATATATATGTTGTACTGGACTAAGCTGTGTACCAAATTTCAGATCTTTAGGTCGTAGGAGTTGAAACAGACAGGAAACCATCTGTCATGACAAATTCAATAAAATATTTTAATAAAAATATTAGAATAGAGAGAGAGGTAAGAAAGGCCGTTACTGCAGCTAATGAGGTATGTGGTATGGTGCTATGGATGACGTCACGAAGAGGAGGACTGTGGTTATAGGAGGAGAAAGTATGGTGAAATGAGTGTGGATTGTGTTATCAGTTTGAACATTGAAAGCCAACTTGACATTTCTTCTGAGGTGGTGGCGACTTTGAGTGGATATCGCAAGGAGGGACCTTTTGGCCGAGGGAGTTGAACTTTGACCGTATTGCGCAATGAGGAAATTGACAAAAGGAGCGTTGTGGAGGACGACCTTCTCCCTCTGTGGTCAGTGGCGTACTGAGGATCCTTATCAATCGTGACGTACTTAAAGTGAGGAGGTGGCGCTCCCTTGTGTCAAATTTGTATGGCTAAGAAAGAGTGGTGCCATCTATCGGCATTTTTTTAATGTTTTGAATGTAAATATATATTTTCACTTGGAGAGCTCGGGCAACGAACCCGAGGCCAGGGGATTTCTAGCGCGGCGCATTGACCGTTGTGCTATCGTGACTTGGAGAGGTTTGAACAATAGGAGATATCTTTTGTATTACGAATGAATGAGTGATGGAATGTCTTGCGAATTCGAATGCAAATATGAAAGATAGTTATTAAAAGGAATTATATTTTGTAGAAAGGAACCATGTTTTGTAAAAATGATATTTTTTATAGATATGAATGAATACTGAATTAAATTTTTGGATTCCTAATGAATTTCCGAAGTGTGCAAGCACGTGTGAACTAATAGTTACTAATTTTAATATTTATTAATAGTTAATGATTTTTTTTTTTTATGCTAACGGGCTGAATGAATGAATGTTCTGTGGATACAAGAATTTTGTGTGTGAAGAGGTTAAATATGGGAGAGGGTAATTAAAAGGAACCATATTTTGTAAAAATGATATTTTTTTAGAGATATGAATGAATACTGCATTCAATTCTTGGATTCTTAATGAATTGTCGATGTGTGCAAGCGTGTGTACACTAATAGTTATTCATTTTAATCGTTATTAATTTTAATAGTTAATTCATTTCTTCTATGCTAACCGGTTTAATGAATGAATGTTCCGGGAATACAATAATTTTGTATGTGTGAACGGGTTGTGTGATTTTAACAATGCGTTTTAGTGTCTACTGAATACGTTTCGACTATTTTTAGCTAACAAAATTTACGATTTAGTACCTACTGAATACGATTCGACTATTCTTTAAATTGATTTTAGTTTTGTATACCATGCGAGATTGAACATCGGTGTGTACTAATACAAACATGTGTACATGATTAATCCGTGATAATAATGTTAATTAATTTAGTTACGCTAACCGTTTTAATGAATGTTTAAAACGAATCTACTAATAAGTATGATAATTATTCTTATCAATGTTCAGAGAACACAAAACGAAATTTTATCACCAGTTTTATGTACCCACCAAATGCGATTCGACTATTTTCAGAGCGATCTTACTTTTGTGTGCCATGTGAAATTTTATCACTACGTTCCTGAATCGGTTTCGACTGTTTTTAGCTAACAAAAAATGTTCTTAGTGATTTCTTTGAAAATATTTTGAGAAATGGAGAATCCAAGACTTTGCTATATTTAACGTAGTTAAACCTAATAGGTGCACTGAATCACCAAAGAAGGAAAAACTTGGCAGATATTTTTAAAATACGAAGAACGTTGCCTCCGTATTCTTTCCACTACACAACCCCACTTAGTCTGTTCTCACCAAAGAACACGATACTCGGTGAATATTTTAAAGAAAATGCTTACATTAGAAATTGCATGTTATATATTAATAAAAAGTGTTATGCATTAGAAATAGCAAAAGCGTGTTATATATTAAAAATTATATGTTACACATTAAAAAATAAGTTTTAGAAAAAGTAAGAAATGTTAGAAGAAGAAGAAAGTGTGTGTGTGTTCCAACAGTCCCCAGGGATTACGCACCCTGTACTCACACTCTTTAGGGTGGTATTCCCTGCCACTGTTAAATATTTTTTTTTTAATTTAATATTGATTTAAATATAGATCTTGTATAAACGGCATTGAAATATGAGGATATTGTTTTGAAGAATTTGCTTTGAAAAAAAAATAATACGTATATACATATGTATATTAATACATATATTGTATAAAATACAAAACTCTCTCTCTGCACACATTATATAATAAAAATGTATTGAAAGAACACAATTGAATCTGAAACAATTTATTCCCAAAGCAGAATATGCCCTATTTTACAATGTATTCCACCTTATCACATTTTAAAACTTCGGGCTTATCCAGATATCACGAGAGCGAGTGACCGGAAGCCAGTATTTACAGAGGCAAAAATGTTCCATATAACTGTTTACAAAGCAGATATCAAGGGTCGTAAAAGTTCTCACTGATTGATTATTTACACCGAAAGAGGAGATTATAAAGTGAATATATATACATGGTGAATACCAATAGCATCTTAATCATTACGTTTAGAATATTTCTTTTAATTTACATTAATTCGACATACACCAAGACGGAATTATTAAAAGACAATTTTTTGAAATATTTTTAAGCGAGCTTCATGCCATTGCAATGTCTATTTCCACTTTTAATAGTTTAAGCCATTTAAAAATATATAATATGTTACCAATTTAATTATAATATATATAGAAATACTGAACATTCTTCCAAATAGACATATTATTCTATTTATAGAATCTGAAAAATAAAAGTTTTCCCTCGTATATCAAAACCACGCTTAGTAGTTATGGTATGTCCAAAGCGACGCTAAATGGTTATGGTATGTCCAAGACCATGGTACGTGGTTATGATATGTCCAATACTATACCAAGTGAAGAAATTAAATGTTCTTTAAAACCTGAAAAATAAATGTATCCAACAACATACCAAGTGAAGAAATTAATTGTTCTTTAAAACCTGAAAAATAAAGGTTTCCAACAACAACATGCCAAGTGTAGAAATGCAATGTTTTTTTGTTTGTTTTTTTAATTCTGAAATATAAAGTTTTTCCATGTATACCAAAACTATACTAAGTGGTTATGGTATGTCCAAGACCACGCTTATAAGCAATAAAAACACAATATTTAAAGTAAAAAAGAAAATATATTTATTAAAGGCAGGTATTCACAAAAACAATAAGGAATATTAAATGATGTAAGACAGAAATATTTACACAATATACACTGAAGTACCCAATCACTTGATTTTCATTACTCTAGTTGGCATTTTTAAAAATACATTATGTTTATTAAAATACTATTTAAGAATTAAATGGAATTGGAAATATATATAAGAATTAATTGAAAAGGCATTTAAAAATTATACTGTTTAAATAAAATTAAAAAGAAATACAAGAATTAAATTGATAAAATAAAATTGAAAAACATATAAGAATTAAAATTTAAAATTAAAATAAAAATTTAATCGGAAAAAATATGAAGTAAAATTAAATTTAAAACCATCAGAGAATAAAATTTAAGTAAATGGGTACTTACAAGATTCCTCTTTTATAAGTTTCTACACATAGTCACTTAATTAGCTTCCCGGCCGTCCAAATAGTTGCTCTTAGTCCTCTGGACGAGTCGGACGGTCTGGGTCTTCAACATAGTCACTTAAGCACTTTTCATTGATATAGAAACTGAATGCATTCTCACTGACGGCCGTTGAAATGTCTCTTACCATGAATAGAGCTTCATGACCCACCGATTTTATTTCGTCCTTCAAATGTGTTGTCAAGCAATCATGACGTCTCTGGGAACTATGATTAACCACACATCCCTCACAATAGAATATTTTCTCTCATAAACTTTTTATTTCAGATTAGACACACTCAACGATGTGTTTTTGTAGCAGCTGCATGCAATTTTTAGGATTTATATGCATCGGGGGCATATGTCTTGCATCCGAAATCTTGGCTGGCAATGCAACTGCTTATAATGCTTCTAGTATACTGTCCGAGATTTCATTTTGAAGCTTTTTTTATCGTGTTTACCTGCTCCATGAACAAGACGATCAAGGTAGATTTCAAGTGAAACAGGCCATCATCAGATTTACACTTCTGCTGCAGATGAAGTTGACCATCTGTCTTTACCACAATTAACTGACTATTCGCAATAAAACCACTCGTTGTATAAGTGCAGTTGAAGTGAAATATTTTAAAGGAGAATTCACACTCTGTCGATGGTAGGGCACAGTAGCCCAGTAGTAAGTGCGCGGGAATTGCACTCGAGAGGCCCGGGTTCGATTCCCGCCACTGCTAAAACTGTCGCCGTGTTCACGCGGAGTACGATCAAGTTAAACATGTGGGTCCGTTAGTCCTCCCGAGAGGTTTTTGGTAGGGGAAGGAGGGTGCGTTCCCTGTGAATGCCTCCCACACTGGGTTCCGGTCTAAATTGGGTGGCACATGCCGGCCGTCCAAACAGTTACCTACCACCTTTCTGGTAGGTCGGACGTTCTGGATCTCAACAACAACCTTGTCGATGGTGTCATGGCAATCCCCTCTCTAGTGGGATGTATTCACCATTTACATCTGCATATTTACGAATATATAATTGCACGTTTTGATTCCGGACAAAAATCTGTACAATACAATTCCAACCTAAGTTGTATATGTGAAGGGGTACTGAAATTTTTACTATAGAAGAGAGATTGTTGGCACCAGTACCAAGCTTGGTAGTACTAGGCCTGACAACGATGGCAGTGGCAGCGTTGGCAAACATGACATTGGCAAAGGTGGCAGGAGTAGCAGCAGCGTTGCCAAGGGCAGAAATAATGGCAAGATAGGCAGCGGTGCTAACATGCTTATTATCGGCAGGGTAGGCAGCAGTGCAGGAATCACTTTAATTATTACAGACTCATGATCACCATTGTCATTGGCAATGGTACCATAGGTAGATAGTACCACAGGTAGCAGGGTAGGCACTACCAGGCTTGGTAAAGGGCAAAATGGGTGGGGAGTCCGAGCGATTGCACGCCTCCATCATCCAATCGTTGTCATACATAGTATCGAAACTCTGGGACATAATGAAGAAACTTCGGACAGTTTGAAAAGCTAAAGACTTGAACAAGTGTGGAAAACACTTTTGTGCAGACACTCTATATACTCCTACGATGACTCACATATATTACCCCCTTGTTTACATAGCTTATATAGGCTATCATATGATGGCTCTTTTCGGCAATAATTCGTTGGGTCTTATCGGCGATCACGTGTTAACCCTTATCGCAAATCACATGATGACACATCATTATCTCTTATCGCGAATCATATGTTCGATACCTTACATGGTCATGTGTCCTTGCCCATGTTTATCATCATGTGGTGTAAATAAGCTTTTACTGATAACACAGAGCGAATCACTCATCTGGAGCTGAACATTCGACAGATTAGGTCGGTTAAGATGGTATGTATGTATTATTTTTGTAATTTTTATGTGTGTGCATGTGTCTCAGAAATAAAGACACAGCTTATTTCATTTACATATTTTTTTTATTTGAAATTCAACCATTTTATGTTTTTTCGAGTTCTTGTGGGAGTACTTTTGTAAGGATGGACATAAACATGTTTGTTCTTTACAAAGTGCCGTGGAATAGTCATTGAAGGTTGTTTGGAAAGCTTCTTTGGCCACAACCTCGTCTTTCCTGTTGGTAAATATCAGATCAAACAAGTCCACAACATTAGATTTGGGAACAATGTCTCGATGATATAGAATTTAGTCTCTTTCGTTCCAATCCAAAATTTCTGGGTGTCTTTTTATGAATGATATCATTTCACCGGCATATCTTTTCAATTTTGTAGGCACGCTGTTTAATGGAATATCATCGTAGCTGTTCACAGAGTCTTCGATATTCAAATTATTTTCGGGTTTTTCCTTTCTAATTAAATTTTTTTCTTCACCTTCGTCCATATCTTCCTGTTGGATCGATGCTTCAATGGGTGTATTGAAAGAATTCATCTTTAGTTTCTTTTGTAAAACGCACGTAATGCAGTTTTACTTCATCGTCTTCACAGAGAGAACTATTTAAAATGCGAAACATTTCTTTGTCGAATGTGGTCATTTGCTTTTCGCTGGCTACATGTTTGGAGATAGACTCTTAGGGAATCAGGCGCTGTTTTAGCGTGCCCCATTAAAGAGTTTTGTAATCACACTCAGTGCCGCTGGAATAAGCAAGTTTAAAAAATCACCTTTTTGAATCAGCAGATTTCGTTTCTGGTATAGGGGTTTGCGTCTGTGCGCCAATTCTCGTAACGTGGTCTTGTGTTTACGGAGCTTCACTTTCTGCTGCTTCGTGAGAGGAATATTTCCTGTCAATGTGTTAAGACTGCACTCGCAGAGAGCCTTTATACAAGAAGACAAGATTTTTTCAGTAAAATCTTTCGTAATTTCGAGGGGCAAATCTGCAGCATCTGCAACTCTTTTAGTTGTTCTTGGGTGAGCGTCATCTTTACAAGTGAAGAAACGATACCACTGTTTTACGTTTTTATGCAAAACAGCATCTCACTTGTTACACATATTGCGTTTGCCCCGGTAAAATGTTGGTGCGCAAACGTAATTTTTCGGGCGTTTCACTGCGCAAATCTATAAACAGATATGAATTGGGTTTTTCAGTAGAGTCGTCGTACACTTCTTAAAAATATCGAATCTGCCTGGGATACAACTGCTTTCACAAATGCGTGATTTGGTTCAAATATATTCGATTTTTACAAATAAGGGGGTAGTGGTCATTTAAAGTAATTTAGCGCATTTCTTTTCCTTTGTGAAAAAAATTTTGCTTGATGAAAACGACACTCAGATTCAAATGGTGTCTTCCTTTAATAAACAAATGCATTAAGTTCTTATCGTTACTACACTCGCTCATCAGATCGTCTATAATAAAAAGCGTGTTTGATTCCAAATACTCTCGATAATTCTCGGGCAGACCGTCCACAAAAGTAACATCGTGGATTTCATCATAAAAAGGTTGATGGATTCCATAAAGCCACACAATTTTATCTAGGTGTGACCCAAACATCTCCCGCTAGCTTTTTAACAAATTGTAAACAAAGAAACTTTTTCCGCAGCCCATGGGGCACGAAATGATCATCGTGGAAGATGTTGCAGAGTTGGGAACTCCATGGTAAATGAGGACACAAGATTGTTCACATCTATATGTATTGATAAAAAAATGTAGCAAACTTAAATTGTTTATTTAAAAATTATAAATTTTTATATCATTACATAGTTGGGTAAAAAAGATAACATAAAATCTTTCAAAGAAATTCTGCGACATCTAGAATATAAATAATAAATACAATTGTGGCCACGCACGACCGTGATATTGCTTTGCAGGAGCAGGTAACTATAGTCCATATATTGAAAAATGATACATAGTCCGATATACTTCCATCAAATGTGTTGGGTGAAAAGATAAGTAAAAGGCTAACCAATGACTTCCAGATTCTATCGAAGAGTCTACATTAACCACAAAAAAGGTGGGATAAAGTTCAATCTTTTCAGGTGATTGTCGCTTGCGTAAACACCTAAAAAGGAATCGGTCATAAAAATGCTCTTGGACAATGCCTTGTGCAGATGCTTGGTATCCATTTTTTAATTGGCAAAATCACACAGAATGTGGGGAGACTTGTTAATTTCAATCACGTTTTCAAATTCCGCATACACCAAGATGAAAATGGTTTCTCGAAGACCTTTAGAAAATTTTACTTCTGCGCGTAATTTACCCTGTTGTTGTGTTGTAAAATCATATGCGTCCCATCGCACATGTCGGGCGATAAATCCAAAGCATACAAGGTATATCCGTCTGCAAATTCGTCTCGGGTCAGGCGAATTACCTTGTCTTGGTTAAATCCTTGGAACAGGCTGTGATAGGGACGAACGTTGTTGTGGTCTTCAAAGTTCAATGCTAAAGGTTTGCTTGGAACTTGGTTGCCGTCCACGTAAACACTTAAAACGTTTACGTGTTGGTGTGTAGAAAAAATGGATTTAATGCATATTGTCCATTCATACAGGCATTATTAAGGCAGGCAATAACCACTATTTTTGACATAACACCTTAAAAGACATTATATTGCATAAAAGACCAACTTCGGGACTTATTTTAACTTTTCGAACAAACATGGACGCGTGCTCTAGCAAAACTTTGTAGTCGGGCTTGGCTGTGGACACTGAACAAAAATCAACTTTGCTTCTTGTCATATTTGTTATCAAATCTACCAAATTCAACATTAGGCGATTCCACTGAAATTATATCAGAATGAATCTGTCCAATCTACAGTCTACGGTTCTACTTAATTTGCTCAATATATATTTTTTTTCAATCCTTTGTTGGGGTTTTCCGGTAGAGAGATATCGCTCAGATTCGTATCTTTGAAGAAACATTCACAGAGAGGGACGAAGCGGGGAAATTTTATTGGGGGGGGGGGTAATGTGTGGGAGGGGGTAATGTCCCGATTTGCCGACTTATAAGCACCATGAGAAATCGAATATTATTTTCAGGGGTGGCGCCAGAGGAGGGTCCAGGGCCCCCGTCGGGGACGTTATGCCCCCTATTGGGGCAACAATTTAAAACTACAAACAACGCATATCCATCAGAGCTTCCCCTGACTATTGTAGAAACGATGTCCTTGCAACAGCTGTTTTCACAAACCTTTTTCTTTAATAAAATATACTAAAGGTAATTTATTCTCTAATGACAAAGAAATTTAGACATTTAAACATTCAACGCACAAACTATTTCAAATGTGTAAGTAATTTATTAGATTAATTCTTTTGCGCACATTAATTTTTGAGCAAGATACATTTTTACACTTTAATCCTTCTAGCTTTCAGGAGACTCCAAGCTTTAACTAACTTATCGGTATTTATTGCATCAGTTAAATGTCGTTCTGTTGAAGGAATGATTAAAGACTCGAGTCTATCATCTTCTATATTTGTCCTACACAAGTTCTTCACCAATTTTAACTTACTAAAAGTACGTTTGTTTGTCGCTGCAGTAACGGGAGCCGTTAACAAAAGATCCTTAGCTTTGGAGCACTAAACAACACATTTTTCAATTCGGTTATTTTTAATCAAACACATGCGACATCTTTGAAGTATTTTTCAATTAAATTACTTAGAACATCAAAGTCCCCCAACATGACATACGGATCAGGCTTATAAACAGGTGGAAATCACACATTGAAACATCACACATTGGTACAATATCTTCAACGATTAAATTTTTCTTAAGAGGTAGACAGAACATTTTATATAATGGTCCAATCTTTTCAAGACACTGACTTGATGAGTCACTGGGGTTACAAATAAATCCAATTCGAACTTAGTGCAGGGAGTGGAATCTTTATGAATCAGGGTATTCATTCTGAAGAGAAAATATCTCGTGCTTTCACCATCTCAGTAGCGGGAGAAATTATACGATTTTTAGAGAGTGCCCTCTTTTTATGGAATTTTTTATGTCCCGAACCAATCATCGTTTTCAATCTACTGGCAGCCTTGCCTGTCAGATTGCGTCCTGCCTCTTTCAAATAGCGTTGGGCAGCCACTTTAAAATCCTCTCCTCTAGATACATCGTTCAACACATTCACTCCACTGTGCCACATTTGTTTTCCAACGGCTTTGGCCCCCGAATTTGAAAGTGGAAAAGCTCCTTTAAAAATGAGCGAAAAAGATTTCCAAAGCCATATCCTTTCTGAAAAGACCTTCCTTGGTATTAATTAAGACCTTGGCCTGTTTGGTTCACATAGTCTTGGAAGGATGTCATAGGGGACATACATTATGGCAGGTACTTTTGGCGAAAGTGTAGTTTCACGTAGGAGCTTCGGCGTCCGAATGGCGTCAGGGCTCCTCTGTGCGTTCTTATAACGATTTCCAGGGTGTCGATCATTTTTCTACTCACAGATAGATAGTGAGTTAAATCGAATTTAGTGGAAACCAATTCTCCATGATTTTCGGTTACTTTAAAGATTCGCAAAGGAGACGCCTGCACGTGTCCCACAATTTGCGGTTCCACAATGTCTGAATATACAAACAGTACACGATAATGTGCGTTTACTTCAGCTACATAGGTTCCTTCGGCCATCATTTAGTGATCAGATTCCGAAGAAATCACCACGGATTCGAAACCCAACACTTGGGCTACGCCATCTTGTAAAATCACCCAGGCTTCGTTCTTCACTTTAATGCAAACTCGTTTCTTAATAGAGCTATAACGAAACGACATCTTGTTTTGGTGGTCTTTAATGAATATGGCCTTTAAAATGTCGGGTACGGTTTCGTAAAATCCAGCCGGGATTATCCGCTCAATCATTTTTCCATCATTTAAATCCAATCCTATAAAATTATTCTCGTATGTAATATTCATCCAGCGGGTATAAAAACTCTGTTAGGCCTATTTCCCACGCGCCTTTTAACTCTATAGGGGAGGGACATCGAGTTATAATATGAGAAATTTTATTTTCTGGAAAAGAACTCTTCGAATTGTCGCTCGGTAGTGGCACGTAGAAACTCATCTCGGTGAATGATTTTCAAAAGATAAAGTTCCCCTCTTTTATTAGGTGGATAAATCAGAAGCAGGAATCCAATGGTTAAACTTGGCAGGATATCCACGATATTTCACAAAATATTTCAAATGCTTTTTTCGATACCGTTTCTTTAAAACGTATCCGATCGGATATTCCTTTTTCATTCTCACTTTTTACAATTCTTGCAAGTAAATAGTCCCCTGAATCGCTTTGCCTAGTAAATCTTTAATTCTGTAAACAGCAGGTTCTCTTTTGACACATTCAGTTACTCTAAAAGTTCTTCAGAACAGTTTGTTTCATACCCCTTTCAAAGGTCATTTTTAACTTGGATACTCGCACCACATCTCCCTCGTTTAAAATACATTTCGAGACACGTGTGCAAAAATTACTATAAGGGGCATTCCACACTTGTGCTTCATTACTCTTATTCACTTCAGCAGGGGCTTTCTTAATGAATGCTAGAGTCAAAAGTGTGATTATAACTGTGCATGAGCGAGTCCAAGACATCCAAATAACGATATGTGTTTGGGTTGGTAAAGTATTTACATAATTTCGTTTTTATGGTACGATTAATCCTCTCAATGATCGATGCCTTTGTGGTGCTAAACGTTATAAAAACCCCACCTTATGCTCCTTTAAATAGCGCTAAAGTCTTTTTATTTTTAAATTCAGTACCCTGGTCCGTCTGTAACGATTTTGGAATGATTTCAGCGAATATGCTTTGAAAAGCCTCTAAAATATCTGCTCCACGCTTTTACTTCAAAAATATCGCCCATGCATATTTGAATAAAATGTCAATATAAGTTAAAATATATCGAAAACCGTCATTATGATTTTTCAAGGCAGACACATCAGCTAAATCCGCTTGCCATTGTTGGAATATGCCATGAACAATCACACGATTCATTAAAAATTTTCGATGAACAGGCTTGTGCAAGGTGTAGGCGTTCACACTTTTAACCATGTCTCTTTATTCTTCTTGCTCACTTTTCCATGAAAAGCGATGTATAAATCATCAACCCCACCAAAGCTGGCAGGGTGCATAGGGTATGTTAAATCCATCAGTCCACGAGAGAAATATTTACAGTATCATTTACACTTAAAGGATATCTCTTGGTAATGTCACTCCCAATAAGACTTCAGACACAATGTATACCACAAACAATAAGAAAAAATATACACACATAATGATAACCTCTTCACGCGAAGCTATCTTTCAAAATGATACGTTCCTCTGTTTTTCTTACTTATACAGCACGTGAAAATAATTTTCAAATCTTAATATCTGATCTTTAAATCGATATGCATCAATCTCCCACAATCCTTTGCTATATTCATTGCTGGGTATGTATACAATGTGCACGTGATCCGAAAAAGTAACACGCTTCATAATGTCACTCAGACACTACATTTAAAATGTTCGAATAAATAATAAAGTTCTTTGCCAATAGAGGGCGCCACTGGGCAGCTAATTGGTTAAAAATTGATTTAAGAACGATAGAGAGGATTAAATAGTCAAGTGTTATCGAGCGTTTATGGGTCGGTTGGTAGTGCGTCTAGCAACCGACCCATTGAAGCTTTTAAGTCCAGGGTTTGAACACATACGCGAAAAGAAAAACTTTACCGCACTTTAAAAATAAAATTAAAACATATGTTATTCCTTTTCGAGTCGAGTACATTTTAATAGAGATTGCACATTTGCAATTATATATTAAACTCATTTTAAATTTAACTTGTTTATTTAGTATTCATGTTAGTTAAAAATTTTTAAACTACATTGTTAAAACATAAATGCAGCAAAGTCTTGTATTCTCTATTTCCCAAAAATATTTACTAAGAAAATTCACTACCAACATTTTTCTTAGCTAAAAATTGGCCAAAACGGATTCAGCAAGTTCTAAAAACGTGGCATTAAAATCTCGCATGGTAAACACAATCACGCTAAAAATTCTTGTATCCCCTGAACATTCATTCATTAAACACATTGGCATAGAATAAATAATTAATTGACTATTAACCCTTTTAGTTCATCTCGTCATGCATTGCACTACTTCTAAGCGGGTTTGACGAGTTAGATTCGTCATGCACTTTTAAAACTGAGACTCCTCTCGTGTTTTACGAAACTAACACGTCATATGATTTTTTATGAGATATTAACTGTGTTTACAATCTTTTACACTAGATGACAGTAGTAGTCCTACAAACTAAATTTTATCAGAGACAGTATTTCCTAAATGAGCGTAAATTAAACGCAGTTTTGTTGGGATTTCACATTCGAAACAATGGCGGACTCAAATGGTTTCAATCTTATTTCAGCAAAGCGTAAGTTATCTCACACCCTGCAAAAAAAAAAAGACAACTAGGCGATGTGTCCGGTTGTGCAAATGGTTGCTCGAGTCTTTAGGATGAGTCGGACGGTCTGGGACTTCAACTAGGCGATGTGTTATATGTTATGCATCCAATAAAACTGGCAAGAAGCTTAGGAAAGAAACCAGGACATGGTAACCAGACTGTGAAGTTGCACTTTGTTATATTCCATGTTTTAAAATTTATCACACCAAAAGGAACTATTAAAAATTGGAGTTTTATGTTTTTTATTTACTTATCTCTTATTATACATGTTTATTTACTTAATACTTATTTCAGCAAAGCATCTTCTCATTCAATGCGCAATCAATGTGTAAAGGTTATGGGAGAAAAAACTCCCCAATGCACTGCGCTCGAAGGAAAATAAATGACACGCTTAAAGGGTTAATAACTATTAAAATTAATAACTATTAAAATTAATAATTATTAAAATTAATAACTATTAGTGCACACACGCTTGCACACATCGAAAATTTATTAAGAATCCAAGAATTTAACTCTGTATTCATTCATATCTATAGAAAATAAATTTTTTAAAAAATATGGTTACTTTCCTCTTCCAAATTTACATTCGAACTCCTATGACATTCCATCACTCATTCATTAGTACTACAAAATATGTTTCCTATTGTTCAAACCTTTCCAAGTCACGATAGCACAACAGTCAGTGAGCCGAGTAGTAATCTCCTAGCCTCGGGTTTGATTCCCAATCTCTCCAAGTGAAAATATATCTTTCACATTCAGAAATTAAAAAAAATGTTGATAGATGGCACCACTCTTCCTTAGCCATCCAAATCTGGCGCGAGGGGGCGCCATCTCACTTTAAGTACGTCACGACTGATAAGGATCTGCAATACGTCACTGACCATCGAGGAAGAAGGTCGTCGACCACAGCGCTACTGTTATCAGTTACCCCATTCCACAGTACTGCCAATGTTCAACTCCCTCGGCCGGAAAGTCCCTCCTTGCGACACCCACTCAAGGTCATCACCTCTTCAGAGCAAATGTGAAATTAAAGTTCAATGTTCAAACTGATAACACAATCCACACTCATTCCACAATACTTCCTCCTCCGATAACCACACTCCTCCTCCTCATGATGTCATCCATATCTCCATATCGCATACCGCATTAGCTGCAGTACAGGCCTTTCTAACCTACTTATTAGCGTTCGAATCTGTGACAGTGTACTTTAAGGCGAGATTTCTTGGCAGACACACCGCTATATGTTTCATTGCTTCCTCATTGCCGTCATATTCAAGCGAGGGCCACTTTGCAGAGTTAGTCCCGCAAAAAGTATTTTTTTCTCCATTACTTCGCGGAATCGATGTCTAGCACGGTGGCCTATATTCATGGAAAGAAAAATTTAAAACGTGCACAAACTCTTCAACTTCCCAGCCGTCCAAACAGTTACATTACACATTTCTGGTAGGTCGGACGGTCTGGGTATCAACAACAACAACAAGCTCTTCAACAGCATGTCAAATTTGAATTTTAATTAATCGAATTATAAGGCTCTGAAAAATTATTTTAATAGCGTCAATGATAAAAATCATCAAAGCAACCTCAATACCGCCTCGTTCATTTTTAACACTTTACAACTTAGTTGAAAAGTGTTTATGACTTCATTCTGTCTGTTTGTCCTGTGTGTCCGTTAGCACGATAACTGCCGTAAAAATTACTTTATCAAAATGAAATTTTAGTATGTTGTTCAGACGGTCTGTGGAACCTATGGGAATATAAATGAATAATATCACCCAATTAGTTTTGGATTAGATACGGGTTGAAAAAATAAAATACATTGGATCCCATGGGACCTAATTTTTCAAACAATTTTAAGCGAATTTAAAATTCCATATTGCTTCGAAAGTTTTAGGAAATATTCAAATAATCCCATAAAATATATAAAATAAATTTCAGCAAAATATATTCAGAATTTTCTAAGATAAAAATTAAAATAATAATTACATCCTTTATATGAAGAGATCGCGTGACCATTATATGAAGAAATCATGTGACCCACTTCAAAATAAAATATGGTATCCATCTTGGGTCAAAATCTGATTTTTAAATATTTTTAATTCATATTTAGTGTTGTATCCGTCTTAAAACCACTTTATTTTTGCTGAAATTCTGTGTATCATACTGAAACAACGCAATTACAATATATTTGAGTTTAAATGATCATCCAAATTTGATTATTTCTACAACGAAGCCTAATTTTCACTTATGGAGAATGGAAATACCAAAAGATTTAGAATGTATTGTATAAGAATTGCTGCATTTCTTTAATGCAAAATTATTTAACTCATGAGGTCTGCAATATAGCTGATATGAATGAAACATTCATTGATTTTACACTGAGAAGAAAATTTTTTCAATGAAGTTTTAAGCATAGAGTTAAATTATTTGTACCTCCATGGTTTTAAATTTTTAAATAAAATAAATTATTATAGTATTATGATGGAAAAACGTTTACTAATGAAATACTGCTTTTATAGAGACAGCCAGGTGATATATATTCCGATGACGTCATTTCAATAAAGTTCATTTGTTTTCGATTTCATATATAATAAATTATTGTAGTATTATGATAATTTTAAAAATATTACCGAGGAATGTATCGCATTTTAGAGATGTTTCAACCAGACAATTTATATTTCAACGCCTTCACTTGAATGAAATTTATTTTTTCGATGAAGTGTTATGTTTAAAATTTAATAAAGTAATGTAGTATTACGATAATGTTAACAATATTGCGGGGGAATTTATTAGATTTTAGAGAGGTTTAAATAAAATTGCATTGAAGTTGGAAAGTGTTTCATAATCAATGCCTTATGCATGATTGATCTTTCTCGTTTTTTTATATATCGGATGTCATTCGGCTATCCCTATACAAATGGATGTTCTCGGTTTTGAGCTATAACTTACGACCATAAAGAATTCAATGTTTCATAGTCTTTAAATATACATGAAATATGCATGTTCTGTGTAAATTATCGTTGACAAACATCCCTTAGTTGGGCAAAGTAATGGACACACAAATATTGGGTCGATTTGGGTAATATATATATATATATATATATTAGCAAACAATAGTGATTGGCAAGTATGATGTGAAACGAAAAGGGATCGCAGTGTAAAATATCATGAAGATGCTTATCTGAGTTTAAAACTTTAGGCAAAATGCCATTTAATCAAAAACCTCAAACTATACCTTTGACGAAATATTTTTTTAAATATCCTTTGTAAAATAGAGATTTTAAATATTTCAATACATTTGAATATCAATAAAATGTGTTTCAAATGTTTTGAGAATTATCGTATACCCCTTTATTTATCATGCGCGCTTCTATATAAAAGTTTCCAATGTTCTCTCTTTGGTAATCCTATTATCCTAAGAAGCTTACAAGAAAATAGTTTTAAAAGGCACTTTTCTTCGCAGAATGTTCAGTTCCGTCTAAACAAAGGAAAAGCTCCTTAGCAGAGATCTGGCATCGAGTCTTCAGAAAACCTAGAAATGTCGGAACTTAATTAGCATTAAATTGAAAGGAAATACATTTAGAAAGGAGAATTGAATGGAAGTAGTACGAGTAAAAAGATGGAGCGCATATCAAGCAATGTAAAAATCTGATTCAAATATGAATACTTCGCAATGAAGTTTTGAAATATGTTAATTTAAAATTCAAAATTTCCGAAGGGATAATTAGCTGAATATCTAAGGGAATGTTTCTTTTAATCTACATTTATAATTGAAATGTAAGGCAGTATTTTCGTTATTGACCTTTATAAATAATTTGCATGGAATTGTAGGTTAAATGTTCGTAACTTGTTTCCTTGAAAATGCGAAGTAGAATATATTGAAGAACTGGATATATTAAATCATTGCATATATTATTGAAGCTTATTGTTTCACTGAAATGTTGTATTCAAAATTGCATAATACTACATTAGCGACATTTAGATGTTAAACAATATATATATATATATATATATATATATATATATATATATATATATATATATATATATATATATATATATATATATATATATATATATATATATATATAAATAAATAAAAATTGAAAGATTTTAATCGAAAATTATGCATAAACTACTGTATGTACAATAAAAACCCATCTCTAGCATATCTGTTACAAATGAGTAACTATAGACCAAGACCAAGGATAAAGATAGAAGGTAACATATCACTACAATGGAAAGGGGGATGAGAAGAATATTAGGATACAAAAATCACAATTAAAAGTATATAAATATAAAAATAAAAAAAGGGAAAAGAAAGCACGGCAAAAATGAGAAAAGGCAATAATAATTAGCTCAAGATAAGAGATTAAGACATGGAGAACAATCAATTGAAACTACACAAAAAATGGCGGTTAGTTCGAAATTGCATTCTCATCAGGACAGCCATACAATTCGAATTAAAACCGATAGAATAGCCAGTTTCTGACAATGGCGATAGTATTTAACTATAGACACCATTGGAACTGTCTACTGGCTAGTGGAAGGAGAAAAATAAATCAATTCAATTACAAATCTGAAAAATAATACCTCCTCGAACAGAAATATGAACTCACAAGCATTGCACCACGTGTAAGACAAACTAGTGACTGAGCATTTCACCTCACTTCGTCAATGCGAGTGGGCACCGGAATGAATATATATATATATATATATATATAGAGCCGAGAATCTCACAAAACGATCTTAGTGGAAATAATCCAAACACTTTGACTGTATTCACACATCTTTACTGTAGAATATCCAAAAAAATCCCGAGACTTAGCAAGCTTTGTTGGGGTAACCTATAAACTCTTCGAAACGGCTAGTCATACAGGATGTCATCGAGCTCGATTTCTTTGTCGACTATTCAGAAGTTTCCGAAATTAGATCTGAAATAAATAAATGAGGAATTAGTAATTTTGAAATAAAATAAATTGTCTTGGCCCACACGGATTATAAGATTCCTTCTGAATCAAAGTTACAATCCGAAACAGAAAAATGACCGTTGGGTCATTAATTCCTTTGTGTCCGAGATTTGTCCGAGAACTGAAAAATGTCGTGTTTCACATTCAAACCGTCATATATCACTATGACATCCTCCTCTCCTTGGGGCCAAAAATTTTGAATGTAATGAAAGATTTTTCTCACACACAACACAAAATTGTTTGAGAATTACTTCTCTAACAGTAACATAATTTCATATTGTAAATAGTTGAATTAAAACATTAAGTAACAGCCATCAAATTATTTTCTTGAGAAAATTAGAATATGTCCATTGCAACTTTGAAAAAATGTATGTAGAAATAATTATAGATAGTATAAGTTTGCAACGACATAATGCTTATACACAGTTTTTTTTTTATGTCATCGAAATTAAATTCTTATGAATTTTTAATTCACTTTCACTATCCTGAGTGAAAAGAGGTTGAATGGCATGTAAAGAACTGGTATGAATATGAAAATAGTATATGCATATTGTACGAAATGAGTTGAATATGGAAAAACAAATATGTGTAATGCAAACTATATTGCATGCAAATACTAGCATATGGAATGAATTTAAATTATGATATTATTATGAAATTCATACTGTGAACAAACATTTGAGTCCCATTAGACTCCTGTGTTAATCGTAAATTTTCAATTTTTTTATATATATTTAAATTAGAAAACTTTATCCTTCCTTTTCTTCATTATCATCTTAGATATAATTACTTTATATCCTCTAAGATTATTTACATAATGTGAGTACTGAGAGAGAAGTTCCTGAGTCTGTTGTGTAAATGATTAAGTGAATATTTAAATGACTTTTCTAAAGCAACAATGATGAAGGGCAACTATACGGGATGCCACATATAAAAATAGGAGTGTAAAAAATTAAAAAAATACCCGCGTGCAGGATCCACACAGCTGCAATCAGTCCGCGACACACGCCTTCCAGGTAACTCTTAAGTCATGAAAGATTTGAGCAGAATCACATAGTGAACTGTCAACAATTATCTCCCACATCTTCACCTAACTTCTGATTTTTCTCGCAGGCAGGCTTCCTAACTATTTCTTTCGAGAACGATACATAATTGCAGCAATGCAGACCGGGATTTAAAAATTATCACCACGTTTACTTCTTCCAAGTACGTGTACGCAAAATAAAATATATGTACGTAGGAACTCACGAAAATAAAAATATTGTAAAACAAATTTCAAGTCAAAATCATCTCTCCCAGTCTCGAAGTCATAATCGGTATGTTTTTATCACATAAAGTGAAATCATATTCAGTTTGTCAAATAAATGCAATTTTAGAATCTTTCATTTCATATTATTTAGGTTCAAATTTAACTTTATATTGAATATTTAAGAGCCAAGAAAATTATCAAAATGAATCAAAATATGAATTCTTAAGTTCATATAAGATTTTAAATTTATTGCAGTTAAATAATAAAGTTATCGTTAAGATATCAACATAGGATATCAACATTACTTTTATATAATAAAATAAGTAATATATAGTAATATTTATTTGAACTTTAAAACTGAAATTTCTGAATTTCTCAGAAGAAAATTTCTTATTTGTAATAATAATTCTTAAATTTCAATTATGAAATGATTTTTTCCATGCAATTATAATCACTGTTATTGGTATATATTATTTTCATTTAATTAAATTCAAGATTCATTTAATATTTTCACAACATTTCATATAATTGTGAAATCATATGATCATGGTAACCTTAAATGGATCTCAAAAAAAAATTTAATGAAATTAATTTAATTTCTCTGAAATTTTAATTTGTAAAATTTAATTGTGAAATTACATAAACAATAAATATAGCATAAGTAAACGAATGAATGTGATGAAAGAATTGATTTTATCGTAAATTAAAATTTGTATGAAATTGTGATTCAAGTGATTCTCTTTGTTTACTTTTGTGTTATAAGAAATTGTAAGTATCAGTACTATATATAATTTTAGTATGATCTCAAATAATAAGGTATGCGAGTGGTTCTGTTAGCATAGTATCTTTGATTATGTTGTGGTGAGTAGTTTCTGTTATAAAAAATTCTATTTCTATCACCACCAGAATTTGCATAATTATCTCTTTGAGTAGATAATTGATTATTATTAGTATATTTCACTTGATTTGTACGCGAAGAAGTTTGTTTGACTTCATAGTATCCATGAGAATGAGAAAATGGCACTTTATAAGAGTTTCTAGGCACAGGTGTGTTATTTTGTGCAGGTGCAGTAAATCTTACATTTCTAATAGTTTTTGCTTTGGAATTGTCTCTATTTGCAACCTTTGTAACACGAGAAGTACTATTAGAGTTATTTGCATCAGGCGCATTAGATCTCAGATTTGGATTAGGAGCATTAGCTCTAGGATTTGCAATATTGATTGAAGGAGATTTACTCTTTGTAAATCTTTGTGGAGCGAAAACATTCAACTTAGTGTCTCTAGGAGGTAGCAACTTGAGACGATTCACATAAACTAATTGTACATTCAATGGATTCATTAAATGTTGAATGCAAAAGTTTACTGGAGAAGTTTGTTTCATAACTTTAAATGGTCCTCTGTTGAAGGAATTCAATTTCTTTGATTTCCCTTGTGGTAAATAAGGAGTATATAAGTAAACAAGATCTCCAAATTTGATATGAGGTTGTTTCTTTTTCTTATGTTGATACTTAATTTGAGAGTCCTCAGTCTTTTGAAGATTAATTTTCACTGTTTCATACATTTTTCCTAGGCGATATTTTAGATCTTCTCCATAATCATGAGTCGAGTGATAAGTTGGTATTTTAAATCCTGTTATTAATGCATTTGGTACTGTAAGATCTCTTCCGTACATTAGGTAAGCAGGAGATTCACCTGTAGAAGCGTGTACAGCATTCCTATGTGCAAGTAATGCGAAATGCAGTAACCTGTCCCAGTTTCCTTGATTATTTTGTACGATATTCTTGAGAGAATTAAGCAAATTCCCATTTAATTTTTCGGTGCAACAGTCGCTCTGTGGGTGGTATGCACTTGTTGAACTCTTAGTAATACCCGGTGTTTTATAGAAATTTTGTTCAGTCCTTGATAAAAAATTAGTGGCTTTATCTGTAATAATGTGATTTGGAATTCCATGGCGAGATATAAATTATTCCATACACTCCAAACTATCATCTGTTTTGATAGATACACGACGATACGCTTCAGCCCAGCGGGTAAAATAGTCTGTGATAACTAGTATAAACTTTTTCCCAGAATTGGAAACAGGCCGTACACACATTTTCCCAGAATTGGAAAAGGGCCAACACAATCCATTGCAATTCTTTCGAATTGGTAAGTTGATTTAGAAAACCTTTGAATAGGATCTTTTAAATTTTTGAATCCTCTATTTATCACGAATGTTTCGCAAGAAAAATGTAGTTTTTAGTTTGAGCGTACATGCCGTTCCAGTAATATCTCCTACCTATTGAAGCTAAGGCTCTGCCTATGCCACAGTGTGCAAAAGTGGGGCAATCGTGATGCAGCCACAGTACTTCCAAAACAAGCTCCTGTGGTACCACAACTCTTTCTTGATATTCATGTCTCCGCTTAGGATTTTTATGTGTATACCACAATATCTGATCCTTCATAAAATATGTCAACCTCTGAGGGTATGGTTTAATTTGTTTTTCGAGTAAATCTTTAATTTTGTTGCACCTTGAGTTTGTCGTTTGTGCATTCTTAATCCTGATTAGTAAAGTAGGCATAGCTGAAGTTTGTTGTAACTCATTATTTTGAACAGAACTGTCATTTTCCATAGTATCATTATTATCATTTTCATTTGTATTGTCTTGATTGACATCTACAGCATTAACTTGATTACTAGCATTATGACATATTTTTTCTTATTGACTGTAGAGTTAATGATGACAGGAGTATTTGAGTTTACATGATTTGGATTATTTTTGTTTCTAACATTCACAACTTTATATTGAGAAACAAATTTTTCTGGTACGCAATCCACTGCATTTGAAACATTTCGTGATAAGTAATCTGCAACTATGTTTGCTTTTCCAGGTTTGTGTATGATTGTATAATCGAATTGGAAAAGTAATGTGATCCATCTGGCAAGTCTCGAGGTAGGATCCCTGAGTTTTAGAATAAAGGTCAGAGAACTCTGGTTACAGTAAACAGTAAAATGCTTTCCAATGAGATGGTTTTGAAATAGTTAGTGGCCCAGACCACTGCAAGTGCTTCTCTCTCGACTACACTATATTTTGATTCTGCATCATTAAGTTTTCTGCTGGCATTTAATATTGGATGCAAATGACCCTTCTCATTCTTTTGAGATAACTAAGCACCTAAAGATCTATTAGAGGCATCTGTGTGAAGTATGAATTCTTTCTTGAAGTCTGGAAGTGTCAAAATAGGGTTTGTAACAAGTTTTTCTTTGAGTGTGTCAAAAGATTTCTGAGAAGCATCATTCCATAAGAACTTTTTCTTTTAGTCACATTCTTTACCTTTCAACAAATCTGTCAAAGCAAAGTCACTTTTGCATACTCCAGGTATGAAGCGTCTATAGAAACCAGTCAAACCCAAAAATTGTCTGACTTTTTTAATTGAATTAGGAGTATCAAATTTTTTACTAAATCAATGTTGTGAGGATCAGGCTGTACAATTCCATTTGACACAAGAAAGCCGAGGTATTTAATGCTTTTTCTAAAAAATCTACACTTGGAAGGTTTTAGCGTCAAGCCATGGTTATTGAGATGGATAAATATATCCTCGAGTTTTCTCAAGTGCTCTTCAAAAGAACATGATGTTACTATTATATCATCAATGTCTATACCAGACAAGCCCGACAAAACCAGCGTCATGAGTCTCTGAAAAGAAGCTGGAGCATTTTTAAAACTGAATGGGGTTCGAGTCCATTCAAAGTGACCCTCAGGTGTCGAGAAAGATGTTTTAAAATAATCGTCAGGATGCAGAGCAACCTGGTAAAATCCTAATGTCAGATCCAGAGTTGAGAAGTAAATTGCTCCAGATAATTGGTCTATGAGCTCATTTATATTAGGTAAAGGAAAGACCTTGGTAACAGTCTGAGAGTTGAGCTTCCGAAAATCTTCTACTAATCTATGTGAACCATCTGATTTTCTCAGAAATAATATGGACGCGTTAAAAGGCGATGTACTAGGTTGAATGATATTCGCTTGTAACAACTCATTCACTTGTCTTGAGAATTCTCCCTTGAAATGATGCGGCACTCTATTTGATTTCTGAGTGACTGGGATATTTGTCTCCAGGTTTATTCGGTGCAGAATTGTTTCACACCCGGTAATTTCCTTTACTGACTTCGCAAAACATTTCTGTGCTTCATTAAGAGATCAGTCAGCATTTTCTTTTGTTTTCCGCCCATGTGGTTCAAATCGAATTCACCGCCCCAAGATTCAAACACATCATTTTCTTCTATTGGCACTTCTTGAACATCGTTTACTTGCTCCAAATTTGATTCATGAATGAGCTGGACAGTACCCATTTTTGTACCCGTATTAATGTTTATAGATGTATCTGATGGGTTTGCAATTTTAGCAAAAATAAAGTTTTTTCTTGGAGATTTATACACTGCCCTAGCCAAGAGCAATTGGTTTTCAGCTAACATCATGGGTTCTTTTTGTTCCATCAAAATGGTTTCTCCAGTTTGGAATGTACCATCTAATTTTAATTTAATGAAGCTTTCTTGTAATGGCTTAATTGTATACTTTTGAGCGGTTCGTGCATAACAGCATTTTTGAGTTTCTTTTTGTTTACCAAAATTGTCATTTTTGTGTGTACAAAAGTTCTCTTGATCTGTGCCATTGTCATAAAATTCTAGAATATTTTGATTATTCTGTGCACGGTTGTTTACATCTTGCACTTCATCTTCTTGAACTCCAGGATTTTCAAAATATACATTTGTTTCATTTTCTTGATCATGTGATATCGTGTCCCTGTAATCATGATCTGAGTTTGTATTTTTAGCATAGTTTCCTGGACCCGAATATAGAATCTGTTTACAGTTGTTGAGTTTCAAGAAAAACTCATCAGATATGTTTCTAAAATCCACTTCCCTGAAATATTCTCCACCAAGTTCATCTGACTCTGGAGATTGGTTTCAGGCATTATTTTCTCTATTATAAGGAACATGTCTTCTCTCTGTAAGAGTAGCAACGGAATGTGAGGGTTCCCGATCCAAGAATGGAATACTGCAGTATTTGAAATTTATTCTGCTTAACGCATAATTAACGGTAACCTTTCTGTTTTTCATAAATGAGTTTCCCAGTATCAATTCATAATTCCTCGGATTATCAACATCTAGTACCCACCCAGAAATCAGCTGTACTAATATCATTTCCTATGGTAATTTCTACTTCTATTTCTGAGTTAACCATTATAGCCTGACCATTAACTCCATTGAGTATTGTGTTCATACGACGCTTTTTATAACATTTTGGATCTATATTTATTAAACTTTTCTCATAGAAAATATTAACAGAGCTTCCTGTATCCATAAGAGCAGACGAATAAACATTTCCGATATATGCTTTAAGAATTGGAAACAAGGCTGAGCCATCAATTCCATCCTCTAACATTGATTTAAATGCATATGTAGGTTCATTGTTATAGAAGTTTTTGTTTCTGAATTCTCTTCTTTCGTTATTAAATTGGTAATTGCTTTTGTACGCATCACAAGGATGTCTGTACTTTGCAAAACTTTTTCTTGGATTGAAATTTTGACCATAACTTCCATTATAATTTCTGTACGGCCTTCTGTAAGATTGAAAACCCCTGTTTCCGTAGTTATAATGGTCTCTGCCTCTGAAATTGTTCGTCCATTTTTCTCTTACTGGAGCAGCCTGATTTCTTCCATACGTCTAGAATTTAGTTCTATTTCCTCTGTTTTGATAAGATGTAGCATATCTCAAGGACTTCCTTGGAGTTTCCATCTGAAATTCCTCTTCATATTCTTCTTGATTTTCATATCGACTGTTTGAGGGAGAATTGAAACTTTCTTCGAATCTACTTGAGTTATCTGCCAGTTGATCTCTGACATCTTTGATTTTCTTCTTTCTCCTCTCGCTATCCTCACCTAATCTTTTTTTAACAGCTCGAACTCTTCTTTCTATTCAGTTTTTCTTTCATCATTTTCTATTCGTCCTCCTGACCTTCCTGTTCACAACCATCGTGACGTTTTCCTCTAGAAATTCTGCATTGTCGACTTGAAAATCCTCTTCTAGGATTGGAAGGTTTTTGGCAGCTTGAAAAGTCAAAGGGTTTCTGGTCATAACAGCTTTTCTAATGTCTAATTTTAAGCCGCGAATAAATGCATTCTTGAGAATAGCAGCCTGCAAAGAATCTTCTCCACTCTCACTTTGCACGGGAAATGCATCAAAAGAGGAAGCTTCAATTCGAACTCCAAATTGCCTAACACTCTTTCTTAAATTGTGCTTAAAGTTCACCAGATTTGCAACTTTGCCTGCAACGTCCTCCTTTCTCTGGAAATTATCTTTAAAGAGCGTTAACAATTTCAAAGTTATTTGTATTGTTTGGCCTTGGGAGTCCTTTGATTAATTTTTCTACTTGGCCTTTCAGTTTGAGTTTGATCACGAAAATTCTGTCAGCTTCCGACCAAGCTGCATGCTCTGCTATCAAATTAAATTTGCCCATAAATGTTTGTAAACACTCATTCTGTGCTCCCGAATATTCCTGAATGTTAGCTATGAACTGTGATGACAAAACATTCTTTATCTTAGTACTAACTATCACTGAACTCGATCTGTCACTTTGACTTTCAGTTCGGGTAGGCGACGAAGTCACTCTATCACTAGCAGAGGTTTGAGCAGAGTCTGCACTCTTGCCCACACGATTTGTTTTTGTAAATCTAGGCATTCTCACTGTTTTCAATATTATAGATGAGAATCAGTTTTGAGAAGGAAAATGATACAGATAAGTGTTCTGATAATGCGGTGAGAGTTTTGATAGAGCAAGTGGATTTTATAAGCAATGAGTAGTTTTATCTCAGAGTAAGTGGTTTTATCACAGAACCAACAAAGATTTATGATTAGATCATTGTTTAAATGTTTATGATGCAAATGTGATATGAATTGATTAATAATGCTCAGAAGAATTTGAGCATTCAGTATTGAGATACACTTTCCACTACCACTGTATTATTTTTATATAGGCCCACACTTAAGAATGAATGAAAGATTTATAAGTGGGTCAGTACACATAAAACAAAAACAAACACTCTTTAAGTTTAAATATAATGTACATGTTTTTTTATGAAAAAGATAATTTTATATCATTATATATCAAAATCAGTGTCATATATGTATTCAATTACTGTGCAAATTTTTTTGGTCAAGGTATTTCTAATTTAAGTGGATGTCACACTAAACATTCAACAATTTGTTTGATTTTCTTGACCAATACTTTTCAATAAAGTAAACTTACTTACTTCGATTTTTTATGACATTGCGTTGTGGCCGCAATAAGCCAGGAAGGTTCGAATCCTGGTCACGGCACCACATGTCATACAGGTAATTTATGTGACGAAAATAAAGATATATTTATGTGCACCAGAATGTGTATCCAAGGACAGAAGGGCGGAAAGGAAATGTGAAATTAAGCCCTCTTCCAAGGATCACACTTACAGAAAGAAATTTGAAATTAAGTACAATGACTTACTTCAGCGTTGTTCCGCAATAACCCCTAGATCCGGCTGCCCAGGCTTACAAAATGCAAACTGGACACACAGGCACACAGCAAAATAACAATAAAGATCAGGTTGGGAAAACATGAAACAAATTATCATAATAAACTCTTTTATTTATATATTTATATATATTATGGAAATAAAGAAGTAGCAAAGAAAATTATTTAGGCCATTTTCTGTATTAAATATCTCTATATAATATTTGGCCTTTGCACTTAAATGGAAGATGTATTGATCCGATCTCTCGATGTAATAATATATTTTCACACAATCCAACACAACATTTTTCATAGAAATTAATTTGAAAACCATTTTTCTCGAGGAATTTAAATATTGAAGAGGCTTACACTTCATGTAATCCTTCAAAAACCAGAACCAGATATCGGTTTCTGCCACTTTTCAAGACCATAAATGCTCTCATTTAGAGCGGCGCGGCTGACTTTGAATATATGTATTCAATATCACTGTAAATGATCACAAACATACACTGGTTGGATTCTAGCCGAGAATCTCACTCAACGATCTTGGTGGAAATAATCCAAACACTTTGACTGTATTCACACATCTTTACTGTAGAACATCCAAAAAAATCCCGAGACTTAACAAGCTTAGTTGGGGTAACTTATGAACTCTTCGAAACGGCTAGTCATTCAGGATGTCATCGCGCTTGACTTCTTTGTCGACTATGCAGAATTTTCCGAAATTAGATCTGAAATAAATAAATGAGGAATCAGTAATTTTGAAATAAAATAAATTGTCTTGGCTCACACGGATTATAAGATTCCTTCTGAATCAAAGTAACAATCCGAAACACAAAAATGACCGTTGGGTCATAAATTCGTTTGTGTTCGCCATTTTCGAAGCGAGAATCACGAGCTCCTTCTACAACGAAAACTCAGGGCCAAGAGGGACCCTCTACTGTGAAAAATGGCAATATAGGTCGCATCGACCTTCAACTCCTTGCACGAATTTAAAATGCAGCATCAAACGGTCGGTTCGGAACCTCGCGTCAACGCCTGCAGAAACGAAACCGCAGCTCCCGGGCATGAAATAAAGTAATAAGAAATTAGCTTCGGAGCATCTGCCCGAGCGAGATCCCACACTTTCTGAATTAAAAATGCGAACGCATTCAGAATTAAAACCTTGTAATAAAAATGGCTTCCGAAAGAGAATGATTTCGGGAAGAACTACAAAATGTCGTGTTTCACACTCAAACCGTCATATATCACTATGACACAACGCAGAAATACATCAGAGACAAATAATATCTGCCTATTACCTTTAATGGTTCTTTGATATTGATGGAAAACATTTTGAACAAGCTTTGTAATCTTTATGTAAAGTTATTATTTCTACACAGTGTAGATACTTTTGTACCAATTAATAGCAAAATTAGTATTTATTTATGTTATCATTGTTTTTTTTCGGAATTTGTGTATGGCCCCTGGAACTCGATCTGCCGACATAATTTTTCCCTTCTGATAACCTATGTCAATGCATCGAAAGGTGGTTTAAGTCAGCATTTTTGTCTTTTCATATATCTGGGAACATTTTTGTCTTTTCATATATCTCCTTATCAGTATATGGGGCATATTTTACTCATTGGAAAGGCTTTTGTACGGGGCCGAATAAAAATTTAAATTTTGTATTTCTTAAAATTTAATTCCCTTGAAAATTTTAATCGATTTCATAAAATGCTGTACCTTTTTTACGCAACTTTGTAATTTATTATATAAAGATCAATATTTAAGGAATAGAAGCCAAGGCCAATGTTTTTGAGACACCATGTATATATATATATATATATATATATATATATATATATATATGTGTGTGTACATATATATGTATGTATATATATATGTATATATATAAATATAAATTATTAAATCCAAAGTTAGAATGTATGTAGTAACTCATAATACACTATTCCAAAATTTTCTACAAATACAAAGAAATAAAAGAAATTAAGACAAAAAGAGGAAATAATAAAGCATAATACAAGTCATAAGGACAAAGACAATCAACAAATTTAAAAAATGAGGAATGCAAATAAGAAAACAAAAAAATCAAGCAAAAAAGCTTGCACATGGAGGAGATTTAGGCTTACGAGATTAGGCTTACGAAAAGTTCATTTCGAAAAAATTCTCGTCGGGTCCATATATCCTTTCGAAATGAACACAAAAATGCTTGTTTCTGAAACACAAGATAGATTTTATCTATAAACTTGAGTTATATGGACGACAAGCATATAGATTGGAACAATAAAGGAAACATAAATACCTCAAAACACACCTCTTCAGCGCAACCATGACGAGCAAAATATGACTGGATCAATGTTGCCATATGCCAAAATGAAAAGATGTGATATGCTGTTGCCAAAGAGAGTAATAAAAACTGTACTGCGCAAAAGCAATAAAATGAAATAAAATGAGTTATTCAACTGTTAAAGCTTCGAGATAAAAAGATGAAAATATAATTGCAGGAGAATGAAGAAGTACGGCTAAAATAAGATAATAAGGGGAGAATATGAGAATTTTAGGCTAATCGAAACTTATTAACTATACTATTGACTAAATATGCTGGATATTGATACATTTTACTGGTAATTTTGAGGTTATTAATGTGCAAAGCATGAAATGTTTTATCTGATAATATATAAATTCTAAAAAGTTGATTAAGTATAATATTTCTAAACAATTGAATCGAGTTGCAGGAATTAAAAGGTAATAATTTATTAATATTAAATTAAAAAAAATATTTTTTATCATATAATTTAGTAACTATCCCATGAGCAGGTTCTATAATTAGATTTAAATCCAAATAATAAACATTATTACTAATAGAAGTTTCATTAGGTATTAATTCCAAATTATCCGGATAGAAATCTATATCTATGACATAGTTATCAGTAAATACAAGACAAATCAGATCATCTACATATCTATAAATTTTATAATCAGTTGAAGTAAAGAATTTTTCATAATGATATAGGTATAAATTAGCTAACATACTACTACTACAGCCACCTTGTGGAACACCTGAGACTTGTAAGTATAATTTATTACCTTGAAAGATATAATTATATCAGATGAAAGATATAATATATATAATTATATAAAATTATATCAGAATTTTATGACTTACCTTTAAGTAGCTCAAGCTTATTTAGTACAAGTCGAAAATAGATTCACGACCCTTAATAAAGTTTGACTGAAAGAATATAAATTATTCGTGCAGCAAGAATGGGGCCTTCTGCAAGCAATTACTTGCTTTGATACAGGGAATTGTACCTATGTTCGTCGAGTGCTGCCGTCTAAGAATGAAGTCGTTAAAACTGTTATTCGTCATCTTACCCAGCTCGCCATCTTACCCCGGTCTTCCATATATATAAACTGATTCATACGATTCCAATCCACCGTTTCCACTAAAACATACAGACTGGAATAACGTGTAACTCTTGTTTATGGATTTATATTTATATTTGTTATCTGGATTCAACAGCTAAAAACAATAATATCTGGAGCCTGACGGCAATTATCCTTAGGAAAAATATGATCCATAGATGGCTTAACACTAATGTATTCACTAAAAACATCAATGATCAGAAGATATAGATTAAGTTACAATTTGGTACAACATTAAGTTGCATACAGTCATACAGTCATATAAATTCGATGAATTAAATAATACACATTCAACCGAATGTGGAGAACTACTGATACAATTGATATCAGACTAATTTATATCAGACACATTAAAATTCTTCATTAGCATAAAAATAAATTAACCACTCTAGAGTATTATCCAAGCACCTTAAAATCTATTATAGATCCCAAAACACACGTTGGGTCAAATATAAATAACACCAATGGTCAAGGAAACACTACTAGATAGTTTGAAACTGATCCAAACTTTCTGGATGGCATTATCCAAAACCAATTCAGTCGCCATAAAAGTATTCCCGATTGCAATGAGAATTCCATCGCAAATAGCTTCAGCCAATCACGTTTCAGTAAGGTAGATTACAGCAGTCATTGTTAAGGACAGGATATAGTAAGTTATCTGTTTTCACTCTAAGACCAAGAACAATTTGATATTTAATATATAACACTTAAGATCTGGGTGATGAATGTCCCACCTTGTCCGTAAAATTTTGAGACAAAGAACGTAAGTCAGAAACATTGTCAGTGTTTAGTCAATTGAAAATACTTCATTAACACTCCTTGGCCTGAGTGCAGGATTACGTAATCTTCTAATACTATTTTTAGATGTGGATATCATAACTTAGACATAGATATTTGCATTCCTCGTGTCTAGTTTTACACACTCACACTCAAAATCCAAGCCATATAATGAATTAACAATACTCACTGGCTTAATTTTAGGATAAATATAGTTAACCCCGATATATATTTTTTATAATACGCACGACTGTGTTGAAGACCCAGACCGACCGACTCGTCAACAAGGACATGAGTAGCCATTTGGTCGGCCGGACGCACGACTGTGTGCAGTAACACAGAATCCCGAACTTCAATAACAGGTTTCACCTTATTTTGATGTTCCCTATACTAAACAGATATGAATTCCTTTGATTCACAAGATCTATAAGTATTTGTCAGATTTTCAGTATTTTTTCCTTTGATTAGCTCCTTTGATTTCATTTCTGGTACATTATTACCCAAACTCCTTCCATAATTGCAATAAATCAGAAGTTACAATTAATCAATAAGTTAAACTAAACTGCTGTTGGTTCTAACCCCATTTAAAACGGGGGAACACTTCGTCGTTTCAGCACTAGCACCCACCAAAGTATCATAATCACTATCTTGCATGTATATAAAGTTAAACACCATGTTAAAAAAGAACGATACTAACATTATCGCTCCAATCATATTGTAGCATAATTTAACCTCTAGTTCAGAAAGTTTTCTAGTAGTTTCAGTTTAATAAATATTAAGTCTACAATCGACCTTAATCAACAAGTTATAGATGCTATAATGAATGTCACCACTATTAACTATATTTCTGCTCTCTTTGACTTTAGCAAAAATGTTCTTTATCATCGAATGCTCAAAAACAGTCAATAGTTCTTTACTACGTGCATTAAACTCACTTTTATCCGTTTGGCTAGCAAACCTCTTCTGACAAACTGTTTTAAATATGGTACTAATTCTGACCAATTTTCCAACAAACATGGTATACAACGTGCAGCCTTTTCCACCAGGTGTTGCAGGAAACTCATCTATAGCCCCTCATAGATCGCCAGATCTATAATACCGTAAAGGCCAATAACATCAATAAAAATACACAAGATGGTAAATTCGCAGATTTGGTGAATGAAAACATTGTTAAAAAACGATTTTCAGAACAAAAGAAAATTGTACAACCATAAAATGATAAAATATCCCGTATTAAACTGGTGAAACTGTGATCAGAGGTTCAGGTAAATAGGTATCTTAAAAACCTCATATCTGTATATTTAAAATCAACTGAATTATGGTAAAGGAAAAACTTTGACTTATACTACTTTTCCGTACCATGAGAAAGGCTGTCTCATCAGTAAAGATAGGGATCATAAACAAATTGACGATGGAAATTGTTTAGAGCAAAAATACGTTAATATGTGTCGAAATGTTTTATCACAATTGCATCTAAATAAAGCATTACACAGACAGAGATCAGATCAAGCAGTGGTACTCACTACTCGGTTGGGTATCATATGTATTATCATCCAGTTTTATCTTTTTTGTGATATATCGCAAATTTACATTTCTTATTTAATATATGGTCCCCATTCACTATGTTCAATTTTCAATTAAATATAACTAGCTCAATTTTTGAGATACAGATATGCGGTTTTTTCTTTAATGATCATGTTGCATTAAAAATAAAAATTTTCTGATAGACCAAATTTGTCTATGGGGGTCGTATAAAAATTTAAAAAGTGTAACTTTTTAAAAATTAATGAGTGGACCATTTCGTTAACGTGGTCTTATTTCCTACCTTACTTTCAACATTTTTATATTGCTCACATATCTCCAACAGATAAAGAATTAAAGCGCTTTTCAAACTTTTGGAGACACCCTGTATATTATTGCAGACTAATTGCATTAATGAAAAATTTATTATAATATATGTCACAGTTTGTTCAGCATACATGATAAACCAGAACTTCTATACAAAGAAGGCATTTTATTACACAGGTATCTAAATACGTTCATTTAGTGAAAAAAATATTCCTTTGTAGGTAGAACATAACCTTCATTGTACAGGGTTGTTGTTGTTGAAACCCAGACCGTCCGACCTACCAGAAAGGTGTAAGGTAACTTCTTGGACGGTCGGGAAGTGCCACCCAATTTAGACCGGAACTCAGTGGGGGAGGCATCCACAGGGACCGTACCCTACTTCCCCTACCACCAACCTCTCGGAAGGACTTTCGGACCCACATGTTTAACGTGATCGTACTCCGCATGAACACGGCGGCAGTTTTGGCAGTGGCTGGAATCGAACCCGGGACTACCGAGTGCAACTCCAGCGCGCTAACCAATGGGCTACCGCGCCCACACATCATTGTACAGGGTTGTCACAACGGGAATTCCGAGGGCAACAAATGCCGCAACGGATTCCCGCCAGACACGGCTGACCGAGAAAGTCTAACTTTCTCAGAGAATTTGGCAACCAAGGTTCTAAACACACGTCCCGTCAGTTGGAGAATCCCAACTGATGACCTGCAAAGGAAATCCAACAAATTCCAAAATAAACAAAGAATTACCTTTACCTTGAAGGTTTCACCAGCAGCTGAAAACACATAAATCAACACAAATAAATACTCACAATTTCATTTAAATCTTAATTTATTATATGCATATTATAGGAGTTATCACAAATTACAGATGCTGATTCACAGTCAGCTAACTACCACTGGACCACACTTTACTAAAATCATCGGCTCTTTGCCGGAATTAAATATTCATTTCTATAAATCATTTAGTAACACTATAACATATAAATATCATATATTCTATTATCAAATTATATTTTGGCATGGTCAAAGGAGAGAATGCACACTCGAGGAACCCTTAAGGCTTAAATATTATCTGTATTTCAATTCAATTATGTTTTACTTCAGAAGATCAATTTAATAACAATTGCTCAGAAGATCTTTAGAAGTCTTGAGAACCAGTCCAAAGACATGAGGACAGACGAAGGCACCACAGCCTTCATTTACCGAAAAGGACGCTTACCTACATATCTGGAAGGACACAAGAATCGACGAAGTCGAACATCCACCAAAACACCCTCGGGGAGAATCTTCCCCGACCAAGGAAAGGCGACAGGCTCGCAGCAAGCAGAATACGAGCAACGGCCCTCACAGGACCCAGGCTTCATCACGGACTCAGTCAGGAAACGGTCTTCAGTCTTCCGGAACAGGAGGTTCCCGGACGGTCAACGGCGGCAGGCAAAACGTCGAGGCTCGGCATCAGCAAAGGTCCGGTCAAGCAATGGCGACGGTAGCGGCAGTGGCAGCTCTCCCGAACCCACAACTACGGTAACCCAACCTGAGGGTTGAGTCCCGAGCCGTACGTGAGTTCGAAGATGTTTTTCCAAGGAGAGAGCCCAGAATCACCCTTCATACCACCAGGTGGATCCAGAGCCCGGCCAATAGATATTTACTAAGGGCTCACATCATCTCCTTTTCACCAATGCAAAAACACATGTCTTTCAAATTCATCCAGGGGTCCGCCCATCCAACGACAAGTTCCAAGGCACGTGCATCTGCGACGTGAAGTCAAGAAGAACGAAGACATTTGTCTCCGCCAGCAAACAAGTGCGACCTTGAACTAACGGTCGTTGTTCCTCGAGTGTGAAAGAATTATTATATGAAATGAAAATGGCCACAATTCTGCACAAAACTTAGATACTTTGAGATAATAAAATATATACAACTACATGAGGGTTCCGGGTCACAAATTAAATAAATATTAATATAAAAGTTTAAAAAGTAATGTAATTTTACAATTTACATAAAAGTGACGAATTCCGTCACGACAGGGTGATTAAAAAAAGATGGCCCAAACTTTAAGAAATGGTAATACACACCAAACCAAATATTTTTTGTCATAGTTTACCGGTCGGAAATGAAACGTAAATGCGATACAGTGTTCTTATTTGTTGGGAAGTGGCAACTCAGCAGCCTTAAAAGCCTCATTCTGCAGGTTATTTTCTGCTTGAAGATGAAAATCTCGTATGCAAATTTTATCTGGAGGAGAAGAAGAATTCTTATGGAATCCTTTACCTCTCAACACAATTTTTGACGAGAGGTAAATACCTATTTGGACCTCAATTTTCAGGGCCAATGGATTGGGCGAGGTGGTCTCATAGCTTGGCCCCCGAGGTCGCCCGATCGATCTTACTTCTTTTTGTGGGGATATCTTAAGAGTGTCGTCTACGAAACTCTCCTTGAATCTCAAAAGAAACTCGTCGACAGAATTTCGACCGCTGCTGCCGAAGTGCGCGACATGCCTGGTCTGTTCAAGAGAGTTCGCCAATCCCACCATCACCGCTGTGAGAAATGCATCCAGGTTGAAGGTCTCTGTTTTGAGCCATTACTGTAATTACTGTTTATTAAATGTCATTTTTTAACTTCTAATTCATTCATATGTTTTCTCCTCACCTCATCGGTTTCACCATTAAGCGCCCACTGGCGCTTTTACATTTCATTTTCGACCCGGTAAAGTATGGCGAAAAATGCTTGGGTTGGTGTATACTACCACCACATAAAGTTTAGTTCATCTTTTTTTAAACAACCTGTATAATGCAATGAATTTTCTTTTTTCAGAGTGAAAAAAGGATCTATAACATCTACGGCACATTGGACACTTTGACAACAACATTTACTATTTCAAAATACCCAATTCACTTATATTTTCCCGACTCTAAATTAACAATTATCTATATCATTAAGCAATATAGTCCATATAGTGAGCCATTAGTTTTGTAGTAAAAGTAGCATTTGAAATGATTACTTATGCAGCATTATTGAAGGTTCTGATTTTGTAATGTTCTTTCAAAATATCATTCAAAAATTTGGGGGAGGGGGTCTTACGAAAATTCGATTACGTTTAAACTCAACAGGGTTTGAGTATTTACGGATTGAAATATTTTTAACATATTTCATTCGAAGCGCTGTCCTCGTTTGTGAAATATCGCATGAACAGAATCACACACATACACACATTGCCTCCAAATATTCGATTCCAGTCCAGTGACACTTGAAACGTACTCTTCTGTCGAAAACTGGAATTTGAATTTTCAACAACGTTACAATACTTTCCCTATACATTATACTACGCAGATAGGGAAATTAAAAATGAAAAATAGTTAGCACATGGCTTTGTCTATAAACATATATTTCTATTCCTTTATATATTCTTTAAACCTGATTTGTCGTTTGAAAAATGTCCTTTTCCATATAGAGATTAAGCACTTTTAAAATGGCGCCATTTTGGTATGAATACCGCTTCTGTGTGCGAGCGGTTTATTGCGTTGTTTGTGTACTTAAAAGAATTACTCAGCGCTGCAAGCGTAGTCATAAATAAGCATACATTTATAAATAATACAAACTTTGAAACACATTTTGAACTTTCATGAAAAGGCAAAAAAAAAAAATAATGTGTATGATATAAAATCAGATTTAAATTCTCATTACTTCAAAATTATTCATTCTCATTGCACGAAAACCCCTAGGGCATGAGGATTGGCTTTAATAAATAAAACAGCATCAGAAAAACAGCAGGATTCTCAGATGCGTAGGCTGTGACTTCAAAAGCCAAAACACTTCCGGCAATAGCGGGGTCCGCTTGTCTGCTAGCGGCCTGATAAAATCAAAGATATACCACGGAAAAAATTATAATTAATCAACAAATGGGTTTATGAAATTATTTTTCTCTCGAGTAATATGTGATATTTTACTCAAGTGCTGAAAGAAATAAACGATATATGGCAATTCAATTTCTGTACACCATTCCATTCAAAGTTTATTTGGAAGATACTTTTTTTCTATGTTTCGTATGGTGTCAAGATGGAAACGGGGAGATAATACTTTTAGGTCGGTAAGGAATCGATTTGCGTGAATATCGGCCAAAATTGTTATGAATCCGGCTGAAACATAAAATAACTAAGAACCTAATATGAAATTAAAAAATATAAAACTGAGATGCAATTATTCAAGTTCTGAAGTATCTGTGTACCAAAGTTCATGCTCGTACAACGCCAAGATTTAACGCTATAGACTGCACACACACGTTTTCATTAAGTAGGATGAGGGAGTTCAAGTCTAAGGTCTGATGCGGCTTCAGATAATCAGTGACATACAGGCATCACATCTATAGTCTAGAAACCATCTCCTATGACTGCCCGTGTCCTCTAGTATTGACACATGGTAGTTCAATAGCTCAGCTGCCCTTTCAAGATATCCGGTGAATAAATGTGTCGTCTCGGCTGCCATTCCATGCCTTATTCATAGCCAAGATGGGGCTGCTCGTCATAGAGCTTAGATAATGCAATTACATCGACGGGCAGGAAAATTTATGACTTCCCAACATAAGCCAGAAACAGCTGGAAACCCCATCCGACTGGACACAGGCAGTCGTTAACACCGCCATGAACGGAGCTCATGTCATGCCGTATGGGGAGTGTTGAAGTGTTGAAAACCCAGACCACACGACAGACCCGAAGGTTTACTGTAGCTAAGTGTGTGGCCGGGAACTTTATTTTAGATTCAAAACATTACAAAACAGGTTAAAATTGAATCACAACACAGTTAAAACAAGACAAATAAAAGAATGGCAACGACAAAACAAAACATAAAAACTATACAATACAATACAAGAGAGACATAAGAAAGAAAAAAAGAAAAGAGGGGAAAACCCCGAAGGGAAAAAAACCCAAGCACTAACGAATTCTTTACAACATCACAACAAGTAAGTAACACAAACAAGGAAACAAAACAACACCAATTATTTACAACATCACAACAAGTAAGTAACATAAACAGGGAAACAAGGCAGTAAGACAAAATGACGACACCACCGAGTAAAATTAAGGACAAAAAAGAAGACACCGATCAGAAAAAATTAAAAGCAGAGAGTCCCCAGGCTGATTATGTAATTTTGTTTGATATTTCTCTCGCTATGAGAACACAGTTTTTAATTTTAATGATAGAAGAAGGGTTAGAGCAGACACCCGAGAACCAGGTCGCAGAATTTGCGTATGGGGAGTGTGTTCAACATACTAGCATGTACGTTTTTCAAGAATAACTTTGAAGTTCAATATCTGTAATGGCCAGCCAGAGTTCCACAACTCTCGTCAATCAAGAATATTTGGGATTTTCTGAGACATCTTTTACAGCCAAATAATTTGAATGATTTTACACTTTAAAAAATAATATAACAAAAAATTGGCCTTTAATTAAAATCATCATCCACAAAGTACACAAATTCACAACCATAACGCTTTCAGGCATTATTATGCACTTCATCAGTGGCAAAGCGAAAATAGGTGGCGAACATGAACTTAAATACACGGACCAAATATTCGAGAAAAAATTTTGTATATTAATCATTTTACATATTAAATACGATACATAAATTACGGGGTAATCAGTAGACAAGTCATCAAAGCAAAAAAAGTAGCTACTAAATATCCAGAAAATCATACAATGGTTTAATACATAGTGAGTCGAGAACAAGACGCCAAGCATAACTGAGGGTGTGAATGGGATCAAAATTGCAAATATAATCACAGTAAAAATAAAAGAAAAGGGATTCTTAAAGTAAAATATTACGAAGGTCATTACAGCTAATTAAAAGTAAAGTCTTATCGAAAATAGGATGAAGATTATCGTTGATAACTAACTGGGCAAGAGCCGTGGACAGTTTTTTATGTTTTACATAGCGAGCGCATTCAGCTAAACAAATGTCTACAGTACGTTTTGTACTACCAATGTAAAACTTAAAATTATTTTCGGGCGATAAAAGGGGGACAACGCACACCCCAACCTGACACAAAGTTACTTTTATCCTTAAATTTATCAGAACGAATACGATTAAATAACGTAGTGAGGGTAGAATGGGAGGGCTTAAACTTGAATTCATGACAAAAATGAATCAGAAGACGAAAAAATTGCCGGTTGAAAAGGGAGAATAGATTTATGCGGTAAAAGGTCAGAAAAAGAAGCAAGGATAATATTAGGATAAATAAAATTATGGCGAATAGTGGAAAATATTGTATAAATAAACTCAAACGTGTAAACGGCCTCATAACCAAGCTTGCAGATAAACTCAATTTCAGTAACTAAAGCTGAAATAGATGAGCAAACGTTAAAAGTACGATTAAAATAAAAAATAAAGGATACTTTTTAGAAGAAATTGAGTGAAATGAGCTAGCAGTAATGCAAAAATCAGTGAACGTTAAGTTTACGAAATACAGACGTATGAAAGAGAGTTACGGAAAACTAGGACGTCCAAAATTGACAAAGCAAAATTAGACTCATGTTCAACTGTAAAATTAATATGAGGAGCAAAAATTATTAACAGTATCCAAAAGATTAAGGATGTTGCTCAAACTACGGTTAAAATAATGATACCATCCGCATAACGGCACCACATAATGGATTAAGATTTAAAAAAGGCAAAATTTTGTTCTTGAGCTCCCGCAACATAGCCTCAGCCAAAATGCCAAATAAGGTATTACCCATAAAGGCGCTCATAGTTTGCTAAAATATATTATCACGAAAACCAAAGTAATTTGTCTCAAATACAATATTAAATGCGTAAGCTAAGTTAAAGCATCGATAGGGGGAATAGTATAATTTTGGGATAGAAGTTTTGGGGCAATAATATTAATAGCAGTAGAATCGGGAACATTTGGGGAAAGGGACACTACGTCAAAATTATGAAAGGTGTAATTAGGAACAAAATTAATATTAAATAGATGTTTTAGGAAATTTTCAGTAGAATAAATATACTTGTTTTAGGAAATTTTCAGTAGAATAAATATACTTGTTTTAGGAAATTTTCAGTAGAATAAATATACTTATTAAAATAGTTTAAGAAAATTCACTAACGATTTTCTAAAAACTAAGTAGGACCATTACAATTAGGTACAATATTACGCATATGATGAATATCTTTATGAAGTTTAATTTGACCGAAAATTTGGGGTAATTGGTAAGAAGTATAGTAAACAGCAGATTTAATAGAGGTAAAATATCAGAAAAATTTTAAGCTTGGCAATCCTAGAGTTAATAGCGGCAATAGGGAAACTTATTAACATCAATGCAAGCCAGCTTGGGAAAACACTTCTGCATTGAATTTACATAATCGCCACTATTGACTGGATCCAGCTGTTTAGTTCTATCAGCAGATTAAATAACTAAATCAGAGCAAGATTTAAGCTTATTGAGTTCAGCGAATTTTGCATGGAAAGACAAATGAAGTTTATTTTTATATTTACTATTATTATTAAAATTGAAATTGAACGATACGTAATAAATCAATCTCTCTATTTATGGGCTTGAGCCACATGAATCAAAACATCCTCCACAGGGGGGAATCAAATTAATAGAAATGCAGTTAGCAGGGTAGCAAATAAACTTAGGACGTCTTTCAAGAGCAGTTCTCTGAATAGAGGAAACATCAGGAGAAGTACAGTCGACAAACCGGAAAAAGTTTAGGATATTTAAGTTGGAGAAAATTAATAGGTTTAAGGGAAAGAAAGTAGAGGCTGGAATATTTCAAAAGATGACAAGACGAAACAGGAACACCATCAAGTGAAAAGTGATCAAAAATGTGAGTGCTCCCAAAATTGTTAAAGCGAACGGGCCGAAAAGACAGGAATCGGAACACTGAAGAAATGGGATCTGTTGGTCCAAAATAAAAGTTTATTAGAATGATGTACCTTTAAATCATTGCAAACAAGGGCCAACCGAATGTGTATATAGTCAAAAATGAATCAGCAATGGCAGGATGGGTACAAGAAATGAATTCTCCATGCCAAAATAACAAGCACGTTCACATAAATTAATAGTGATACTCAATTCACGCATGGCGTTACAGAGAAGCTAAAACTCGGCAAAATGAATAATTCGATTAGCAGGAGCACTTTAAACTTATTTTGTGGTACGAAAAGAAGTAAGGGAAAATATGAGAATGTTTACATTAAAATAGCAAATTAAGACAACAAAGCAAATTGGTCAATTTAAGTTTAAATTTGAATTACTTATTACGAGAAAAAGATACACAGGATACAATAATAATATCTATAAAATGTGACGAAAGAGGGAAATTTTCAATATAACTGGCGAAAATACATAATAGGCAAGTTAAAAATATCATTAATAGTGAATTTAAAGCACAGGATTTAAGTCAAAAGTAAAATAGCACGATGTAAATCAGAAGTAGTAGCATTATTTTATGTCAAAAATGAGCACACATTTAAAACCGTTAAAAACATTTTATAAAAACTCAAAGGTACATACTTCAAGGACAACTGTCCAAAATGAACCAGGCCTTTAAAATGTTAAAAACGAAAGATTTGTCCGCTGAATTCAATGTAGAGAATCAAACACACTGACGATAAAGTATTTTAAAAACACAACATGGTGCACAATCATAAACTGGAAGACCAATAAACGTCAAAGGAAGAAAAACTTACTTGTCGAAGATTAGTCGATGAATCGGAGATTAGTAAGATTCCAAAAATATCAATCCAATATATGTCAACGGTAGAAATACTGGTTTGTCGAAAATCTGTAGTCGAACCAAGGTTCATAAAATTCCAAAACACTTATATTTACACGTCCACAACATCTAAGCTTTTAGGTGTAGAGCACAAGAAAAATTGTCAACAAGTTGTAAAAACACAAATGGCCTAAAAACGTAGCAATGCGATTAGTATATACTGAAAATCAAAATATGCTAATCTTAAAACATTGGGTAGAAAAAACAATTAGTAAAACAAGCAAAAACGGCAGGATCACTTAAGGAACTTTATCACTCGACAGATAATCAGCAACTTCATATACGACAAAATCAAGCAAAGAGTTCTCCCAATACGAGTTGTCAGAAACAGGTTGCAATAAACATAAACGTGTATAACGGGCATTGGCCTTACATATTGAATTCATGTTTTTTGGTGTAACAGAAAACGAACAATCCCGTATTCCAGAAAACAATCTGAAAATGAAAATCTGAGCAAAAATGTAGCCTTTATGAAGAACATCTCTTAATCATTTCATATATTTCATAAATTTGTAAAGATAGTGTTTTATACTCGAAATTAAATATGATGCGAAAATATTTTTCGTCTTATAGATGTTGCTCCTGTTTTTAAATACACATTTGAACCCTCAAAAGTTGAGCCTGGCTCTGCGTTGTCTCTCAAATGCATAGCGGCTGGAAATCCACTACCACAAGTCACGTGGACGTTGGATGATCTTCCGATTCCAGACCATATGCGATTCTCTGTAGGAGATTACGTCACGTCTCGGGCGGAAGTGGTTAGTTTCGTCAATATCAGTACTCTCAGAGTGGAAGATGGAGGTAAGTAAATCACAATTGATCATTTTTATTGCGTTCTTGTAGGAAATCAAATATTTAAGCAATTTTGCGGAAATTATGTTTCTTCACATTTTTAGTTTCATACGTAATATATGTATATTAAAAGGTTTGTAAATAGGTCAATCATCTGACTCTGTCATTTAGATGGATCTACACATTTTGAACATCTATTAAAAATATATATCTGCCTGTTTATGTCTGTAGCGAAAAATCAAAGTGACCGACAACTATGGAAGTTGGTACAGTGTAACACAATATTTGTATTACATGTTACATTCCAATTACGGATGCCAACCTAGCCATTTCGAAATTCCAATTGCGGATGCCAACCTAGTTAATGAGCTATTTAAATGCTGCGGAGGGAGCCAATGGCAATACAAACATAAATAAGCAGCGCATCCCCTTCTTCACTTCAACGAATCAACAACAACACTACAATGTGAAAAGAAAAAGCTTGGCGAGAATGTTCTAGAACTTTCCACAGATGCAATTTCGACAGCGTCCTAGACACACCTGAAGTTTTTGGTAGTCGTCTTAAAACTTTCGAACGAGTCAGCATCATGTTTTTGGTTTTTGTGAAAAAAGTGTCTGTAGATTGTGAGCAATAGAATGGTAGCCTGCGCAAGTACGCGAAGTGCAACGATTTTCCCACATCATTGAGATGGCACGAATATGCACGTAACAAAGAGTAAAGGTAACCAACTTTCAATTGTCACTATTAGCACGGAAGGCACACCTTTAACGATTATTAAAATAATTGACTACCAGTTCATATGAGTAGACCCTATGAACGAGTTCGTAATATTGAACTATAAGAACTATTCTGTATCGATTGTGTAAAGGAAACTGTTTTTAAGAAATTTAAATCAAAGATATTATGTGTGTAAATATATATATATAGCTATTAATGTAATATTGTCAGTATTATGTGTCTTTTAGTAATTGATTTAATTATAGCATAGTTACTCCAGATATAATAGATATCTATTAAGTAAAATATTAAAATAAATTGAGCAATTAAGCATGTGTGTTTCTTTATGTTTTGTGTGTTCGTAGTCCGAGCTTGAGAACCGGGAGCTTACATGCTCCACCCTTAGTGGCGGCATCATAGGTAAGTCCTATACTGGTAAATTTTGATAAGGACAATTTTACCTTATAACATGATGTCGCCGCGCGAATTGGTGCCGTATGTGGTCAAGCTCGGAGAGAATTAATTTTCATAAAAGAAAGTAAAAAAATATAAGTAAAAGGCAAAATTAAATGTAATAATAAGTTTGAATATAATATTGAATTTAATAATGAGTTTGAATATAATAGTAAATTTAATAATGAGTTTGAATATAAAAGTGAATTTAATAATAAGTGGAATGTAATGTTGAATTTAACAATGAATTTAATAATGAGATATAACTCAGTAGAATGATAAAAAAATGCATGAAAATGATAATTTAAATAGGTATTATATGATTGTATATATATGTATGTATTAGCATAAATATTTAATATAGAGTCAGAATTGTATAACAGTGTAGTAAATCATGGCGCCGAATAAAACTAGGCAAATAAGTAAAAGATCGAGGCAAGATGCTCCAATTATCGATAATATACAGCAGAAATTATTAAAAGGACAAATTGTGTACTTAAAAAACCTGAGACCCACCACAGCATTACAAAAAAAATTTCAAGGGCCATATCGCATCGTAAAGGTGATTCGTAACAATAATTACGCTATCACACCTATGAACGATCCAAATAAAAAATGGATAGTTGTTCACGCGAATAAATTATATAAAGCAGAGCCGCGTAAAAAGTATTTACAAAGTAAACAAACACGGCGAACTGTTGACAGAAGTCAATCGCATGTAAACAAAGAATATAACGCCAATAATCCAAATGATGGGAGTACTAGACGTTATAATCTAAGGACACGCAAAAAATGGTATTCGAAAGCAAAATAATATAAAAAGTAAAAAAAAAAAAAAATTTAAAATTGTCTACTAAATTAAGTGGAAAAATTCAAATATCATAGAGCAGAAATAAATAGTAAGTGTATGCAAATAAATGCAGCACAAGGTGTAGAGCCAGTGAATTCAAAAATAAAATTTGGAAAAGTTTTACAGTATGTGTAATATTATACAAGAATGTTAAAATTAATTCAAATGATATTCTGCAAAATAAATTTTTTTAGTATTCTACAATAGTTATTGAAAATTTTAGAAGTTGTTCTGCAATAATTGGTTTTTACGATTCTACAATAAAATTAAAATTAATTGGAAAGCATTCTACAAGATGTGTAGCAGTCTATAATGATTTTTAAATTAAATTAGATGGTATTATAAAATATATTAGTTTCCTACAATATTTTGAAATTAAATTGGAAAGCATTTTGAAATAATTTTGGTAGTCTACAAATAAATATTTTTGGTTAATGTAAAGAAAATGAATATAATGATAATAATAGAAAATTTATGTAGATAAAGCAACTTTCAAAATTAAGTGATAAATAAGTAAATAGACAACAAGTGTGTTACAAATAGCATAGTGCCACAATATGTGCAAAACATAGGGCAGCAAAAGTATATGGTTATTTAGTATGTATTGTGTATTGTATATTATGTATGGTATATTGTGAAAACTGTAGTGTTAAAAAAAAGTGTGTAGTAGTGAAGACTTAGTGTGAGGATAGGCATGATAGTTATCCAAAATGCACGGTAGTCAACAAAATCGCAAAATTAAATAAAACTTCAAAAAAAATTGTCTGGAGGAAGGCAAGTCCAGCGGATAGGAATTTTTAAATCATGGATTTTTCTGCAACAACAGCAACAAAAAAAGAACAGTAGGAAAGTTTATCAGCGGGTTGACTGGTTAGCAGTAATGTTGTCAATAAGTATCAACGTGTACAACGTAAAAGTATTAGCGCCAGCCCATTTTATTAAAATTATCAGCGTTTCATCAAGTAGCAGTACAGCAAAATTAAAAAGTTCTAGATTCCCGTCCCTTTTATGCAAGTAGATATTAAATAAATGAACGGACAATGATAAAAGATAAATAATTTATATGAAAATATAAGTAAAATAAATAAATTTAATCGTAGAAAATATAAGTAAAGTAAATAATTCAGTGGACGTAAAAAAAAAAAAAATAAAAATAAAAGATATCTGAAGTATAAATAATATGTAATACAATGATGATTTCAGGAAATTAAAATATCTGAGAACAAAATAAAAACGGAGACTCGGAAAATTTTGAAGTGAAAGAAAATAGTAAATAAATGTTTTTTCCCTTCCAAACAAAATAAAAATTAGTCTACGTTATAAAAATGGACATTGTCAAATACTATGTAAGTGGGGATAAGAGCAGGGAGATTCGGACATACGAACTCGTACGGCAGTTATTTTGTAAAATAAATATGAGGATAATATTTTTTGTAAAACAAATATGAGGATAATATATGTTGTAAAATAAATATGAGGATAATATTTTTTGTAAAACAAATATGAGGATAATATATTTTGTAAAATTAATATGAGGATAATATTTTTGTAAAATAAATATGAGGATTTTGTAAATATGAGGATAAAACAAAAATATAGGTAATAAATAAACATTTATGTATAGATACATAACTTATATATAGAGCAATAAATATCAGAAAAAATATGTACAAGTGATAAATAATACATACAATACCCCTCAATGTTCTAAAATAAAATAAACTAAGGTGTTAGAAGAAAGAAGGAGAGAGATAATTAAATGTCACTTACTTGCAATTTGTCTTGCTTGAAAACGATAGGTGGTAACAGTCAGAATGAACATCAAAATGTTATCAAGTCTTTCTAGAATGGCAGGCATGGAATGGAATTCTTTACGATAGTTTTTTTTTCCTTTTCTTGTGCGGGTTTTGAAAAAATTGTATAACATAATTAATAAAATTCAAAATAAAGTCATGGAACATGGTAAACGCAAGTATATAATATTCAAAATCATAAAAGTATTAATCAAATACCTCATAAAAAGCTGACAGAATAAAAGCAAAATCATAAATAAATAAATAAATAAAATTTTAAGTCAAAAATAACAGTCACAGCTGATATAAATAATAATTAGTAAATTAATAAATATATATTGCATAAATAGTGTATACAGACCTTTTACAAAAACACGCAATCTGGAAAACAAAATAAAAGTTAATTACACAAATGGATTAATAAACGTGAAGAAGTAAGAGTAGTTTCCTAGCCTTCACAGTCAGCGTAACAGTTCCATATATGGCCATTGTACGGCGAAAGCTAGTCACCTTCAAAATAAATAGCCAGGCTAAAAATAAACATCGGAGAAAATCTCCCCTGCATAGTACGATAATAATACGAAAAATTTCTATTGTAAGCATACAATCAATGTATCAAAATTTAAAATTATAATTGCAGGCAATTATAGTTATTTAAAAATACCGGCCGGTATATAAAAATAAAATACATTTAGGAAAATGCAGAAATTGTATGTAAATGATAAATGAATTATTTAGTATTAGTAAAAAATTAATTCATTAATTAAACTTCACTGTAAATAAAAAAGAAATAACAGATAAAATTAAATATGAAAGAATTATATTTAAATAAATAAATATGTAAAGTTATGCTGAAACGGGAACATAAAGTCAGTTATATCAATAACATAACAAAAGCATGGTATATTCATAATACTACACATAAAATAATATATCACGCGTTGTTGCAACAAGGGATAAATAAATCCAATAAATTAGAGGTACATGAAATCAAAATAATAATTCAACAGTCAGATCTGTGTTAAGGTCATAAGATAATAATAATAAAAAAAATATATATATATCAAATTAAATAGAATTAATAACAACATATGTAAAATAAATATATAATATGATACACATAAAATATAACTGTAAGTAAATTCCTTAAAAGGATACACGTAAAACCTCCCACGTCAATGTTAGCTCGCACATTCATCACCGGAAAGTCAAAAGCCCGCGCTTGACAAGAGGATACCGCCAAGTTACACGATAACGATTAAATCTTTAGCGATACATGCAAAAGGCAGTTAAGATCCCTTTTACGTAAGTTTGCGCTCTGCAAACAATGAAGACACTCATTCAAGGCTCGCCGTGGGGGTCAACAGATTCGCAGTTGCCATAGAAACGCGTTGAGGGGAGCAGAGGAAAGCTACGGGTCAAGCAAAATTTTTTCTTTTTTCTTTCCTCACGCTCAGTTGTGTCACACGAAAGGGCAGTCGAAGAGGGAATTTAAAATGCGTATTATGAGATGCACAGTAGTTTGGAGTTGCGAAATGAGTATATATATTTGATATTTTGAATGCCGCGATGTAATATGATATAAATATGGTGTTCAAAAGAGTCATGATTTATACACACAAAAATATATAATATGTTATTCATTGTAACAAATAAGAAATATATACAGCTAAAAAATTGTCGAAAAATTATGTACGTCTGTGAAAATGAGAAATCAAGGTAATGAATTGTGTATAGTTTAATGTAATGTTGTGAACTTGTATATAAATAGAAATGCAAATAACAATTATGATATAGTCTTCATTTGAAGTGTACAATAGACTGTACTAAGCAACATAATGAAAATATAAATATTGAAGTACCGGAACTTTGAAAGTTAAGTCACAGGATGGTGACTCATTCTTCCGTGCTCATGATAATTCAATGTGACAATAAGGTGTCTTCCGTACTCATGATAATTCAATGTGACAATAAGGTGTCTTCCGTGCTCATGATAATTCCATGTGACAATAAGGTGTCTTCCGTGCTCGTGATAATTCCATGTAACAATATAGTGTGCCTTCCGAACAGTGATAATTTCTTCAGGTACAGCAATATATGTGTCACCAAGTACGAGATGGTGTATCTTCCGAACAGTGAGTTCCTTCATTTTAGTGACATGTCGGTTGTAATGCACCGATATATGTATGTCAATGTTACAATATGCATTTCTGTGACAGATATATGTGCAGTGGATCAAAGCAACATTTCCACAGTGGCCGCAATGTGTACACATATGTATTCAGTGCAATGTTTACCGTGTGCTGAAATTTTCTCTCTGCAAGGGGGGATATCATGTAACACAATATTTGTATTACATGTTACATTCCAATTACGGATGCCAACCTAGCCATTTCGAAATTCCAATTGCGGATGCCAACCTAGTTAATGAGCTATTTAAATGCTGCGGAGGGAGCCAATGGCAATACAAACATAAATAAGCAGCGCATCCCCTTCTTCACTTCAACGAATCAACAACAACACTACAATGTCAAAAGAAAAAGCTTGGCGAGAATGTTCTAGAACTTTCCACAGATGCAATTTCGACAGCGTCCTAGACACACCTGAAGTTTTTGGTAGTCGTCTTAAAACTTTCGAACGAGTCAGCATCATGTTTTTGGTTTTTGTGAAAAAGTGTCTGTAGATTGTGAGCAATAGAATGGTAGCCTGCGCAAGTACGCGAAGTGCAACGATTTTCCCACATCATTGAGATGGCACGAATATGCACGTAACAAAGAGTAAAGGTAACCAACTTTCAATTGTCACTATTAGCACGGAAGGCACACCTTTAACGATTATTAAAATAATTGACTACCAGTTCATATGAGTAGACCATATGAACGAGTTCGTAATATTGAACTATAAGAACTATTCTGTATCGATTGTGTAAAGGAAACTGTTTTTAAGAAATTTAAATCAAAGATATTATGTGTGTAAATATATATATAGCTATTAATGTAATATTGTCAGTATTATGTGTCTTTTAGTAATTGATTTAATTATAGCATAGTTACTCCAGATATAATAGATATCTATTAAGTAAAATATTAAAATAAATTGAGCAATTAAGCATGTGTGTTTCTTTATGTTTTGTGTGTTCGTAGTCCGAGCTTGAGAACCGGGAGCTTACATGCTCCACCCTTAGTGGCGGCATCATAGGTAAGTCCTATACTGGTAAATTTTGATAAGGACAATTTTACCTTATAACATACAGCAGTATCCCATCTATTGTACATTGCTAAAACTTGTTTTGTTGTTTTGGATTTTTCGTGTAGTTGCGACTGCTGTTAATGCAATGAAACTTAGGCGACTTTGTTAAGAGCAACAACATACAATGCAAAATAATAGTATCAGTATCGCTATTAACACTATTATTTTGACCTGCGTCAATAGCCAGAAACACCTTTCTTTGTCAGAATACATAACAATTTCATAGGTCTGGTATTTATATATATATATATATTGAAATGAAAAAAAAATAAAAAAGAGGGGATGCTTACAGGGAGGTCGAATGACCAAGGGGGATTGTGACCCCTTGTTCCCGGTTGAAGCATGCTTTGATTCCAAAGAAACACTCCTGGAACCAGTACTCGCCCGAAGCAATCCTCCATCTGCCGACATTGGAAAAAGCAAAATCCACACCAGGGAAATTGAACATGAAAACCAAGATCAATACAGTAGAACAATTCGAATAGGAAGCCAAAAGGGAACCTGAATACCTAAAAAGGGAACCTCAATGAACATTCAGGTTCCCCATTTTGGCTTCCTATTCGAATTGTTCTACTGTATTGATCTTGGTTTCCATGTCCTATTTCACTGGTGTGGACTTTGCTTTTCCCAATGTCGGCAGATGGAGAATTGCTTCGGGCGAGTACTGGTTCCGAGAGTGTTTCCTTGGCCTCAAAGCTTGCTTCAACCGGGAACAAGGGGTCACAATCCCCCCTGGCCGTTCGACTTTCCTGTAAGCACCCCCTCTTTGCGGTTTTTTCTGATGTAAAATACCTTGGAAATGGTTAAGTTAAATGTGTAGGAACTTTTGTATATATATATATATATATAGTGAAACTCCGATTTTAAGTATCCCGTTTCGTACGTTATCCCGCTTCTTACGTCATTATTCATTGGTTCCTTTAAATAACCTATACCAATAACGTCAAAAAATCGCGATTAATACGTCATCCATATACAAAAATTCCCGCCCAGTACGCTTTTCTGTTAAAAGGCCAAAATAGGTTTTTCTCCAATTTTGCATTTTAGAAAGGTCACTTATAACTCTCCTTCCGTTCTGTGTAACTACTTCCTCCGCATTCCTCAAAGTCCCCCTCTTTTGTGTGAGAAGGGATGAGGTGTTGTGTGGTTCTAATTGACATACTGGGCTGAATTATTAGAATTGACATACTGGGCTCTTTGGATCGTTCCACTTTTCAACTGGTTGGGTGAAATCGTCGATAGAGTTGCTACTCATCAACACGTTTTCTACCTCAACAACTTGGACTCATCCTTTCTGGTGCGCCTAGAATCTGACAATGAAATGCAAACTCGTTTTCACTTCTGGCATTTGACGAAGAGGTGTGGAGACGCGTTTTCTTTTATTGTGTGTGGGCCTTCCGCTACAGGAAATTATGTCTGAAAAAAATGTCTTTCTGTTGCCGAAAAGCAAAAATCATCGAAAAGGCTAGAATTTTTCTTGGCACCAAAGTTGATTGGGATTCATCCATGAACAAGAGGTCGTCGTTGAATCAAATTCCGAAAAACTCGGAAATCTTTCGAAAATAAGAACAAGAAAGATCAATCATGCATAAAGCATTGATTATGAAACACTTTCCAACTTCAATGTAATTTTATATAAATATCTCTAAAATGCGGTACATTCCTCGGTAGAATTTTTAAAATTATCATGACACTACAATAACTTATTATATTTGAAAACTTCATCGAAAACAAATGAACTTTAGTGAAATAACGTCATCGAAAGATAATCGCCTCTATATAAAAGCGGCATTTCCTTCATAATTTTTTTAGATTCCCTTCATTCATCACAATACTATAATAGTTTATTTTATTTAAAAACTTAAAACCATGGAGGTACAAGTAATCTATACATACTAATTGCCATGTGTCCGTCTGTCTGTCATGCTTTGTTTAAGCTGAATAGATAGAGAATCCTCCTGAATAGATAGAGACTTGCAATTTGGTACACGGCTCGGTCGTTCGATAAACCCGCCTGGAAAAATCGAATTTTTCGAAAACGTTCTCTAGAGGGGGTGCCCCTCACCAAAACGTTCGAAAAGTGAAATGATGGGAAAGCATGCTTTGCGATGAGATAGAGACTCCAAATGTGGTGTATGGGTAAATCGTTCGAAAGGAAGAAAGTGTGCAATTTCAAATTTCCAATATTTTCTACTTAAGGGGTGCCGCACACCAAAACGTTCGAAAAGTGAAATGATAGGAAAGCATGCTTTGCAATGAGATAGAGACTTCAAATTTGGTGTATTGGTAAACCGTTTGAAAGGAAGAAAGTGTGCAGGTTAAGATTTCTAAAATTTTCTACTTAAGGGGGTGCAGCTCATCAAAATATTCGAAAAGAGAAATGATAGGAAATTATGTATGCTTTGCGATGAGATAGAGACTTCAAATTTGGTGTATGGGTAAATCGTTCGAAAGGAAGAAAGTGTGCAATTTCAGATTTCCAATAGTTTCTAATTAAGGGGATACCGCACACCAAAATGTTCGATTTACCGAATAAATGAGAAAAGGTTCCTTTAAAATTTGATAGAGGCTTGAAATTTGGTATATGGGATAACTATTTGACGAAAACACCCAAGACAAATATAGTTTTTCAAAAATGTTCATTTAAGAGGGTGCTCCAGAGTAAAAAGTTCGAAAAGTGAGTTGATAAAAAAACATGCTTCCGAATGAGATAAAGATATCAAATTTGGTGTAAGGAGAGATAGTTCAGAAGGGAGAAAGTGTACAATTTCAGTTTACCAATATTTTCTACTTTACGGGGTGCCGGACACTAAAATGTTCGATTTTCGGAATAAAGGAGAAACCCCCTTTTAAAACGTGATAGAGGCTTGATATTTGGTATATGGATGAATCATCTGATAGAAATAACAAAAAGAATAGAGTTTTTCAAAAATGTATATCTAAGGGGGTGGGTACTCTACACAAAAGTATTCGAAAGAATAAATACTACAAAAGCATGCTTCGCGATGAGATGGAGATTTCAAATTTGGTGTACGGGTAAAAAATTGGAAAGGAAGAAATTGTGCAATTTCAGTTTTCCAACATTTGCTATTGTAGGGGGATGCCGCTCATTAAAATGTCCGATTTGCTGAACAAATGTAAAATGCCTCCTTTACAACGTGACAGAGGCTTGAAATTTAGTATATGGACTAACCATTTGACATAAAAACTAAATACGAATATAGTTTGACAAAAATGTTCATTAACGGGGTGCTACACAGAAAAACGTTCGAAAGGTGAAGTGATAGAAAAAACATGCTTCTGGATAGGATAGAGACTTCAAATTTGGGGTACTGGTAGACAGTTTGATAGGAAGAAAGTGTGAAATTTCAGATTTCCAATATTTACTACTTTAAGGGGTGCCGCACACTAATATGTTCGATTATCAGAATAAATGAAGCACGCTTCCTTTTAAATGTGTAGAGGTTTGATATTTGGTATTTGGGCAAATCATCTGTTAAAACACCAAAGACAAAGTTTTTCGAAAATGTTCATTTATGGGTGTGCTTCACAGAAAACAGGTGCAAAGAAGAAATAATAAAATAGGGGTGCCTAAAGATGAAATAGATTTTAATGTGGTGTACGGGTAGATAATTTCAAAGGAAGAAATGTCCAAATTAGATTTCCTAATATTTTCGTCTTTAGGGGATTCTGCACACCAAAATATTCGATTTGTCGAATAAATATAAAACGCGAATAATTAAAAAATTTACATTATTCAGGGGTTGCTTATTGCCAGACCATTAATTTTCAACGGGTATTCGGCCAGTTTAACTCTATTCTTAAAACTTCTTAAAAAAAATCGTCTTCTTTGTGTAAAATTAATGAATGCTTCATTCATAACAGTTATATTGCAGACTCTATGAGCTAAATAATTTTGCGTTAAAGTAATGCAGCAATTCCTATACAACTCATTCTACATATTTTGGGGTTTACATTTTCCATAAGTGAAAATTAGGTTTCGTTGTAGAAATGATCAAAGTTTGATGATCATTTAAACTCAAATATATTGTAATTGCGTTGTTTCAGAACATTAATGCACATAATTTAAGCAAAAATATAGCGGTTTTAGAACTGATATAACACTAAATATGAATTATAGAGAATTTTAAAGATCACGATTTTAATACAAGATGGATGCCATACTTTATTCTGAAGTGGGTCAGGTGATCTCTTCATATAATGGTCACGTGATTTCTCCATAAAAATGGTGTAATTATTATTTTAATTTTTATTTAAAAATTTTCTGAATATATTTTGCTGAACTTTTTTATATATTTTATAAGATAATTTGAATATTTCATAAAATTTTCGAAGGAATTTGTGAATTTTAAATTTGCTTAAAAAATGTTTGAAAAATTAGATCTCATAGGGTTCAATATATTTCATTATTTCAACCCGGGTTCAATCCAAAACTCATTGGGTGATATTATTCATTTATATTCCCATATGTACCACAGACTGTCTGAACAACATACTAAAATTTCATTTTGATAAAGGAATTTTTACGGCAGTTATCGTGCTAACAGACAGAAAGACAGTATGAAAAAAGTTATAAACACTTTTCAACTATGTTGTAAAGTGTTAAAAACTCTAAAATCTTCTCTATTTAATGAACTTGAAGATGTGTTACAAGAGTGGTTTAAGCAAGCAAGTACAGCCAAGATCCCTATTAATGGCCCTATTCTGAAAGAGAAAGCTCTTGAAATTTCTGCTCAACTGGGACTGCATCAATTCACAACGTCAAACGGTTGGATTGACCGGTTCAAGAAGCGGCATAACTTATGTTTCAAGTCTGTTTGTGGAGTATCCGACGATGTGGATTATGCTGCAGTTAAAGTTTGGATAAAGAGCCAATTGCCTTCGCTTGTAGATGTATACTACTCCAAAAATACATCTTCAACGCAGATGAGACAGGCCTATTTTTTAATCTGCTCTCCGACAAGACCTACACTGTGAAGAGCGAAAATTTTTATGGAAGTTATCCAAAATGCGTTTGACGATTTTACTTTGAGCGAACGCAGATGGAAGCGACAAACTAACTCCTATTGCAATTGGTAGATCGAAGAAACCTCGATGCTTCAAAAATGTAAATAGTTTACCAACCGTCTACAATGCAAGTAACAACGCATAAATGACACAATCACTTTTTGTAGATTTTCTTCGTAAACAAGATAAGAAAATACTTTTGCAAAAGCGAAAAATAATTTTATTTATTGATCAGTGCAGCGCTCATGCTGATCTAAAATTGAAAAACGTACGTGTCAAATTTCTTCCTGCAAATTGAAAGAGCAAGCTACAGCCTTGTTACTTGGGGATTATCCGATCTTTCAAAATTAACTATATAAAGTTTTTGGTGAAAAGGCCACTCCTTGCTCTCGATTCTGGTAATCTTCAGAATGCTTTGAAGGAAAATATACATGTACTGGAAGCTTTGCATTTTATTTCTTCTGCATGGGATAGAGTAGAGAAAAGGTGCATTTCTCGTGTTTTTGAGACGGACGAATTTTCAAAGTCAACTGACGAATCTCTGGAAGAACAACCCGCGAAAATTGATGAGGAGAATTTCTTGGTAGAATTTGGCTATCTAGAAATAGATCTTCCGGTGTATGCTGATTACGATTGAGATGTTGTCACATTACAAATTCAGACAATATCCGTTCTGATGCCATCAGATGAGAGTGAGGAAGATGGTGATGACGAGCCGACACCCAGCTTGCCCTCATCTCCATAGAAGCTATGGAAAGTTTAAAAACTTTCAAAAGCTTTGTAGCTGCATATGAAAACCAAGAACTTAATTTCCAAAAAACTTTTAAGGACCCCTGTCTTTAGCTAATCTTCATTCATGTTTCTAAAAATTGTATCATCATGCAGGAATCACATGATTGAGCAGAAACTTGCTACAGATGCAAATTAGGGTGTGTTATGCTAATGATTAGAAATCCAGAGTCACCGAGCATGTGTGAGCTGAGCAGTGCCCTCTGAACTGCTGTTTTAGCCGTATAAATAAAGAGCATTAGCAGGACGTTGAAAATAGTCTATGGTTATCTGGCAGCGGTAAACGTTTCATGATATGTCACTATGTCTCTTCGATGACAAAGGGCGTTATATGATCTATTTCCGGTGTTTGAACAGGGAAGAATTATTGGTCTTCGTCAAGGGTATTTATAGTGCAATTGCAGCTCGTAAGAAGCGTAATGCCACGACAATCGTGCGAATGTGGAAGCAGTGAACTGAAGAGAACCGGATAAATCGCAATTCCGGCAGTAAAGGACAAATTGTTACGTTAGCACGGGATGATAGCCTCATCCGCATTGCGACATGTGTGCCATTGTCTGCTCCAATAATTCGTCGGCGTCTGCTGCACCGTGGACTCCGTTCAAGTATTCCTTTGTGCAGTATTTCCCTGGCTCAAAACTATCGACGCTTGGGGCTATAATATGCTCATCAGCGTAGACACTAGCATACCGATTGGCAATATGTCGTTTTTCAGATGAATACCTGTTTAATTTGGGGCACAGTGATTACCGCATACACGTTAGACACAATAGTGGTGAATGTCGCCTTCTGGAATGCACTATCCAACGTTATACTGGACGAACACTAAGCCTGACAGTTTGGGCGTGACATATTGGGCTATTTCAGCAGCTAAGAATTGTAGGTAATCTCAACAGTAACTTGTACACCAGAGAATTTCTGGAGTCTGATGTCGTACCCTTCTTTCAACGCTTTCATGGAGCTGTATTTCAACAGGACAATGCCCGTCAATATGTTGCTAGGAATGTTCAAGACTTATATTCAGTACAACAGATAAAGTGTCTTCCTTGGCCTGCCTATTCACCGGATATGTCGGATATTGATAATGTCTGGGATTTCGATCGGCGTCTCGCTCGTCAGCCAATACAGCTGAACTTTGGGTTCGGATGAAAGTAATCTGGAATGCCCTTCTTCTGCAGGCATAAATTCAAAATATTGATTCGATGCCACGTCGTATAGAAGCAGTTATTGCAGCACGTAGTAGATTAACCAAATACTGATTTTTGACATGTAATATTATTTTTTTACTTTGTAAATTTAATTGTTTATTTGTATCAAGACAGTTCGTTTGTGGAATAAATTTAATTAAATTCTGATGATTCCTTCATTGTGTTGCTATATACGAGGGTCACACTGAAATTTTTGAGATACGGCTAAGTGGTACAAGTAAAACTTACCAAATCTAAGGTGTGCTCAAAGTACTCCCCTCCAACATCATTGCACTTTTGTAGGCGAATTTTCCAAAGATTAAATACTTCAAGCCACCCTTTTCTTGGAATCGATGGAAAATATGTTTTTATAGCCTAATCAATCTCATTCATCTTCGGAATGAAAACGACGCCCACTCAAATTATTTTTTAGATAAAAAAAACAGCCAAATGTCACACATATCAAGATCAGGAGAATAAGGTGGATAGTCTATCATCACTTTGATTTTTTTTGCTTAAGAAATTTGACTGTCATTCTTGCTGATTGAAAAGATGAATTGTCATGGTAAAGCATGAGTCCCTTAACATTCACCCCTTGAATAATTTCTGGAAGACACTTAGTGGTGTACAAGTTAGCTGTAACTGTCTTCTGTCCCTCTAGCTTTATGGTTTTGACCATATCTGTATTTCTGTAGAACACTACTTTTTTCATTGCTTGTTGTCTCTTCACCATTGTTAGTTTGGGGTCATCTTCAAAAACCCATACTTTACTTCCTTGACGTATTGGGTAGTCAAAAAACTGTATGTAAGTTTCATCACCAGTTCTGATTTTAGAAATAATGCTGTGTCCACCATCATTAAGTTATTTTAGGGTTCATTTACTGATTCTCACACACACCGTTTTCTGTTTTTTAGTGTTCTGGTAAATTATGGGAAACCCAACGACAAACTAATTATTTCATATGCAGTTCTTCATGAATAATTTTATGTAATGCTGCGGATATAATGTTAAGTTCCTTTTGTATCATTTGGTAGATACAGTGATTATAATCGATTAACATTCTTCGAATGACCGACACATCTTCTGGGACTACAGCTCATAAAGGTCTTCCTGTACGTTCTGAATTCACGAGATAATTTATACCTCTTTTAATCCATATAAACCTCTTGAATAGAGTGACACGAAATGGAGCATCATTTCCATATGCTAATTGTAGACGTTGAAGATATTCTCTTGATTTAGTCTCACTTTATATATATATATATATATATATGTGTGTGTGTGTGTGTGTGTGTGTGTGTGTGCGCGCGTGTGTGTGTGTGTGTGTACTATTGCAAAAACATTGTTAAATAAATTTAAATACGCCATATTTGCAGCATGTCAAATGCTTTAGAGTGCAAAGTCTTCAAAATAATAAGGTAAAAGTAGTCCATCACATTTTATTTTCATTTGAATATCCATTTTTGTATTCATTCTTCAGTAGCAGTACACCCGTTTTTCGTACGGAATATATAATATAAATAAACTTAAAATTCACAATTATGTGTAAACTTCTATAGTTTTCTAAATGACATTGATATTCAAAACATTTTACTAAAATATTGCTGCGATCGTGTACTATTCTCTCACTGGCGTATTTTATTTCATCTCTTTCGAAGACCATAAAGAGAAAACACCCGTGCATTCCCTCACGAGTAAATGACGTAAGTCTATGGTTGCCAGACGATGAGGCTAAGAGTTGAAGCTAGATTGAAGTTAGGTGGACGATGAAGCTAGATTTACGTTGTTTTTGTGAATAAACGTGTTAGTTATCCAAAAAGTTAATTATCCGGACAAGAAGCTATGCAATTTGGACAAGAAGCGAGGCAAGCCAAACAAGAAGCTACGCCAGAAGCTACGCAAGAAGCTATGAAATCGTACGAGAAAAATCAAATTGTGACGGGATGAAAGAAGCTATGAAAGTCATACAAGAACATATAAAAACCGGACAAAAAGAGATGGAAGAAAAGATTAAAGTCTAAAAAAAATGAGATGAAAGAAAATACGCCAGTGAGGGGATATTACACGTTCAAAACTATATTTAATTTAATTCTCCTAAAAATAAGTATAAGCATCTCTGTTCTTGTTATACAAAATTATCTTCACACTCAGTTCTGCCGGCCACACATTATGCTACCATAAACCTTCGGGTTGGTCGTGTGGTCAGGGTCTTCCACACTAAGTTCTGCAAACAAAAATAATAACACCCTAGTCCAGTTTGTAAATACATTTTTAAAAATATATGAAATTGGATCAATATATGCCAAAATGAAAGCTCTATAAAATTGGATCAACATATGTCAACATAAAAGAGCTTAAAGGTGGTATTAGAAGATATATACCCGCACCATTTTTATTGCCAAAATAGTACAGATATTTTAAGAAATTAAAACAATCACTAATCCCCTTAACCTTTCCATCTGGATGATACAATCCAGTCATAAATGCAATTCCGAAAATTTGAATATCGTAAAAGTCGATAATTTTTTTTTTCTACAGATTCATAAATGCGGACAAATTCCAAAAATCACGGGGAGAATAGGGACTATCAGACCCATCTATAAGGCTATTCCATAAGTCTAATCCATTTCTCCCTATGGAATAGAAATAGGTTAGCTCGATAAGAATTGCGTCCGTCCGTCTATGTAACGCTTTGCGACAATTTTAGCCACGAGTTAGAAGGCATATCGCCAACTTGGCAACTTATTTAAATATTGTAAAATTAATGAAAAGGGTGCCAAATCGATGAATATGTTGCCAAATCGATGAAAATGTTGCCAAATTGTTAAAAAATGGCGCCAAAATGTGTTTTGAAAGGGGATAATATTATAATTATGTTTCGATATCGTTTGTATGTCAGTACAGCCGACCACTTGGCGACAAATTTGGCGAATTTTTAAATATGTCGCTATATGTATTAAAATATTGCCAAATTAATAAAAATGTTGCCAAATCAATAAAAATGCTGCTAAATTGATAAAATGTCGTTAAATCAATGAAAGTAATTGTGTCTTGAAAGGAGATAGTATTGAAATGATGTTTCGGTGGCGTTCAACTGTCACACTTGGCGACAAATTTGGCAACATTTTAAATAGCGCCAAATAAGTCAAAATATCGCTAAATTAACGAAAATGTCGCCAAAGCGATAAGAATGTCTCCAATTTGATAAACATATGGCCAAATCAATGAAATTAGTTGTTCTTTGAAAGGGGATAGTATTATAATTACGTTTAGGCATTGTTTGTCAGTCCTACTGTCCCACTTGGGGACACATTTGGAGACTTTTTAAAATATCTCGAAATTGATCAAAATATCGCCAAATTAATGTAAATGTAACCAAATCGACGAAAATTCAACATCCTAGATAATTTACTTTAAGCCAATTCTCTGACTATCCATAACTTTAGGCAAAATATTTGGCAAAGAACTTGGTGGGATATCACCAACATGGTGACTTTTTAAATGTTGTCAAATTGACATAAATATAGCCAAATTAAAAAAAACTGACATTAATGGGGGTTAATGTTCTGAAAATTCTGAAGTATCTCAAGGTGCATATCTTCTAGTCTTAGTAAAAAATCATCGATGGTCTTTTATGGTACAAATATAAACTGTTATAGGTAGCAAGCATAAACTATTTTAGGTAGTTTCATATTCTGATCATTATTATATACTAAAATATATTTGATTTCTATTTTAAATTCTTTAAAGATTTTAAATTTCTGAGTGTTTGTCTCTGGATAATCCCGAGGCGAATACATTTAGAAATATTCTGCTGCCTGCACTATCGTTTACATTATTTTTCTTTGTGTAATTTAAAAACAGAATTACTTATTAATACTAATATTCTCAAAATATTAAATAAGCTGTAAACACCAGTCAGTAGCATTTAAACCATTATAAAAAGTAAAAAAATGCTGGTTTTGGTGTCTTCTCCGAAGATGGATAAATTTTTTCATCGTTATATAGATTCGATATAAGGACATAGTTCTACATTTTAGATGCTTAATAAGTAATTTCCTATACATTACTCATATAACCAAAATTATTTCGTAGTTTCTGAAGCTTTCATTTATTATTTGTTTCAGAAGGAGACGATGCTAATGTAGAAAGCGATAAGACGGAAACATACACAAGGGGTCAAATTTATTTCTAAGAAAGAAATACTTGTTTCTAGGGGGTGATAAAATTGCTTTTATTGTAGTTTTCTGTTTGAAAGGTACACAAAGTTCTAATGCCCTTACTAAATACTTCTTATAGCTTAAATGGCTTAAATATGAATGGGGAAGAATTTATCCCTGCGAATGTACTTCCACATTAAAGGGAAACACATATGTCTATTTTATGTATGACATATTATTTAAAAGCAAGTGACAACATTCAATGAATAACCCGTTCTTGGGATATTTTATGTTTTCATTTAAAACGCAAAAAGTTATAGTAAAAAATTAAATATTTCCATGTTAAAAAATATGAGAACTCTTTGTAAGTACATATAATCAGAAATTAATTGTCTCCATTGTTTAAGAGCTATCATGGGCTGTTTTCGGGATGTTGAAAATACTGCGAATTTCTAAAACAATTCTTTAGTTTTCCCATTTTTCTACAAAAAATCTGCAGATTTCATTTTTTTCATAAACATATACGGAAACATTTAACAGGGATATATCCAGTCTATTGTAAAAATATTGAATAGAATTATCTGTCATTCAGACATAATTATGTATCTGTAGTTACTTTCCCCACGTTCAATTATTTCTTATATTTCCTGGGTATAATAATTTTTTTCGTGTCCATAAAATAAGTTAAATACTTATATCTTTCATTAAAACAATTCATTAATGCAAATGCTTTCATAAATATGCATTATATGGCCAAAGTATGTGGATACCTGTTTGTTAGTCAATTCATAAACATACTTTAAGATGAGACATTATTATAAAGTTGATTCAAGTTTACTTCTTTAAGAGTCTTGGTTGTTTTGAAAAGACTTACCCTTGGATTTTGAAGTGTTGTTGCCAGAATTGCCTTTCAAATTTCAACTAGCGTATTAGTAAGATTAGTGAATGAGGATGAACGATTTGGATTGCCTCGCAATCTGCGTTTCAATTCATCCTAAACACATGTATTGTAGTTGAACTCTAGATTCTGTGCAGAAGCTAGACAAATTGTTCAGTCTCACTAAACCATTCTTATTTGAACATCACAGTATGAACAAGGGAATTGACTTGTTGATAGTTGAAGACACATAAACTGGATGTCCCTACCTGAAACACGAAAATCAACCAGAAATAAATCAATAATAATGCATCCTTCACCAACTTTGAGATTTGTTATGATATATTCAGTCAGGTCATTGGTCTCAAGTCATTCGCAATACCCAAACTCGCCCGTCACACCAGACGATAAGACGGGATTATGCACTCAACATAGAGCCGTTTCCACTGTTTTACAATACATGAGCAGCGAGCCATTTGACATTTAACGCTTCCTGATTGATTATGAGCTTATGTGTAGCTTTTTGGCCATTAAAACTCATGATTTTTAGCTCTTTAGAAACTATTGAAGTACTTGTGCTGACTTTACTTTCTGGTAAATTTTGAAGCTTTGCAATTATTGTACTGAAGCCGGATACATGCAATTTTTTAACCAATAGTATTAGAACACGGTACTCAATATATGTGTTTCTATTGGACATATCAGTTTGTAATTCAGCTTTTGTTGCTCTTAGACTTTTGCATTTTACATAAAACATCACTTACATTCGGTCTACTAAGATGAATAATGACAAAAATTTATCGAAATTGCTTGTTGCTGTTGGGCTTTTTCACATCTAAAGAAAGCTGAAATTTCACCCCATTTGCAGCGAAATGTAATTTTTGAATGAAAGCCTATCGCTGCTTATGATACAATGCTGTTTCTGTTAGTGAGTTCATGACATGCATCCCGGCTTTGGCACTCAGAACACTAATAACCACTACTGATACATGTCTGTCGCGAAATGCCAAATGGCGACTAAAATTTTGTAAATGGGATCTTTGGAATTTTGAAGTTTATATTTAAGGCGAGTCTAACCTCATCCACACTTTCAAATGGAGGAAAATGTGCCGTTAATGATACTTCTGACGGAAAATTAAGTATTTCACTTAAAAACTTTAATTGGCGTTAATTGAAAGTGTTCAAGCGTAATTATTCTATTTTTGACATAATTTTTGACTTTTTTGAGATGCAAACTTAATCTTTACTAAATTGCAGCCAAATTGATCAAAGAGAAAGCTATAATAAAGCATGAATAGAAAAATACGAACACTTATTTGAAACTGAGTTAGGTAAAAATGGATAAAATACGCCAATAAATTTGCCGCGAAACCATTACTGAACGAACTATTTTAACACCATTCCTAATTTGTTTCAAAGGTAAACACAGCATGAATGTGGTTCCAACTAGACTTGGCAGTTTTTGTTGTGTACATTGACTTTCATGAAATGAAAATATTCAACTGAAATACGCTTAAAACTTCTAAAATCCATTAATTATAAAATCATTTGAAAAAACCCAATATTCTTCTTACATAAGAGGGGATTTCATTTAAAGTGCTCTTCGGTTGCCGCCATGTTCAATCGAATGCGAGGAACAAAGTAAAGGGAAAGGAGAAAGATATTTCTCTTCTAAATCTGAAAATGGAGTCCGATAAGTGAAAATGAAGTGAAAGAAATAAAGTCTTATAGAATTGGTTTTTGGGTCTTTTCGGTTGAGCTAGTAAATTTGAAGAGCACAATTCTAGAAAGAACTTGAAACGATATATTTCTTTTTCCGAAAAGGGATCTTTTGAAATAGATGGGTTTTGTAAATTGCCTGCCTGCATTCTAAAAGAACTTATTTAGATTAACTTCCAGATTGGTTCAAACGAGCACATTATACGTTAAGAGATTGGATTACACTGAAAAATATTTAATGAACTTCTATTTCGTTTATCTATAGCCGGATGTTGAACGAAATTTATTTTCATTATCACGCATTTTATTAATAACTTTTAATTAAGTCATGCTTTTATTAAATGTATTTAAACTTAACAAGAGTTATTTTCTAGAAGTCACTTTTGCATTTAAAAGAACATTTTTATATTTTGGTATACATTTTATATAATTTAAAATTATGGTTCAATTTATTGACTTTTAAAATAAAGTTTGATTATTATTAACTAATTTAGAAGTGGTTCCTTTAGAAAATTCTCACTGTTGGAAGTAAATTTTTGTTTTACTTTTTCATCATGGAAACAGTGAAATTCCTCTGATGAAGTCAAAATCTTGCGTGTGAAATTTTATACTCTATATATAATAATATTTAATAAATATAACACTATTCAAACTTAAATATTATTTCTAATAATCGTAGTCTCTAAAATTTTTATCAACATTATTAAACTTCCATTTACATTGGCTCAAGGAAATATATACGACTTGCTTCTTCATTTGTGTTGCACATTCATATCTTGTCCGTTTCACATGACATATTGTTCAGAATAATACATATTTGTTCATAACCGATCCTTCAAAATGAAAAGAATTTAGACATTAATTTTTGTGTTATTAAGATGAACTCTTTTTAACAATATTGTGGGTTGTTATGAAATTGGGTTGATATTTGTTAGAAGGGATGTTTTGGACAATACATATTTAATATATATTTATTAACATCCTTGTAACGTAAAAATATATAGGTGACTTGAAATGAGGTGGTAATTATTTTACCGACTTTTGTTTTAATTCATGAAAGATTGAATAAAATTATTTGCCAACAAATAATAAATTAGAAATACCACATTTATGATAGATATTAATATATTCTGAAGTATATTAATATATTCAGCATTCTTATTATACAAAAAACCGAAACTGTAATATTTACTTAATGTGTTATCATTTTTTTATTATTAGGCATTGAATATCAAACCATTATGTGTTAATGAAATATAAGAGTCAGTGTGGTTCACAAAGTTTCAGTACAAATCAAGTTTTCTTGCTACCATTTCAATTATCGGCTCTAATGTGCTGAGTGCTAAAAAGCATAAAACTGATCCACGAACACTGGTATCTGTAACGGGAGAGTGGTCTCAGTAATGGTGATTTTTTTAATGATGATAGAAACCGTATACTGTAAAGAATACAAAACACAAATAAACCTTCATGAACTCCAAATACATTTTTCCAAATAAAATTTTATAATAAAGGAAGTATTTATATTCACAGCAGTACACTATTTACTCAAAAGTATTCGGGCATCTTTATGGAGTTTGCATACTGTAAATTCAAAACCGTCTCATTTCAGCAACACAAAACTCGATCACACTAACCCATAAAATTGAATCAAACACATTGCCAGTGTTCTGAGAAGTTTTACTTCCTGAACTGATCGCTGTCTTTCCCAACTCCACAGAATTGTGAATTGCATTTTTGTCAAAATCCCTGTCATTGCATCTCAGTCAAAATTTATGGTACGATAATAATTGTTTGCGGGGCCAGACTAGAGATATTAAAAATGAAGTTTGGTTAAAGGTTAGATAATTCGATAAAAGAGTATGAGACAAACTGCAACAGTAAAATGTATCTAGCAGTTGCTTTAGAAGATTAGGTGAGAATACACTAGATATGCTAGGTTTTATTCCAAAGGTGTAGTATAGTGTTCAGAAATGGATTGTACCGGATCAGACTTGTCCAAGACATCCATATCAGCTTTACTACTTCTGTGTACAGTGTGAAGGTTGAGAAGGAGTTCTACTGATCTTCAAGGGACGATGATCAATTCAATAAAAATATTGCAATGTATAATTACCAAAAGTGTTCATAATATTAGGAAATTCTCCAAATTCCAGACTGCGACCGCAAAACTCAACGGATCCATATAACTGAGGCAAAATATTCCATAATCCACAATATGTGAATTACGTAATATCTCCGAATCATTTTTAACACTTTACAACAAAGTTGAAAAGTGTTTATGACTTTGTTCATTCTGTCTGTCTGTCTGTCCGTTAGCACGATAAATGCCGTAAAAATGACTTAATCAAAATGAAATTTTAGTATGTTGTTCAGACGGTCTATAGGACCTATGGGAATATAAATGAATAATATCACCCAATTAGTTTTGGATTGAACCCGGGTTGAAAAAATGGAATACATTGAACCCTAAGGGACCTAATTTTTCAAGTATTTTTTAAGCGGATTTAAAATTCACAAATTACTTCGAAAATTTTAGGCAATATTCAAATTGTTCCATAAAATATATAAAAAAAAATTCAGCGAAATATATTCAGTTGTGTTTTAAATAAAAATTAAAATAATAACACCTCTTATATGAAGCGATCACGTGTCCATGATATGAAACGATCACATGACCCACTTCAAAATGATATATGGCATCCATCTTGTGTCAAAATCGTGATTTTTAAAGTTCTTTTTAATTCATATTGAGTGTTGTATCCGTCCTAAAACTACTTTATTTTTGCCTATATTCTGTGCATCTACATACTGAAACAACGCAATGACAATATATTTCAGTTTACATGCTCTTCCAAATTTCATTATTTCTACTATTAAGCCTATTTTTCACCTATGTAAAATGTAAACAGCAAAATATGTAGAATGAGTTGTATTAGAATCGCTGTAATTCTTTAACACAAAATCATTTAGTCCATGGAGTCTGCTTAGCTGATATGAATGAAATATTCATTGATTTTAGAAAGAGAAAGACGATATTTTTCGATGAAGTTTTACGCATTGATTTTACTTACTTGTAGCTCAATGGTCTTAATTTTTAAATAAAATAAATTAATATAGTATTGTGATGAATGACATGAATGGGGGAATTATTTATGATTGAAATGTTGCTTTTATAGAGAGAGTTAGGCGTGTTATTTTTTTATGACGTCATTTGAATGAATTTCAGTTGTTTTCGATGATGTTTTCAAATATAATAAATTATCGTAGTATTATGATAATTCTAAAATTATTATCGAGGAATGTATCACATTTTAGAGATGTTTAAACCAGGCAATTTATACATTAATGCCGTCATTTGAATGAAGTTAATTTTTTTCGATGAATGTTTAAGGTGTCAAATATAATAAATTAATGTAGTATTGTGATAAGTTTTAAAATATTACCGAGGAATGTATTGCACTTTAGACATGTTCAAATAAAATTGCATTGAAGTTGGAAAGTGTTTCATAATCAATGCTTTAAGCATGATTGATCTTTCTTGTTAATTTATAATGTGCAATACGCAGTACCTCATAAACAGAAGGAAGGCAAGACAAAGTAAAATCGATTTTACTTTTATATGTGTTAGGTTCGCAAATTTCGAACTATTTAGAAAATGTAGCATGCATGCTGTCAAATGTAAACAGGAAATCTGGAATTTCTTCTGATCAATCGAGGTCACTTACATAGATTAGAATATATTTTGACATTAAATTTCTTAAACATTTACTTCGACATGCGCGCATACTACTATAGAAATGATTGAGAAACTTTCAATGTGCGATTACGTAAATTTGAGAAAAATTGTGTAATAAATTGGTGGAGTAAAAATACCATTTATCCATTAACATTTGAACAAAAAATTAATAACGATTGATTTCAGAAGTCACAAACTGCATAAGTTAGTCAAGGAACGCATGTGGCTTTCGAGTTTCATGTTGGCAACCTTTGGCCTATATCTTGAAAATAAATACACATTTTAATATTTTTAAAGATCCTATCTCTTTTCAACAGCTAAGTTCAGTACTCCCACTAAAATATTTCATTTCATAGTATTTTTTAAAAATCCCGAATAGGAAGTTGCGTAGATTTTAACAGAACTATAATTACCTTAACGGTACCCGGTAGAAATATTTTCTTTTGCAGAGTGGCTCCTTCGTTCGCACACATAAAAACTTTTCGGAAGTTATATTAAGATGCATCTTTTATTCGCAACAGCTGCATGAAATGGGTCTTCCAAACTGCCCCAAATTGTCATTTATAACTTTTAATGTTTGCCTCCGAAAGCAAAAATATTTTTCACTTTAAAACTTTTGCTGAGTAAGGAATACTTCAGTTACAAAATAAAAAAAAAATATTTCTTTTGCCATTTTAATATGGCATTAATCAATAATCAACTATTTTATTTAATGGAAGACGTAGGAAAATGATTTCATCAAATAGCATAAAATGCGTTATAGAATAAAACAGTAAAAGAGGTTAGCATACGTTTGAAACCCAATCGCTTTTTTGGAATTTAAAAGGAAATGTTAAAATTGCCAAACATGAAACCTATATTAATGAAATTGGAATTCTGACTGTCTGTCTGTCTCTCTGTTTGTCTATCTGTATGTACGTTTGTCACACAATTACGGGAGAACGGCTGCACCGAATTTAATGTAATTTTGTGGGTAGCCTTGGATTAGTGGCACATCCAATATAGTCCACGTTTCGAGTTACTAAGATCAGCGATTGTCTAAATATTAATGATAAACCCTCAGTAAAACCTTTCATATTGTACAAAACATTATGCAGACAATTTATTTTCCGCAAATTTATTTGAAGAAAATGATATCATGTCGCTTATTAGTAACAAATTTAAACCCAGTGTGTTTATGCGACAGACGATTTTTATTAAATCTTTTCCCATTTAAATAATAAAAAAATGTATATAAAATAAATTTTAAATTTTAACGAAATTGCATTTTTAATCGGATTATATGAATTACATCCTTCAGGTTTAAATATTACGGGGATTATTGATATTTTCAATTTATTACGTCATCTGTTTTACTTTGAAAAATATTTTTGAATCTCATATATAGTGTAATACGGGTAATATTCTACTAATACATAGCTATTTGTTCTGCGAGAATATAAGTTGTACGGGTATATCTTCGCATGCAATTTTAAGGTTTGCATCTTGTCATGTATTGTAATCAATTACGGTCTTCAGATTTAAATATTAGGAGGATTATTGACATTTCATTATATTATGCCATCTATTTTATTTTAGTAAAGATTTTTGAAACTCATATATTGTAGCACGGGTAATCTTCTGATTATGCACGGGTGTCTTCTAATCTATGAGAAAATAAGTTGTACGAGTATATCTTCTAATATTCCAGAATATAAGTAGTACGGTTATATCTTGCCATACTATTTCAACGGTTATATTTTGGCATATATTGAATCAATTTCATATTTTTGTAAATTGGTTTACAGACGAGACCAGTATGTTGTATTCTTCAGATCTGCCTGTAAAGATAATTTTGCATAGCGAGAACAGATATCTAAAACTTCTATTTAGGAACATTAATTTAAATATTTTAATAGAATATTTTAAGTAACAATGTCATTTAGGACACTTACTCTAGGAATTTACACATAATTGTGAATTTTAAACTTCGTTATAATGTACATTTCGTACAAATGAAAAGTATACAACTAACATTTTAATAAAAATAATCATACTCTTTTAAAAAGTTCATAATATTTTAGAATCGTGTGGACTGTATGTACTACGTAATTATATAAAGTGCAATTATTTACGAATAGAAGAATTAAGTCACTTCACTCGCAACTATTTGTGTATATTTTAGTAGAAAATTTTCAAGAAATAATATGTATATATATATATATATATATATATATATATAATTCTTACTAAATATGACTCTTCTACCTTTAATAATTTATTACATTTTGTTCTTTTTCACAAATATCTTGTACATGGTAATGCTGTATACCTCCAAACAATTAGAGTACCTCAAGGATCCACTAGTAGCTCTATGATCTCCAATATTTAATTTTTATTTTACGAAAGACAATCCACTCTGATTACATATAACATTTCTATTTTTCGCTACATTGATGATGTTTTTCTTTGTTTCTTGATATTTTTCCTTGTTTCTTTGTTAACATTTCGTCTTTAATTTAATTAAATCATTTAAAACCTTGACGTGCCATCACTCTATGTACTTACAAAATTTGTATGTATTTAATATTATATGACAAAAATATACTTTAGCATTTTGTGTTTCGTATTGGAAAATAGTATTTAAACTTTTGAGCTCCGTACCGTGTCCGATTTTGATGCAAATCAACAAACCGCTTGATCTTACTAATTTCAGTTGTGTTATCAAATTTTGTTTGAATAGTATAATTATGTGAGAGATATCGTGCTCAGAGACACACGAATGAACAAAAATGCCTGAAACAAGGATTTATTCGTTTACAAAAAATGTCTAAAGACATTAAAGTTCGGTTGATAGATGTTTTACCACCAGTAGAATATTTTACTATTACATATACTATGGTATCAAAGTGGTTAAAATACAAAATAATATGTTTTAAATTTTATTTGTTAACCTTCTCATTTTAAAGTTTGATTTAAACGAGTAATTGTAAATCAAAGCAAATGGTCAATTGTTTTTTTGTTTTTTATCATATATACACAAACAAATTATGAAAATATAAAATATGGGATTTATATTTACTATATCTTATATTATTATTCTACAAATTTGTACTTAAAACAAGTTTTGTCTATTGCAAGAAATAATACTTTTTTCCTTTTTCAGGCATGTACCGATGTCTGGCTACGAACGAAATTGGCTCCCTCAGCCATTCTGCCAAGATCAATGTCATTGGTCCCCCATTTGTCAGGCTTATGAAGGATATTGCGGCTGTGGAAGGAGATGTCCTGGTTGTACGATGTCCTGTTGCAGGATATCCGGTGGAAGAAGTATATTGGGAGAAAAGTATCTAATTTCTTACTCTCTCCTATTGTTTGTTTTCATAAAGTACATTTTCAACTTTATTTCGGAAATATATTGCTTAGTACTTTCCTTTCGAATTTTTTTGTTTGGGAAAAAATCAAAGCGGATCATTTATTTAATTCGATAATTATATTCTAACAATTCCTTATGAAGTAGCATATTTAGTTTTTAGAATGCAGGTATTAAACCAGTTTAAAATCTATACTCCATAAAAGCAAAGGATAAATCTGATGTATATAAATTCGTAAGAGAATATATAACTTTGACCCTCCAAAACCCATGAATGCTTTAATTAAATTTTATAATTTTACGAATAAATTGTTATTTATATATATATATATATATATATATATAGACAGCAATTTGGGCTAATTTTTATAATATATTTGTAGCATAGCTAGTAGGATCTGCATTGGTCTATTTATATAGTAGAGAGTGGAACTTGAGCTTCGTAATGCTTAGAGAGATCAGTTGAGAGAATGTTGAACGTTCTTTGGATGAAAGTCATTGCTATAAGGTTACACATTTGACAAGCTGTTCTGCATGTTAATAAACATCCTGTACAGCAAAGTTTTACAATTCCGATCTATAATTGCAACTTTCTGCAATCCTGTTCATAAGCTGCCATCCTAAGCTCAGACTGTTTTCAGAAAATTAGGCAATTAACTTGATACCAAGAAAGAGAAACCATCGGATATGGTACTTTCCAGTCAGTGTCATCTATCAATGACAATGATTTAACAATATCGTTCAAGAAAAAAATAAAAATAAAACAGTTTCTAGATTTCAGAAAAAATGAGCATATTCTCCACGTAATAAATTTCCTTTATAATTATCCGTTTTCTGGAGACGAATGTGTCACCAGACTGGAGAATTAATATGGCTGTGTCAAATATATCAGACTTACTAATAATGAACACAGACAAACAACATTGCGGGCATCCACTTGTGTCCATAAAATATTGATAATATTTTCCAAGATTATTGAACTATTAATGATTTTGATGTAGGCTATCCATTCTCAGTGACGAAGCGTGGACGGAATCTAGATTGACAGTCCAGCCCGTTTCTAATCACCTCCATTTCAATTAAATATTTTTTTAAATATTTTTTGAAATATTTCTTGCACTTATTTCTAATAATGGACAGTAAAAATATACACTGTCTACTCAGATTCCCTTCACGATTCGCCACCGTTCATCCTACTGCTAAATATTATATAATATACATATATATTTCTGTTATATTGCAAACATTCATATTGAAGAAATATGCAAAATATAAAGAAAAAGTTGTTTATCAATGAAATATGAAATACATCTTTATTTCAAGTTTTGGAGTTTTATTCATATTAACCAGTAAGCTATCCTATATATATATATAACCTATTTTTATGTGGCGTCATCCAATCTTTATGCGTCTTTCATTTAAATACTTCAAGAGCGGAAGCACGTGCAATAAATTTTAAGTTATCTGCATACAAGTGGCTGTAGCAAATTTAATCTAAATGCTAATGGATGTATGCTAAGAAATACGAACGGGTCTAAACCTATTACTCTCGATTACATTCTTCCATAATACTAAATTGCATCTGCTTAGTTTTACTTAACGAATGGTCCTGCATTTCTGGCATAAACACAGATGGTGCAAAATTAATGGTATTACATCATGTTCTATTAGAAACCAATTTTTATTTGCTATAATTATCACAAAATTTTATCAAATTAAAATGGTGTTATTTATAAAACCACCTGAAAAATAATTCAATAAAATTAAATATTAAAAATAATTTACATGGCAATTACTTGTTTTAAATGATTAATTATTTTACTTGTGTGTATTTTTTAACTCAGATTGTTTGAGGGTGATATGACATTCCACATCTATGCAAGTAGTAAGGATCGAATTACTCCATTCAGTATTCTTATTTATTTTTAATTGTATGTAAAGTATGATAGTTACAGTTTAAAAAAGTTGATACAAAAAAAAAGTTAGCATGAGAAAGAGTTTTCTCAAAACAAGAACTAAAACACATTCCTTGGAAAACATAACTGATATGAGGGAAAATGTTACTTAACAAAAGCGACAAGGAATAAACAAAATTTTAATCATAATGAAAAAGGATTAGAATAAGAATAGCACTGGTTCGATCAAGCTTAAAGCTGGAAAACATCTTGTGATTACTCATGAAAATCGTCTATTAATAAATAATTCACTGGGCTATCTTAATTTTGTATAGTAGATATCATGCCCTTAGTTTTACACATTATTTAAAAAATACGTACATAATGTCAATTATAAACTAAAATAATTTTTATAATTATTATTATTAATATAAACTAATCTATTAAAAAAGGTAAACCATTAATATAAAATAAGAGAATGTTGATCCCATCACAATACTGGCATATTGCTGTCAGAATTAGAACTTTCAGATATATTTACAATATACTAGTAGTATACCCGCTCTTCGTACGGAATATATAATACAAAAAATCTTGAATCACAATTTGCAGCAAACTTTTAACATTTTGGGTCCTTTATGAAGTTTCATAATAATTCTCACAAACAGAAAAAAACAATACATTACAATACAGCAATTGTATTTATACAAACAATATAATCAATATAATGATTTTAAAGTTAAGCAATAACAGTTTTACAGTAAAACAATTATTTCTTTGTAGACTACATTTTTGGTCTTTTTATTAGGGGTATAATTAAAGAGAGATCTTTCATTTATGGCTCTTGAGCAGGCAATATGCAGTTGACCATGCGAAAAGCAGCAAGTACTTAGATCTATGCCTGAAGTATTGAACGTCTGCCCTTTCGACTTATTTATCGTCATTGCAAAGTAAAGACTCACTGGAAATTGAAGTCTCTTAAATTCAAAAGGATAGTTACTGGGTATAAGTGGTATTCTGGAGATGAAGACAGACTTTCCTTTACCACATCCTGTAAGAACTACAGCTTCAATAACGGGTTTGTACAACACCTCCACTCGTAATCGTGTTCCATTACAAAGTTTTAGCGGATTCAAATTTCTAAGTAGCATAATTGGAGCCCCAACCTTCAATACAATTTTATGAGCAGGGGGTTCAGGTGCGGTAATAGAATTAAGGAATACTGTTAGATAGTGAACCGCTTCTGTATACCATTCCTTGTGCTTTAAAACGGCATAGGAGAGTGCTATTGATTGTGGCCGCCTGATCGTTTTTTGGTGTTAATATGGAGCGTTCACATACCTATCTATTAGATTTAGATGCAAGGTTGCTGATATCAGGGTAAACGGATGGTATCATTTGTTCAAGAGTACCCACTACTGTACAAAGAGTGGGAGTTAGATATATTTCACCTCCAATTTCATGAATATTTCCTTGATCAATTTGAAGTAATAAATCAGAAAATTGTTCATTATCAGAGTTTGCTGCCCGAAGAACCCTCATATTTTTGATAAAGACAACGTCTTTAGTTGAGACCATAGCTCCGATCGTGTAAAACAAACGTCCATTTCATCAGCTCTTGTTCCTCCTGGAACTACTGGCAGAGTTTGACAAAAGTCTCTAGAAAATAAAACTGTGATACCTCCCATAACTTGATTGGAGTTCAAAATATCCCTCAATGTCCTGTCCAATGCCTCAACAGATTTTTTGTGAGACATGGTACATTCGTCCTAAATAATCAAAGAAAAATTTTTAAGAATTGCAGACATGTTGCTATTTTTGGGATATATTACAAACAGTGCTCAATACATATGCTCAATTTCAATTGGAATATTGAAGGTTGAATGGACAGTTCTTCCACCCGGAAGCAAAGTCGCTGCGATTCCGGAAGAAGACACAGTCAATGCTATTTTGCCATCACCCTTAACAGTGGCAAAGAGAAGATTTATTAAAACTGTTTTCCCTGTTCCTCCATGGGCGTCCATTAAAAATATTTGTCCTGAACTATTTTTATCGCTATCTAGTATTTTTGAAAAATGCATCTCTGCTATCGAGTCAACTTTGGTTCATTTTCATTTACATATATGATCATTTTTTCGTGATTGAAATATATTTCTCTGCTATAGTCTTTATTAAGACCCTTGCAATCAGCATTGGGGAAGCGGCAAGCCATACTTCTGAAGTGTTTCCCCCTATAGATAAAACAATATCTTGAATCAATGCGAGGCATCTATTGTATACATACTCAGCATTAGGTGCCGTGTCTGGAAAATGCCTCTGAATATAATATGATATATCTTCAGAGAAGTTCTGTCTAAATGATGACTACAAATACATGCGATTAGAAAGTGTTGCGATGTGTTGTTGTTGTTGTTACGCAGACCGTCCGACCTACCTGAAAGGTGTAAGGTAACTGTTGTGTGTTGCGATGTGTGTAAAAGCTTTAAACTCATCATAACACTTCATATATTTACAACAAAAACTATCTTTTGCAATGAGAACAGTTTTCTCAACTTCATGGTGGTCCAAGGAAATGAATGTTTTCCCACAGTGTCATCAGAGTTGAAGGCAGTAAAACCATTAAAACCATCACTTCACGATCACTCAAATCTTCAGATGGCATTTTGAGGTATAGAAAATACAAATTGAAAGGAGATTCAGACCTCCCATGGTTTTCTGCAATGTGGCATTTATATTTTCGCAGTCATTAGCACCACCATCAAGCATCAGAATTGATTACAAATGCATAAAATTGACACTTCTGCCAGACGTGCATAGATCATCAATTTAATGGATCTATTCGTGAAGAGGCATCAATTATTTAAAACACATTTCAACGAAAACACTTAAACACAGGGGAAGAATTAACCCCTATCCTTCTATGTCTACAATTTGCTGGATTGAGATGAGGACATCTCCATCTCATCCAATAGCTGATATGATACGCCTCTTTTCTTCCCAGAATTCCAGGACGAAGATGGCCATTTTCTTAATTTTGTTTTTCTGTTACTAGGATCCCGTTTGTATACATAAAATCAAAACACTAAAATTGTATTAGAAGATATACCCGTTCTACTCTTTTTCTGCTTCAACAATCGGCTAAATGAGTTTATTGGCTAAACACAATATATGAGTTTATTAGCTAAACGCAATATATGAGTTTATTAGTTAAACACAATATATAAGCTTAAAAACTCTTTGCGAAAATAGATGAAAGTGATATACGCAGTCCGCAATTAATATAATTAAAAGAAAAATCAAACCTTTCATTTATAAAATATATTTTTGCATTCATTTATTCATTATTCAAATATAAAAATAATAATAAATATTAACAAACACATTTCATATAATTGCGTTGTTGAGCAACATGATACAAGATAGAATCTTCCTCATAAGATGCGAAATTAAATAACCATTTTGATTTCTTTATACTTTTCATTGTTGAGTAAAATGCTTATGAAAAATAAACCATGGAGCTAGATTTTCCATTTAAATTCATGTTTCAAGCAATTCATGCTTTAAGATAGTGACTAATTTGCGCAAAAATCCTCCATTAAACCCAGAAATAAAATTTCAATTCACGTTGACGTTTCGAACAAACGATTTTCATCCTTTCCGTTTGGATAAACCATGGAGTTAGAGAATAGAACTCCTAGGAAAAAGTTCAGTTTTTCATTAAAATTTTCATTAAAATTTCGACAACTCCTGGTATTAGAAACGCGAAACTTGGACAAAATTTATGGGGTCTATTTCAAGGCTATCCACAAAATTTCATTAAATTCGGTTCAGTCGTTCTCTCATGATGATGAGACAAACGAAAGTTTCGTTTTTTACTAATATCGCGAGAACCATTGGTCGTAGAAATTCAAATCATAGACTAAATTTTAAGTGGAACTATTTCCAGGCTACTCACAAAATTTCATGAAATTCGGTTCAGCCGTTCTCCCGTGATGATGGACAGACAGACAGACAGACAGAGTTTCAATTTTATTTATATAGATTTTTGTTTGTACATTTAATCCAGCTTGTGAACTTCCAGTTTTGATTTAACTTCCTCTGAAACATAACTAACTATTTTTCAATATTCTAAAGCCTCATTAAGCATGGGTGTTACAATAATTCTTTTTATGCAAAGAAATATTTTTACATAATTAGTGAAATTCTGGTGAATATTCGGCATTAAGAAAATTGCTTTTATATAATCATTTTTTATTAAATGTTGAAATGATAGGAAAGTAGTTTCAGGGATAAAATGTGATTCGGAAAAAAGACTCTTAGAGCACGGCTAATCTTTCCGTAACGCATAATAATTTTATTATATAGATATAAATCTCGTAATACTCATTAATATGTTTTATAAATGATGTATTGATGCCGTGTATAAGACATCATAAAATACGCTTCAAAATATTATATAAGCATGTATTGATTGGCATTGTATATCATTGTAATCACAAAATACTTTTCAATATGTTATATTAGTTATAAATCATGTTTTACGTAATGATTGCACATTTCACTGGGCTCAAAATAAGGCATAAAAAATGCTCATATATATGAAAATCAATTCTTAACATATTTTATGTTCAGAATATTCATGTTCTTGTTTTGAATAAATGTTGTATAACAGACAAGAATTGAAATTAAAAATAGTATTCTTTTATTTTTACTTGCAAAGACGAAAATCATTGAAAACACGCAACTTTCTCAAATTCAAGCACGTTTTTATTAAATCAAACAGAATACCCGAATGTTTGAAGAGTGAATTGTTTAGAAGATCGAATTTTTTCTAGTAAAGGCATTTCTCAATTTTGAAACGTGTGCAAACTGACAAAAGCAGAAGGTGAGGCATATTTTCTTTCGCTGACGGTGTCACAAAAGAATCAATATGTTTTGGTAAAATACAAAAATTCCAAATATGCCTTTTATCATAAATGAAAAATAAGTGAAAAAACGGATATAAGAAAACCATTTCACATATATATTATACATGAAAAAATAATGAAAAATATACAATTCTTGGATAAGAATTATACTGAAGGACAGTGGTATAATTTTATTTCCAAACACCATAAAACCATTATTAAAAATATGAGATGGATAGAGAAATAAAAGGTTTTTCTACATATTGCAATAATTTTATTTTGACAGAGAAAGTAATCATCTTCAAGATCCACTTCCCAATGCTTTTGGAAGTGAAATAATAAATTGTAATTTATGATTACAGTACAAATTGCAATTGAATGCACAGTGTAGTGAACATGGGCAGTCTAAAAGTGAGCGTTTCACTCTGATACAGTATTTCTTATTATTGAAATTGTGATTCTGTATATCGGACTGCAAATGCATGTATGCAGGCAAACGTTTATCTTTCTGTAGTTTTACATAAGAAGGATTGCAATAATCAAGCAAAAGATGATTAAGTGAAAATGAGGAATGAACATCCTTTTGCTCGCCCATAAATATTGCATTAATTAACTTATTATTCCTGTTACTTATAAATTACATAATTTATAAACTGTAATTCCACCTGCTTTTAAAATTATGCAGCATCAGCAGGAAAATGCAAACATTTAATAAGTGTTAATTCCGACAACGTTTTTATGATAATTTTTTCATTATACAATTTTAACAGATGGACGTCGTGTACCTTACAATCATCGTCAAAGAGGTTTCAAGAACGGCACCCTCATAATTCGTGAAATCGACCGAAGGAGCGATGGAGGGGAATACCGATGCATAGCAAGGAACAGCCAAGGCCAGAGAGGGGAAAGAACCCTCAATATCCGGGTACTCAGTAAGCATCAATAATAATTAAATATTTCACACATTTTTCATCGCTTTTTAGGAAATAGACGGCTCTAAAGACCATAAACTAGAATGCGAAACATTTGCTAATGGAATACGTCGAGCCTTATAACAAAATTACAAACTCCAACGGCATCTTAATATTAATGTGGGAATGTATGTACGTTTGAATGCATGTATAATGTCGGTAGCCTCGATTTACGAAGTCAATAATTGGCCCTAAGCTGGAGGATTTTTTTTCAATGTAGCTTTCGATACAATAAGGAATTTGAAGATTCAGAATTTCGCATTATTCAATATATTTTGAAATTTCGAGATTTCGAACTACTCGATAGATTTTAAAACATTTCCGTAAAAACTCTGAAAATGGAGGCAAAATCAACCTCATCCTAATATACTCTTCTTCCTCAATTTTCAATATGTTGTTTCGATTTGCTTTTAAGTTAGATCCGAGTAGGTTTTTCGACTGAAGTTAAACAGGAGGAATTTTGCAGAAGTCGATAGTTTTTATTCTACATATATATAAAAGGGTACAAATTCCAGAAATCACCGGAAAATGACGAGAAAATGGGGACTAGCAGACCGGCCCATCGATAGTTTCTTTGTTACAGAAATTTTTAATTCGGATCTATGAAAAAAATCAGTAGATGCATTTCCTTATATGATGCAATAGATTTACTTTTTCACAGTAAAAAATGATGTACAAGATCCATGGTACAGTGTTTTTAACGTTGAATTGCACATTTGGTGCTTTTTCAGATGACAACATGTAAAACTATTCCTTACCCAATTAACATTTATCTTCCTGTAATTTTACATAAGAAGGATCGCAATAATCAAGCAAAAGATGATTAAGTGGAAATGAGGAATTATTCAATTATTCGACGCAATTTTCAATATTGATAGCTGCTTCGATAAGCAATATAATCAATATGTTAAAATATTTTAATAATAAATTCAAAAATTCTAAATGTCAACAAGTTATCGCACGTTATCGCAATATCTCTAGATTACTCGCTAAGTACACTAAACGTATCCCTAACTGTTCTAAACAAACGGATTAAAGATCATTTCCTATATACCAAAAGGTATACACGTTACATGACGGAATTACAAAATTGCAAAATATTACCTAACAATTGCTGTCATTCTTATCAGTTTGGCGACATTTTCGTCATTTTATTGTTATTTTGGTCAATTTGGCAACAATTAAAATAGTTACCAAGTTGGTAATATCCGCGAAATTTTATGTCAAGCAGTTACGAACGGGGGAAAGGAAAAATAAGTAATTCTTATATTCGATTCATATGTTCTGTACAAGATAGTGGATTTTCATCAATTGACTCCATTTTTATTGATTTAGCGTCATTTTTCGGAAACATTTAAAAAAGTCACTGAATTGGCGATATTCCGCCAACTTGATCATCATTATTTCTCTAGGCTTTTCGGACAAAAAAAGGTTATTCTTACAGTAGATTCTCATCAAAATATTGGAGTTTTTCAATTAGTCGTCATTTTTATGGATTTAGCGTCGTTTTTATGAATTTGGTGACATTTTCGTCAAGTTGGCAATATTTAAAACAGTCGCCAAGTTGTCGATATTCCAGCAAATTCGTCATCAAAATTTCGCCAAGCATTATGGGCCGATATAGGTTATTTTTAGTAGATAAATGACTATTGGCATCCTATTAACTAATTTTTAACCTTGGAGTCCAAATTCCCTGCTGTGTTGTGTCTCCAAAATTCTTCAAATTGCAAATAAATGGAAATGAAAATATACACTCTTCTGCTTTATACAACTATCATAATGCAAACGTTTCACACATTAAAGGATTGAAACACGCCGAAAACAATAACCAAAGCGAGCTAATTGTAACCACTAAAAATAATGTATAATTTTATATATGCATTATTATATTTCATAGTAATTATTCATAGTAATGCATTATTATATTTCATAAACCTATTAAAATATTTGTAAAAATTCATTCAAACACGAATTTAAAGCTTTTTTTCTTTTCTAAATCTTGAAAATATTTGATATTTTACAAATATTGACAGAAAAATACTTTTATTTCCACAGCTCCTCCAGTTATAGAGCCGTTCGCATTTCCCGAAGTTATAGAAGAAGGGGCCAGGTCCAAGATACTGTGTTCCGTTACCAAAGGGGATTCTCCGATCACGATTCAATGGATGAAAGATGGAAAACCTCTAGCCCAAGATTTGGATGTGACAGAAACTGAGCTCGACGAATTTTCGAAAGTCCTATTTTTTCCTAGAGTTGAACTCAGGCATCGGGGTAATTACACGTGCATAGCGAGGAACATGGCTGCCTCTGCAAGCTTTACGGCTGCAATGGTAATCCACGGTATGCTTCTTTTGACATGTAGTTTCAGTATTGTATATTATAGAGAAGTATTGGAGTTCAAGCACTCCATACGTTTCTTCTTAAAATCTTTTATTTTCTGTATACAATTATATTTAATATTACTTATGTTTGTTAAATAAATTTCACGTAAATATTTCTGTTTAACTATATAAAAGAAGTCCTGTCTACAGACTTTTCGTGTACGCAATAATCTAATTTTAGTACCACGTACTACATGTGCAATAATATTTTGAAGGAAGTTTAATAACGGTCAGGTGGTAAATAGTTTTCCCTATTAAGAAGGAAATTGTAAATATTAATTTTTACAGTAATACATATAATGTCATGCAATGCACATTTTATTTATTAGATGCTTTCTGTCATAACACGAAACCAATAGTTTCGATTAAGTACTTCATTACAGAAAAATATAAAAAACAATTATTCATAAACAGTTAATAAATAGAAAAAACACATTATGCCATTAATCTGTGAATTATTAACTAACTCATTGATTTGGTGATTGGTGACATATCACTTCAACTCCAGATAGCACTTAATTTGTTTATGTCTGGTTTACATTTCATTTGGGATGGCTTTGCTTCGAGGTCAAGAGAAAAACCGAAAATATAAATAAAATTATTTAGGTTTCTTGGCACTGGGGTCTTTCTTACAATGATCAAACTAAACGTACTATAAAATTTCGTATTAAGGGATTTTAAAACTATGTCAAAAAACAGGAATTTAATAAATTTTCAATGAAAAACAATATTATTTTGACCACCGTTTTGAGTTTTCTTCAGCAAGGATCCTACAAAAATGTACGTCAAGTTATGATTTTGACTTCTTTTAATCTTTCCTTAACCAGATAATTTCTAGTAATTTAATAAATGACTTGTCCAACTCCATTTCTGTCCTCGATCAGGCGGGGGACCCTGTATTTTTCCCATTTTCTTTGAACCATTCCATAGCCTTTAGGGCTCTTATGTTTCGTTGTCTCGTATTCTTGTCTTATTAGATCTCATTTATTCTTGTTTGGACTTGACTCGTGTTGTCAGAATATTTCAGTGTTTTGGAGCACTTCAGTCTGGTGTGTTACTTCTCGCTTCGGGTTGGTTAGACTGTTCTTTATTATAATTTCTTATTATCTCCCTCAGCTGGATTTTAATCCAGGTTTTGGATACATAAACCTGCCTGTTTCTTCATTTTTGCACATATTCCGTCATTCTGACTTTGGATTTGTTGGTTTTCTTGCATTGAGGAAGGGGATCCTGAATATTATTTAAATGGCAGCATGCTGCATTATTATTTTATATATACGTTGCTCAAGTTTTCCGAATTGGTTTGTACAATGTGTTTTTATTTTATTTTATTTTGCTTATTGATTTACTTAGTAGCTTATTGATTTACAGTATGTCGTGTACTTCACGAAGAGTGGCCGACAGGAATATTAAAACAAATGTTGAGAAATATAAAAAAGTATCTGAGCGTTGTGCTTGATCAAACTCTTATGATAGTCGTCTGAGTCATGCACCATGTAGCAAGTACCAATTTTCGAGAAGATTGAGCTCAAACTGCATGAATATATAGTAGCCAATTATATAATTACAGTCTATTCTGTATTTAAGAGATCTATACTGAGCTGGTCATGAATGCTTTTGTGCTTATGGTTTTGCTAATAGAGCGAAACCACACTTTGAAAACGCCTGTTATCAGCTGATTTTACCTCTGTTTTTTATGTATCTGATTAATTTTACACTCTACTATAATGCTTTATAAATAAAAGAACAAAGTAAATTAAATTGCTTAACCGTTTGTTAACAGTATTTCGCATTTCGAAATATTGAAAATGCTGAAAAGTAAAATCAATCAAAACACAACAGGTTACAAATTAGTAGCATTATCAACTAAATTTAGAGATAAAAATCCCCATATTTTTAAAACAGAAGGATAAAGTGACTACAATCGTAAAAGCATAAAGGTATTCACAGACACCTTCTTGCTTCAAATGGAAAGTGTCTCTGTACTTTTCGCCTACAAATGATTTTGGGTTGTCTTTAGTACTGGTTAATATTTGTTATCCGCTGTATTTGTAACGCAGTTTTTATTTCACAGTAATTTTTGCCACTGTTAAACGATGTAGCTTAAATATTGAAAATTCGTTGGTTGGCAGTATTTATCCAGTATATGCTCATAGCAAAGACATCTACTCCACATCTGCCTAAACAAATAAACAGAAATGATGTTTTACTCAATATCTCAACTATTCTTGGAAATATACTATGGAAATGCCCCTCTGATACAAAAAATGTTGTTACAAGAACGCGTAATCTATAACTATTTTCTTATAATTCGGAACGTCAGCTATCACCTACACTGCTTCCAAAAGTTAAGATCGCAGCAGTAAATCCGACCTAACCCAAACAGTTCTGTCTTGATTAACTCCAGATTCCACAAGAAGTTAATTGAGTAATACATTTATGAGTATAATAATAAAATTTTAAAACACCTATTTAGGTATATTTTAACCATTTAAGTGCTTTATTGCCATTTAGTACATTTGGAAAAAACCATTACTATACAAACAATCAATAGACGTCTTTATATAGGGTGACGTACCTTGACTTGATACAAGAAAAAATTAGATACAAGCTACGCATCGACGTTTCATTCCTTCAATCAGGTGATCCAGCGCAGCAGAGGGCAATAACTGTCATTTCAGAAGGACAATTTTCAGCTCTTGGATAATTGTTGCAAGGAAAAGATGGACAGCGACTGTTTTTTAAAATGCATACCAAAGACTTTCGATGGGATTGATGCCTGGAGAATACGCAGCCTCTACATTCCAGCAGTACCCTCGCTCCAAGATACTCGTCCAACATCCATACTTTGTGTGGACGAGAGTGGCCATCCCTGAAATGAATAACTGGGCCTACTTCTGTAGCGTAGAGTAGCACGAAATTTCATTAACTTGATCCTGATACATTTCTAGCTCAGCAGTACCTCTAGGAACAAGTGTGGATTAATGCTTTATCTCAAAGATATCCGGCCCATATCAACTCATTACAGACTAAAGACGTGATTCTTAAAAGTGTTAATGGGCTGGTTGCATGTTGGTTGGCTGAATGTGGGGCAATCGTGTCTCACCCATGAATAGTACATTAGATCATTGCGCTTCTGTCCAATTCGTACTCTAATGACATAACTTTAATCGTTCTCCTCTGCTCTTACGGCTCAAAGAGATACAAACGAGTGATAACCGAGTATACAATCTTTTGGCATCTAACCTTCAATACTAAAGAATATCAACTTTACTGTTGCTGTGGCAGTCATTGATCAGAGGGCCAGTGCCATCATTCGGCGACTACAGTTGGTCAGTAATGCAATGTACTGTACGGTCAACAGCAACACAGCTGATGCAGCCAACACACACCAGAGTTTAAAGTATCCTAACATATCCTTTGTATCCTAAAAATGCGAACAAATTCCAAAGGAATCCTAACACGTCTAGCCCTTAGGTACAAAAACATAAATTGTATGTTTGGACACATTACTTATTAAAATACTCAATACACCAACTTCAGTTTAATAGATACATAACGACATACCTTAAACAACACAATTATAAACTTATCCAAGAAACATAACATTATAGCTGAACTTAAGCATGAGAAAAATATGTAAAATTAATTGTAAACGCATCTCACAAAATAAATCGGTTAAAAATGTTCAGTCCTAAGGACTGGTAATATGTCGGGCGTCGCAACACATTAGTATGTGAAATCAAAGGCGACAAACACATGGTGCACGGCATCACTACACGAATGGTGATGGCTTGAAATGCTACCGCGTAACATAAACTGCACGAACCAAACGTAAGTACGTCATCATAACTCTACTGGAACTTACTCAAAACCAAATTAAAACTTTCCCTATCAAATCCTCCATTGAGACAGCGCAAAGTCTGCAGAGCTAATTTGAAATTGTAGCAGCAACACGAGACTCATTTAGAGCAGAAGCCAAGCTCACATTTAAAATTGACACAAACTCGCTAACGAAGCTGACACTCTTTCAAAACTATGCCGCTAAATATTCCCGCTTACCGATGACAATATCCAGAGGTAACTAAAGAAAATATTATTGACTTAATTAACCTTGCGACATTCATCAAAATTTACCGAACGGCACGCGAAAATAACTAATTAGGTCAAGCAGGCTTTGCAAGAACAGGAACACGACTGGGAACCGGTAACGGGGCCGTTACAAACACATACCGAGAAATATTCTTTGAGCACTGGAACTCTTAGGCGAAAAAGAATTGTGCACACCCAGCGGCTAATTTTCATATTGTTCGACGTGAAAATTGCATATGGAAGCATAATATGATATTTGCAACAATAGTGGGTTTCACGTATAAAAATATACGGATGAGATTTCCATTTGAGAATTTGCAGCAGCACTTTAAATTTGGAAGGCATTTTACAATTTATTAGAAATTTTCAAAAGCCGCGAATTTAGTTCGTGCGCCATGGTTGTGATGAGGTGAAAGAGTAAATATTTCCTTACTTATATAATATTCAGAACATTATAGTTTTTGACAATTTCATTCAATACACATTTTTAATAATAATTTGGGGACAATCAAATGAATATCAATACTAGCAGTCACTAAATGTATAACAACCAGATTTTATGCAAATCGGTTATTTAGCAAGTTTTGCTGCAGATGCACGGGCACAGAAGTCGTAAAAAATTAAAATTCAGTCTACTTTTGGCGTGGACGGGTCGAGTGGGTCCATTGATTTGAAAATAAAACGTAAAATATAAAATATCGCAGCTGTAATAAACCATCGAAGCCGCATATTTCGTAAACAGTCGTTCAAGGACATCAAGACGTCCATCACAAAGAACTAGGTCCAATCCTATTTGAAAATCGACGTAAACAAAATCTGCCCCAACGAAAGGAACATTTAGCTCCGAAACTCTGCCTGCTAGGTGAGAGTTAAAGAGAAGGTTATTGAATCGTTAATATATTTCTGAAAAATTAAAGATTATAGTGGCAACAAAACCAAATGCACTTTTCGAGAGCTAGTACCTCGAAGAATTTTTCATGGTGATCGATAGTTTTAAAACAGCTAATACTCAATACTTGAAAAACTGTGATACCTTATTTTTTACTCATTTTTAAAAATCTGTGTAAACAAACTATCAACTTTATCAAAATTCGAGCTTTTTGAGGCTCCTGGAAATGTGTCTGTCAGCTGTTAAATAAACCGAGGTTCAAACTTAAGTCTTTAATAAGAAGATAAATTTTCCTCACACTCTTCTTTTACGCTGATTTTGGAGGTTTTTTTTTTAATATTTAAAAATCTGTCAACTTTTCGAATTTTCCGTTCTTAGTACGCCTCTTCGGTTCGATAGTTACGTTTTAAAAATGCCGCGCATTTCTAGGGCTTCGAGTATGGGCAAAGCAATTATGTTCAAAAACAATCGGAAGAATCACAATACAGATTTATTCTGACAGTTCAGCTACAATTATAACCAGGACAATTTAAAAATTTTCAGGGCTCCCTGCAAGCCTACATTTGAGGCCCCACACAGTTTATCTCTGCATGAAATTCAACTTGTTTTTAATAATATTTATTTATTAAGGTTATGATGGGGCCCTGTCCCAAATTTGGGCCCATCGCAACTGCGAATGTTACGGGGCCCTTAAATCGGCCCAAACACAAATCAAATATATTTGAGTTAAGCTAGGGAATGAAATCGTAAATGGTATAGCTTCCCGCTTCACTCACGGTTAAGGTTTAGGATTATATGTCGAAAGTTGATACTGATCAACTTACATATAATCATTTTTTTACGGACCATGACCCATTTATAAGATAATTATATAAGCATAAGATGAAAAGTTCTCCGTATTGCTCATGTATTCAGGTTGGTAATGTTGACCACTATATTTTTCAATGTATACATGCAATTGATTACCATTTATCTAAGTTCAATGATGCTAACTGGGGATTAAAATGTGTATGAAACATATTTTAATTGAGTGTTCAAAATATAAACAGTTTCGTTTTAAGCATTTCAAGACTTATACTATACATTTGGCAGAATTGATTGGAGAAAATCCTCATTTGGAGTTTTCCCATTCCTATTGGACATTGGTTTTTTCCATCATTTTTAATTTAGCCTTTTATAACTTTTTAGCCACTTTTCATCTCGTTTGCATTGTTGTACATGTTCCATAGTCATGGTTTTTTTCATACATTATCACTCTTTTAAATTATACACGTGTTTAATCCATACTAATTTATGTATCATGGTACCATATGTCTGGCGCAGCATATCCTCTTTGGATCTTGTGCCATAAAACCATAATCAACCAACCAACCAACCAACTAACAGGGGCTCTTAGTTTTCTTGAGTTTTTGGAAATATCAACTCTATTTCTAGAATTAAGGAGTATATAACTATCACAGTTCGAATATCTAAGAGACTTAGTTGATCATTTGAGGATTTCTTTTCATTTATTGTTTCAATTGTGTTTCAATGTTACTTGGTGTAATCAATTTTAGTTTTCACAATTGTCGCGAACGTTTTGGCATACTCGACAGAGAAGACAAAGTTTTGAAATCAAACACATTTATTAAACATGAAATAACAAGGCAGTTGATCGAAAACAGTGGAGTACAAGCATTTCTCGCAATAACTCAGAGTTACACTCGGTAGGGTGACCATTAAGAACACCCCTGGAGGAAGAGGAACCAAGAGAATACACATATTTTCTGATACATAAAATAAACACAATATTCCTCATATTATACTTGACATTTATATATCACATTTGTATACTTTGAACATATACGACATTTTCATATAACATCATCAATGACTTGATACTCACGAGGATTTGACAATTAACACTCTATTCGTTAGGTGGAAGACTAAATATATATAAAACTTTACCTCGTCTCTTTTAAATATAACATTTACAATTCTGTACCATGGGAAAGGATATCAGGATGGACTCTCGGCATAAACTCATCGAGATTCTTGCGCAGAACAAAATCCATAATGGTCGGGAAACTTGACTACACAACATCATGCTGGCGGAATTCGACATCTTGGTTGGTTACGGAGATTGGTTGATTCGTACCTTAGGACACAAGGAGGAGTCAGGCAAATACAAATCGCTGTAAAATGAGCTTTCCCTCTAGCCCTATTAGCGATTCAAGCCGACCAGTGAAAGAACCATTTTCTCTTTTCACAAGACTCATTATTCCATTACTACCAGGCTGATTCATTTAAAAACACGAGTGACTCATCTCTGAACCGAGCCAACCGACTCTACGCACAACTTGTCGAACTATGTTACATATTTTAATCACATCCTTCCACTTTCAAAATTAATCCACCTTTTCTTAAAATTCGCGATCATACGCGAATCAAACACACACGTCTACATTTCTCCACGACTCCTTCCACTCTGCTTCCAAAATCCTTTTTCAAACGCGCGCGTGCGCAAAACCTGCAAGTTCCCAACTAGCGACTGAGAAGCGAAAATACAAAACTATTACTATTTTTCTGGAACATAAACACTTTTGCGATTTTAGAGTTCACTTCCCTTAAAAGTCAATGTAATTGAAAACATGTAGAAAAGACATTTACATTTCGAAATTGACACTTTCAATCACACAGAAATAAAACAATACTTTAATATACAATTTTAACACAGAGGTGTGAAAGCCTTATCACACTCCTTCGGGGCCCGGGAGAAAAATTTCCTGCAAAGCGGGGAATTTTTCCGCACAATACTAGGAAAATACCTGCATTAAGTTCCCAATGACATATGTTCCATTGAGAGGAATTTAGTGTAAATTTTGAGCGATGTACATGTACATCAAAGAAAAAAACAAAAACAAACAAGATCATGACCAGCATAATAACCAAAATCCAAGAGTGGCCTAAAGTTTGACTCGTGAGTCAAAAAAAAATAAGTCTCAATACAAGCATAGACCTTTACAAGACAACACCAAATTAACAAGACACAAATGATGAAATTGCCCCTTTTAAAATTTAAACACTAATACATTTTCTGGTGAGTACCACAGAGACATGAAAATTTAATTTACTCAACTCACAAAAAGTTTAACTAAACAAAAAGTTTTCTTTCTTCAAAAATTTTACAATTAAAATTCTATAAATTTACTTTTCACAGAAATCAATTTATTAACTATTATCCAACCTTGCCAACAAATTACTTTAAAAGACATTTAAAAAAAATTACTAATTTAGAAAATGAGACAAATTTTCAAACCAAGAATGTTGATCAGGCACCCAGGCAAGAAACAAGTCCATTAGAAAGTTGCAAACCTAGAGGTGGCGGTACCCCCAACCAATAAGTCAACAAACACCAAATGACAAAAAAAAAATTCTAAAATTTACTAGACCTTTAAATTAAAAAAAAATCATTCACACATTCATAAAATAAAACAGAGATAAAAATTATCAGTTATCCTTAAAAATCCTTACCAAAACTCTAATCCATCAAGTACTTAATTATCTTAAAATTACTTTAAAACATTACTGCTTATCATTAAAGTAAAGCAAAAAAAATTATTATTTAAGTATTTAGAATTTTAAAACACTACTTCAACCTGATTAACATGGCACTCACATTCAGAAAGCTGCACTGGCACAGACTTGCAGTACAGAACATTCAGCTGACTGACACATAAAGCAAATTACACAGAAGTTCAGAAATATTGGATCCATTTTAACATAGCATACAGTTTTGCAAAACATTTTGTGAAACAATTGAAAATATAATATTATGAAACATAATTGTCCATCTCACAACAATATCAGTCTTTTTTTTGAAAATGTGAGAATTTCATAATTTAAATATTTTACTTTACTTTTGAGCCAATTGCTCTCTTGACATATTGCCTTAATTGACAAGTAACTTTAATGAATAAATTGGCCTCTTGGGCGCAAGTCATACTTGTGTGAATTAGGAACATTTTGAGTTTTAACCCTATTTTGATGGTTTAGAAAATATCTACTTTTAAATTGTCTTGTTTCTTGAGTTGAAGAATTATCAATGTTATCATTATATGTGCTAGAAATCAATTCACTACGTCTAGGAGGTAAAGGAGTTAATCTATTAACGTGGACCAATTGCTGATTACATGGATTGTTTTTGTGTTGAATGACAAAGTTAACTTCAGTTGTTTGCTTGATAACTTCAAAAGGACCATGATTTAAAGAACTGAGTTTTTTTGATTGGCCTGGCCGAATATGAGGTGTGTAAAGATAGACCAAGTCACCAACTTTAATCTTAGGCATTTTAGCAGATTTATGTTGTTGAAGTTGTTGTGATTCCTGAGCTTCCTCAAGGTTTTTCCTAACAGTTACAAAGGTCTTTTTTAAGCGAACCTGTAAGTCATCTGAATAATCATGAGTAGATTTGTAAACTGGATATTTTACACCTGTTAAAAGAGCATCAGGTAGCACAGGGTCTCGACCAAAGACAAGATGTGCTGGGGACTCGCCTGTTGAGGCATGGACTGACGTTCTATGAGCCATTAAAGCAAATTGAATCATTCGATCCCAATCGCCCTTATCAGAATAGACCAGATTCTTTAAGGATCTAACTAACGTACCGTTCAGTCTTTCGACTAGCCCGTCTGACTGGGGATGGTACGCTGAAGTATTATGTTTTTTTATGCCTAATTTCTTGTATAGATTGTTGGCAGCTTCAGAAATGAAGTTACTACCTTGATCCGTAATTAAGTGAGCAGGAATTCCATGAATACTTATAAATCTCTCTAAACATGCGAGAATATCCTCAGTTTTAACTGTAGCAAGTGGATAAGCCTCTGGCCATCTAGTGAAGTAATCTGTAATGACAAGAATGTACTTCATCCCAGAATTCGAGATAGGTAGTGGGCCGACTACATCCATAGCCACACGTTCAAAAGGATAAGTTGTAATAGGAAATTTCTGTATTGGAGCCTTGTTGTTACGAAAACCTCTGTTTTTTACACAAGTTGTGCACGACTTCACATAATTTTCAGTCTGAGCATGCATGTCTGGCCAATAATAGTTAACTGAAATTTTTGCCAGAGTTCTTTGAAAACCACAATGTGCAGCAACAGGAGAATCATGGCAAAGCCATAGAATTTCTGAGACTAAGTCTTGAGGAATAACTACTCTCTCATTATATTGCTGTCTCTGCTTTGGATTTTTGTGTATGCAATGTAACATACCATTTTTCATGAAAAATGAAAGTTTTTGTGGGTATGGTTTTACACCTTTTTCCAGAAGATTTTTGATTTTTATACATCTAGGATCTTTCAATTGACCAATAGCTATCCTAGTTACCAGAGAAGCTTCCACAGTAGTCTGTACTTGATCTTGAGAATTTTCAACGATTGCATTTATGTTTTCACTACTATCATTATTCTGTACCACTACTTTTCCAGAAATTTTCGTAGGGACAGATTCTACAATACTTTTAGGAACAGTTTGTTTCTGAGTGTTTTGAGATTTCTTTGAAGAAGACTCATCAATACATCTCGAAAAATAGTCAGCTACAACATTATGTTTCCCCGGTTTATGAATGATTTCATAATCAAAAGCCTGCAATGAAACGATCCAGCGAGCTATGCGCGAAGTAGGATCTCTTAATTTGAAAATGAACGATAAGGATGCTTGATCACAGTAAATTTTGAAATGTTTGCCTAAGAGATAGTGCTTAAATTGCTGGGTAGCCCAAACCACAGCCAAAGCTTCTTTCTCGACTACACTGTAATTCACTTCAGCACCTTGTAATTTTCGACTAGCAAAGGAAACTGGGTGAGATAACCCATTTTCATCCAATTGCGAAAGAACTGATCCCAAAGCGTAATTAGAGGCATCTGTATGCAAAGTAAAGGGCAAATTAAAATTTGGTAATTTTAAAATTGGTTCTTGAATAAGCTTGTTCTTAAGTATTTCAAAAGCTTCCTGAGCCTCCTGACTCCACACAAACTTTTTCTGCTTTGATTTTAAAAGATTAGTTAGTGGAAGAGTAATCTTTGCATAATCTGGTACAAATTTCCTATAAAAGCCTGTCAAACCCAAAAATTGTCTGATATTCTTGACACAGGTGGGTACTTTAAATTTTTGCACTAAATCAATGTTATGAGGGTCTGGCTGAACTTTTCCCTCAGACACTCTGAAACCTAAGTACTTTATTGTCTTTCTGAAAAAGAAGCATTTTGATGGCTTTAACCTAAGACCATGTTGAGATAATTTAATAAAAACTTCTTCTAATTTCATCATGTGTTCTTCAAAAGTTTTTGATGAGATGATAACATCATCTATGTATATTCCTGATAACCCTGCCAGTACAAGAGACATTAATCTCTGAAAAGACGCTGGTGCGTTTTTTAGACCAAAAGGGGTCCTACACCATTCGTAGTGACCGGTGGGCGTGGAAAAAGCTGTTTTGTGTGAATCCTGTGGATTCAAATGCAATTGGTAGAATCCTGAAGTTAAGTCCAAAGTTGAGAAAAATGTAGCACCTGCTAAATTATCAATCAATTCACTAATGTTAGGAATTGGAAAATTTTCTGTAATAGTAAGTTTGTTTAACTTGCGAAAATCACAACATAATCTATAAGAACCATCCGGTTTCCTTACAAACAGTACTGGCGTATTGTAAGGTGAAAAACTAGGTTTAATTATTTTAGCTTCTAATAATTCTGTGACTTGTCTATTGAGTTCCCCTTGTAAATGATGTGGAACTTTGTATGGTTTCTGATAAACAGGAACAGATGTTTCCAAATTTATCTCATGTAATATGGTTTTACAACCAGACAACTCAGCAACATTCTTTGCAAAAACTTGTCTATATTTATTCAACAAAGTTGATAATTTATGTTTTTGATCTTTTTGGAGATGACTCAGGTCAAAATCTCCTCCCCAACTTTCAAAAGGCTCCAAAGGTTCACTGGAGTCCAACTCTCCCTCACTCACTACATTAACTTCAACCTCCTCAGACACCTGAATTTCCTGAACATGAGCCACTTTTCTACCCTTATTCAAATGATAAGGTTTTTCCTCTGGGTTAGCAACACGAACCCAAATAATTCCATCCTTAGGAGCTCTATATACAGCTCTAGCAATGAAGATGTGGTCATTTTTCTCTGATTCCAGAAGCAAGGTGGAATTTTCCGGAAACCCTTCTGAAAGTTTGATTTTAATAAATGATTCAGATAAAGGAGGAATTATACATTTTTGTGAATTTTTCACAATAATTGGCTCTTTAATTTTTGTATTTAGAGTTTCTTTTACTCTACATAAGTTATTAACAGTTTTAATGTTTAAGTTCTTATGCTGTGCCACTTCTTCAGTACCACCTCTAACATGATTTTGCTTTTCCCCCATATGCAAAGTAACATTCTGTGCATTTACTACCAAATCTCTAAAAGATTTGCTTCCATTTTCCAAATCGTTAATATGTACCTCTTCACTACCCAAATGTGGCACTACATTATTTTCCGAAAAATTTCTGCTCACATACTCTTCCCGAATGACCTGAGACTCATTCACTACCGGTGCTAGATCTGCTTTGCATTTGGCACATGCATTCGTATGGAACTCTTTCGGTTTACAGTCCTCTACCACACGAACATTTTTTCCACTACTCATCTGCGAGTCAGGCACAGCAATACGCTTTGCGACACTACTTAGGTTTGAGTCTGCAATTTCCGACTCATTTGCCGGTTCATGATTTGAAATCGAAAGTAAATTATTCGTACATTGATAACCAACAAAAGGAATGGAAGAGTTTGAAAACTTAAAACAGAAGTGATTATAATCTATAATAGCATTATGTTTATGTAAAAACTTGTTACCAAGGATTACATTATATGAAATAGGAGCTGGTGATTTTAACACAAAAAATTCGGTAGGGAATCTTTCTTTTCCCAAATTTAGTGAAATAGTGGCTAAACATTCAACTTTAGTATCTTGTGAACTAAAGCTACGCAAAATTGTTGGTTTGTATGTTAGCAACATATGTGCAATGGGTACAGTATTTAAAGCTTCCTCATACACTAAATTAATTGAACTACCCGTATCAATCAATATTGACACTTCACTGCTCACTAATTTTCCTTTTATAATAGAAGAAGATGACAAAGAATTTGTAATATTATGACAAATATTATTTTCCTCAAAATGTGATGTTTGCCTATCAAAAGTTTTTCTATTATTATAATTGTGCATGGGATATCTACTCTGATTCCCAGAAGAATGATTTTTGGAATTTTGCAAAGATTTATATGACTCCTTATTTTTATAATTTTGCGTTCCTTGCTTTTTATACTTCCACTCATTTGCAGACATTTGCCCTCTGTGTCTTTCACCCTGGTGATACCTAGTTCCAGGACTGGTATAAATTTTCCTACATTTTATACCGTACACATCTCTTTTTTGAAAAACCTTTTTCCAACACTGTTCTTGAACGTGACCTAATTTACCACATTTGTCACACTTTGGACGCGGTGAACGCTTTTCGTTAACTTTATCTGAATTAAACTTAAATTTTTCTATTTTACCCCTAAGAAATTCAATGTCCCTTTCCTGTTCTAACACTTTTCTTTTTAAATCTGACATACTTTCACTTTGATCTGGTGTGAGAACATATTTTTCTGGTGTGAGAACACCTTTTTTTGTAAGTACCGGATTAGTCAAGTACATAGCATTATTTTCATTTAAAATAGATTCCTCAAGAATTGCAAGTTTTCTAGCCGAATAAAAATCTCTAGGGTTTTGTGACAACACCAATCTTTTTAGTTCCGGATATAAACCATTAATAAATGAAGTTTTTAAAAGTGTTTGCCTGATTTTATTCTCACTTTCGGAATCTACATCTTCCGGAACAACCTTAAATGAAGCAGCTTCGATTCTCATCGAAAACTGTTTAACCGACTCATTTGGTCTCTGTGTAAAGTTCACGAGTGAAATTATGTTTTTAGTAACATTTTCGGTCACTTCAAAATGATCTTTCAAAATGTGAATAATTTCCTGCAAATTTTTACAATTTCTGTGCTTTGGATTCTCTTCAATCAATCTATTTGCTTCCCCCTCTAAATTCAATCTCAAACAAACTAATTTGTCACACTCACTCCAGTTTGCATGAGTGGCTACTAAATTTAACTTTTCCAAAAACTGTGACAACGAAAGCTCTGAATTTCCCGAGAATTTTGGAATATGATGTGCGAACTTAGGTGTGAAAATATGGAATGATTTTAACATGTTATCATTTACCGATGAAGCACTGTTTTGATTTGGCAAAGTGCCAGAAGAAGAATTCAGACATACCGGCGATTTATCTGATATATTTTCCTCATTAGATTTAGCTTTGTGGCTAACATTTTTAACTTTACTTCTAGAATTAACAGTATCCGACTCAGTAGCAATATCAAGCGACAAATTCAAGGAGGAATTTAATTTTTTACTTGAATTTTTACTCATCTTACCGACATTTACTTTTTTGTTTCTAGTAATTGGAGCCATTTTGCATAACAATCAAATATACTCGTATAGTTTAACACAATATGCAATTGCAATGTTCTTAAACAGTATTTACAATAAAACCAGTTTTTATCAAATCAAATGACATAAATATGCAAACAAATCAATTTTTTTTATCAAATGGCACACATCAAATTCCAAGAACACTCGTTTTTGAGAATACCGAAAACAGAACATGGAACTCTGTTTACTTAAGAAAACACTCATTTTAGCACAACGGTAATTTTTAACCTTCAAAATTTCAATTCTTAAGAAAATTTTTAAAAATTTTAATTCTCTCAGCTCTTCCCCACTCACCGAGAAAAGTAACGGCACCAATTCTGTCGCGAACGTTTTGGCATACTCGACAGAGAAGACAAAGTTTTGAAATCAAACACATTTATTAAACATGAAATAACAAGGCAGTTGATCGAAAACAGTGGAGTACAAGCATTTCTCGCAATAACTCAGAGTTACACTCGGTAGGGTGACCATTAAGAACACCCCTGGAGGAAGAGGAACCAAGAGAATACACATATTTTCTGATACATAAAATAAACACAATATTCCTCATATTATACTTGACATTTATATATCACATTTGTATACTTTGAACATATACGACATTTTCATATAACATCATCAATGACTTGATACTCACGAGGATTTGACAATTAACACTCTATTCGTTAGGTGGAAGACTAAATATATATAAAACTTTACCTCGTCTCTTTTAAATATAACATTTACAATTCTGTACCATGGGAAAGGATATCAGGATGGACTCTCGGCATAAACTCATCGAGATTCTTGCGCAGAACAAAATCCATAATGGTCGGGAAACTTGACTACACAACATCATGCTGGCGGAATTCGACATCTTGGTTGGTTACGGAGATTGGTTGATTCGTACCTTAGGACACAAGGAGGAGTCAGGCAAATACAAATCGCTGTAAAATGAGCTTTCCCTCTAGCCCTATTAGCGATTCAAGCCGACCAGTGAAAGAACCATTTTCTCTTTTCACAAGACTCATTATTCCATTACTACCAGGCTGATTCATTTAAAAACACGAGTGACTCATCTCTGAACCGAGCCAACCGACTCTACGCACAACTTGTCGAACTATGTTACATATTTTAATCACATCCTTCCACTTTCAAAATTAATCCACCTTTTCTTAAAATTCGCGATCATACGCGAATCAAACACACACGTCTACATTTCTCCACGACTCCTTCCACTCTGCTTCCAAAATCCTTTTTCAAACGCGCGCGTGCGCAAAACCTGCAAGTTCCCAACTAGCGACTGAGAAGCGAAAATACAAAACTATTACTATTTTTCTGGAACATAAACACTTTTGCGATTTTAGAGTTCACTTCCCTTAAAAGTCAATGTAATTGAAAACATGTAGAAAAGACATTTACATTTCGAAATTGACACTTTCAATCACACAGAAATAAAACAATACTTTAATATACAATTTTAACACAGAGGTGTGAAAGCCTTATCACACAATGTATTGATTAATTGTTTTATTTATTTGAAATTTTATTCTGCTTTTAGCAAAAGCTTGATTTGAAAAAGTGTTGGACTTATCGTTCGCGAGGAATATTTTCCCAGTTCGACTACTACATATTGTACTACTTATTGTTACATTTGTTGTTATTACTTTCCCTGCAATACATGGTAATGTATAGGGAAAGTATTGGAATCATGCCGAAAATCACAACTCGAGTTTTCGACGGATCTACACGTTTCGAGACCTCTAGAATACGAAAAAACCATTTTTAGCGTGACGTCTGTGTGTGTGTCTGTGTGTCTGTCTGTTTTTTTGTCTGTCTGTGCAGATTTTGTATCCACTCTAACTAAAAAACTAATGGACCGAATTTCACAAAATTTTGTAGGTAAGTCACTTGTGGGCGGGGCTGGTGCTGATTAGTTTTGGGTACGATTCGGAATAAAAGAACCCGCCTTTTTTGCGAAATGGCCCGCAAAAGCTTGTATCCACACTAGCTGAAAAACTAATGGACCGAATTTTACAAAATTCGGTAGATGAGTCACGTATAGGTCACCCTGGTGCTGATTAGATTTTGGTACGATTCAGAAAAAAATAACCTGCCTTTTTTTGTAGAATGGCCCGCAAAAATTGCCAAAATCTAAACTAAAAAGCTACGTATGCTCAAATATATCCATTAAATGCTTGATTATTGCGAAATTTTTAACGAAGAAAATAATAAGACCAACCCCATTACACTAGGACTAGCCGTTCTCGAGATATATTAGTTTTTTTCGTATTTTTCCACCCCACCTTTGAAAATAAGCCCAGTTATCAAATGAGAACGAAAATTGAATTAAAAGTGAATTACATTTAATTGAAATAAATAGAACGTGGATATAAGTTTGCAGGGAAAGTCATGTGCTGCCCACATCAGATTTTTGTAATTACTAGCAGTATAGCATTTCTTCGTACAGATTGTATAATATAAAAAAAATCGCAATTATGTGCAAAACCTATAGTATTCTAAATGATATTGTTATTCAAGACATTCTATTAAAATATTTAATTTAATTCTCCTAAAAAGAAGTATAAGAATTTCTATTCTCGCTACACGAAATTATCTTTTCAGGAAGATCTGTAGAACAAAACACACTAGTCCCGTTCTTAAGAAAGTTTACAAGAAATATTATTTAATTTTCATTAAGCGAGAGCGATTGTCAAAGGAATCCAGCTTAATTTTGTAAAATATTGAATATTCATCAATTAGACAATATTTTCATTGATTTAGCGTAATATTATGAATTTCGTGATATTTTCGCTAATTTAGCGACATTCTTATTAATTTCGGCATTTCAGAATGTTGCCAACTGGTACGATTGAACTGACAGACAAACGCCACTGAAACACCATTGCAGTACTATTTCCTAACAAAACATAATTAATGTCATTGATTTGGCGTTGTTTTTTATTAATTTGGCGATAATTTTATTTGTTTGGTAACATTGTCGTCAATTTGAAAACATTTAAAAACTGCCACTTTAGAGATATCCCGCCAAATCCGTCTCCAAATTTTTCACCAAGAGTTGCAAACGGACGGAAAAATGGATTATGAAGATATCAAATTAATAGTTCCCTCAAAACGACAAGGACTTTCAAAGATTTTGAACTTACTTTTTGCAATTAGGCATTATTGGCTTTAATTTAGCATCTTATTATCAAGTTAGCGACATTTTCGTCAATTTTGCGATATTTTATTGAATTCGACGACATTTTGCTAAATTTGTCACCACGCAGACGGTCGGACGGACAGACTGACCCTACCAAAGCATCATTATAGTACTATCTTCTAACGAAACACAATTAATATGATTGTTTTAGCGTTATTTTATCAATTGTGAGAAATTTTTATCGATTTGGTGAAATTTACCGTCAAAGACGTCATTTTTAACACTTTACAACAAAGTTGAAAAGTGTTTATGACTTTGTTCATTCTATCTGTCTGTCTGTCTGTCCGTTAGCACGATGACTGCCGTAAAAATGACTTAATCAAAATGAAATTTTAGTATGTTGTTCCGACGGTCTGTAGGACCTATGGGAATATAAATGAATAATATCACCCAATTAGTTTTGGATTGAACCCGGGTTGAAAAAATGAAATACATTGAGCCCTATGGGACCTAATATTTCAAACATTTTTAAGCGGATTTAAAATTCACAAATTGCTTCGAAATTTTTAGGTAATATTCAAATTGTGCCATAAAATATATAAAAAAAATTCAGCGACATATATTCAGTAGTTCTTTAAATAACAATTAAAATAATAATAACACCTCTTATATGGAACGATCACGTGACCATGATATGAAAGTATCACGTGATACACTTCAAAATGATATATGGCATCCATCTTGCCTCAAAATCGTGATTTTAAAAGATCTTTTTATTTCATATTGAATGTTTTATCCGTCCTAAAACCACTTTATTTTGGTTTAAATTCTGTGCATCTACATACTAAAACAACGCAATTAGATTATATTTGAGTTTAAATGCTCATCCAAATTTGATTATTTCTACAACGAAGCCTATTTTTCACTTATGTAAAATGTAAACAGCAAAATATCTAGGATGAGTTGTATAGGAATTGGTGTATTTTTTTAACGCAAAAGAATTTACCTCATGGAGTCTGCATAGCTGATATGAAAGAAATATTCATTGACTTTCCAGAGAAAAGGACGATTTTTTGCGATGAAGTTTTAAGCATAGAGTTTAATTACTTGCAGCTCCATGGGCTTAATTTTTAAATAATATAAATTATTATAGTATTGTGATGATGGAAATATTATAGTATTGTGATGAATGGGAAATTATTTATGAATGAAATGCTGCTTTTTTAGAGAGAGCCAGGCGTGTTATTTTTTCTATGACGTCATTTGAATGAATTTCAGTTGTTTCAGATGAAGTTTTCAAATATAATAAATCTAAAATTATTACCGAGTAATATATCACATTTTAGAGATGTTTAAACCAGGAAATTTATATTTCAATGCCGTCATTTGAATGAAGTTCATTTTTTTCGATGAAGGTTTACGTTTTCAAATATAATAAATCAATGTAGTATTGAGAGAAGTTTTAAAATATTACCGAGGAATGTATTGCATTTTAGACAAGTTTAAATAAAATTGCATTGAAGTTGGAAAGTGTTTCATAATCAATGCTTTAAGCATGATTGATCTTTCGTGTTGTTATTTCAGTGTCGTTTTATTAATTTGGTGACATTTTAGTTTGCCTGCCAACATTTGAAATGCCGCCACATTTGATGCCAAATGGGCGGTTGGACAACACTACTGAAATATCATTACAGTGTTATTCCCTAACAAACCACAATTGATTCCATTGATTTACCGCCAAAATTGGCGAATATGGCGCTAAAGTTGTGAAAGGGACCCTAAATTGATGAATTAGTAATTTACACCTTTTTAATATATAAATTATATTGCTTTGCGGATGCTAGCAATATTTTCAATTGTTAAGCTGAAATTGAGAGAAATATAAGTTAATTAGGTAGTTCGAACTATTTTTATATGTTTTAATCTCGAAACGCGCAAATATTAGTGTAGATTTCAACTTTAAAACATTGTGCAGTGGATTGTATACAACATTATTTCACATTGAAAGAAATAATGCCATTCCATTATATAGAGAATCTGCTAACCACATCAATTCTTTTTAATAATCATAACAAGTGAAATACATTTACGCATTTAAACATGTCCCTGGGAAATATATTTTTTAAGTATTATTTAATTATATTTAACTTATTCTAAACAACATTAATATTAATATGAATAATATATAATAAGTTACAGCTGTAGAAGTCAGCCTCTAAGATTATTTTCTAATCTAATTTTCGACAGTGCTTTACGTCTTTTGACAGGGCATTTCAAGCAGCATTCTTAAAATATGCACAAATGATTGAGAACAAAAGTCAATATGGCTGTCATTTTCTCGTTAAGAGCCTGTTACATTTAAGCTTTTAAAACTTGGATAAAGGAACGATATCACATGTCAAATTTCATAATTCAATTATCTCAACTATGTCAAGCGTCATACTTTTCCGATAAACGATTTTTGCTTGCTCATTTTCCATTATCTTCTTTGCATTTTTAAACATTAAAGCAGATCGTTGGAATACAAGGATTACGATAAGAAATTTTTGTTTCAGCATATGATATTTTATTCTTTGCTTAATTTATTTTACATTTATAGTGTTTGCTTTTATTATCTTGAGAGTTAGTTAATTGTCATTAAAACATGCAAGTAAATTATCTTTATAATTACAAAAGAAGGTTTTTTGTTGCAGTCCATAAATACTTTTAGAATGTATTGATTTTTCTCAATCAACATAGTGCTACAAACAATGGAAACGTTGATAAGATTGTTCATAAAATAATTATCAATCTTGTTACGTTTGCACTTCAAAATAAAAGTTCATCAAGACTGAAAACTGAAATCTGTAATAATGAAGGTAGGTGTATATCATCTGTATGTTTGTTTGTTGGTCATGTAGAGGCAAGTCTGAGCGAACAACAGCCAAGAAATTTGGTACAAAGAAACCTTAGCTTCCAAAGGAAAACATATTATCGAGATTGTTTTAATTAAAATTAGTTATAAAGTTATAAATTAATTTGATTGGTAGGGCCATCTAGTGCACGTTACTAAAACTATAACCATTTTCAGATTATACAGGATGCTCAAACTGCTGTAGTATAATAAATCTATCAAAACTGTTATTTTACCACCGAATAAAATAAAAGAAAATGCTATTTCCAAAAAAATTTCATCCAATTTAAGTCAAATTTTAGTACAATTCTAATAATGATATAAGAATACAAAATTATAGACATACGAACATTTTTTTTTAAATTCACGTAGTTGGTTACTCATAAATTAAGTCTACTTAGTTTTCAATCAGACGGTATTCCGTCGAAATGAAACGTCTGCGATCTTATCAAAATATTTGCTCTTGAATATCATCTGCGGTGGCAAAGAAAGAATAGATTTAATTCGATAAAATAGTTGAAAATAGCGATTTTCGACTTTAAGGAATCGTAACTTTATAAGTAATCCGATTTTTGTTTTATATCTCGTTGGGATGCATATTACATGGACAGTTAGTACCTATGTAGCAAATTTCACCGTTGACCAATGATGTAACTTTCTGCTATAAACGACAACGACAACACACAGAAACACAAAGGAACATCTTATTTTATTATGTAAGCCACATGTATTTTATTATGTAAGTCACATGCATTTTATTATGTAAGCCACACGTAATTGTTCGCATTTCTAGTAGAGTTTTTAAACAAATTTGTACTACTGTTAAAAATTATTTTCTTTAGATCGGGATAGTATTACTATCAAATGTGATTCCATTTCACTCATTGGTTCTCCTAAAGTTAATCCTGAAGAGCTATAATTTCGTCAACTTTCATAATGTCGAGACCAGTTTATTAACTTTGAGCTACCTACACTTAAGCGAGAACTTCGTATTCTTCTATAATAATTTGAGCCTTTGATTGACTCTTTCTTAACTATTTAACTTTCATATTTTTTTGCATTCCATCTTTACTGCCTGCTATTCATCCACTAGGGCTCCTAAATGTACAGGCTGACGAAAATGCTATTATTAAACCGACCGGTCCGGTCGGTTATCTGCCTGTGCTATTGCAAAGACGCGCTTATTACTTAGCTGATATATGATACGATTTTTATTTTAGGTATGAAATTAGTGCTTCTACTGTCAAACAATTGTATCAACCATTCAAGAAATATATCTTCAATGTTTATATTTCCTCACAATCACTAGAAAAGAACTTGAAACTAAACCCATTTATGCCATCTACAGCCATCAATTCAACTGAAAGTAAATGTGCCCAATGTTACGCCAGCTTGAGTATGTTTATAGGTGCTTCACCCCACACATTCCATAGAGTGAATCGCAGCTATGGTGTGCAACAGAGACATATGCTGTAACGTGGGGGGGGGGGGAGCGAGTTGAATACATAATCGTACTCCGGAAGAAATGTCAAACCTTAGCCTATGAATCTTGGGATCAGCGCTCAATCGTCGGAGCACTGAAGTTTCGGGAAACCCAGCAAAATGTTAAAGCATGCGAAAATAAAGTACTTCGTTAAATACAGTATACGAAAGCTTGACAAAGGTAACAACTGGTTTCGAAAACCGAAAAAGACCTACATCATCCAGATTATTAACAATATCACTCCTAAAATCAAGAACTGATTTGCAGTAGAAACTGTTATCTTAATAATACTACCTGAGGGATTTTTTTGTTGCATTCGAATTCACTTTGTACTTTTAACGAACTGTTTTATGTGGTATTTGACGAAGTATTTAAATCTTCAGATTTAGCCAAAAATTGGAAAATACACTACCTTTAACTAAGTATTTATAATTTTCCACTTTTATATCTGGTTGTTCAAAACGTGTCTTGCTCCCTGCGGCCTAGTTCATAAACCTACAGTATTATCATTTGAATAAAGATTCTATATCGTCAAAAAGTCTTTTCGTTTAATATATAAATTTTTTAAATAGAGTGTTTTTTTTTTACTAAAAATTCTAATTATGGTCCAATGTATATTGTAAAACTGAATAAAATTGTTATGCAATGTGATTATTCAAATGTTATGTTCACTGTACTTTCTGGTTTTTAAAGATATCTTCAAAACTTCAACTTTAATCTCTTAAAAAAAAATTAAGCAGCTTGCTTTCAGGCAAAAAAATAAAACTTAGAGAAGCCAAAACAGAATATTTTTTCTATTAATCTAAAACTATTTTCCGTTACTCATCTTTAGTTTCTAAATTTCGATCAAATAAAACTGCGGGAAAGAGGGCGGGTGGAGCGTATTATCGATTTGTTTTTCATTCAATCAATATTGTAGCTGTAGACATTTCATGATGAATTGATAAAAAATATTAAATCTTTGTAAATATTCAGTGAGTTTTGAAAAAATCACAACATACGCATTATACTCTCTTTATTAATCACCCTTTTACTTAGTATTTGTAATATTTTACTTGTTTATCGGGTGCTCTTTGCTAAAAACGAGTCTGGCTCTTGGAAGTCCTAGTTCATACACTGTGATGCCATAATGCTTAAAGGTTTATCGTGAAACTTAGAAATGTTCCACTATGCCTAGTAACAATCCAATATTGGCTCAATATTGGTAACCAATGATGGCAATATTGGAACAACATGAAACAGGGGACATTTTGATGGAATTGGCTCAATATTGACTTAAAATATTGGAACAATATTACGCCAATATTGACTTTTTATTGAAAATATTTCACCACTAACAAATAAAACATGTTTTTATATATTTCCAATGGCGGGTACAAAAGACAAACTGAAGCCAAACAACAGAACAAGAGAAGAGTAATAAAAGGCAACAGAAGAGAGTCCATAGACCCATTCGGTCCTTTGCTTCCCAGTTGCGTTCCCACATAGGTGTAGCGGAGAGCGCAGGACAGTGTCGCAGGTGAGAATAGTCCATGGGTTCCCAAAGACTGCAGAGCATGCAACAAGGGTCATCAAGTATATTTATGCAATGTAAATGTCAGGCAAGGTAGTCCTGACCAGTAGCGAGGCGTAATTCAGCTACGGCTTTCTTCCTAGGCCAGTCAGAAAGATTTGAAATGTTTTTCCACCAGGGTTTGTGGGAATTCCTTTCTGAAAGCTATTTTTCCAAATTATTCTTAAAAATAAATTTAATGATTGACTTTACATTATGATAAGGGATTTCATCAATAGTAGTTTGAATAATCGCTGACCCTTTTTTGGCCAGTCGATCTGCTTTTTCGTTACCCTCTATGCCGCAGAAGGCTGGAATCCACTGCAGTCAAATAATCTTATCCCTGTGGGACAAAAAAATTAGCAGGGATTGGCAATTTTTAATGGCTGCAGAGCACGGGGTTCTAGTAGAATTAATTGCTTGCAAGGCGGCTCTCGAGTCGGACACAATTACCACTCTGGAAAAACGATCTAAGTGACACTGGAGTTAAGAGAGGGCAATACGTATGACCTCAATATCGCCATCAAAAGCAGTTCTATATCTCCCCACTGGGGAATAGATAGCAAAGGAGTCACAATAGACACCTGCTCCAGAATTAATGCTGTTATCCACACGAGATCCGTCAGTATAAATCTGTAGCCAATCATTTTCAGGATATAAAGTGCCAATAGTCTCATAAACCAGAATCCGCAATATCAAGTTATTTGTGTTGCTTTTAAGGACAGGCTGAATAAGTTCGGTACAGACACGAAATCCCTTATTTGCACTTGGTAAATAAAACACAAATAAAACATAATATTGACAAAATACTGTAATGAAAATATTTAGTCAATATTGGAGGCTAATGTAACCCCAATATTTGCCCCGTATCGGGATTACATTATAAATATTTCCAATATAATGCCAGGATATACAATATCGGTCCAATGTTAGACCAATATTAAATGCTACTAGGTATGTATTTAGAGAGAGGTTTGCCAATTAAAAGTATAATCCTGGCACCTGGCCGTTACAAAAAGCAAGCGAATTTAATTACCCATATTGATGGGTAGCGTCAATACTGAAATATGATTTAAGCGGTGTAAGGAGAGATTAAAAAGAGATTTTCGCCAATGACTGACAATATGACTCGCCTTTAACCAATCAGAGAACAAAGGGACGGTCCAGAGCAGTATCCTGCATTATTGGGAGCGAAGAAAGAAATGTCCAGTTTGGATTTTACTCTGGCAAAAAGGACAAAAGATGTATACTGGATCTAGAAAATTGGTGAACTTGATACTTAGCTTATGGCCAGTCGCAAAGTGTGCCAACTTCATATAATTTGCGTAACATCCGCACAGGAAACCAAAGGAGTTAACCTATGCAGTAAGTTGAAGAGTGAAGGAACGAATTCGCTATTGAAGGGTCAGGATCATATCACCAAAAAGGTAATATACATATCGAATCTTTATTTATAATAGTGAGGTGGGACGGTAAAATTACAAAATGTATACATCTATTGGCAACAGATACTCGCCCTTAATTTTGTTAAATGGATTAAATTTGTAATGATAACAATAAATGATGTAATTAAATTTATGAGTAGGTAATGCCCTCCTCGCTAATGAAATTATTTTTCAGTGCTAAATGCAATAAATAATTGTGGGTTTCAAAAGTAAGTGCAATCTCACCTATAATTTATATATGAGTAAGAAATAATATCACAGAAATAAATATGTTCACATAATTATTTATTATACCACATATACTATTATCATTATAATCAACATTGTAACATCATTATAATAAATATAGTATGTCCTCAAAATAACATCTTTCTTTAGCCCATACTTTTGAGCATATACTATAATTAAATAGAAATATCTGTTGGTAATGTATTTAGGTATTAATATTAATTAGTGTAATATTTTTATTTAGTAATAATTGATTTTTAGTACTGAAGAAACTATTTATAGAAATAGTATAACCGTTTATTCTTCATTAGCCATTTGATTTTCCATAATTTATCTGTATGCCGAATGTATATATTCCTCTGTCACAGACTTAGTTTATACGAGTAAAATTCGTCTCACAAATTATTGGTTTCAGCTAAATCATCAACTCGACTTGTAACGCAGCACACTCTATCCTAGTCAATCCGACCGGATGTACCATCCGACATTCATTTTATCTCTCACCTAGATCAAAACCGGACTTATATGACTCTGATTTTTCTATTTAATCCGATATCGAGCCAGGAATAATTTTTAAAAGTTATTCACCCTTGGAAAGGGTTTCAAAATTTTGTTTCGGCCTCAAATCTGGCTTGGGTTGTAAATTTAAACTCATGCAGGTCTCTAGCTTTGCACAATTTTTCAAGATTTACTATTGCTCGTTGAGCCATGATAGGTACAAAGATCGTGGCTAATTTTGTGACGTTTTTAATCGTTTGTTGAATTTCACAATTTTTACTGGAATTATATGATTTGAATGTAAATATTTTGCGCATGTTACTGATTTTCAGTAACATAATTATGTAGCAATCACATACTTGATGCGTTTGATAAAAAAATGATATATCTGATTGCTGAAAAATTATACCATTTTAAAACTAACATAGCACAATATGTTAGTTTTTCTTCATGCATAAATAATTCCAGTGATATAAGAGGAACTTACATAAATTTAATGCAGTTCTATATTTATGTAATAATGTATCACCGAAGCATGTATTGTGCGTAACATTTTCAGAAAGAAATTTATCTGCAAAGCCATCGATTATGTCAGATCAACAGCTACGTCACGTTGAAGTGCATTTTGATCATACCGTTACTTAACGACTTACGTGTGTGATGAGAAAGAAATGATGCTTATATCTAATGGCACATAAGTCCTCTGTTTTTGCTTGGCTGTTTCAAAGCACGGTGTTGCCAAAGGCATTATTGATTGTCGTAAAATGTGTGGTTCGATTACTGGTTCTTCGTTGCTGGTTTTGTTTATAAATTTCTTGGAAGAGTCAATACAACGCAAAAAATGCATAGAAAAATCGAACCATTTGAAAACAGTTTTTTTTAAAATAATATTTCAGTCTATGAAATAATAACGGAACCTCCTTCAGTGTTTAAAATGCTTTCATTCGATTCTTAGTACGAGCCTTATTTATTCTAAAACATAATAACTTCTCGGATAAAATATTTTTAATATATAATGTTTTTTTTCTAAAGGAGGAGATGATGAATTTAACTTGCAAGAAAAACAAATAGTTCGTTATTTTAACACAATAGCGGATTTGTTTCCAAAACCGATTGATACTTTTAATTATCCTTATATGCAATTAAATTAACGGAACATTTATTTTGTAGATTTGTTCAGTCAGATGTTTTAGAAAATTATTATATTATACTTGACTTCAAATTACCATGTTCATTCCATATAAACAACCATGTTGTTTATTTATAAAGCATATTTAAAAGGATATTGTAGGAGTAGTTTAAGTGCTCCTTACATTTACGATAAATTAATAATTTTTATTGCAATATATTTCCCCATAAGATGAGGTGATAAAAATACATTTATCTCTTGAAATTAAATATATTTAATTTTATTTCTCAAGTATACTGCCCTGTAGATGCAGTAACACTTCAATTTCGTCTTCATTGAAAGATAATCACATATCTTTATTACAAAGTAAAATACAATTTTTCTGATGGTTAGAAACTATTTAGTAATATTTAAAATACATTCTTCATTTTAATTAAATAACAACTCACGTTATACTTTGCAAACATAACCTTATTAATTACAATACCATTCCATTATTTTTTAACAATATGAGACTACAATCTTATTATTTCTAGACTAGTGTTACTGTTTGAGACCAGGGTTTTATTGTTTCGAGAGACCAGAGCGGTAATCAGTCTTATAAGACCAAAATCAAATTATATATATAATCGACGTATGAACACATAAAAATCAGTACATAACTCCATTCTGCATGGGATGCGTGGATACAAATGCTGCACCACTATGTTCTTGGCGTGGCTCCAATATTGACTAAGCCATAGGATTTTTTTCGATGCAATTTTTTTAACACTCGTTCATCTCAAACTTTCGATATCTTCTTTTACATCTCGGTAATTTTTTACCAGACATTTAGGTCCTATGTTTTTCTAGCAACTACTCAGCAACTAAATTTTTCAACATGCCATCTTTAGAATGGCTTCGGTCAAGCACGTCTCCCATCTTGACCGTATAACTTTGTCCATATCAGTAAATTCTGGTTCAGGGGTTGGCTAGCTCCTATCAGACTGTGTCTCAGTTCTAATTTGTATTTATTGTTCATAAATCACTGTCCGATTTAGTGTCAATTTTGGTGCCTTTACGCCGGATGTATTGTATACCTCCCAATTCTTAATATCGTTTTACTGTTCAAGTTTATAATATATCTTTGGTCTCACATATGGTATCTGCTTTGTACTGCCCAAATCTACTCAGATTGTTGCATTTGATCGTTGCATCTGATTGTATTTTAATTCATTTTACCTTGGACTTCTAATACCATATTTTGTGCTCAGTATTTCAACTGTATTTAATATGCACTTTTGAATTGCGTAGAATTGTTTTTTATAAAAAAAAATGTTTCAGAAAAAAGTCGAAACACAGGTCTGTAAAAAAGTTGACGTAGGTAGCAGAGGACTTTCTCTACATGATACAATAACTTTGCTTCATTCAACACTTAATAAGGATGTTCAAGATCTATAGCACAATGTTTTTATCCCTGAATTACACAGTGATATTGGATACTTTTGTTTATTATTACATTTAAATCCATTTCGAAGCACCTAATTGAGTTCTATTCTGTGTAAATCACCTTGACATTTAAAAAAAATCTGATGTGGGCAGCACATGACTTTCCTTATATAATGCAATGAATTTACTACTTTCACAGTAAAAAAATAGTTTATTTTTATAGTAGTTATTTATATTCTTTCTAAGATATTGAATTTTCGGTAATGAGTCGTCATTTTCCCCATGTCTTCATCATAAATCAGTCGTCATTGATTTAGCTTCATTTTTATCCATTTGGCGAGTTTTTCGTAAATTTAGCAACATTTAAAAAAATCGCCAAGTTGGAAACATTCCACCAAATTCGTCGCCAAAATCTCTCCAAGCATTATGGAAGAATAAATAAGTTATTCTTACAGCAGATAAATGACTATTGGCGTTCAAATACAAAAGTATTAGTCAAAGTATCTTTTTTCATGAATGGAACGAGCTAGATTCACGAGAAAGATGTCACCAAATTTATCGCATGGTATTACATGCAAAAAGTGAACATGTTTCTCAATAGGAAATATTTTATTTTTATTTTATATGACTTTTTAATAATTTTTGTTTAAAAATGCACAATATCTCGAGAACGATTAAAATTATAGTTCTAAAATTTATGTCAATCGTTTTCTAATGAAAAATTACAGAATAAATGTCTATTTGCGTAACTTAATTAGCGGTTTTGATTTTCTGACGATTTTTTCAAAATTTCACTGGAAAATTTAGGGGGGGGGGGGTTGGTCTGAACATTCGATTGCGTATAAAAACAATAGGCTTCCTGTCTTTACGGATTGTGGTTTTTGTACCAAATTCCGTTCGAATCGGTCCATTCGTTCGACAGTTATCGTCTCCACAGATTCACTGATAGACACACACACACATACTTTCACACACACACATACTTTCACACACACACACATACTTTTACACACACGCATACTTTCACACCCATACACACACATACTTTCACACACACACCCACAGACATAACTTCAAAAATGTTTGATTCATGATCAGGGATGCTTGAAACGTGTTCTCCCTTCGAAAACTCGAATTCGAATTTTCGACCCCGTCACAATATTTTTCTTATACATTATGTATATAAGGAAAGTAATAAAGCTAGCACCTAAGCTATATTAAACGATTATAATCATGTGAAACTAATATTTTATGACATAATACCGATCGTTTGCTTTCTACTTAATAAATTCCTAAAATTCAAAATCGCAATTATTACAATGTTTTTCATATATTAATATTGCATTTAACATTTTGTTGTTTATTTCACAAAAGACGAATTGCTTTAGTATAACAGCCAGAATCATTGCTAAATGACAGTATAGACGTTAAGCCCCCCGTCATACGGATTAATTCTTATACGACTTTCTACCCAAAAATAATTACTAAATCAATCCTTAAAAAAGTGAATTATTTCTGACCACATAGACCCCCTGATGAAACCTATCTGTCCCCAAAATCGGGAAGGTCAATATATTTGGAGTCAAGAATATTAATATCCCCAAAGCGACAAAAATTATCAAATAAATTGCATTTCACTTTCCAAGATATTTAGTATTCATCAATTTGGCGTCATTTTCTATTTTAGAGTCAATTCTGCCAATTTGTTATCATGCCCATCCATTTAGTGACCTTTTCAAAAAGTCAAGTGTTGTTGTTGAAACCCAGACCGTCCGACCTACCAGAAAGGTGTAAGGTAGTCGTGAAGTGCCACCCAATTTAGACCGAAACCCAGTGGGGGAGGCATCCACAGGGACCGTATCCTCCTTCCCCTACCACCAACCTCACGGAAGGACTTTCGGACCCACATGTTTAACGTGATCGTACTCCGCATGAACACGGCGGCAGTTTTGGCAGTGGCTGGAATCGAACCCGGGCCTACCGAGTGCAACTCCAGCGCGAAAAAAAAAAGTCAAGGGTATAATATTTCGCAAAATTGATGCCAAATTTATCGCTATAGATTACAAATGGACAGACAAACACATTTGTCGAATTGTTGGACGCAAGATACAAAACTATTATTAAAAAATATCTTCTTTTGTAAATGGAACGGACTGGATCTACGAGAAGGTTGTTAACATATTTGTTACTAATTACTGCACATGCAAATAAAATATATTTTAAGATCACCTTTTTTTGAATTTTATGTATTTTTTATAAAATTTAATGAAGATATACAATATCTCGAGAACAATTCATGCTAGCGTTCTAAAGTTTATACCACATGTTTTCTAATGAAAAATTACATAAGAAATAATTATTGATGTAACATTATTGAAAAGTAATTTTAATGATTTTTAAAAATTCTTTTGAATTCTTGGAGGTGGTCTTCCGAACATTTGATTGCATTCGACAATAAATGGGTTCCAGTATTTACTGACTCTAATATTTGTACAGAATTTCATTTAAAATGTTCCATTAGTTCTTGAGATATCGCACCCATAGTCTCGCAGACACACCCAGTACCATTACATACACTTACACTAACATACATAAACACTAGCATATACAAGAGCTAACATACATGTAGATATACACATATTAACATATATACACACATCGAAAGAGACACTCCCTCAGAAAGCTTCGATTACAGGGATTCTTGAAATGTGCTTTTCAATCGAAAGCTCGAATTCAAATTTTCGACCTTGTCAGAATACTTGCATTATACATTAAACTACGTATGTAGAGAGAGGAGAAAGCTAAAACTGCATACTGTATTCTATAGAGGTATAACTGAGGAAACATTAACTATGTCGATTGGAATGTTTGAATGAGTAAATATGAATGGTATATTCCTTTCAATTATTCATACATAAATTCTGCACTGTAAAAATAAAACGATCCAACACGATTGGTAACTTCTATTTGAATTTTTGATAGATGCGTTTTGAGAATCTTTGAACCCGAATAAAATGTTTTCGACTCTCTCTGTATGTGTAAGAGTATGTATATAGATGTCAGTATGTATATATCCGAGCGTCAAAATGGATATTGTGGTCACGAAGTCTCAAGGACAGATAAAGCAATGCAAACGAAATTTAGTGATTTTTTAACTTTAATGAATACTGTAACCTTTTGATTTTAAACGCTCAGTCATTCTGTTTTAAAATATTTCCAAAATTACTGCCGGATAATAATGATAAATGTAGCGCTTTAGCAAAAATAATATTAACCGTCATTAACATAGCTTTGAGAAATTACTTTAGAGATCCACAGATTAAAGTAATTTTTTCCCTTATAAAAATTAGCATGCTTAATCAATTATTCCTAAAAAGTATATCAAATTTCATGATTATTTTCTTATTAGACACATAATAATTAGATAAGTAATTATTAATAAATTACATAATAATAATTATTATTATTAATTATTATCTAATTATAATAAGATAATAATATTCTATATGCGATTTACCATTTTGTTGATGCAGATTCAGGCGAAAAACACTTATTTTAAACAATTCATAAGAGGATAAAATATTATTGAAAATCAAGAACTTAAGTAGGCATATCATTAAGTAGACACGTCGATTAAACAGCTATATTCTTTATCTCTCACAACTGTTGATGTAAGGCGAAAAAGAAAGTATGTCGTATAGGTGGCTATACAGTCTATAATAGATATAATATCAGTCATTTTTTAAATATAAATTACCCTTAAATTACGTTGTAAATTTTGAATAGTTTTAGCATTTTGATGACACCTCCTTTTCATACTTTTAGTCAAAATAGCCCCTTAAAATATATTGGTAAATGCATTCTAATGCACAATCTTCTTAGTTAGTCTTATATATTTTAAAAAAAGAATTTTCCTAATTAGTAGTTTTATGTTTTTACAGAATGTATCATTTTTAATTTTACTTTTAGTTTTATATGAGGTATTTTCAATTTGGGCAACACAATGGAAAATCTAACAACACTAGCAAAATTAACTGGAGTTTGGCTTAACACGATTTTCTCTTACAAGAATCTAAATTTAAATAACTTTTTTTTACCTTGTTTGGAAAATTTTGAAATTAAAAGTTTAAAAAATATGTATCGCTGGTCTAAATGATCACAATTATGGCCTGTTATCCTTCATTTTATAGGGCTTGAAAAAATAGTTTAATTGGTACTTTGTTTAACGATATACTAATCCCCAAACCCTCACACGGGAAGAGCTAATAACATCACAACACAAAAATTGAATCACTTTTATTTTTTAGTGATTGAAGCTGTTTAAGAAATAAATTGGCATTACGTCTGATTTCAATTAGCAAAAACAAGCACACAACTATAATAGAAGGTCTTCATTTCACTTCTTATAAGACGTACAAAATTTTAAAAAGGCCAGAGCGCTTTCGAGCTTAAATACGCTCTTCATAAGTGGCTACATGGAAATAGAAATGATCGTTCATATATAGGCCAGAAAAAGTGACAAATTTGCATAAATACTATTATCGATAAACTTACATTTTTCTAAGGAGAAACCAAAAATACAAAACATTTTGAATAGATTCAAAATAGAGCATAAATCACGAAAAGTACAGTAAAAAATTTTTTACAATGATATTACAGAAATTTCAAATGGAATTTTTTTTTTAAATAGGGAGGCAGTCAGGCCCAATCCAAAGCCTTGCTGGAGTGTATGTGGTTCCCCTAGTGTCCATTCATGGTAACTTTAAATTTTATATTGGCAGTACAAAACGTACTATTGGTATCCGTTTGTCTGAAGATGCTAGGGATGTCAAAGGTAGTAAACTTTCTACGGCCCTTGCTCATTTTGTTATTCTAGAAAATTTCCGGCCCATTTTTGAAAGAACTTTCCTTCTTATGCGTTGTAATAACCCTCGTAATATTCTCTTTTTTGAATCCCTCTTTATTTATATTTACCGCGAGTCGATTTGCATTTTTGACCGCGTTCAGATTTTATGTTATGCTTGGCGACTCATTCTCGACTCCATGAAATTCAAGTCTCTTCATAGTTATCTTTGACGTCATCCTCTCGGGGATTGGGCCTGACTGCCCTCCTATTTTTTAAAAAAAATTTTGCATTTGAAATTTCTGTAATAACATTGTAAACAAATTTTTACTGTACTTTTCGTGATTTATGCTCTACTTTGAATCTGTTCAAAATGTTTTGTATTTTTGGTTTCTCCTTAGATAAACGTAAGTTTATCGATAATTGTATTTATGCAAATTTGTCACCTTTTCTGGTCTATATATGAACGACCATTTCTATTTCCATGTAGCCACTGATGAAGAGCGTATTTATGCTCGAAAGCGCTCTGGCCTTTTTTAAATTTTGTACGTCTTATAAGAAGTGAAATAAAGACCTTCTATTATAGTTGAGTGCTTGTTGTTTCTGAAGCTGTTTAATTTTGTGATCGCTGAGCAATACATAACACTTTTTATCCATAATTATATCAAATTGCGTCTTATGCTGCCAATTTAAGAAAAATACAACATTTCGAATAAATATCGCACGATAAAGTTTTCGTTCGAAATTTTTCTATCTAGTTCTAATTTTTTTTTTTTTTATAACAAAGCTAAATATGAATTTTATAACAAAGTTAAATATGAATATCTTTCGTCTTCCTAACTTAACACCTGGAAACGTGTCTGCTGTTATGGAGAGAGACGAATTTATATAATCAGTGTTAAATTGTTTTGTACAATCAACAACGGAGCACGAGGGCGCGGTAGCCCATCGGTTAGCGCGCTGGAGTTGCACTCGGTAGGCCCGGGTTCGATTCCAGCCACTGCCAAAACTGCCGCCGTGTTCATGCGGAGTACGATCACGTTAAACATGTGGGTCCGAAAGTCCTTCCGAGAGGTTGGTGGTAGGGGAAGGAGGGTACGGTCCCTGTGGATGCCTCCCCCACTGGGTTCCGGTCTAAATTGGGTGGCACTTCCCGACCGTCCAAACAGTTACCTTACACCTTTCTGGTAGGACGGACGGTCTGGGTTTCAACAACAACAACGGAGCACGGAAATGATTTTGTCCGAAACAAGTGTTTTGAAATTTGAGTGATGTTATCTCCTTCTGTATTCTTTCTATAGCAGGTGCTTAGTTGGAACCTGGACGATGCCCGGTAATTTGTACTAAAATGACATGAATTATGTTAATAGAATCATTACGAAAATATTTTTTCAAATTATAATTAAGTAAATTAAAAATGCTTGGAATAAATGGAACACTATCTATGAATCAACATACATGCGTATGTGCTGTTGGGTCAATGGCAGTCTTCTTAACGGACGCCATGAGTGCAGGCCGCCAGATATCAATCGGTGGACAATGGTCCTGGTTAATATGGGAGCATTAAGGGTGTCCTGCACATGCTGCAAAAGGGCGACGGAAGTGACCTTCGGGGCCGCCAACGCTAGCCGGCGGATACGTCTGTCGACTTGTGCTGACGTCGCTCTGGCCATACCGGCACGCCTCAAACGTGCAACATTGCCTTGTTCCAACCATCTCCGCCACAGCCAGTGCACCGTGGAAGCGCGCAGGTGACTGTCCGCTGAGATTTTGCGCATGGACCAACCTGCTCTTCTGAGTCCGATTACCATACCCCTCGTGAAATCGTCTGTCTGCTGGAACTTCTTCGGTTGGCGACGGCCTGGCATTCTCTGCTACTACACGTTTCTTAGACAAAAAAAAAATGCAAAATGATTTCCCTGGCAGACAGAACGGAGTGACTACTGCCGATTATACAGGTTCCTTCCTTTATATCCCACTCAACGTGCGCGGGCCAGTTGCACATTTGGCATTCATTTACATAACTCGGTCAGATGCGTCTACACTGCAATTTGTATATTTTTCTGCCCACTCCTTCTTGGTCTCTCATTTTCACTGCCGCGTTGTGTATATATGCTTAATTCCATATATCAATATATGTATAATATTCTATAATTGCCGAAAAATAAGTAGCAATAAACAACATAAATTTCTTGGAATATCGCTCTCAGTTCAGACATCAGCATTCATACTACTCAAGTGGCTTCACTTTCATAATTGTATGTATGACTTAATTCTCTTATCACCATACAGATTCACAAAATTTCGAGGGCACAATGAATATTCATGTACTTCTAATACTACCAGTGTAGTTACCGAGTATCTGATAATGAAGAGCTCTAATAAAAATTAAATACTTCTACCACTGTTTGTCGCTACGCCGTGATAATGATACTAAGAGTATTCTGTATGTGGGTTTTAAGACTACTCAAGATATTTTGACCTAACTATCGACAGCATGATTAAATTTTTCTGTGTAATGAGCTTTTTGCATTTTGAAATTATTAATCACTTTAGAACAATAGTTTCCAACCTGCGACTTTCGATATCATAAGATTATCTATATCTGCTTTTCTGAATTCTCCAAAATAATTTTGCAAAGATGACAGTTTCTTTTTAATAAATTTTTCTTCCGAAGGAAATATAAATATGTCTTATATGTCGTATATACATTTGTTTACATAATTGTTAAGAACTATTCATGATAAATTGAGAAATTTATATTTATGAAATTTGTGTACCTGAAGGATTACAAAATAATACGTTTATATTAAGAAAAATATTGTCCCTATATGTTGACTATAGTTCTGTTATATGTACTTTTAATAAACATTTCTGGTGAAAAAAGTTCGAGAATCTATAAACGTAGGAAAGTCCTGATTTATTGTATTGTGCCGGACTACAATATTCCCCTTTGATAACCCCTATTTACCCCTTTCTAGTAGGTCGGACGGTCTGGGTTTCAACAACAATAACCCCAATTTACATGAATTAAATTATTTATGAGTTTAATCAAGTGTGAATTAAATGTTATATTCTTAATTCAACCTTCGTGAAATTTATTAATTTTATGAAGGAAAGGGATAGAATAAATATCAACATACATTGATAGCAGGCATGAAAGTTATTATGTCATCTACTCAATTAGGAAGAGTAACAAAAGTCCAAAATAAGTTTTAAAAAAGCAGGTTAATATTAGAAAATAAAAAAATAATTTTATACTTTATGTATTGCTGCAATAATGTATTGCTGTTTAAAAAAAAATATTTCTATATGCTATAACTAGGATCGCGCTGACTTCTATGGTAAATACCGGAATAAATCTGTGGACCGGTTTCTCGCTTTTTAACAATATTCCTTATGGAACAATCAACACTTACCTTGGAAGCAACCTACTGCACTTTTGAGAAATGAACCTCAATAGAGATCTTCAAATTCAGTCTTACCAAGTAATCTCTAACCATTAGCATTCTACCACTTCGGGCAGCTCAAACCACTGCTAATGCAAAGAAAGCAAAGCAATTGGTATAAAGCAACTTAAAATACAAAATTAACAATATCAACTTTAAAGGCAAATGTGTTAGGTGACGAAGGTAGCTCTTATAGTTAGTTCCTTCATTTTATGTTCTAATTATGTTTCGTTGTTGTTCAGAAGCTGTTATGTTTACAACTCGTTTGAATAACTCATTCAACTCCCGTAGTCAGTTTCTTATTTTCTTATTTATTTCTATCGTAGTCTTTCAGTTTTTCCTATAGTTTATAGTAGGTATGTATGTAGGTTTCTCATTGAACAGGTGCTTTGAATAATTTTGTGGACATTACTATTAATATTTGATTTTTCTAAGCTGCTCACTCGTACTATCTTGCTACTTGTTTCTTCCTCCGTGGTTATATCCTTTTTCCCCTGTCCGTTGAAAACCTATTTAACTGCTTCAGTCACACATACTGTTTTAGCGGCTTCTTGCTGATCTTGCTCTGTCGACGTTAGATTGCCTTTCTTGCTTGTTCTGGGGAAGAAGAGTGTTTATGCCTTCGAAACCGGTTGACACTATTACTTTTACAGTTCTTTTTACAGTTCTTTATATATGCTTTTACTTTTACTTATATTCTATCACTTCTAATTTATAGTTTTTTGAATGTATTTAAAATAGTTTCTGTTATAGTGTCAATGTATGGCACATGAAAGTGTGAAGTATTTCACTCTAGATAGTTTCTTGCTTGATCTGACGAAGACGACTGTTTTCGCCTTCGAAACCGATTGACACCATTTATTTTGAATTTTACACAACTTTATATACAGTTTTATTTTTACTTCTATTCTATTATTTCTAATTTATAGTTTTTTTATGTATTTAAAATAGTTTCTGTTATGGGTGCCAATGTATTGCACATGCAAGTGTAGTAGCCTATGGGTTGGTCGTGTGGTCTGGGCTTTCTACACTTCTACATGCAAGTGTAGAAAGCCCAGACCACACGACCAACCCGAAGGCTTATGGTAGCTGTTTGTGTGGCCGGCACATGCAAGTGTGAATTATTTCACTCTAGACATTTTTCAGCAATATTGATTTCATCGTTTTCATATTATAAAAATTATTACATTACAAAAACAAAATCTTTCTACGAAATAAAATGCATTCACCTGTCACCGTCACGTTAAACATAATGCATTTTTTTCATCAATATATGACTTATTGAATAGAAAAGAACAATCTATTATGAATCTAAAAACTGAAATAAATTGCCGGCCATTAATTATTTCAGATATATAGATTCCCCAGAAAATACATCCCTAAATTCAATTAATTACACAACATTGAAACTTCTAAGTTAGGAACGGAAAAAGGCAAAATAACAATTTATTTTTAAATCATCCATCTCTCAGTGAGTATTGTTGCGTTCTAAGCGAAATATAAATTGTGACACATGTACTAGCTATTTTTCAAGCATCGTACAGCTGAAAAATAATAAATGTCACTAGAAAAATAAAGCGTTCTATTATGTCACTAGAATGTGATGCAGTTTTTGTATTTTTGAAAACCCTCCATTTGAGACGACACAGAAGCTGAGCTCAGAAGTCCAAATTAATGTCGTCCAAATCGATATGGCGTCTAACGACACAAGATGGCTCCCATGAGAATTTTCTTTAAAAATTAACTTCCTTTATTTTGTTTATACTGATTGATGGATTTTTAAAACGCTGTGTTAGATCTCTAGTAAATTTATTAGGCTATTTTCAAATATGCTATTGCTGTACTATGTATGGCAGGAATTCACAACATTTATAGGATCACGAGACTCTTTCCATTGAAACAATTTTTAGCGAACCTCTTTAGATATGATTTACTGATAAGCAACGGTTTAAATGTGCATTGTTCAATATGCACATGTATCATTATAGATAACATTTATAATTTCTATGACAATATAGATCTTAATTCAGGAAAGAGCATATTCTGTATATGGGATTCACTCGCTTCTTGTACTTTGACAATCAATTTTTGACACAAAAAATTAACAGCTAATTTCAGACAATTTTAGACACTTAAAGTTAAATGCGAAACAATTTTCCCCAGTGAATGATATTTTCATAAATTTATAAAAATGGGAGTTGATTTAAATTTTTATATGATCCCTTGAGGGGAAAAATTATCTTCTATAATAGGTTAAAATTTAAAAATTAGAGTTGGAATTGAAACCAGATTTTTCGAAACTTGTCTGCGTAATTTTATTTACAGCTGATCCCAAATTTGTAGGGTAAAATTACTGATAATTTTACGTGCAATAACTTGCAAAGTATTGAAGATGATACCAACTTGTTACTGTACACCACACATTTTTCTAATTGAGCATTGTTTGCTCAATTGATAGAATAACAATTAAATCACTTACTTTATTACAAAATCACCCACCGGAAACAAATTATTTGTAAGAATATCGCATTTAATTTCAACAAACTTCCAAATTGAAATATATGTCAAAAACGAATTACCGAAGGTTAAGAAGCGATGCCATATATTCTGAAATACACTGCGTACTTTCCTTTGCCTAAATATTGAATGATAAATATTTAATTAGATGACTATTTTCAGAAACCTCCGGTGGGAAGGCCTTGAACCACACGGAGGCCCGTGATATGCAATAAGGTTATAATGGACGATTTCCAATATATGCTTATGTGATACAATTACCAATAAGTATTAAATAATATGTTCAAATTGTTATTTACTACGTACATTGAAAATACAAACACTTTTTTAGTAATGGCTAAAGAAATGTATATGAATGTATCAATCTGTTTTAGAAGCAAGAAAAGTGTCAGATTCGTCAAGACAAATGAGACATAATTGTGACTAAGATGCAAGAAAATTTAATTCCACCATTAAATAGAATAACCCCATAGTGACCTCACACTATTTAGGATATATAAAAGGATGTACAATCTACTTATGACAGGAATGATATAAAATAATTTGATTTCAATAAAACTTCATACATACTACTTGTGAATTAAAATTTTGTTAGTAAGCAGCTTAAAACAAATACATAACAGACGAAACTGGTTTCAAACGCAAAACACGCCCTTAAAATTATGGACATCTAGACAGTTACACCGCTGAAAACGAAATATAAACTTAGGCTACTATTGACAGTCGAATTGTTAATACCAAACAAAAACCGTTTAATAGCATATTTTGTTCTGATTACTAGAAACGTAGGTTCCTGAAAGATATAGTTTGTAACATTCTTCGTCAAATCTTTGTACCCTTTGTTTTATGGAAACCTTTAACAATTGCATATGACCGAAAATGAAAGAAATATTCTTATGATAAATAAAATATTAAAAAATTTTAATATTGTCCTAAAATTATTTTTCAAATCAACATTATTATATAAATGAACATATTATAGAAATTATCCTAGTGCATAATATTTTTATCATTCATTTATTTTAATAGAATTTGAGAAAAGAAATAAACTTTGTGAAACACAAGTCATTATTTTTATATACTCATAAAAATTTTGGATATTCTCGTCTAATAAAAAACGGGAAAATAAAGTTTATTAATATAACATTAATATCTATTTACATATTTATCGAGAGTGAAAAATATTACCCAATGCAAATTCTTTTTTATTTTGTAAACCGATTTTTATTTTTTTATATTATTATTATGAATTCCACAGCGTTCCTGAAAAAACTTGCAAGGCGTCACAAGTAGATTTTCTTAAGCCAGAGTCATAAGTATTCGTTTCTTATACTTGTCACAACGTTAATCATAATTACTGTGAAAATCTTTAAAAATTGGGGCTTCTGCGACAAAAGTAACAAAAATGTCCTCACAAGGGTGGATCCAATTTCATATAATTTCATTTTCACTAAAGAATATTTTTTCTTTGCGGAAACTCCTTAAGTTAATCTCGATATTACATGACCTAAAATATGCATGAGAGCGCCAAAAGTGTGCCTTGTTTATGTCACGCCTTCGAGAAATGGGGGTGAATAATTTCTTTTTGTTGCCATTTTAAAAATACGCTGATTAACACATGTCAGCTTTTATTAATTAATCTAAGTAACTAGCAGAGAGGACGTTAAACTAATGGAAGTGATTTTGTCGTTGGTGTTTTTTCACTGATTAAAATGCACATCTGACGTCATAGATGCTAATATATGCATTACGATGTTAAATACTACATAAGTATTCGTACAGATACTATATATTTTATCTTTAACTTTCATTTAAAAGTTAATCAACCTTTACAAATGATTTTAATTATGCATTTATCGTTTTAGTCTACTAAATAATACGATTAGTATTTATATGTATAAAATGATAAGGAGTTGTATTTATTCTCCAACGTCAATAATTTAAAGCAGTCCAAGAATATATTTTCGTGTTATACTGTTCAAGATACAACGTTGAAACAAAATGAGATAAATAAATTATCTTGTATATTGAATGTGTGATAGAAATCGCGCACTAATATTATCAAAATTTGTTTTAAATGTAATTTAAAAAAATTTTAAGTTTATGCAAAATAAATATTTGCTGTTCGCCAAATTCAGAATTGTCAAAAAACATATGCTTAGAGTAACTTCTCAGTTTTAAGATGTTTTTACTAAGGAATAAATCCGTGTGATTTCACAAAAGATCAAACAATTGTTTTCCGAGCTGTAGAGATTAATTTATTACACTGTCTATGATATCTAAAAAAATTGCGTTTTCAATTTATTAAAATTCGTTTAAAGCTGCTGTCCGAAACGATTTGCAGAATAAATGGCATATTCCTCCATCTAGACTATTGTATATTTTATTAAGGTTTTGTTATATATATATTAGATCATTACTTATTTTGACTAATTTTTAATTTGACATTTTATGCATATCCACTATATTTGTTCTATATGATCACAAATGCATCTGCTTTTATTATAAATTTATTGTCCGGAATGAAGTTTAGTCATCTTTGAAAGTAAACAGAAACTAAATAAGCAGAGATATATTACATTCATTAAAAAACTGTTGTGGATACGGTCGAGCGGTCAGGGGCATGCGTTTCCGGCTGATCGCTCGATTGCCGGGTTTTGGGTTCGAATCCCGCCAGCGGACATTGATGTTGTGATGTCGAGGTTTAGTCAGTCTTCTGCCCTTGGAGAGCTTCAATGAAGTGAAGCTGCATATTACCCTTCGCCATGGGACCAGGGGACTAGTGGACGTGGTGTAATGCTTTCCTTAACCACAGGGAATAGAAACAACAGCAACAAAATTGTTCATTGCATAAAGAATCGAATCAAATTGAATTGAAATTATTTATTATATTTTTCTTTTAATGTTTATATTTTATAATCTGGATACAGACGTCGATTTTTTTGAACACAACAAAATACGTATGGCCTTATTTTCTAGTTAACTGTCAGTAGCCTATTGTAAGCCTATGTCAATTTAACAACTTTTTTAGATGCATATTATACTGCTGAATAACTGACTATTCTATCATTTAAATAGAATATGTCTTGCTTCCATATTTTAGGAGATATTTTTGAAAGAAATTGGTTTTAACTTCAAAGAGAAAATATCTCTACTTTATTGTGAGATAAAGTCTCTCAGATTTTTTCCTATAAAATAATGAAAGAAAAAATAAGAAATAACACAATACAGAAATTTTCTTGTAAATAAAAATACGTTTAAGAAACTTACCAAAAATATTTGTCTAAAATATCATCTGGTTGCTCAATTAATATCTTTATTCCCTTGAGTCTGTAATTATCCAAATTTTACACCATTTAATTTTTGTTTGAGTATCAGTATCAAATAATGTTAGAAAGGATATGTCTCCTGATAAGTACCAAAAGTCTTTATAGATCTTCTCTACATATGATTTATAATTATTTGTGTCTATGAAACTGCTAGGAAACTTTTAACAATTGGACAAAACTCAAGAAAAACGAAGAAATCAAAGCCCCAAAACTGGCCATTTTGAAAAGCACTTGATATCAATTTCAGGAGATCATCTATCTTTCTTCAGAGATTCATCTTTTAGTCTTTCATCTTTGCCAGATATTTTGCTGTTCAAACGGTTTCGTAAGAAGCGAACTTCTATTAACAAAGAAATATTCAAGACTGAAATGGACAACGATAAAGTATTGTCTTCCGTATTGGATATCCGTTACGAAATTATCGCTTCCGTTAAAGTCAATTCCCATACTTATCAACCTAGAGATGATTACAGAGAACTTTTGGAAAGCGCGGCAATCAATTTTGGAGGAACTAGAGAACTTAAAGAATTCATTTCATGCCTCTGAAAGCAGTGCTTCAAGCCAGGTGGATGAGAAATGCCATCTAGACACTCGAAATCTTCATATTTCGCTGACCATCTTCAGCTAACAAAGAAAGAGAAGAATGCCTTACGAAGGGTTTCCTTATTTGTGTCAATCATTTATATTATATGTTGGTTTCTAGCCCACCTCTCATTATCGACGTCAAGCAACGACCTATATCTCATCCTGAGCTTCAAATCTACAAGATCTCAGATTTACAGGTTGCCGAAAAAGCACTGAGGAATTTTCTTCAATTCGAATATCTGACGAAAAAGCTCGCCACTCTTGCCTTTATCCACGATGGCGTGTTACTTGAGACCAAACGTTGCGTCTCATACCTGCTAAATTCAACGTCGTAGATTTCAAGCCCTGGAGAAGTTTGTTTCTTTTCCCAGTATATGATATTCGAAATCATGGGTAACAACTTAAACTATTTCCTCCCCCAAAATCCGACGTAATGGGAAAACGATGAAAAATTCCTAAAAAGTAAAGACATATGCAGCCCGATGCGTGTCGTCAATGATACTGCTGGAAGAAGCTTGGCTCCGGAAAAATGCAACGATCTGCTTACTACCAATGCGTACACCAGAAGCACTAACTTCCCCAAGCGGTCCTGGCGCACCGAAAAAAGATCCCGAGGCAAATAAAAGTACCACTATGAAAGTTCAATAGGGCAGATAATATTTTATTCCTAAAAGAACCTAAATACCAAATTTTCAATGTATTTTATGCTGTAAAATTAATTTTATATTGTACACTAATAAAAATATGATAGCGACCCCTCAAAATGGTCAGATTCAGTTGAAGTTTTGTTTTGTACATTTATTGTCTAATCATTCCTCACAATGTAAGAGGGTGTTCAAAAAGATATATATATATATATTTATATATATATATATGTATATATATATATATATATATATATACGCCATTTTTACACTACGAAAAAAATATAGATGCAATATTTTATTTTAAAGTAATTAGTATTTTTATAATTTTAGTGTAATTATGTTTTTAATTTTTATTTAAAAAACTACTGAACATATTTTTCTGATTTTTTTTATAAATTTTATGGGATAATTTGAATATTTCCTAAAATTTTCGAAACAATTTGTAAATTTTAAATTCGCTTAAAAATATTTAAAGAAATCAGTCCCATAGGATTCAATGTATTCACTTTTTCAACCCGGGTTTAATCCAGAATTAATTGGGTGATATTATTCAATTGCATTCCCATCTGTCCCACACACCGTCTGAATAACATACTAAAATTTCCTTTTGATAAATTCATGTTTGTGGCAGTTATCTTGCGAACTGACAGACAGACAGAATGAACTACTTTTCTACTACTACATGAACTACTACATAAATACTTTTCAACTATATTGGAAAGTGTTAAAAATACTGTAGATATTAGAATCATTATTACTTGCATTTAATTGTAAATTATAACGATAAAAGTTAAATATCTCAGGATTATTATTATGGGAATCTGAATTATAAATCAGAAATAAAATTATATGTAGGCTTAACAAAGTAAAGACCTCTGAATCCACTATCACCAGTTAAATGCAATGCAGACTAAATTTTCCGTTATCGAGATGAGGAGAGTGGTATAGGAAATGAAATACCTTATTCACAACCATATAGTTTAATCGCCTAAAAATAAGCAATATTTTTCTTATGCATATCAACATATACAATACTACTCACAACTGAAATCGCAACACCAGAAAGTTGTAGGTGTAGCTTTATGTAAATCAGGCAATGGAAACAGCAAAGCGAGATATGCAAATGATCACAGTTTCATTACACATAGTGAAGTAACACCTTGCCAAGCAGCATCAAATTGCCAGGTCAAGGAGGAGCAATATCACAGCTAAATTGTAGCGTCATTGGTTTTAGGTTATAAAAATCATCATAGCACGCCAGGAGTACATCGACGTACCGCATACGTTTAGTTGTCGTCAACAGAACGGCAACAAAACATTGTTTCAGGTGAGGGTGGGCTGAGCCTTCGGAGGACCGCTGAACTATTATGTCGTGATGTGAGCACTGTTCAGCAGTGTGTGTCACGGTTCCTGAGAGACAACGAAACCACGTTAAGATCTGGTAGTGGAGCTTCCAGGTGTACCACACAACGTGAAGATCGAATTCGTCTGAGAAGCGTTGTAGTCACCGGAGGCCGTTTACTACAGCAACCTTGTTACAACGGCATTTATCCCACACTACATGTAACGTGGTTTCAACGCAAACAATTCTAAGCCGTTTGCATGACGCAGGACTCCGAGGTAGACGACCTTTTCGACACCTACCGTTTCTACGTCTTCACCGGTAACATTGCCTCTAGTGGTATCAAATGAGACGCAATTTATCGACAGAATGACGACAATTGATCGACAGAGAAACATTCTGTTTATGGATAAATTCCGATGCCGTTGTGGCATGTCAGATGGCCGTACTCGCGTATGGCGGTGCTTTCAACAACGCCACCACGAAACTTTTTCTATCAGTCGCCACACAGAACCCTAAGTGGTACCATGGTTTGGGGTGGTTTAACCCGTACTCGCGTATGGCGGTACAATCAACAACGCCACCAGGAAACTTTTTCTATCAGTCGCCACACAGAACCCTAAGTGGTACCATGGTTTGGGGTGGTTTAACCCGTACTCGCGTATGGCGGTACAATCAACAACGCCACCAGGAAACTTTTTCTATCAGTCGCCACACAGAACCCTAAGTGGTACCATGGTTTGGGGTGGTATAACATTTGGTGGATGAACACCATTGTGTCCACGTTTCTGGCAGTATCATGGCTCAACGACGCATTTTTGACATTGTGAGACCTGTGGTACAGCCATATCGATAAACCAGGCCCAGACTGCTTTTTCAGCGGGATAATGCCAGGCCACATACTGAGGAGTAACTATGAATAGTCTTCAAGGTTTTAATATCCTGCCTTGGCCAGTATATTCTCCGGATTTGTCGTCAATTGAGCATATCTGAAATACCACGGGTCGCCTACTAAGGGAACTCCTAATTTCAGCAAACCATGTTCAGTTACAAATTCAACTGCATGCTGTGTGGAATGCCATCCCTCAACACACCATTGACCATCTCGTTGACGGAATGTCTCGTCATATTCAACTCGCCTATGGTGGGCTTATTCCATATTGATCTAATGTCAATATTCCATGCTTTCATTTTTCATGTATAATATTTTTATCATTTGCACATCCCCATATTACAATTGTATTCTGTAAATTTCTTAAGAATATATCAATTTCTTCATGGTGTTGTGATTTCAGTTGTGAGCAGTGCATTTTATCCACACAAACTTTCCTCAGAGCTATAAAAACATCCTTCAGACATAAGTTAAACATTCCTTAAAAAATAGTAAAAATAGTAAAGAAAAGAAAAATAGTAAAGAGATCTGAACACTGGAACTGTGGTTCGCGTTAACACTGCTCGACCAATTAAAATACAAGCGCTTTATATTAAATATAACTCAGATAATTAAATTTTAAGCAAATGGTAAATGTACACAGGCAAATGAGTATTCACAAGAAATATAGTTTTACTGAAAATTTGTTATCTGCAAGAAATACAACATGAATATTTTTATTTATAGCAAAATCAGTTTCGAAGAAAATGCTGTAACTTTTCTTTCATAATTAGTGTCCGCCAATTTCTTACTGTAATCAATATTACGGGTCAAAAATATATTCATAATTTACACCGTTGAAAACAAAGTAAATGGGATACTTTACTTTAAAAACCCCACCCTAAGGTAATTCTAGGGGAAATGACAGTGCAGGAAAAACCATTATGGTTAATGAACGTTGTTGCTGGAAGAATATGATTTTTATTGTTTTCAGATTTTAAAATTCGCTTCTTCGCGGGAAATAAAATTTCATTACCTTTTTCACAAGCTCAGATTTTCAACTTGTAAGGATAAATATATTATTTTTCTTATTGTTTTCCATAGCAGAAAAGAATATGGAAAATGGAAAAGTTAGTTTTACAATTATATATAAAACATGCATCATGCAGTAACAATAATGAAAATGGGATTATGACACTATACATTAATCAGCAAGCACACACATTGTCTTCCATGTCGGTATCATACGACTGACGTAGAAATCGGCACTACGACATATAACCTTACAACTTAAATATGCAACAATATATTTAAATGTTCTGTAAGCATTCGATATAATACATAAAACTTTCCCAATTATAGTGGCTACTAATTAATCAGGAAAAGACAGAAAAATGCAAACTACTAACTAATATTAATTATGTGCATCCATAAAAATATAAAATAGCAGTTAAAATTATAAAATAGTAAATAGAAAATATGATTCATAAATGTATAATATCTTGTATTTTTTCCTCTAAAAATGCCCAACATTAGTCAGTTTGTATCAACGATTTGCAGCCCCTCATTAAGGTCAAGGCATACATTTTTATCCAATTCTACTGTGCATCCGATTCATTATACTTGTTTTTCCTCTGTGATTCTTAACAATTGGTTTTGCTTGTAGACTAGGTTTGCGGCTTTCATTGTAACTAACTATTACCAAAATCCGAAATAAGCATGAATTTGGATTAATTTGGCCTCGATGCTCAGTCCTGAAGAAGAAACTAATCTAAATTAACCTCCAACGTGAATCTAGTGCTGTCCTCTCTATTTTTCAGCATGCATTTACTATTTTAATTAACTTAATGTTTTAATGGTCTGTCATTGGTTGCTTGGTAATAGTTATTAATTCATTTTTTTTTTATTTTTCTAATATATATATATATATATATATATATATATATATATATATATATATATATATATATATATATATATATACTTACATGATCTATCTGATCTTTTTCGATTAACAATCTAATTGTGGACATCGCACATTCAATGCTAGTTATTATAAAAAGGAAGGTGTTTTAGACTTATGTTTGACGAAACAAAAAACCAATATTAGATTTTTCACATAACTATAACCTTTCACGTGAAATCCTGCAGTAGGTATAATCATAACTAGTTCATTAAAAAAAATGCTATCTAACATTACAGATTAAAGTGTCAAGATATCATAAAATCCTATCTTTTAGGGAATTTCACCACAGTTATCATTTTCACTTGGAATTAACACTATAAATCTGCTCTGCGCCACCATTTTATTCAAGATTAAAAAAATAATAAAGAATAAAAAGAAATAAAAGTGTTATGCAATACTATAAAACCATGAACTTCTTTCAATATTTAATATTGACAAAAATCAGTTTAATATTCAGCGATTCAGTGTATCTAAATAACCAACAAATCCGAAGAATAACGTTTATTTAAAAAAAAAATATATACTTTAGTGTAAAAACCAAAAGCAATAAGGTAGATGACTTAAATCATTTAATGCTGTAACCAATATCACTCGAACTACCTTTCACAATAATGAACTTGCATCAAGAACTGTCGTATCACTACAACGCCTTGATCTAGAGATTGAATATTCAAACGATTCAGTGTATCTAAATAACCAACAAATCCAAAGAATAACGCTCATTTAAAAAAATAAAATATTTAGTTTAATAGTGTAAAAACCAAACGCAATAAGGTAAATGACAAAGCATTTAATGTTGTAACAAATATCACTCGAACTACTTTTAACATTAATGAACTTGCATCAAGAACAATGGTATCAATACAACGCCTTGATTTGGAGATTGAATATTCAAGCGATTTAGTTTATCCAACAAATCCAAAGAATAACGGTTATTTTAAAAACATAAAATATCTAGTTTAATAGAGTAAAAATCAAAAGACTTAAATCATTTGATGACTTAAATCATTTAATCAATATCACTCGAACTACATTTCACAATAATGAACTTGCATCAAGAAAATGTCGTATCAGTACAACGCCTTGATCTGGAGATTGAAAGTTTCTTATAACTTGAAGAATTCATGTTTCTTGAAAAACACTTCCATTGAAGTTAACGATATCCGTGGACCAGTTTCGCGCTTGTTATGCGCCCCTTATGCGCTCATCAGCATGGAATAATCGTTATTAACTTTAATGGCAATAAGGGAACTTGATATTTGCCGCAATTTTGCGAACTTCTATATGAACTGACAGTTTCATTCCTTCTATGTAGCCTGCATAAAATTCGTATACAATTTTGTTCGGACTACTCGAAGCTGCAAAAGCCAAGTTCACAATCACAAAAAAAATCTCATGTGGGTAACACATAACTTTCCTTATATAATGAAATGGATTTACTACTTTAACAGTAAAAATAATAGGTTACTCTTATAGTAGATATATTCTTTCCAAGATATTGAATTTTCGTCAATTAGTCGTCATTTTCATTGATGTAGCCTCATTTTTATCCATTTGGCGAGTTTTCGTTAATTTAGTAACATTTAAACAAGTCGCTGAGTTGGAGACATTCCACCAAATTCGCCATAAATTACTATTGGCGTTCAAATAGAAAATCATTACTCAAATGATCTTTTTTCATGAATGGAACGAGCTAGATCCACGAGAATGGTGTCACCGAATTTATCGCATGAAATTACATATGATAAGTCAACATGTTTCTCAATAGGTAATACTTTTTTTTTTATTTTACATGATTTTTTTGATAATTTTTTTAAAAAATATGCAATATCTCGTGAACGGTTCATGCTAGCTTTCTAAAATTTATGTCAATCGTTTTCTAATAAAAAATTACACAATAAAAGTCTTTCCGAGAGGTTGGTGGTAGGGGAAGGAGGGTACGGTCCCTGTGGATGCCTCCCCCACTGGGTTCCGGTCAAAATTGGGTGGCACTTCCCGACCGTCCAAACAGTTACCTTACACCTTTCTGGTAGGTCGGACGGTCTGGGTTTCAACAACAACAATAAAAGTCTATTTGCGTAACTTTATTAAAGGTTTTGATTTTTAATGACTTTTTCAAAATTTTACTCGAAAATTTAAGGGGGCTCTGAACATTCGATTGCCTTTAAGAACAATAGGCTTCCAGTATTCACGGATTGTGATTTTTGTACCAACTTTCGTTCGAATCGGTCCATTTATTCGTCAGTTATCGTCTCCACAGACTCACTGACACACACACACATACACACACACAGACATCACCTCAAAAATGTTTTATTCGTGATCAGGGATACTTGAAACGTGCTGTTCCGTCGAAAACTCGAATTCGAATGCTTGTCCCCGTCACAATACTTTCCTTATACATTATGTATATAAGGAAAGTAGCTAGTCTGAAATGGGCGTTCCTAAACATAAGGAAGCCATACAATTTCGTATTTCTTTTTAAACAGCTTGAACTCGGAGCATTTATTTGTGGATATATTAGTTTTCATTTTGCAAACAGATCCTGCACGTCAATCTGCTCATCAACACAGTAAAGGTAGAGACGTTATAGTAAAATAATTTTGGCAGTCGGTAATTGAACCATTCGTCTAATTAGCGGCCAAAGCGTGAAACATTTAGCTGCCATACCACGTTATTCTGACGCATGACAAGGGATGATTATGCTCATAATAACTACTAAAAATAATGAAAATTTCTTTGAGTTAAAAGTACTTACAAATCATTTAGTAATTCGTAATAGAGAAAATATATAATTTATAATTTTCCGCATTTTATATAAAAAGTTGTATACTCACCACAGTTTATCGTTCTGTAAATTATATCATTTGCTTCTAAAGAAATTAGTATATGCAAATGGACTTTTTTGCAACACATTTTAAAGTAATTATATTTTATAAATGTTTTTATTTTGCAAACGTTCCAAATACGGTGGGGCTTTCTTTATTCAAATCACACCTAAAATCCAAACTCCGCTTAAGTTCACCGATTGTAAAATCATCATACGAAATTTTATCAAATGCTATTATCCGGTTACAGAGATATCTCACCCACAAAACCGCAGACAGGCAAACACAATGGCATCAGTGAAAATCGTATTTAAGAATGCTCAAAACCGATAGATCCTGTGAATTTGATATTCTAATTTTTGTCACTGTCACAATACTTTCATTTTAAATAAACCATATGTATACTGTAGACATATCAAGTATGATTGCAGCGATTATAGCAAAATTAATTAATGCATTATACGTTTTGACGAATCCTAGTGAATAGGTTAAACTTCAGTAGTCATGTTTGTTTACATATGTTAGGTACAAATTTTAAATTTTCTAAAGCTGTTTTCTTTTTTCGATTTTGTTTACTTTTCCTATAGGGACAGTATAACACATAAGGACATTATTGTGACAAGCATACCCGAACTCCAATAGAACGTTTTTGAAGTGATGTGTGGGTGTGTGTATTTTAGTAAATGTATGTATATGTAGTTTAGTGTGTATGTGTTTGCCTGAGTCTGTGGAAGCGATAAATCATGTACCGATGAAGCAATAACGAAAAAAAAAATTATGGCAATCAGTGAACACTGGAACCCTAATGATTTTAAATTTGATCGAATGTTCGTAAGACACCCCCCCCCCCCCCCCAATTTTCAAATTATACTTTTGAAACACTATTAAGATATCAGAATCGACAGTAATTTTAAATAATAATTTCTTCGTAATTCATCATTAAAAATCAAATGGTACCAACTTTGGAATGCTAGTAGGCCGAATAGTTCTCAACAAAATATGGCAATTTATCTGATAAATTTTTCAAAAAAGTTTCAGAAATAACAAATAAACAGAAAATATCCTTAAATAGATTGATCTTGGCGATATATTTAGCGAAATAGCACTAACTTTGCGATTATACGAAAATGACGCCAACTGGAAGAAATGACGCTTAGTTCATGACAGTGACCCCCAAATTAATGAAAATTTAATATTTTGTAATGATTAAAATCGTTTACAATGAACTATATTGCTCAGCGGATGCTAACAATATTTTTGATTGTCAAGTTAGATTTGCGCGAAATATAAATTAATTGAATACTTGGAAATAGTTTTATACATTTTCCTCCAAAAAAGCGTCAAATGCTGATGGTCATTTAATTCATCATTAAAAAACAATGTGCCATGGATATTAAGTTATCATTAGTTTGTCAAAAATCATTAGTTTGTAAAATTAATTATTATGTTATGTGTTATGTAGGGATAGTCATCTGCTGCCCACATAGGGTTTTTAACTTTCTCATATGAAGTACAGAGAAATTATTATTTTCAAGAAAATTTTCGATTTAGAGATTTTTTGATGCCGATATAGGTTTGAGGATCTTCCTAAAATGAGGACACGTTTTGATTATTTTTAGAATGTTGTTCATCTATATTATACCTGTCTGTGTTCGATTTCTTGTGTTATACGATATGTGCTACAAATATTAGTTGATTTTTACGAAACTTTGTATTCGTCTTTGTTATACTAAAATCTAGAACCAGATAGAATTTTTTGAACTTCGAATGAAAACTTCGAAATATAATACAGGTAGTATGACATGGCAGCATAGGACAAAATTTGACACAACCATACATAAAAGGGTTTATGTAGGGTTCATTGATCACGAAACTAAATGATTTCAATGAATTTAGGGAAAATTTACCATTCGTGACACCATTTTGTATTCGAGAGGCGATTAGCCCCTCTTGGGGGACAAGTATAACCCTGGGAGGAGGGGAATTATCAGTATTGATGTCAATAGGAAGATTTTTTCAATCCCTTTTAAATGAAAGATAACATGCTATAATTATGATCCATAGAACCAACGATACATATTTTTCAAATATTTTTTTTGCAAAATTTGTAAAAATATAAAATAAAAATAAATAAATTAATAAAATCTCAGGCTACTTAAAAATGGATTATTGTATGAGAAGTTGGAGAGTAAAGTCACACTCTAGTTAAATTTTATTTGAGAGCACTGAGTGTAAAATTAGGACTAAGTGATTTTTTATAATGTGAATTTCCCGCATATTTATATAAATCTACTGCCTTATTTCACAGGCATTTAAATTGCATATCAATCCTATAACGAAAACACTACTTCCCTGTAAGTAATGATAATTGCTTGAATCACCAATCACTTAAAAAATGACGAAGATTAATTTGACAATCTACTGGCACCAGCCGACTAGACAAATAAAAGCCAAATTACGAAATAGCATTTTTCTGGATAAAGTATAAATCCAATGAGACGCACTACATCCACTAAACTAATATGACAAGATAAACGCCCCGATGCTTGTAAAGGCTGAAAGTAAAGAAGCAGAGAACACAAAAAGTCATGTATTTGAAAGTTTCATCACTCCCTATTGTTACTTACTTAAGCATTAACGAGGGGTGACATGAGTAATCGCAATTTTTCCAAATTTTTAGTATCGGAAGTAATAGCTTTGTTTCGAAAATGACAAGGGGATGACGCTAGCATTAAATATTCTTCTCAGTTCTCAAGTTTACTGGTTATTAGGATTCTGCAATCAAATTTTGAAGTGTCTCCGACGAAAGACGCAAAATTGGATGCTATAAAATAAAATATTTTAAAATATATTTAAAGGAATGTCACATGTTTATGCACATTCAATAATGAGATACACCATGGCAGAACAAAATAATAATAAAAACGATTATTCATATACTAAGGATAAAATTAACAACAGTGTTAATATTAATAACAAAAATAGTAATAGTGATAGTAAAAATAATAATAATAATAATAAGAAGAAGAAGATATGTAGATAAGGTATCTTATTGTCACAAATAAGATGACTCTGGAGGCATCTAAGGGAAAGCCATGGAGCGTCCTCGGCAAGCACATTTCAGGCATTCCAGCGGCTCCTCGGCCAGGTTCAGATTTCTGACTGGTCATGGCTGTTTCAGGGCTCATCTCCATCGAATTGGAATTGATGCTTCCTCGATTGTATTGTATGTGACCTAGGCCAGCCTATGTCTGGAAAACATTTGGACGAGTACCCTGCACTACTGACTTTTAACTCAGTCATTGAGAAATAATGGAGAGCTCGCTGTCTAATGGCCTAGAGGCCAAACGACGGGCATTTGTTAACAACAATATCACAAATAATAAAAAATCTGATGTGGGCAGTACATGACTTTCCTTATGCAATGCAATAAATTTACCACTTCTACAGTAAAGAAAAAATACATTTTTCTTATAGTAGATTCTTATATTCTTTCCAAGATGTAGAATATTCGTCAATTCGTCGCCACTTTCATTGATTTAGCGTTATTTTAATCCATTTGGCGAGATTTTCGTCAATTTGGCAACATTTAAAAAAAATTGCTAAGTTGGCGACATTCCGCCAAATTAGTCGCCAAAACCTTGCCAAGAGTTATGGACGAAGAAATAAGTTGTTCTTATAGAAGATAAATGACTATTGACGTTCAAATACAAAAGTATTACTCAATATATTTTTTCACATGAATGGAATTATCAAGATCAACGAGAATAATGCCACCAAATTTATCGTATGATATTACATATGACAAGTGAACATGTTTCTCAACAGTTAATATATTTTTTTTAATTTTGGGGATTTTTTGTTAAATTAATTTGAAAAATGTGCAATATCTCGATAACAATTTCTGCTAGCGTTCTAAAATTTATGCCAATGGTTTTCTAAGGAGAAATTACAAAAGAAATGTCTATTTACGTAACTATATTAAAGGTTTTGATTTTTTGATAATTTTTCTAAATTTTATTCAAAAATTTAAGGAGTTCTGAACATTCGTTTGTATTTAAAAACAACAGGCTTCCAGTATTAACGGATTGTGATTTTTGTACCAAATTTCATTCGAATCACTCCATTCGTTCGTGAGATATCGTCTCTAGAGACTCACACATACACCTATATATACACACACAGAGCGAGAGAGAGACATCATCTCAAAAATGTTCGATTCGTGATCAGAGATGCTTAAAACGTGATCTCCTGTCGAAACCTCGAATTCGAATTTTTAACCCCGTCACAATACTTTCCTTATACATTATACTATGTATTTAAGGAAAGTATAAACCTTATACGCTAATAAATAAATTGACATCACGTCTGATTTCAATTAGCAGAAACAACAAGCACACAACTATAATAGAAGGCCTTTATGTCACTTCTTATAAGACGTACAAAATTTAAAATTAAATTTAAATTTAAATTTTGTACGTCTTATAAGAAGTAAGACCTTCTATTATAGTTGTGTGCTTGTTGTTTCTGCTTATACGCTAAGTTCATCATAATCATATTCACACTTTTTAATACTACTAGTAAGGCTTTCGGGCATTCTACTCATAAGTAATTCAAAAAACGGTTTATGCTTGGTATATCTTCTATAATAAAATAAATTGAACACAAAAAAAATAAATTGAACTACAGCCGCAGAACTCGACATGTATGTGTCATTTCAGGAAATATGCAAATGATTAGAATTTAGGAGCAAAGAAACATTTTATTAAGAAATGGTGGCAACAAGATGATATGTTAGTAAATGCTAAATCCTTCCCTGACAGCTATGCAAGCCGATATTCTGTGCAGCTTAGAGTCCATTAAATTGTGTATGCCCCTCTGCAGAAGATTCTAACACAAATATTGCAACTGGACAGCTAATTCTGTGATATTCTGTAAACGCTTCAATTGCCGTCCCAGCATATTCCAGACGTGTTCTACTGGTGATAGGCCTGGGGACATGTCTGGCCATAGGAGGTTATTAAATTCTTGAAGGCATTGTTGAGAAAGCCTATGTGGTCGAGTGTCGTCTTCTTGACAAATTAAATCTGGGCGGCTTGAAAACATAAGCAGAATTATCGACTGTAGAATATCGTCGACCTACAAGTGAAACATTGCAGCACAACTATAGAAGAGTGGCAGGAGAAAGACTGTCGCACGCGATAGCCCCCAAAACTGTCACACTACACTTGATAGCCGTGTGCCGCTCGACAACAAATGGAACGTGGCAGGTCTTCTTCCACACACGTATGCGGCGCTCATAGGCACTGAGAGAGAAGTGAGATTCATCGCTAAAAACAACATGCCTCCAATCGCACACTGTCCAATCAGCCAGAGCTGGGCAAAAATCCAGATGACTCTGTCTATCTTAAAGGGCCAGTGGTAGGCGGCTTAATGGACGTCGACTAATTCCACCTTCTGCCAGTCGTCTCCGAATAGTATCCCGTGATACAGGATATGGGCAAATATCTTGGAAGGGCTAATAACGACTTCATTAGTGTGGACGTGGCTCCTCTCTTGACTGTAAGATCCTCTCAAACAGTTTTCTGTCTGGAGTTTCTTAAGCCTCGGCGATGATTGCATGTGCCTTCTCTGATCCACTATTACCAACACTGTCATATTGCTTCGACTAAGATGGCGACAGATACGTCTATTGGACTAAGCAGGTTTCCTTATGTCTATGATGCAATTTTTCTCTAAATTCGACAATTTTTCTTAACGGCGCCGAGTACATTTCAACAGCATCTTTGTACATAACTTGCAAAGCAGAAAATTCAGTTCCAATTGCCCATGAAAGACGTCAGAAGTCGCTGTAGTAAATGGTGCAAGAAGTGTCTATCTCATGAACTATGAATGAACCTGATAACATCATTGGCGCTGACAGTTTGATTGTTTAAATAACTCTTAAATGGACATTTGCATGCCAAGTCAAGAGGCTGTAGCTCAATTTTTCATGGGTGCATATATTTTTTGCAACATACTATATTTTTGATTTTTAACCATGGAAATAAAATCCGATCCGCCATTGGTTCAATTATTAGTCAACAGCTCCCCGAATGAATACAGTTATCCATTCCCAATCATGTAGTCACTTTGAAATAATAAATTATATGTAAAATACTTTTTCATATAGTTATTGGTTGTATCTTCATGATCATTTCCAAGTATCTGAAAAGAAAATTTTTGAAACAATAAAATTATTTTACTAGTTTTATTTAGACAAAAATACCCATTTCTTTCCAATTTCTGATCGACATACGCATCATTAATGAAGTTTTAATTATTCAATTCTATATGAATACTTCAAGTGATGACATATATACGCACAGACATGATTCAAAAACATTTTGATGCTTGCTCAAGTTTGTTGAAAATTTCAAATTTGTACTTGTATAAAATGTGATCACATTACAACACCTTTCCTTCATTTATAGTAAAAAAAATTCCCTTTTATTGTGTAAAAAATCGTAAGACTTCTGTTGTTTCCATGATATATCTATTTTTCCACGAAGAGTTGCACTGTTTATAGTTTTACAATTTTCAATAAATCATGCTCTGTTCCTTTTATTATTACCCAGACTATCCATCCAACCCAAAGAATGTAGAATAGTTGCAAGGTTCTAATGTTTGTATATTTTCCCACGTACAAAATTTTATTAAGGAAATAAATATGCTATTTTCTCAATGCCAGGGTATTCACCCATTTTTAGCTACCGAATCGTGAACCATTTTGCTGTCACAAAACGTTGCCGTGGTGCATCACGGGGTGTGAAAAGCCCAGACCACACGACTGACCCGAAGGCTTACAGTAGCTGTTTGTGTGGCCGGGCTTCAAGGGGTGTGGTGATATTAAACCCCAAACGGACACATTAGCATCCATGCCCGCAGGTGTAATTCGAACCAACAACTCCGCAGTCGGGGTCAGACCGGGTTCGATTCAAGCCACTGCCATAACTGCCGCCGTGTTCACGCGGAGTACGATCACGTTAAACATGTGGGTCCGTAAGTCCTTCCGAGAGGTTGGTGGTAGGGGAAGGAGGGTACGGTCCTTGTGGATGCCTCCCTCACTGGGTTCTGGTCTAAATTGGGTGGCACTTCCCGACCGTCCAAACAGTTACCTTACACCTTTCTGGTAGGTCGGACGGTCTGGGTTTCAACAACAACAGCAGTCGGGGTCAGCACGGGCAAACGCCTGCGATATACCTCTCTGCTACCGAACAAAATGGTTGTATTAGCCGTAAACATTAGATAGAATGTTTCTCAGATCTCCTCCTTTTACGTGGATGAAATTATTTTCTACTTACATATTCCACCAAGTCCTTAAACATTTTTTTCTTTTCCTTCTGATGTTTTCCCATCTCCCAAACACCTAATGTCTTCACATAAAAATAAAGTACAGTATGGATTTTTCAGGATCAATATCTCCATACACTTTCCCCATGGTGCAGAAATGTTGTTCTAAAGTCATTAATACGATCGGTTTTTGCACCTTTCGAGTCATTAAGTAACGTCTGCAATCAAGACATGGATCTATTGTCAATAATCTCATTTGGTGAGTTTTGTATTTGCAATATACCAAGTGATGGTTTAAATTTTCTGGTACTAAAAATCACTTACATTATATTTTTCAATAATGCATACTAAATTTACATATAGTTATTTTTAACGTCTTTATATATATAAAAATTGAAAGATTTTAATCGAAAATTATGCATAAACTACTGCATGTACAAAAAACCCATCTCTTACAAATGATTAACTATAGACCAAGACTAAGGATAAAGATAGAAGGAAACGTATCACTACAATGGAAAGGGGGATGAGAAGAATATTAGGATACAAAAATCACAATTAAAAGTATATAAATATAAAAAAAGGAAAAAGAAAACACGGCAAAAATGAGAAAAGGCAATAATAATTAGCTCAAGATAAAAGATTAAGACTTAGAAAACAATCAATTGAAACTACACAAAAAATGGCGGTTAGTTCGAAATTGCATTCTCATCAGGACAGCCATACAATTCGAATTAAAACCGATAGAATAGCCAGTTTCTGACAATAGCGATAGTATTTAACTATAGACACCATTGGAACTGTCTACTGGCTAGTGGAAGGAGAAAAATAAATCAATTGAATTACAAATCTGAAAAATAATACCTCTTCGAACAGAAATATGAACTCACAAGCATTGCACCACGTGTAAGATAAACTAGTGACTGAGCATTTCACCTCACTTCGTCAATGCGAGTGGGCACCGGAATGAATACATTTGAACGATACATAATATGTATGGAGATTTTCAAAAGTAGTAATCAGTGTAGGACTCAGGACAAGTGGAAAATAGTCATTCGAAAATAGTAAACAGTATTAGACTCAGGCTAAGTGGTAAGTGAGGTGATAAGAATGGGTGAATTCTCAAATATGAGTTAACCAATCAAAGATAAATAATGCATGTGTAAAATTATTACGTGGTATATTTGAAATTATTAATAATATTATTTGCAAATACTTCCGGATATTGGTAATTTTGATAAATGTGTTTAAGATTATTGATGTGGAGAAAGTGAAACCGAGGATCAGAAAGTCGATGTATTCAAAATAGCTGGTTTAAAATGATGTTTCTAAACAATTGAATAGAATTACAAGATTGATATGGTAGCAGCTTTATGATAGTGAAGTTGTAAGAATCTTTTTTATCATATAGATTGGTGATTACATGATTATTGAGGGTATCTAAATTTACGTCTAAAAAATTAACAGTTTGACTAACGCTAGACTCATTAGGAATTAATTCTAGGTTAGAAGGGTAAAAATCAATATTAATGGGATAGGAATCATCAATGATAATACAAATTAAGTCGTCAACTTATCTATATATAATATATGAATTAGAGTTAAAATGGCATTCATAATAATAAAGATATAAGTTAGCGAGAATACTACTACTACAGCCACCTTGTGGTACACCAGATGTTTGTAAATAAATGTTATCACCTTGGATAATATAATTGTTGTATAACACAAAGTGCAAGAGGATAGGAAAATTTTTGACATTAAAAGCAACATGATTGGAAGATATATAGTCATGATAAAGAGAGATAATAACTTTATATAAATCTTTAATGACAATATTATTAAATAGGTCTTTAAAATCAAAGGTTTGGAAACCAAGAATTTGTGAAAACTTGCTAAGGTGATTAACTAAATCAAAACTATTGTTCAAAATAAAATATCCTGAATTCCTGAATTTAAGAGATTCAATTATTCTATTTAAACAGTTAAGCACAAGTACTTACTAGCTGTAGTGGTAAAGGTATTATGTCCACAAGTGACTGTTCTAAAACTGAGAGGTGATTTGTGGAATTTAGGAACCAAAGTAACATAAGGAAATTTAGAAAACTTACAATTAATATTTAATTGTGTATATAATTTTAGCATTTTAGTTTTAATTTTGATAGATTGATTATTAATGGGTTTAAAAATTTGATTATTTTTTAAGTAATTCTGTAACAGAGAAACAAAACATATTTTACAAATGATGGCATAATTATTAGAAGCTTTATCTACATAAGTTATGACAAAATGTTGTTGTAGTTCTTTAATAGCAGATAGGAGTTGTTTATAAGGCTACCTAGGCTTCGTTAATTTAATGTTTATAATATAACATTTTTAAGTAGATGTAAGGTAGTATACTTCCATAGATTGAATGCTTCAATAGGAATAGAATGTGAACAAGCAAGTTGATATATGAATTTATCAAAATCAAATGATAGAAACTGAAGAAGTTGTTTAGGGTAATGGCAGAATGGAATGCATAATTTAGACCCTTTATTCATAATGTCCCTAAGTATATCATCCTGAACTATACTGAGTTCCCCAGTAATAATGTGTCCATGAGAGGAGTTGACATAAGGGGCAAGATTTTGATTGCTGCATACAAATGATGTAAGATCATCGGAGTTTAATGTCCTGGAAACTTCATTGTAATTGTAAATAGTTCTACCAATTGGTAAATTATATTTGAATGATTTTTGTATTTTGATATCATTTACTGGTAACAAGTGCTGATGTTTTGTAAATAAATTATTGGAGTTAAGAGAATTAAGAATAGGGTGTTTAAAAGAAATTACACAGTAAGCTATTTTAGTATGTGGATTTGGTGAATGGAGTAGGTGGTAATTTAAGAAATTTGTACGTGAAAGAAGCAAATCATAAAATAAATGTTTAAAATGCTCATGAGTTAATTTTAATTTTAAAAAATTAGTATAAACAATACTTAATTTGCTTTTTCTGACTTTATATAACCAAGTTCTAACACGTAAAAAATTGAAAGTTTGAGAATAATTATATTGTAATTTCAAAATGTCTGCATTGTAATCAGTAGTTTTACTTACGTTACTTTTTCCTTTGCCACGCTTATATCGCTTTTTACTAGGAGTTGATGACTTTGAATACTGAAAAAGATGTTTATATACTGAAGATTTATTAGAATTGTATTCAAAACTATTGTTAACAACATTATTATCATTATAAATTTGATTTAAGCCATAGGGAAGAGAGTTTTATATTTTTTAATGTAATAATTTTCAAATACTAATCTATCAGTGACTGAAATTTTAATATCTAAAATATCAAGGGATACATTTTTAAATCCGTGTGTAGCAAAGTGCTGATATTCAAAGTGATTTTCAATAGGGAGATCATTAAAGACTTTATGGTCAAATTTTTTAATATGATCCCTATGGACATTAATTCTCAGATGTAAAGGGTTGCTGGTTTGACCAATATAGGATAAGTTACAAATAGTACAATTAAGTTTGTATATGCAATTAAAAACTTTGCAGAATTTTTGTGAAGTGGAATTATTATTAATTTGTAATGGGTCAGCATAAGGACAAGTTTTGCACCTAAGATTATTGCATCTATTGAAGGAATATGATTTAGATTAAGAGTAGGTATGGTATTCTTCCAAATCGTCTATAACGCTTAATTGGTCAATGTTTGTCGATCTATAATTATCCCAAATCATAATAATAATAGACCGGACACAAGGTAATGAATAAAATTTACATCACGAATTTTAATTAAAATTCTCAATATAAACCCCTTCAAAAACTATTTTGTCAGGTACGAATTTCAAATTATAACTAATACCATAAAGAATTGAAACGAAATTTCGGAGAGTAACAAAACAAGCATAGTAGATAAGATCTAAATGAGATTTTCATACGAAATATTCATAAATAAGCGAAGTGTGGACAAATAATCATATTCATCCGGAATGGAAGATACAAACAATGTATCCGAATGCAAAACCGTTAATACGTATGTGTCTGACTGAATCCCTACAACTGCAGGCAAAAGAGGGCCACATATAGTGGAAATACATGTCTAGATTAAAATGTAAAAATAAGCAATAAAAGATATTGACGTCTGTGTTAACTAAAAGATACAGAAATAAATAACACAAAAAACACAATAAACTCTAATGCCTGCCGAGAGATGTCAGCACTATACACACACATATATAACGAGTTCAAGAATCGAGAGTGAAATCTACCAAAAAGAGCAATAACCCGCAGAAAAAATCATAAAAGCGATGAGAGAACTCAAACCAAAATACTCCATAATGCGAAATGTGAAGACATACCAAAATCAATCAATTGAAGGAATAAAAAGGTTAGATAAATAAAAACAATATCCATAGAGGACCATATTAAGAGATAGATGGGCTTATATATATATATATATATATATATATATATATATACATATATATATATATATATATATTTGTATATATATATATATATATATATATATATATATATATATATATATATTAACACTTTACAACATAGTTGAAAGTGTCTATGACTTTCGTCATTCTGTCTGTCATGTCTGCTTATTCGTAACATTCATAAGAATGACTTTATCGAAGTAGCATTTAAGTATGTAGTTGAAGCGGTCTATGAGGTGTTTGGGAATGGAGATGAACAATACGGAGGCATCGACTTCGAGAGTCCGAGACACTTCTTGAACCCCCAATAATTTTTCAAGTTGGCTCCTATGGAATAATATCATCCAATAAGTTTCGGATTTAATGTGGGTTAAAGAAATGGAACGCATTGAACCCTATGGGACATAATTTATCAAACACTTTTCAAGCGGAGTTAAATTTCATACATTATTTCGAAAATTTTAGAAAATATTTAAATTATAACATAAAAGGTGTGAGAAAATTTTCAGCAAAATATATTTTGTAGCTTTTCACATGAAACTTGAAATAATAATTACACCCATATTAGATGGGCGCGGTAGCCCAGTGGTTAGCGCGCGGGAATAGCACTCGGTAGGCCCGGGTTCGATTCCCGCCACTGCCAAAACTACCGCCGTGTTCACGAGGAGTACGATCACGTTAAACATGTGGGTCCGTAAGTCCTTCCGAGAGGTTTGTGGTAGGGGAAGGAGGGTACGGTCCCTGTGGATGCCTCCCCCACTCGGTTCCGATCTAAATTGGGTGGCACTTCCCGGTCGTCCAATCAGTTACCTTACACCTTTCTGGTAGGTCGGACGGTCTGGATCTCAACAACACCCATATTAGATAAATAGATCACGTGAGTCATTGCAAAATAAAATACAGCTTCCATTTTTTCCGCTGTATGTTTTCCGTAGACTTTTACAGAGCGTTTAAGTTTATATTTAGTGCTTCAGCCATCATAAAACCGTTTTATTTTTTGTATATTATTTGTGTTTCTAAATTATGTGTCATCATAATAGCAATTTTTTTAATTTTAATTGATCTCTAAACTTTCTTTATACTTACACCGAGGCCAATTTTAAGGAAAAACTATGTCATACAGAATGTAAACAAATCAAGCTACTGCAAAGTGACTTGTTGAACTCCTGAATATTTTCCACGCAAAATTATTTAGCTCTGGAGTCAAAATGTAAATGATATGAATGAAATATTCATTAATTTTTTGTAATGAGACTCAGACAATTAATGAAATGAAATTGTTTGTTATAGAAGAACTAATTCAACATTATATAAGAAAACGATATAGTTTCTATAATAATGATATGTTATAATTGTAATTTAATATTAACTGCAGTAGCATCGTAAACACTTCGCAAATTAGACGATGTCATTTGAGTACAGTTTATTTTGCGTAACTAGCATTGTCTTTTTCGATGAAATTTTAAGATTAGTTCTGTCGATGCCAATTTTTGAAGCAACTTCAAATGTAAATAAAATTGCATTTCAGTAGGAAAGTTTTTCATAATCAATGTTTTATGCATGATTGATCTTTCTTGCTTTATTATATTAAATGTTTTTGCACAGATAGTTTGGAATAAATTCCTCTTTTATTATTTCTATTGAATTGCCATTGTTTCAGTAGTGTAAAATACTTTTGCAGCATATTAACATGCTTTACAAGTTATAACATGCAAGGTATAACAAGCTTTACAAGTTAATATTGCTATTATATAAAGGTAAGGGTTTTCTGACCTTAGTGACTTTTTTGGCGACCTTGATTTCAAATTTCATGAAATATTGCCAACTTGTCGACTTTTAGTGTATTGCATTATCGAATTTTCTCCATAACTTTCAATGTGTGATGAGCCTGCTTTAAATATATTTTATTTATTTATTTTATTTATAATTATTTTAGAGTATATAAGTTATAATTTAGTAGAACAGAATTGACGTAATATGAGTCAAAGTAAATTGTGCTGAATATTACTTAAATAAAAAATTTCCGTTTTACTGTACCTAACATATATTTTGTGATGTGGTAAAATACCATATTGTTATTAGCTGTATTGTATTCTTGTTTATGCCTATTGGTGCCTTCAAATGAAAGTATTAGTTATTCCGAAACTCAGACACACTTTTGTATTTTGAGAGTACTCCCACGATTTAGATTATACGCCGTAACTATAATATCATTGAATAGCTGTAAAGCTTTATCAGTGGAAATAATCAACTTTATAAATTTTCCATATTTCATACAAATATAAACATTTTCGATTATCATCTCTCAGCATAAGTTGTGGCGTAATTAAATTTAATTAAATTAATTACTCTTTGATTATGTTTTGTTTTGATTGTATTGTAATATTTTCTTTGAAAGATTTTAGACAAATGAGTGATAATTATGTACATTGCATTTATTCCGAGAAAACGCATCAAATTTAGCTTTACAGCGAGAGTCAACTTACCTAATCTGAAAAGTAAATCATTGGCCATCGACTACAATATTTATCTTTTAAATTATAATATTTATTTAGTTAGCACTCAAAAACAACATCTAAAAATAGTACTTTATATAACAATAACTAATTTAATCTCTTTTGAGGGAGACCTAGGAAGAGATGCGAGACCAGCAATATTTATTGAAATATCAAAAAAGATCTGCGTTCGACCTGCTTATCATACTATCTGGCCTTGTGTGCTGTTACCTTATGTGCATTTAAACTTCACTAAACATCACTGGCTTTGTATTGGGGCACATAATACGCATTAAGTGGAGTTTATTTCTATATCACAATTCTTTTACTTTTCGTCACAGCGTACATTTCATCTTCCTCCCAATTCGAGGTTTTGTCAAACCATTGTCTTTCAACTATTGTATTTCAAACTATTGTCTTTCTTTCGTTAGGTAATTTAAATTTAAATTTTATCTTCCTTCAGGGAAACACGCCTTCTTTGTATTTGATTGGCCTTTCTATTTATGATAGCTAAGAACCAGGGCTGATTGGACCCCTTTTTGATGTTGCTTGTTCAAATCTTGCCCCAAAGCATAGGTTACGCCCATATATAGACATCGTGACTTTCCCATCTCATGATGTCATCGCCAATTTGTGAATTTATGGGTCGTAAACTTCGTTCAACTGAATTGCTAAACCTGGTGCCAACACGTCTGACTCATTTGTTCAGCTTTTTGTCACCATAGCGTATTACTTGAAATATATATATATTGCATTATTTGGTCTCACATATGTCACTGATCCAAGTGACAAAAATATGATTTTTTAATTTTTAAATGTAATATAAATTGACACAAACTTTATTCATATTTTAAGAAAAATATAAGAATTGACACAATATTCATTTTTCCGTATTTTTAGTGTCACAAATAAAGTATCTAAGTTATTTAATAGAGCTAGATAATGAAATACTTCTGGCCTCCAGAAATGTTTTAAATTCTACTAGAAATGCAGTAATTAATGAAAATTTTAGCAAATTCGGAATGAAAATATCAAGTCAGTTAACTTAGCACTGATCGGGAAGATATACAATCTTCAGAAAGCGTTTTATAAAATATGATTAAATTCCAAACATTGGAATGCTATAGAGATTTTTAAAATCAACGGTATCACAAAATGGAAACCCAAAACATTATGCACTTTTAAATAATTAAATTTTTTCAGTATGTTTTATTGAATTGTTCACTGGAACAATTGTGGTTCAACACTGTGTGGTGGAACAACACTGGTTCAATTGAACACCAAATTTCAGACCTCTGTCTGACTTTAGAGTGAGAATTTCTCCTTTCATCGTCGAATTGAACAGTTCAGTGTGTATTACAATTTAGTGTGAATAACACAGTGTTATTCTCCCAAGCAGCAGTTTTGTATTCTGTGGTTCGATGTATACTACCCCTAAAATACCAAATATTAAAACAAAAATGTTATTCCTTTTATCATCATAAGATGTATTTTGTTCCGTTTAATTGTAGGAGGTATCCTGTCAGTTTTATCATACTGCGAATTACATTTATCAATCATTTCATATTTAGAATATTTTGGAGTAAAGTACCCCCTCAAATAAACATTTTAAAAAATTTAAAATTTCCCGACAGTTTTGTAGAACAATTGACCCGTGAATCAAATTTCAAGTATTAATCTCATTGAAGACGTTTCCTATTTATTTTGCAAATCGAACATTTTTATGTATGACATCCTGAATACAACAAATATTGAAGAACCGAAATTTACTTCCTTTTTACTATCAAACAATCTACACTTGAACCAAATTTTAAGAATTTATCTTATTTCAAAGTTTCTTTAATTATCATTTCACATTTCAAAAGTTTTGGTATAGAGCACCCCCATAAATGAACATTTGTTGAAAAATTCATTTTTTTTTTCAGAGGATTTAATAGAACAATTGACCAGGCTAACAAATTTCAAGTATCTGTATCAATTAACAGAAAACGTTATCATTTATTTGGCAAATCAATCCTTTTTATATGCGTTACCCCCAAAATAGCAAATATTGGTAAATTAAAATTGGTTACATTATTCCTTCCGAACTACCTATTAATACCCCAAATTTAAATTATCTTAAATTTTGTGTAAAATTGAAATTCACACTTTTCTCAAACTATCTATCCTCTATTATCCTCTATTACCCACTATCTACCCTCTATTACCCACTATCTACCCTTTCTCTAAGTATATGTCATGTTGTGAAGGATGTTTATTCTATCATTTCCCATTTAGAACGTTTTGGTGTGGAGCACCTTTTCTATTAAATATTAAAAAAAGCTATATTACCCGATGATTTAACTAACTTTGACCCGTGTAAAAATACAAGCCTCTACATCACTTAAAATTTTGTACTTCTCATTTATTCAGCAAATCGAACGTTTTGTTGTTCGGCACTCCTAATATAGCAAATATTGAAAAACTGAAATTGCACACTTTCTTCCTATCGAAATATCAACTTATACACAAAAATCAAAGTATTTATCTCATTACAAAGTATGTTTTTCTGTCATTTCACCTATTGAACGTTTTGGAGTATGGCACCCCTCTACAGAAGAATTTTAAAAATTCGAATTTTTCAGAGAGTTTTATGGAGCGTTTGAACTATGTATAAAGTTTCTATAAATACAGTAAAGTTCCTATATGCCGTGTAAAGTTTCTTTATATATGGTAACTGTCTAAAAAGGAGGGACAGACACGTATATATAGACACTTGACAGTTTGCATGTATATAGATATGCATTATTCGATTCGCTATGGTTTAAATTATATGGCCGGCAATAGCTCTTCTTAAACATAAACAATTTTTTCTGAAATTTTAGAGTTTAGTGTATATCAAACACTCATTGCAGGTACATTTTTCAGAAATTGCAAAAAGGAAGTAGGCATGTAACTATTGCACTATATCTAAAATGGTTCTATGAATTCTAACGTATCGTGCAGGAAAATTTAAATTCCTGAATTATTTTCTTGAATTCCATGAAAAGTCCTGTTTTCATTCTATAAAATTCAATTATCATTTGTTTTATATTGAGCCATACAAAAACCTAGTTTAAAAATATGATTTTTGTTGATGTCATATAGCATTTTTCAACATGCGAAACTCTGAAAACTGGAAGATTTTTATTTCAAAATTACTAAAAAGTACAGAAAATATAATATTCAACAGTATTTTGATAGTCAGTCATATACTCTGCTTTACAAATATATATATATATATATGTATATATATATATATATATATATATATATATATACATTAAAACACAAAATTCAATTATATATTTCATTAATAGTTAGATATTTTCGAATTATGATTAAAAAAAATTAATATAGGAAACGAATTTTTTATAAAAATTTTCATGTAGTATTGCATAATAGAAAGGCATCCTGGGTCGTCTTCTTGAGCAGGCAATTTTGATATTTCGTACAAACTACTGTTTTACAAGTCTATCGAAAAATTGGCGCAAGGATTCACAATCGACATCAACGCAAAAAGTTTCTTCCACCCCCATTAGTCCAAATGTGAGTACCTCGAAATAAGAAAGCATAGCAACATTAAAAATACTTTCCGAGCGCAAATAAGACACATTTTTATGTACCCGCTTTCTTATCCATTGGTAATGGGTTTTGTATTCAAAACATTTACAGGATTTGTCACAAAACATAATATTCCTAATCCCTCTTATTTTGGAGTTCTATTTCAAATACTATAAGCCCCTTTCCTACGGCATATTATGCTATTGTACATAGGAATGCATTTTGCTTACGAGTGGGACCGCATCAATCCCAAACGAAGACCCTCTTAAAAAGACAAATCATTGACGTACCCTATCCCAAACAGTTTGATCCTCCTTTGCAGGCATTAGTGTCCATGGAAGCCAATACCTGCGAAGGAGGATCGTACTGTCAATGAACGCCAATGCCTGCAAAGGAGGATCAAACTGTCAATGAACGCCAATGCCCGCAAAGGAGGATCGAACTGTTTGGGATTGGTATATCAAATACCAGTCTTTTTGAGAGGTTCTTCGTTTGGTATTGACGTTGCTCCACCCGTAAGCAAAAGGTTAATATGCTTGTATAAATTTTAAGCGCGTAAAATTACATGTATAAGTTTTACATCTTCATGCTCTTCAATTACGTACATAAAGCTGAGCTCCATGAGACCATATTTTTACATTTGAAAATAACTTTGCACTGAATAAAATAAAAATGATATGAACTGATTAAATATATATCAAATGTACAAATTTCTTTACATAAAAATGCTGCTAAATTAGCCTACAAAAATTTATCAGTGGATATAAAGTTTTTTGATGACTGCATTAACCGCCAATATTTTCTTTCTGTAAAGAATTATATCGCAATTAACAAAACTTTACATAAGCTAAATTTTGCTTGTGGCAACATGTAAGGATACACATAAAAATGTAGTTGTAGACTTAAAAGAATTAAACTCTTCATTTGATTCTGCTAATGAGTTATTTTTTTAAGTTAGCAAACTTTGAATAAGACAAATTTTGCCATATTTTTCTGTAAACTATATAAACTGTACAATTATAAATTTCGTTACTGAGACTGTTCTCACAGAGACTGAAAAGGACATTATTTTTACATTCCACGTGTGTCTTTGCAAGATAATATCAATTCGGATATTAGAACACGTAAAATGCCCAAATTTCCCCCAAAACAATGTTGTCAATATTTATAGGTTTATAATGAGTGTAAGTATATTAAACCTCGCGTATCTTCATAACGCATGGCACATGTAATTGAATTGTTAATTCGTATAACAGTGCAATTTCCCTTAAAATCGATTATTTCTTGTGAAAATTCATAAATGTGATATTTCATTTAACAATTTATCCGATAGGGCATTATTTATGCATTATCCATTGAGACAAATACTGCGAAGTAACGGATGATTTTAAATAAAAAAATATGCCTCATTCATCTGATTGGAAACTTCAAGAGAGAAACTTCCCATCTATATTTATCACGACCGAAAAAAATATGGTTCCATAAATTGTTTCTTAACTGTAACTGCATAGATTGACATATTAGAAGGGACGTCCCGCGTCTCTAAGGGCTGCAACCCAACGCTGGGGTAATTGGTGACTACTGAATCTGGGGCACGTCCATTTTTCACTCGAAATGAATAAAGACAAGGGGTTGAAAGTAACAAAAGGACAAAAAAGCGTTTGAAGGATTGAAATCTAAAATAAAATACTAAAACGGTTTGAAAAGAGATCGTTTTTCGAAGTGGGGCAGTTTTGCACAATAGAACCAGATGAATTCATGAAGAAAGACAGAACACAGTGTGATTTCCCGAGTAAATTTAATTCAATCATTTCATTTTTATTAATATAAATAAAACGAAATGATGCTTTTTTCATATTATTCAATATTTTTACGAGAAAAACGTAAGACGTGCTCAACCAGTTAAGATTTTAAAATAAAGAGTTTGCAGCCTACACAGAAAATATACTTTTAAATAAATGAATTTATATTCTTATTTAAAAATACATTGAAATTAACAAAATTATCGAGAAAAAATAAAGAAAAATCGTAAAAGGTGTCTATTCTTTTAAACAACATACTATTTTTGCTTATTATATAAAAAGGAACGTTTGAATAAAGGTTTATAAGTGTATAATGGACATAATTCCTAAAATGCATAATCGGTTTAATTAAACTATTTTAGAAACAAAATGTGAAATGGAATTGAATGAATTCAGCAGGAAATATTTTGATATGAATTTTAACTCCCAACAGTTATCCACATAAGTAAAAATATTTATACTTACTGACAGAACCCAGCTGTACTGATATTCTCAAAGTTAGTATTGCGGTCCCATTGGAAACAACAGCCTCCACATGGCCTGATTTCACACTTATTATACACAAATTAGCATGGAATACCTGCAATATCTGAAAACGTTCTAGTATTTTCAAGAACATTTATAAGATACTTACGATTATTCAATCAAAAGTATTATAGCGAATCATATGATTATCTATAACTACGATGGTGCTAATGTCTTCCAAAAGAAGTCACCTAAAGGATAGTCTACAAAATCACTGCAAGATTCCATCCATTGGTGAATCATTGTCTAGAAAGCAGGTCATGTGGAAATGCGCAATAATCCCCCACCCCTTCCATGTTATCAATCGCATTGCAATACACAAGTGATTTAATGAGGATAATAATAATGATAATAAATAATGTTACTAGTGTTGCGTTATTCAATATAACTAACGTAGGGATTTTGTGGCGGAAAAGAATAACTAAATCTGACGAGCATTCATAGAAAGTCCCAAAATATATCGCATATTCCGCGAAATGATTCATTAAATTCCCACAGTGAAATTTAATGTAACGCTTAGAATTTTAAACTAATTCAATGCAATAATCATAATCGTGACTTTTTAAATTATAAAAAAACATATCTTCCCGAGATCCAAGTAGTCTCAATTTTAGGAAACAGTAAGCAAGGCCAGCAAAATAATTTGTTCAGATTTTTGCATCCTGTTAACCATGAGTTCTAATCATATTAAGCAACCTGAAAATTCCGAGAAAAATGTTTTGTTTGTGTACACACTTAAGGTTTGGCAAAGGTGGAGTGGGTCTCCGTTCCTTTATTTATTTTTATCTTTCCTGTTAAATTTCTGCTTGAAAAGTGTATTTCTAATAGTTCTTAAATACTACATTTATTGATGTTGCACAACCTAATTTTCCAGTTAAAGAGTTTAAAAGCAGGATACACATTAAGCTTCTTTATCGTCACCAAAATGACAGTACAGCAAAAAATATAGCAGCACTCAAAATAAAGTTTACACACAAGCGCTTTCCGCTATGGACTGGAAAATTATGTTCAAAAGTACAGTTGGATAGGAATTCCAGTGCAAGATCTTTCAGGCTGGTAAACGCTGGTCTACGAATCCCTCCGTCATACAGCAACATGTGCAGAAGCATTCATTTCTTCCAATGTTCGGCCTTAACTCAGTTGTCACTCTATGATATCACAAACTCCTCCGCGCTCTTGTAAGGACTGATAGAGGTTGAAAGATTGAAAAACATGGAATAAATGGTCAGATAAACAGCTTATTTAGGTACAGATGCATGCAACTAAATTTTATTTCCCAAGCAAAGTTTTACAAATTGTTGTTAAAAGCAGAACATTTTACTTTAATTATTTTCCGAATTTTAATGATCTGGCAACACCGTACTAGCCATATTTTACCATTCGCTACTAATTCCAACACCATTTTACACTTATAGAGACATATTGTTCTTACTTAAAGTAAGAGTAGTCATGATATTGCATCAAGACAACAAGCTACTTCTATTCAATAGTTATACATTCTTGAAAAACCATTTTGCCATTTAATGGTCAAGCCATCGCATCCTACTATTAATGCTTTTCATTAAAATTGTCCATACGTTGTTTTTAACACATCATGGACTTGTTGTGCCATAAGCTCTCATGTGACTAGCGCTCAAAAAATAAGATTTATTCAATACGAAAACAAATTACACGGCGTTACCTATGTACTAAATAAGCACCCACTACTTATAAAATATTAAATAAGCACCCATTATTTAAGTACCTTTACAATACATTTGAACCCAATTTAGAATGGCTTCGATTCAGAAATTGCAAGCTCCAAATTGTACGCGCTCTCTGCAAAAGTAATAAATAAATATATATAAAAACAAATTAAATTAATGAATGAAAGGAACGATGAGAAGAGAAGACGTGGTTTAAACCTTCCTAGCACAGGCTTTGTGCTTTTTAGGTGGAAATACGCAGTAAAATCCTTCAGTTGGAATTACTTATGTAATCGAATTTTGTTTTTGGTTAAAATGCTATCATATGCAATATAATATTCCCGCTTTCAACTCGTTTGTACATATGCTGTGCATTTTCCAAGTATTCATGTTTTCTTTTTTATTCCTTCTTAATGTATGTCGTCCAAGTAGAAATAATTTATAGATATAATCTATCTATTTCTTCAGAAACATACATATTTTGTGTTTGCTTCGTCAAAATACTTGGACTTAAAAACGAATTTTACGAGGTGAACTTTTCCATTTTTTAGGCTTAGCCCTTGATCCACGTGTATAGCGATATAGCTTGATTTTTTAGGTTTTTCTTCATTCATTTCCAAACCATTGAATTTTGTTGATTTTCTATAACTTGATAACTCGTGTTTTGTATTTTTTTCCATTTGATTTGATGATTTGCTGTTTTATATTTTATTCTGTGGGTGTTTTAGAAAGTTAGGTTTATCGTGTTGCAGCTTCTTAGTTTTCGTTCATTGGATTTTCAAACTACTATTATTATTGAAATCGTTTTATTTATAAGCTGCAGTTGCGCAATAAATGTATTTTGCATTATCATTCCATTTACTTTAAATTTTTTATTTAATCATATTTTCATAGTATCCTTCATATTTTAGTAAGCTACAGTATCTATGAAAATTTATATATATATATATATATATATATATATATATATATATATATCATATAAAAGCCAGTAAACTAATTCAAATAGAATTCCTATGCATATCCACAAAAATCAAAGACACTACTCAGGAAAAGGCGCCAAGCGGCTCTATACTCCGAAGCAGAATGTAATCCAAGAAAAAGAAGAATTAAAGGAACTTGGGATAACCAAATGCTTTGCATTTAATGGTTGGGGAGGATTGCGACTCCCCCTCCCGTTTAAAGCTGCTTTTCCAGCCTAGGCAAACGCTCACGGTACCAATACAAAGCAAAGGTTGGTCCCCATTGCGTGCTAATACGAAGGCACCCGAATACGGAAGAACAAGACCAACCAAACAGAAGGAAACTGGACCAAAAGTGAATCCTGCCCAACTCGCTATCTTATATATGTTCATCTTACGCATGCGTGCAATCTTAGCAGGTACGCATAAACTTTATTTACTTGCAGATTGAAGAAGTAAACTGTCAAAATCTACCTGATCCTTGAAAATCGATCTATAACAATCCTTTATGAAATATAAAGGATAATGTTTATATAAAGCCTCTTTTATGATTTTTATATTGCTATTATTGCAATCTTTTTTAAACGTGTTGTAAATTTGATTTCTCTTGAAGTGTCCGAGTATGATATTTCTGAAAATATTTTTGGTAAGATTTGTTTTCCAATCGATGAGATGATTGATCTTAATTTTATATAATTCTCTTTTGTCATATAACGTTGTATAATGACCATATAATCCATGTTTTTTTATTGAGATGTCCAGAAAATTTACCGCTTCATTTTCTTCTTTACAATTTTCTATTAATTCCAATTCCCTATTATAATTTTCCCTATACAATTTTCTATTAATTAATTAATTCCAATGGGAGGAGCCTGCTCATCAATCTTGGCTGATATTTACCTCACAACATATGAAAAAGGAACCCATATTTTGTCTGAGATACCATATTTCCGGTTTGTTGACGAAGTGCTGTTGGGGTGTTATGAAGCCACCACCAATTTCGATTTCACTTTTTACCCACCGGAATTTCCTTTAATTCTTCTTTTTCTTGGATTATATATATATATATATATATATATATATATATATATATATATATATATATATATATATATATATATAATATCAGATAATGTAAAAAATAGTGTCAAGATGGAAACTTTTTATTTAAAAAAATTCGCCAAGGTGCACATTTCTGGATCCTGAAATACCTGTGTATCAAAGTTCATAGGCTAAAAATACTTAGAAATCACTCAACAAACTGCACAGACACACATCTTCCTTTATGTAAGATAATTTGATAACATCAAACATTCGCTCATTTCGAGTGGTGTGCGATCTTTCTTAAAGAATAAATTACTTTTTAACTATCTTATTTTAATATTCACCAGTACATTCTTGGCCATACATCTCAAGATATGCAGGCTTGTGTAAAGTATTCTATAATTTGCTGCACTAGTGTAAATAAAGGATTTAAAACTTCACAAAATCTAAAACCTCTATCATTTCCAATGTTCTCAACCTCCAAAACATGGTCCCTTTCTGAATGTCGACCAAACATTCCTGTCCTTGGTTAATGCAGTGTCTGCCGACAGTTGAAGAAATGAATGAATCTCGGATATCTTCCCCCACGTATGGAACGCTTGAGAGATCTCTAAAACGGAGATTTGTTGGACCCTTCCGACCTTGTAAGAGGAAGGTGAAAATATCTTATAAGCCTGAAGCCTGCCAATTTTTTTAAAAACTACCCCACGATTGGTAAATGAAATATGAGTACATACATATATCTCAATTTACAGTAATTATAAAAATATAATATAGGTATTATAGAAATCATTAATTGCAAAAAAAAAATGATTATAATTTCATTCCTATGGACGTGTATAGGTTTACCATCTAATATACTCCTAATTAATAATGAAATTTTCAAGAATTTTCATGAATATGCGGAACTTGTAAATGACATCCCAATGATTTCTGGCAGTGGATCATATATAATGCGAATTATGCTGAAAAAAAGAGTTAAAGATTTATATTTGTAACATTATGAAATATATCTCTAAATTTTCTGTATTTAAACTAACTGAACGCATTTCCTCAGCGTATATTAAATATACTCCTACAGTGTGCGAAAAATGCCAATGCCTAAGTCTAGATATAAATTACAAAATGTAATAAATAAAAATAATTAAATTGGAAATAAGAGTTTATTATTATTATTTTTATATTAGATGCAAAAAATTATATCAGCCATTGTGTTACATGCAACAGTACATATTAATCATACACTTTCACTCGAAATGTCCTCGAAACTATACAACGTAGGTATAAATAGTAAGGGACAAAAAATTTTATAAGGGAATTTCAAAATTTATATTTATTTTAAAAAAGCTCATATGGTTTTCGAGTAATCGTCTTGTCAAGTTGAAGTATGAAAATTTTACGCTTTTTAAGTTTGTAATGCTAATATCTTAATGCTTACATCATCATTAAGTGAAAAAAATTTCAAATATAAAAATATAAGAAAAATCCATTTAGTACATTAATGTTTGTAGAGAAATATGCACTCCACAATTAATGAGTAAGCATCCATAAGTCAATATGGATGATCGATAGTTTATATTTTGATTTAATTTCAGGTACTTATAATTTTATAATCAGTTTTTGAATTAAGCTGTATCAAAACCAGTAAGAAATTAGATACATTCCTTCATGGAACAGCAAATGTGAAGAATACTTATCTGCACATCCATGAGAACACACAGGAAAAATAACGACGACACTTGGCAACACAAATAACGAAATGAGTACTTACTCTCATTCAATTTCTCCAAGAAGGACAAATAGGCCAAAATGCACAGGGGCTTATAAATTCTTGCATACCTTTCTATTAAGCCTAAAATGCATTCGATGAGGCAAATAAGGTGATAATAGTAAATGCGATAACAGCTGGCAACTCGCTCAGTTACAGCATAAAGCACTCTTTACAGTATGCCTACATTGGGGGGATTTTCGAAAAGCACACGTTGAAAATATCCGCCAACAGCCTGGCAACAATACAGACAGGAGAAGTAAGATTCAGGCAGTCTGAGCACAATCTCGAGAAAAAGGGGTTATTTTCATCATACTTAGAATTTCGAGGACAACTTTCGTTTTCCATAGACATTCAACCGGCAGAGAAATATGTATCATTATGGTTCCGTTATTCTCCTCTTTAGGACTTATCAAATTCAGAATATATATACATTTATAAACTCTTATAATTTTGCAAAAATATTCTTAATAATGTAATCATATTAGCCGTGGGAGACTACTCCATAAAATGTAGTTATTATGTGCCCTCTTATGAAATGGCACCCCAGCCGAGGGCAAAATTCTACGCTCAGAAGAGATAAAAGGTCCCAGAAAGGATCCCTCTCTGCTCAGAACTTCCAATTTTAGTAACCAGTGGGTTAGATCAATTTCCAATCACGTCACAAATCTTCCGTTACTCAGAATTTTCTCTAAGAATTACTTAAGACTCGTAATGTAGACTCAATTTTAAGAGGTGCTATTTCACGGTTGTCCATAAAATTTCATGAAATTTGGAGCAGCCGTTCTCCCGTTGTAACTGTTATAATGACACACAAAAAACATATACTCACACAAACACTATATAAATAAAATTGAAAATAATCCTGTATAAGATCGCATTTGACTAAAACTAAGTAAAATGTGTTTACATTTTTATCGATTAGGTTCGGAGATATAAGCGCCCAAATAGTTCATACTTTTGTAACATTCAGATTTCCGTCATTGATAGTCCAAGCGTAGGTTTTATTCATATAAAATTTGTAAATAAGACAGCTACTGTCCGTATTAATGTAAATAACAGTTGCTTATTTAGGATGTATTAACAACGATTTTGCTTGTAGTTAAATAATTGCAAGTTCAGTGGAACTTTACTCTTCGATCAAAATAGATAGCTAGTGGGGATTGATTTTGCTTGCACTTACATTACTTCTTCTCTGTACACCAAATCATATATTTTCATTTTATCAAGGCGTACGTTAATCCCTTATATGTACATTTTACAGCACCATCATTTATTAATCAATATGATGTGAAAAGTATGTATTTTATTAAGGAAACCATTTGGGATGGGAAACCAATTTCAAACCGCATTCCATATTGCACATAAACGAGACTAAATGAACTTTGTCACGTAATGCGATAAAAATATATATTTCAAAATCAAATAATGTAATTCGCTCTCGAGGGTACATTTTATCGTAAAAGAGGAAAACTGTTGAAGGGAATTCGTAATCTACTGGAAAATATATTTTGTTTACAAGAAATACACATATTTGTTTAGAATTGTTCTTATTCGGGAATTTATTCGAAATGAAAGAGATGAATTTAAAAAAAAACTAAAGGAAGTGAAAATAGGGACTTCGAATATATCATTCAGAAAATAGAAATGTGTGACCTCTTCTTTCGTAGGTATCTTCTATTTTTATATTTTATATTCATATTTACATTACATATTCATTTTTTTTTTTCATTTTTGTTTTCATTTTAAATGTACTTGTTGATTGCAATTCATTCTTGGTTGATATTCTTACATCACGAGAAGTCCTGTTATTCTATTAAAAGATTTCTAAGATAGTTCGTTGACGCAAAAAGCGCTTGCCTGAAACTATAATTTACAAAAAATCAAGATACCATTTACCTCCAATCCAATCTTAATTTTCTTCTCTCTGGAAGGATAATAATACAGGAATAAGTCTCGTACAGAATGTGTTACTCCTTGTACAACCTTTAATGAACTGCTTTAAGTAAATGTTTTGTGTCATAAAGTAAAAACTACTGCATTACTAACCATGGATTATAAAAAAACAAGACACTTTTACGGTTATTTTCTATTTGGAAGCCATTGTAAAACGCTAGATATATCAAGCATATAAGTAAAACATGCTTCAATTTACCTAACAACTAGAATTCTAAGAAAGAATCAAGGTACTTAAACATATATCTACTTTATTCGCCGCATTTAATATCGCTGGAATCTCAAAACATATATATATATATATATATATATATATATATATATATATATATATATATATATATATATATATATATATATATATATATATATGTATATATATATATATATATATATATATATATATATATAAATATATATGTAATGAAAATTAAGGATATTTTGCAAATATGAATATTTAAAAATACTAAAGTTATTAAGTAATAAATAGTGACGATGCGAAATACATTTAATTTATAGCGCAAATGCAGCTTATAAATAAAATGATTTCAATAATAATAATAGTTTGAAAGTCCAATGATAGAATAGAGAGACGTTGCAACTCAAAAATCCAAACTTAATATAAAACCTACAAAATAAATATAAGCATTAAATAGCGAATCATCAATCAAATGGGAAAAAAATGCACTTTTCGAGTCAGCAAATTAAAGATAATCAACAAATATCAATGGTATGGAATAGATAATAGAAAAACAAATAAAATAATCCAAATGTTAATGCTATACACGTGGGCAAGACCTGGGCATAAATAACTGCATTGTTCATTTAGACAAAACTCTTCGTCGGGTCCAAGTATTTTCTCAAAATGAACACAAAATATGTATGTTTCTGAAGAAATAGATAGCTTATATCTATAAACTATTTCTACTTGGATAACACACATAAAAATAAAAAAATAAGTAAACAAGTATACCGGGGGAAAACTCTGCATATGTCCGCACCATTGGAACCCAGAATGAAGAGACCAGTGTTGCGATTCGCAAAGGATAAAAGAAAAGATCTACCAATCGTAAGAAATAAATAACAAAATGCGAAACGGCATTAAAAGGTAATATTATAAAGTAAGAACTACAATAAAGTGAAGCTTTTAATAGTAAGGCTAATGTTTAAGTGGATGTAAATATAAAGTATTATTAATACAAGAGAATGTTGATGTCTAGCTAATATAAGATACTAAGAAGAGAATTCATGAAAATTGAGCTAATATAAACTTTTTAACTATAAAATTTACTAGATAAGCTGGGTATTTATATAATTTGCTGGTAATTTTTAGATTATTTATATGCACAGCATGAAATTTTTTATCTGATAATCTGTAAATTCTAAAAAGCTGATTAAGTATAATATTTCTAAACAATTGAATCGAGTTGCAGGAATTAAATAATAATATGTTATTAATGTTAAAATTAAAATAGTCTTTTTTATCATATAAATTTGTGAAAATTCCATTAGTAGGTTCAATGAAAAGATTTAAATCTAAAAAATTAATGTTATTAATAGTGGCTATATTAGAAATTAATTCCAAATTATCTGGTTAGAAATCCATATCAATGACATAATTCTCAGTATATACTAAGCAAATCAGATCATCAACATATTTGTAAATTTTATAATCTATTGAAGTAAAAGGCTGTTCATAATGATGAAGGTATGAATTAGCTAACATACTGATACTGCAGCCACACTGTGGAACTCCTGAGACTTGTAAGTATAATTATAATTTATTTCCTTGAAAAATATAATTATTGAAAATAACAAAGTGAAGAACTCTATTCTATCATTGGACTTTCAAAGTATTATTATTATTATTATTATTATTATTATTCTATATATATATATGAAATCACATACAAATCTATCCACAATCTAATTACAAATCTAGCAACACAAGATTTCCCCCGAACACACTAATCTAAACATATAATACGAAACCTGTATCATTACTGAATTTCAACCGAACATGAAAGTAACTGATGCGATAACTTACGATACGACGACGACGACGAACATTTCAGGATCCCCATACCACAGTAGAATTTCGTAGCATTGCCTTCGATGACCGAATAGGCCAAACTATTTCTTGCACCTCCCGATTCCTTGCAGAAATATTCCTTTTTTACACTTTACAACATAGTTGAAAAGTGTTTATGACTTTGTTCATTCCGTCTGTCTGTCTGGCTGTCTGTCCGTTAGCACAATAACTGCCGTAAAAATGACTTTTAATCAAAATGAAAATTTAGTATGTTGTTCAGACGGTCTGTGGCACCTACGGGGATATAAATGAATAATAACACTCAATTAGTTTTGGATTGAACCCGGGTTCAAAAAGTGAAATACATCGAACTCTATTGGACCTAATTCTTCAAACATTTTTTAAGCAAACTTAAAATTCACAAATTGCTTCGAAAGTTTTCGGAAATATTCAAATTATCTCATAACATATATAAAAAAAAATTCGCTTTTTGGACATTCACATCTATATTTATATTTGTCTTTCCAATATGTTTTTTTTTTACTTCTTAACACAGTTTTTCATTTTTAATTCACTACAATATTGACGTTTTTGTTCCTGTTAGGGTTTTCAAACACTTTTCTCGGATCAGACGAAAATTTTACCTAATCTGCACTATTGGAATCTGTTACCATTTTTTCACTGTTTGAAGCGTGATCCAACTGATAAGCAACACTTAGCGTTTGCACATTACTTTTCTTCGAATCTTGGCGAAATACACACATTTCTGATATATCACTCATTTCGAACGATGTACAACTAACTTCACTCAGATCATTATCTTTTACATCACAAATTATGAGACGTTTAAAGTTATCTACCTCAGTAAACTTTAAGCTAGATAAATCATTCGATACTTCACTGATACTTTTAATCGCCGATTCACTTTCAAATTATTTCACTGTATTACTTACCTCGATTAATGTGCTTTCTGCAAATTCCTTATTTCTAAGTTCCTGTAATTCGACATCTGAAAATGCAGTTAATTTTAAATTATTTTGATTAGCCTTCACACTTTCATCAGATGAAACTATTTCTATTTCCGTTTGCTCACTCATGACTAAAGGCTTAAAGTTTACAATCGTATTTAGATCATTCTAATTTTTAAGTTCAGAATTATTTTGAGATTTACATTCTATTTTCTCTATCTGAACTTCAGCCTTTAATTGCACCTCTAATAATAATTGCACCTCTTATATGAAGCAATCACGTGACCATTATATGAAAAGATCACGTGACCCACTTCAAAATGAAATATACCATCCATCTTGTGTCAAAACCGTGATTTTTAAAGTTCTTTGTAATTCATATTTGTGTTGTATCCGCTCTAAAACCGCCTTATTTTTGCTTAAATTATGTGCATCTATATACTGAAACAACGCAATTACAATATATTTGAGTTTAAATGATCATCCAAATTTCATTATTTCTACAACGAAGCCTATTTTCACTTAAGGAAAATGTAAACAGCAAAATATGTAGAATCAGTTGTTTAAGAATTGCTGTATTTCTTTAACGCAAAATTATTTAGCTCATAGAGTCTGCATAGCTGATATGAATGAAATATTCATTAATTTTACTGAGAAAAGGCCGAATTTTTCGATGAAGTTTTAAGCACACAGTTTAATTGCTTGTACCTCCATGGTCTTAAGTTCTTAAATAAAATAAATTATTAAAGTATTGTGATGAATGAAATGAATAGAAAAATGTTTATAAATGAAATGCTGATTTTATAGAGAGAGCCAGGCATGTTATATTTCGATGGAGTCGTTTGAATAAATTTCAGTTGTTTTCGGTGATGTTTTTAAATATAATAAATTATTGTAGTATTATGATAATTTTAAAAACATTACCGAGGAATGTATCGCATTTTAGAGATGTTTAAATAAAATTGCATTGCAGTTGGAAAGTGTTTCATAATCAATGCTTTATGCATGATTGATATTTCTTGTTTTTAAAAATGCTGTCTTTTAAACCAGTTTCACTATATTCTTAATCTAGGATTACATTATTAAATCAGAATTTAACAGATTTTTTCTTAAAAAGTGAAAATTTAAAATTTATATGTTACTTACCCCGCAATGTATCTCATATTGCTGACAAGAAATATATATGACTTTTTTTTTAATTAAAATGTAATTTCATACAAAAGCAAGCCTCACTGAATTTTGCTTGAAATTTTACTTTAAATATTTTTAGAGAAAATAATAAGTAATATTTTCTGAAAGACATATGAAGCAATGTAGTAGTCTTAACGATTCAGATAATCAAATTATGTTTTCATCTCTTGCATCAAACTTCTGGTAATAAAGGATCCTAAAATCTCTAAATATCTAAACTAAAAATCTGTGTGCAAAGAAAATATTTCATAAGTCGAGCAAAACAATATTTCAAAATAAATTTATTATATTATTTGAGCGTGATGAATGTTATGGTCGGGAGGTTGTGTATTTAGAAATAAAGAGCAAACAAAAATAACCTTGTTGGTAGTCAAAAGATTAAAGCCGCAATTGCACTTAACAACTATGGTTAAAAAAAAGCATCGAGAAATTATTATAAAACATAAAATACTGTCATTGGCCAAACATTTTATAGTCGATAACTTCAAAGTTGAAAACGTTACATAAGCAAGAGAAAATATGAGACTCTAAAAATTTCGCGGCGGATTAGTAACCCTAGGATTCCCCTTCTCCTACGCTTTCGGCACTATCTTAGATAAACAACATAATTGTAATACCCTTATATATAATTGTTATACCTATTATTTTCAATTCTCTATTTAATATCCATTTTACCGCTCATGAAACAATAAAAATAACGAAGTGGATTAGGTCGCCTCCCGCGATTACACAACAGCCACCATTTCCGGAATTAAACAGAAAATCTATTCAAAATATTTCCCCCCCCGAAAGAAAGCGGAGCTTAAAACACACAGCGATCAGAAAAAATGGCAATATTTTCGAAATTATCGCGAAATTTTGTCGACCTTTGAATATCTGTATGAAAAACCTAAAGCCTTTTTGGAAATTCGGAGTCAATTGAAAATCTTCTGTGATTGGTAATGTATATGTCTCTCGTAAAAAAAAATTGACATTACTTTGTTTTTGAAAGAAAAGATAGATTTTCGGTATGGATGTCTATCACAATTCTTTTTAAGACGTTCCTTCCATCGGTCCCGAATTAAAAGTTCATGGATTTTTATAAATTTTCGACACTTGAGCAACAAAACAGTGATCTCTAACTTCAGTTTAAAAGAAATGAAGATTGCGGCAATAAAATTCATGTGAGAGTTGGCTTTTGAAATGGGTCTGTAATCAGGGCCGCTTTTAGGAGCGCCGCGCCCCTAGGCATTTTACCGTCTACGCCCCCCCCCCTCCCCAACAAGTCCATCTTCCCTCTTTTTCCACCCCTTCCTCCCTAAATTAAAAAGAAAACTTAACTAAATGAAGCTTAATTAGTGTACCAACAATTTCTTACAGTTGGATAAAAACAAAACAAATGGGACAGATGTTTTGAATTATTTTTCGATTTCTTACGCTAGCGTTACATATATTAGAATAGTAAAAAATGGCTTAGTTCAACAAATAATATATACTGTGAATATGTCATAAAAGTGTCTTTTTCATCGTTTTCACTTTCAGGTTGTTTACATTTCGACGTTGCATGGTTTTTAGAAAACTTATCTAATACTTCTTGAAAGTTGAGTGTAGATATCAGGTCACTTTCGACTGCCAGAATTGCCAGGGCTTTCAATTTGACTTCTTCCATGGAGTTTCTTTGGTAGTTTTTGACACGTTTCAAAGTCGAAATCGTACTTTAACCTGCACAATTTGTGACGGCCATATTTACACTATTCTGAGAATAAAGTTCACGTTTAGAAAAATGCTTTGCGAATTACCATCTTTAACAATGTGTAAAAGATAGGGAAAAGGCCGATGTTAATGCACATGAGCGCTTCTTGTTTTTGGATTTATTACTGCATAGATTCGAAGCTCACGGTGTTTCTATAAAACGTAAAAGATCCTTTATTTTTTTGCGTCCTTAAAAATTTTTGCGCTCTAGGCACGGGCCTATTCTGCTTAAAGGGGAATACAGGCCTGTCTGTAAGTCCTCTTTTAGTCGCCCTTTGATACAGCTTTGATATAAAGAATTTGGATTTCCTTACATTTTCGAAGGCGATAAATTGCCAAATTTGGTAATCCCTCCCGCGGTCCTCCGTTGTCTGGCAGCCTCTTCTAGCAATCTGGTATCTTTCGAGCGTTTATTCTCGGTTGCGTTGTGAAGAGCTTAGATTAACACGTGGCTGTATTCTGATCATTAAACTATGTTTTTTTTTGTTTTTTTTTTTGTTTTTTCTTAGCATTGATCTTTGATTCTTTGTATCAATCGGGAATAATAAAGTATGATATGGTGTGTACAAAATTGAGAGATTGTTTGGGTAAACCGTATGTAACGTGATAAACTTTAGGATTTTCACCTTTATGGAGTTGACATGTACTTTCTTTCGTTTTTGTATGATATTTGCTATTTATACATTATTTTATACTTATTTATTGATTTTTGAATTTTACTTATATATCATTAAATTTCATTAAAGTACAATATTTTTTCTAAGTATCTTTTTTTCATTTCTTTAAAGTACCATCTCTTTTCAAGTATCGTTTTTCTTGCTACTTATTTATGAATTACGCTTTTCATACATTATTGTTTTCTAATTATTTATTTTATATTTGTTACGCACAAAGCCTAGCATAGAATTCATTATTACTTTTTAAACACCATCTTTCTTGGAGCCATTTTTGATCGCCAAAATATGGCGGATTGCGCCAAGATTCTTTATATAGGCGTTTATCCTATTTTCAGAGATTATTTTAATTTTTCCTTTTTTAAAAATATGTTGAAAAATATCGCAGTTTTGAAATTACAGCAATTCAACTCCCTTTCAAATCATTTGGCTCCAATTTAAAAAAAAATCCAGATCGCAAATCAAAAATTGAGGAAGAAGATACATTTTTCAAGACGGTGGTAAATTTTACTCTTTTATAGAGGATTTACGAAAATATTTATAAATCTATCGAATATTTATAAATCTCGAATATTTCAAATACGTCTCACTTTAAAAAAATCATTAAAAATATCAACGAGGCTCTAAGCCAATTATCGGGTTCGCCATTCGAGGAGACATACATATATTCATCCATCCATACATACATACATACATACATATATATAAACCGTATCATGTTTTAATAGTATAGATATAATTTATTAGCTCTTGAGTTTACCAAGCATCATTTTATTCTTAAAAAAATCACTCTTTTATGAAAACGAAATAAACTGTTAGAAAAAGAAAGCCGTTAACAAAGCATTTTCTTAAAATGGTGTATAGTGTAAAAAGATATTTTACAAAATTGCGCTCAATAAATTTAAGAAAATACGAAAAAAAACCCTTTTAATCACTATATTTTCATTGTGGATTTCTCTTTTATGTCGTTCATAAAATAGCAACGCACAGATCAGTAACATTTTTCACATTTATTTGCTTTCTTCTTTCACTCCTTCAAGTGTGGAAAAAAATCCGAGCGCTAAACACTTTCTTTTATAGGAAGTTCATTTCATGAAAATTAAAATGTTTTAAGCACCCCAACTTTTTTATTACAGTGTTAAAATTAAGAAGATATCAAAATCCTCTATCAAAACTTCCGCAAATTTAGATAACTAGCAAGTTAAAATTATAAAATTCAATACGTGTGCTATCCTTTTAATTACGAAATACAAAACTATGAGACTCGAAATGGATTAATAAAATAAAATGGCATAAACTATATTAAATTTAGGTGTTACAATCCCGTATTTTTAATAATTTTATTTTCAATTTTATTGAACGCATTATGTCAATACCTGCAAAACAATTGAAGTAATATTTTTATTGCTAACATTTTCCTATATTAAATTTGAATCTCTAATGCATATTATGTTATCTTTTATTGTGTAAAAAAACATCAATATCAATAAATATACATATTACAAAAAACTATGTGTAAGTTCTCCATCTAACATTATTTTAAAATAGTGGGCAACGTCAGATATTACTGCTTGCATTAGTTTAAATTATTTCTATGACAATGCTTTTATTTATTCCACATAAACATACTATTTTGTTTACTAGCAGAATTTTTTTTACAGAATTCTAATTAAAAGTCGAGTATTTCTGTATTTAGTAGAAACATCCTCTATTGCTGTTACTTTCCAATCATGCTGGATCAAAAACATTTCAAACACACCAATTGTTCTAAAACTAATTCACTATAGAGAAATTAATTTAATTTAGTTCCGAGGTTCAGTTATTATTTTCCACGGTAGATGGCGGTACTACTTGTTATCTTATGACCCTCATTTAACTTCTGTAATTTTTAAAGATCGTATTCCATTTTAGTAATTTATTTGCGCAAAAATGTTTTTTTTTTCTTCACCCTCATTGCATATCATGAAAATTGCATATGTGTTAATTTTTAAATTTCTGTAACTGAACTGCAAATTTATATAAATAGTTTAATCGAATGTGTAAATATATTTGTTGTTAAATCTTTCATTAATAATTGATTTATTAAATACTTGCATTTTATGACATGTATATAATCAGTTACATTCTTAATTTTATAAAGTTTTAGCGATTATATTAAGATATCATTTTTCAATGCTATGCACATACATTTTCTTCTCAAAAGGAAATCTAATGACAATTTTCTCAGTAAATTTACTGCTTCGTATAGTAATAAAAAATACCCTAAATTAAAAAAGGGAAATCTTAAGCAATTCATCCCTTGCACATGGTACTCTAAATAACAAGAGGGCATTTAATACTCAAAGAACTGCGCAGTCAGCGCCATTCGTTGTAACCGCTGTCGTTACTGAAAGAGATACCGCTCCATTCTTTATCGTGACAGTTAATGGCCTCTAACTGCCGTTACTTTAAATTGCCGGACATTAAAAGAGATCCCTTTGGACACGCTTCGTTTAAATACGGCATCGAAAAAAGGAGCTATTGGTATATTAGTGTTAGCATTTTTGTTGTCATCTGCTGAACTTGTTGATTAGCGAATGAAACTAAAAGGTAATTCAATTAAAAGGAGTTCTTTGTATCTCTGATTGAGGCAATTTAGGACACTGGAAAAAGTTTGTAGTGAAGAATATTATTGCACAGATTTATGATATTTTAAGATCAGATAATTATATCGAAAGAAGTAAGTTATCAAATGAATAGAAAACACTCTATTATTATGCTTTTACCACATTCTTTTGAATGAGATACAGAAGAATTAAATATGCTGCTAAAAGGCGACAGGTTGGGTCCTCAATTATGATTATTTTTGAGTGAAGATGTAAAGAGCTGTATTTTTACATGATATTAGAGCGCGTATGAATTAGCAAGGGTGACAGCTGATTCAGAAGCTACAGTAAAAACTTGTATAACGACACCTTAACTAAAACATTGGAAAATTTCTAAATTTGATATTTAATGCCCTTTAAACTCCAACAATGAAAAATTCAGGTAAACATTTTCAAAGTACTTCAATAAAAATAAATATCTTACTCGTACTGCACATTTTTTAATAGTTATGGGACTATACTTAGTTCTCCAATGCTCATTAAAACGGTGTCTCTGCTATACACTATAAATATTCAGACGGCTTCCATATAGGATTAGAAATTGAAGTTATCATGTAAGAGGCGAGAATGTTTCAATAAATATGTTAAATAATGTTAAATAATGCGAGAATGTTAAATAATTTAAGAAGAAAAATTTCTTAAATCGAAGGTTGTAACTCTCTTATTGGACTAAATTGAATTAATTTTTGGCCCTATAGTTATTCTTGTTGTATATCTTTTGTTTGACTGTTATTTTAACTTGAAACAAAAATTAAAAGAGGATATCGAATCATTAAGAAACATGTGTGCAATCACTGCACAGGGATAGCTGTCCGTACCCGAAATTCAAACCCGCCAGAAAGGGTGACATTTTAGCCAAAAGCTGGACTTTACTCTTCGTTCCACAGTTTTGGATTTGTTGTTCATGGAAATTTCTTTTAAAGAAATTCCTTGACTAGGAAAGGTTTGTGTATCCCGAGAGAAACAATGTATTAACTTGACTTTTGACTACAAAATCTCAAGGAATATTTTACACTGTAAGAATCAAAATAACAAATCAAATTAAATAAATATAATTGTCCATTCTTTCTTAGTTTTTATAGATACAATTCATACAGACAAATATTGATACCCATCGGTAATCCACTTAAAATTTAAATGTAAGTTTGAAAGTTACAGTTACGATTATATTGGTATATGTATTCAATTAATGAACATGTTATACGCAAATGCCTATTAGAAAGTAGAACAACAAAAAAGAGTTCTCTGGTAGTAAAAATCCTAAATTAAAAAGTGGAATTTTGATGATTAAAGTAACTGCAAAAGATTCTGAAAAAGGTCCGTAAAGTTGCTGATACTAAGTGAACTCTTAACTCCATTCTTAACACTGACGTTTAGCAATCTCCAGCTATAGTTACATGAGATTGTGGGACATTAAAAGAGATCGCTTTTAACACTGATCGTTCAAATAAACTGTGAAAAATATTTTAAAAGTTCTCCAGCATTATTTTCACTTTTAAACAAAAGTTTATTGATTCATTTTAAAAAGAAAACACTATTAGCTTTGAAATTTTAAAACTCGGAAAAAAATATATTTAAAAGTTGATATTTAAAGAAATTTAAACCTTAACGTTGATTGAAAAACTAGCTTTGAAAAAGTTCAAAACTATTATAGATGGAATTTAAAGTAACGAAATATGCATAATTTTAATAATAATTTAAAATCTGTAGGATTATTAGATTTTGAATATTAATTTAAAATCTATAGGATATTAAATATTAATTTAAAATCCATAAAATCTAAGGATATATAGATTGAATTTAAAGTAAAGAAATATGCATAATTTTAAATATTAATTTAAATTCAATATTTATTTTTAATTTGCAATTGAAAATAAATAGTAACAATATTATGATGAAATTGTTTAAATAATTATATACTTTAGATGCTCTTATGTAGCAAGTTTTTCGAATTCAGGATTCCACAGAAGTTCATTTTCAGAACCGCGAGTACTCTTCGAGCGCTTGAATACTTTCAAGGAATGATGACGGTCTGCATGAGACTGTGCTTGAATTGGTTGTGAGGTGAACTCAACACTTATTATACTTATTACTATGAAATTTAGCATAATAAAAAAGGACGTCTGTTTGTCTGTATGTTCGTCTTTTGTCGCAGTGTGGAAAGTCTAAGCGACCTTTAGCTAAGGAGATAGATACAGTGATGCATTGGGTCTGAATACAAAATACTACTAAGCAATTGCATTGAAATTTTTCATATTAGTCTAGTTATTTTATGTTGAAGTGCAATTTTGAGCGATTTTTATAAAAATTAATTCCTTAATAATTGACAATAGTATCACAGAACTGTATCTCGATTCTCGGAAATATCAAAGAATATTCTTTCAACGAGCTTTGAACCGTATTCATAAAACAATTCTATGATATTTCAAACAAATTTGGGTATACAAAGAAATCTGTATTTTATTCAATTTCATATTTTCAGCTTCCTTATATAACATACGACAATGTATAGTTAAAGTATTATGACCGGATCGAAAATTCAAAAAGCTTTCAACGTACGAGCACGTTTCAAACATCTCTGAACTCGAACTTTTAAAGGTGATATCTGTGTGTGTGTGTGTGTATGTGTGTGTCAGAGACAGTGGAAGTGATATCTCCAGAACGAATGGGAGACTTCGAACAAAATTTGATGCAAATATTACAATCGATGAATAAAAGCCTATTGATTTTAAATACAATCGAATATTCGGAAGACTCCTAAACTCTGCAATGACATTTTGAAAAAATCATTCAAAAATCATAATATTTTGTGTTATATGGTATGTTATCTAATGATCATTTTTATATAATTTTTCATTACAAATCGTATAACACTTGTTTTAGCAAGCTATCAAGATCCGTTCTTAAGATATTGTACATTTTTACAATAAATGTATTAAACATATTACATAAAATAGTGATAACTCTTATTAAATATGTTCTCTTTCAAATATTACTCTGTTGTTAACACCATTCTTGAGGATATAGTCCATTCCATTCACGAGAGAAATTTCATATTTTTGAATAGTTTTGAATTTTTATTTATTTTTTTCTATTACTACGCTATATTGGTCTATGGTTACGTTTAGTTTTGAATAGTTTTATATTTTCACGACCAATAATTTACCAATAGTCGTTTATATATAAGTAAAGCTTTTTTCTTCGCTACACACAGCAAAATATCCCTCGCAATTTTCAATAATTTCCATGAAATTTGGTATGTTTAATTTAATCCATAAAGACGATACAATTTTTGATGATCAGGGAATTAACATTTTAAGAAAAATGTTATCCTTCTTAGTACTTAAGCATCGTAAACTGTTAACCTGTTGACAAAATCATGTGTCGGATACATCTGACTTCTTTGGTTTTGGAAACATTTGAAAATGATTTTATGTTTATTTTTTAGCCCTAGATACGGACAAAAATCTTCCAGCTTGAGTCATGAGTTTATTACAAATTTCTAAATACATATATAAAATAGCATTATATAATATCATGATATATATATATATATATATATATATATATATATATATATATATATATATATATATATATATATATACATATTATATATCATATTATTACTTTTTAAAATACATTGTATATATTTGTATGGCTCCTTACGTGCTGGTGCGTAAAATATATAAAATGCTCTTTTAAGTAGAAAACTACTAGTACATTCCACACATGCTTGCATTTTATGTATAAACGTAATTACACAATTTATATTTGAGTTTGTGTGTTAGCACGCAAGTGTATTATAACGGCACGCAAGATGTCCTCGTTTTAAAATAAACATATTGCGTGTTGGTTTGTGTCTGTATTGAGGTTTACGTAAACAAAAGTATATTAAATTGTGTTATTTCCTGTTCGACACGCTCTAATAATGATCTATATCTTATACTATAAAACAATGAGTGCAAATATTTTAGTGTACATTTACTATTGCAGGTTATACCTTAACTATATAAATATGATAATTATAAATACTACATACGTACCACATAATATTTGAAATGTGAAAATCTGTTCAATTTGATCATTTTTACTTTCCTTATATACATAATGTATAAGGAAAGTATTGTGACGGGGTCGAAAATTCGAATTCGAGTTTTCGACGGGAGTGCACGTTTCAAGCATCACTGATCACGAATCAAACATTTTTGAAGTGATATCTGTGTGTGTGTGTGTGTATGTGTGTGTGTCAGTGGGCCTGTGGAGACGATAACTGACGAACGAATGGACCGATTTGAACCAAATTTGGTACAAAAATCACAAGCCGTTAACACTGGAAGCCTATTGTTTTTATATGCAGTCGAATGGTCAGAACCCCCCTAAATTTTCGAATGAAATTTTGAAAAAATCGTCAAAAAATCAAAACCACTAATAAAGTTACGCAAATAGACATTTCTCATGTAATTTTTCATTCGAAAACGATTGACATAAATTTTAGAACGCTAACACGAACCGTTCTCGAGATATTGTACATTTTTCAAAAAAATATCAGAAAATCATATAAAATAAAAAAAAAATATTTCCTATTGATAAACACGTTCACTTTTCATATGTAATACCATACGATAAATTGGGTGACAACATTAACGTGGATCTAGCTCATTCCATTCATGAAAAAAGATACTGTGAGTAATACTTTTGTATTTGAACGCCAATAGTCATTTATCTGCTGCAAGAATAACTTATTTCTTAGTGCATAACGCTTGGCGAGATTTTGGCGACGAATTTGGCGGAATGTCGCCAACTTGGCGACTTTCTGAAATGTTGCCAAATTAACGAAAATCTCGCCAAATGGGTAAAAATGACGCTAAATCAATGAAAATGACGACTAATTGTCAAAAATTCAATGTCTAGGAAAGAATATTAGTATCTACTATAAGAAAAAACTATTTTTTTACTGTAAAAGTAGTAAATTCATTACATTATATAAGGAAAGTCATGAGTTGCCCATATCAGATTTTTTTATTCCATATTGTTTAGCTTCACTAACAAGATAATCAATATCATAATAAATAAATTATTATTATTTTTTTAACTTTCATAATTTTTTTTAAATAAATATATTTTTAAGTTAACAGCAGGTGCATAACACCTGTGAATTTGATCAAATTTTCTAATATATTCATGTTAATACCAGAATGAATTACAAGTATTGCCAGAGTCCTTAGAAAAGAATAACATACGTAAATAATATAGATACAGCTAACACGATTAAATTTATAAAACGCCTGTTTTGAACAATAAGTCATTCTTGCACTCTGCTTTTTGTTCGTATATAGCAAATTGTACAACGCAATTTAACAAGGGGCTATATAAATACTATTGCCTGCTGATAATCCTCTGAGCTCAGTGTTTAAAACATAATATAGGTATTCCAATTGCGTCCAGTTTCTCGTTTTGTCGGCATTAACACGGTCTGAAGACTTTTTTCGGTGCGGGCGTTCGAATGGAAAATAGTTTCTTTTATAGACCTACTATAACTTTCCTAAAAAATCAGAAATGTAGCAGTTATATTTTTATTTGAAATTAAAAATCCCCCCCCCCATATTCTCCCTCCAAAATTAGAATCATGTGACTCTTCAGTTTTCGATACAAGAAATAAAAAATACAGTATTTGCGAATGCCTTAAAATGTGTTTCTATGTATTTTTTAAAAAATATGAATTTGAAGTAATTGCAATATTTGGTTATTGCATGTGTATTTAATTTATTTTGTTATTATTTGTGTTGTCATTCTGTTGACTGCTACTACTGATCCTGTTAAGAGTCTCTGACATACATTCCGTATGTCAGAGTATGTCCGTATGTCAGATAAATGTTTTCTCTTTGAATTCTTCTCATTATTTCGTGTATCTACCTAAGGGTGCAGTACACTGGAATTACCAGATTGTTTGTACAAGGGAATTTGACTATCAGTCATGAAATGTCGGTAATTCTAGCGTTAAACTTGACTTTCAATGTATCTGCTGGTTTTTGTTTTTAAAACTATTTGTTATATCCATAATGTGTTTCTAATAAATGCATTATTCTTTTTCATTTCATCAGTACTAAGGATTTGTGAAATGTTCGATTGAATGCAGTTTAATCCTAAATTTTTCAATTTAAATTATTTTTCTGTAATGTGTATTTTTACAGAAATATTAGAAGTACTTATAATATTTACTTCTACATTTACTTCTTAATAGTTATTATAATTATTTACTTCTAATATTTTTACAGAAATATTAGAAGTAAATATTAGAACTTGAATTATATGGTAGCCTTTAGCCAGCTGACGAATAAACGTTTGATTCTACAAGTACATTCACGTACATAAAATTCCTCATACACAGCCATTGTAGACTGAAATAATACATTACTACAGACGAATTTTATAGTCAAATTCGTAACAGATATTATGGTAATTTTTTGGCAAAATTATTTGCTAGACTTCTCCTGCTGTTCTTTTACAATGCACAAAATATTCTCAAGCATTTAAAATAAGTAATTAAATAGAAGGTGATATAACTATTAATGTGAATTTCTTTATTTGCGTTTGTACGTTTCGTAAATTTTAAGAATTAAACAAGCCATATTTACTTTCCCTGCAATACATGGTAATGTATAGGGAAAGCATTGAAATCATGTCGAAAATCGCAACTTGAGTTTTCGATGGATCTACACGTTTTGGAACCTGTAGAGCACGAAAACACTCTTTTTTAGCGTGGCATTTATATGTGTGTCTGTCTGTACGATGCATGTATCCACTCTTAACTCAAAAACTAATAGACCCAATTTCGCAAAATTTGGTAGGTAAGTCACTTGCTAGTTACTCTGGTGCTAATTAGCACGATTCGGAAAGTTTTTCATCAAAATCTAAAATAAATGACCACGTATGATCAAATATATCAAGTAAATGCTTGTTTTATACGTAATTTCAGCAGATGAAAAAAATAAGACCAATTCGTTTACTCTAGAACTAGTCGTTCTTGAGATATTGTAGATTTTGCTACTCTGGTTTCGAGAATACGTCCAGTTACCAAATGAAAACGAAAATTGATATAAATGTGGAAATTCTGTGTCATTTAAAATAATTATGGGTGTTCTCCATTTAATGAAATATTAAAGAAATAAAGAGAAAACGAAATTGAGACTGTGGGGAAAGTCATGTGCTGTCCACATCAGATTTCTTCATGTTAATACATAATTAGAATTTATTATAATGCATTAATGACATTGTATTTTTTATTTCAGCACCACCCCGATGGACAACGGAGCCGCCGCATACGGAAGCTGTACTAGGCACAGATGTTATACTAAACTGCGTTGCCGATGGTTTCCCAAAACCACAAATTTTATGGAAAAGAGCGGAAGGTTTGTATCCTAAACTATACATTAAAAATAGCATTGTTTCCGAAATAGTTTTGAACTATTATATCAAAAATTTAAAATTAATTTGATAAGAAATTAATTTTGATTTGATGGACTATTATACTCCATTTCAAACTATGTTTGATGTATAGGTGAATGCAAGAGAAAGTAATATATAAATAAACAAGAAAGATCAATCATGCATAAAGCATTGATTATAAAACACTTTCCAACTTCAATGCAAATTTATTTAAACATATCTAAAATGCGATACATTCCTCGGTAATATTTAAAAATTATCACAATACTACATTAATTTATTATGTATAAAAACTTAAAACTTCATCGAAAAAAAAGAACATTCAAATGACGGCACTGAAATATAAATTGCCTGGTTTAAACATCTCTGAAATGCGATACATTCATTGGTAATATTTTCAAAATTATCACAATACTACATTAATTTATTATATTTGAAAACTTAACTTCCAAAAAATAATAACTTCATTCAAATGACGGCATTGAAATTTAAATTGCCTGTTTTAAACATTTCTGAAATGCGATACTGTCCTCGGTAGTATTTTTAAAATTATCATAATACTACAATAATTTATTATATTTGAAAACTTCATTGAAAACAACTGAAATTTACTCAAATGAAGTCATCGAAATATATCACTGCAGGCTCTCTCTATAAAAGCAGCATTTCATTCACAAACATTTTCCCATTCATTTAATTCATCACAATATTATAATAATTTATTTTATTTAAAAACCATGTTGATACAAATAATTAAGCTATGCTCAAAACTTTATCGACAAAATCGTCCTTCTCTCTGTAAAATTAATGAATATTTTATTCAAAACAGCTATATTGCAGACTCCATGAGCTAAATAATTTTGCGTTAAAGAAATGCTGCAATTCTTATACAACTCATTCTACATATTTTGTTGTTTACATTTTTCATAAGGGAAAAGTAGGCTTCGTTGTAGAAATAATCAAATGTGGATGATCATTTAAACTCAAATATATTGTAATTGCGTTGTTTCAGTATGTAGATGCACAGAATTTAAGCAAAAATAAAGCGGTTTTAGGACGGATACAACACTAAATATGAATTAAAAAGAACTTAAAAAATCACTATTTTGACAAAAGATGGATGCCATATTTTATTTTGAAGTGGGTCACGTGATCGCTTCATATAAAAGGTGTAATTATTATTTTAATTTTTATTTGAAAAACTACTAAATATATTTTGCTGAAATTTTTTTTATATATTTTATGGGATAATTTGAATATTTCCTAAAGCTTTCGAAGCAATGTATGAATTTTAAATTTGCTTAAAAAATGTTTGAAAAATGAGGTCCCATAGAGTTCAATGTATTTCATTTTTTCCACCCGCGTTCAATCCAAAACTAATTGGGTAATATTATTCATATATATTCCCATAGGTCCGACAGACTGTCTGAATAACATACTAAAATTTCAATTTGTTAAAGTCATTTTAACGGCAGTTATCGTGTTAACGGGCAGACAGACAGACAGACAGATAGAATGAATGAACAAAGTCATAAACACTTTTCAACTGTGTTGTAAAGTGTTAAAAAGTGTCTCTTGCATCCTAAAAGATGTCGATTTATGAACAAAAGTTTAACCTGAAAGAAACCTGTCTGTCCCTTTGACATTAATAATCATTTATAACGCCAGAACTGCTCAAAGTAATTAACCACATATTTTATTTATCATTTGTTACACATGGTTGAGAGTGGGGAGATAAAATAAATAAAGATTTTGTGTCATAATAATGTATGAAAATGAAAATTTAAAAATACAATTCTAAGTTAAATGCTCGTAGATCCTGAAATAAGGGATAGATTTAGCTGAAACATTTTTTCCGTGTAATGAGACTAAGTTTGTGAAAACTTTTGATTTAAATTATGTACTCTTATGACTGCCTGTGGAATAAATGAAATTAAAATAACTTCGCATTTAATGACCGCATATAACTAGGACAATGTATTTGCATAATTTAAATAGTTTGTTCAGGTTAATTGAAAGCTGGTTTATAGCACTAATATTTTAAATTTTATTACGGTTAATGTAATGCAAGTTCAATCTTCTGTATCCCGAAGTATTTCCGTAGTTAAAAATAAACAGTTCAGCTCTATTTTGTTAAATACACACTTCATTTCATTCGTGAAAGCATGTGCTAAGTCATTTTGAAGTTTGAGATTAACATTTTCTGTTATATATAGTTTTGCAATACCATGCTTTTGTCCGTCATTATAGATGCGCTAGAAAAATGCCTTCCTTCGCGAGTGAAACAAATTTGCGTAATTGCCTTTTAATTGTTTTTCCGAAGATTGGGTCATGGAATTACTTAAAGCTTTTCAAAATTGGTAAAATAAAGTTTGCCTTGAAAATAGTAAATAAAGCGTATAGAAAAATTAACTGATGTCGTAATTAAAGAACTTAATTATACACATTATTAAAATAATACGTAGTATTATAGAATATCAGGTTGCTTGAACAAACTCTCATTACGTCAGTTTGAAGTGCATTCACTTTGCTCTATACACTATAAGAATAACCCATTTGTCTGTCCGTTCGTCTCTGTCACGCTTGGTGAAAAATATGGTGATGGATTTGGCGGAATATCGCCGACTTGGAGCCGTTTTTAAATGTAGCGAAATTGAAAAAAATGTCGCTAAATCGATAAAATGTCGTTAAACTGATAAAAACGACTCAAAATCATTGAAATTCTATATTGAAAGGTAATAGTATTATAATAATGCTTCAGTAGCATTTATCTGTCATTCCAACCATCCACATGGAAACAAACTTGACGAAGTTTTAAAATGTTGCCAATCTTTTAAAAATATTTCCAAATTACCAAAAATATCGCCAAATCAATAAAACTGTATTCAAATTGGTAAAAATGACGCCAAATCAATGAAATTAATTCTGTTTTGAAAGAAGATGGTATTATATTGATGTTTCTGTTGTATTTAACTGTCACTCCAACTGCCCCACTTTGTGACGTGAAGAATTTGGCGATATTTTTAGAATGGTGACAAATTGATCAAAATAAGGCCAGAATAACGAAAATATTGCCAAATCGATAAAAACGTCGCCAAATTGATAAAAATTACTTCAATTGCATAAAACCAATTGTGTTTTGAAAGGAGATAATAATGTAGTGATGTTTCGGTAGTGTTTGTCTGTCAGTCCAAACGTTCCACTTGGTTTGACGGCTTTTTTAAATGCTGCCAAATTTATCAAATCATAGCGATTGATTAAAATTTAAATGTATAAGTAAATATATATATATAAAAATAATGTAATGATGTTTAAATATTACATTTAAATCATATTATGCCAAATCAAATTTGCGTAATTAAATTGCGTTTTTAAAGGGGATAGTGTTGTATAGTCACTTTAACCATCAAATTTGTCAAATTTGCGACATTTTTAAATGTCAATAAATTGATGACACTATCGCCAAATTAAGGAAAATTATTTGCGTTTTGAAAGAAGACAGTATTGTCATGATGCTTCGCTAGCGTTTGACCGTCAGCTCAACTGTCGCACTTTCCAATAAATTTGGCAACGTTTTAAAATGTCGTCAAACTGATAATATGAATCGAAATTATTGAAAATGACGTCAATTGACGAAAATTAAATGTTTTCAAAAATTAAGTTTAATTTCTTTGATAATCCCTTCCGGTCTGTGAGAATTAAAAAAAAATCTAAATTTGTTTGCAAATGGGGCCAGAATGTTTTATTCTTCAGATCTGTAAAGATAATTTTGTGTAGCGAGAGAAGAGATTCTTATACTTTTTAGGATAATTAAATTAAATATAATTTTTTTATTAACAATGTCATTTAAAATACTATCGGAAATTGCTCATGATTGTGAATTTTAAATTTCTTTATATTATACAATATTCCATGCGAAGACCGTGTATACTGCTAGAATTCAATATCCTTTCTGTTTCAGTATAAAAGTAAATTTTTAAACATCCATAAACGATAATCTACGTTGTATGTATGAATAATTTATTTACTTCAATTTTAAGAAATCAATAAAACAGATATAAATAGCTATAAGAAAATCCTTATATAGAATTCTCTAACGTATCTAAAGTATTTTTGTCTATTCGACTCTCTAACGATCCAATTGGTGGCCAAGAAGGCTGAATCTTTGAACACTTATTGTATCAACTACGTTGCATAACCTAACGGAGCCGGGAATAAAGAAAATGAGAGATTTCGAAAAGTCTTTGCATACCCTTCTTTCACTAAGAAGGCTGAAATTTTATATATTGTACTAGTAACCATCGGCCAGAACTTAACGTAGCCGAATTTTCAATTTACCCCTGGTGGAAATAGGGGACACATTTTCTTTTCAAATGTATTTTCGGATCTCTAGGGCTATTTTTAGATCTCCTCGTGATTTATAGAGCATTTCATCTTTGCTCACTTATAGTTTCAACCATCGAGCGGAACCCAATGTAGTTGGATTTTAGACCCCGGTCTCCCATGGAAGAGATAATGCTTTCCTTTTTAAAATAACCACAATCAGCCCTCCGAAAACTTAGAAAACTAAATATTTGCCCACTTATAACATCGACCACTGGACCGAACGTAACGAAGTGACATTTCCAATTTCGACCTGGAAGGATTAAAATGGAGGTGGGAAAGTAAATTAATTTATCGAGATTGTCAGTTTCCCTATCTTTGATAGGCTGTTTTGTGCAAAGACTAGTATTAAAACTAGTCTTCGTAAATAACAGCAATGCAAAGTACATCATATTGCCTTTCAAACAGTAGTTTATGCATATTATAAAGATAATAAAATATTACATCATTTACAGGTTTTTCAGGGTTATATAAATTGTATGGTTACATCGTTGTACTGCGTTCGATTAGTTGGTAACAAGATTTATGACATGGAATATTACACCTATATACCAGCAATCACAAAATTTCTTAAAACAAGGTTTAGAATTTTGAGAAGACAGTATCAATTTTGAAGGAAATTTTTCTAGGAAATTAAAGTATTTCTTTACTTTTGATGGTGACATTATTGAAAAAGATTTTCACACATTTTCCGTAATTTTGATTTTTTTAACATTTTACAACATAGTTGAAAAGTGTTTATGACTTTGTTCATTCTGTCTGTCCGTTCTCACAATAACTGCCGTAAAAATGACTTTATCAAAATGAAATTTTAGTATGTTGTGCAGACGGTGTGGGGAACCTATTGAAATATAAATAAATAATATCACCCAATTAGTTTTGGACTGAACTCGAGCTGAAAAAATGAAATGCATTGTACCCTACGGGACAAAAGTTTTCAAATATTCTTTAAGCAAATTTAAAATTCACAAACAGCTTCGAAGGTTTTAGGAAATATCCAAATTATCCCACAAAAAATATGAAAACAAGTTCAGCAAAATATATTCGGTGTTTTTTTTAAATAAAAATTAAAATATTAATTACATCCATATTATATAAAGAGATCACGTTGAAGACCCAGACCGTCCGACTCAACCTGGGGACTTGAGCAACTATTTAGGCCGGAAAAGAGAGTTAGCGAAAGCCAACCCCCAGGGCCAATGTCCGTGCCGGGAAAGTTTATAAAAGATCTTAAAAAATGTTACATACTTTCTTGCAGGATGAGCAATAACAGTGAAGAGCAGCAACAAAAACAGCAGACAGCAAAAAACTCAAAAAACACAAAAAGCGCAAAAACACATGAGACACAGAAAAACACCGAAATACACAGAAAATACAGAAAAAGCAAAACAACAAAGCAAGGAGCACAAAAAGGAGCTCCACAGGCATCGAGAACAAATACGGAACAGTACGGCGACACCTCCAGGGGTTCACCGACAAAAAAAAAAAGTTAAAAGCAGAATGTACTCACAGACTGATCAGGTAACTTGATTAGAAATTTCTCTTGCAATGAGAACACAGTTTTTAATTTTTAAAATAGAAGGTTTGTTATTACAAACTAGGTAGAAGGAAGATAGAAGGTTTGTTATTGCAACAGGAGGTGGATTTGAATTTAAAATAATGTAGATAATCTAAAAATGGTCCATTACCGGTGATGAAATAAATAAGATTTTTATTAGTTATAAGTGGGGGTGGGTTTAGAGAGATGATATTGTTTAGAATGAGGGCAAGAAAAAACGTAATGATCGGCATCGCCGTAATTGCCACAGGTGCAACAGGAGGTGGATTTGAATTTAAAATAATGTAGATAATCTAAAAATGGTCCATTACCGGTGATGAAATAAATAAGATTTTTATTAGTTATAAGTGTGTTAGCATTGACAAGAGGAAGGAAGTTGATGATCCTAGCCGGATCATAGGAGCGGGGAGAGACATAATTATTAAAAAAGGCTTGCCAAAGTTGGAGAATATTAATTTTTCAATGTTTTTTAAGCAAAGAATAGGAGAATAGGAGAGAAGTAGGGGTGCCAGAAGAGGCAGCAATTTTTGCATTTTGGTCGGGGACCTCGTTGCCCGAGATATCCGAATGGGGTTTAACTCAACGAAGATTAATGTAGTTCTTGTTAATATTTGCGTGAATTTTAACTTTTAATAAATAGTTGGATTTATTTTTGATAGATTTAAGAGCCGAGATTGAGGACTGACTATCCGTAAATAAATTAATTTTTGTTTTATTAGATGATGCCCAATTTATAGCAAAATCAATTGCAGCGATTTTAGCTTAAAAAACTGTGTTCCCAGAGTCAAGTTTAAAGGTGTAAACTTGGTCTAATATATTTTCATAAAAAATGCAGATCGCATAACCAATGTTGTTGTCAATGGTCGAGCCATCAGTGTAAACATTAATATTTGAAAAGGAATGATAATCAAAGGGAACAAAGTTAGCTATGAGAAGATCACATGAGAAGTTCACGTGATTATATGAAGAGATAACGTGACCCACTTCAAAATAAAATATGGCATCCATCCTGTGTCAAAATAGTGATTTTTTTTTTTAGTTCTTTTCAATTTATATTTAGTGTTGTATCCGTCCTAAAACCACTTTATTTTTGCTTACCACTTAATTTATGTGCATCTATGAAACAACGCAATTACAATATATTTGAGTTTAAATGATCATCAAACTTTCATTACTTCTACAATGGAGCCTAATTTGCACTTATGGAGAATGTAAACACAGATGTAGGATAAGTTGTATAAGAATTGCTGAATTTATTTAACACAAAATTATTTAGCTCCTTGAGTCTGATATATTGCTTATATGCATGAAATATTCATTTGATTTTACATAGGGAACAGACGATTTTATAGCACACTTTTTTCGATGAAGTTTTAAGCATAGAGTTAAATTACTTTTGCCTCCATGGTTTTACTTTTTTAAATAAAATAAATTATTGAAGTATTGTGATGAATGAAAGGAATGGAACAAATGTGTATGAATGAAATGTTTACAGCTTTTACATAGACAACCAGGCGATGTATATTTCAATGACGTCATTTGAATAAAGTTCATTTTTTTCGATGAAGTTTTAAATTTTCAACTGTAATAAATTATTGTAGAGTATTGTCATAATTTTAAAAATGTTACCGCTGAATATATCGCATTTTAGATATGTTTAAATAAAATTGCATTGCAGTTGGAAAGTGTTTCATAATCAATGCTTTAAGCATGATTGATCTTTCTTGTTTTAATTTAAAATATTAGAATTGTAAGGAATGTTCTATTTGAAACTTTTTCTTTACAGTGTAAATGTAGACAATCGGATTTTTAATTTTCACAGATATGCTACTCATAGATATGACACTGTTTTCTTAAAATACTGAGATTTATATTTTAAAACTTTGCAATTACAAGTATACTTATGTCTAGAATCGATATTTAAGCAAATAAAGGCACTTTTACGAACACACTATATATTGTTTTTTCTTTAAATATGCAGCTATTAAAAATGCTTATATAAATTTCATATAAAAAGGTATCAGTTATCAAATATAAAGTTCGTGATTTATTAAAATAAATGGGAGCGCACTGTCTTTAATATCCACTTTCGAACAAGGTGTTCAAAAATAAAATTTACTTTGTTGTTTTTTAATACTTTATTGCTTTTAATGGCTATTTGCATAGAAATGATTTACATACCGAGCTAAACTTATAAAACAAAGATTTATATAAAAGTTTCGGGTCAAGTGTTATATTCTGCTCAATTCAAACGTATGCTGTGCATGTAAAATATACATAACAGTGTAATTTATCAAACCATTGAATTTAAATATTTTTTTCAATTCCATTTTATGCTCATTATAGTTATTCCACTGTGACACGTCAAAAATATCAACTTGTTTTGGAGCCAAAAGTACCCTTCCTCATAATAAAACGACAAAACAACCACACCAGTAAAGATAATAACAGAGCAAAAGCACCCCACCAATAATGCAGCGGAAACATTGACGCTGAAACATTCTCTGATACGGTTGTTGGGTTTCTTTATCCTGAAAAGGAGACTGTTTTCCTTCCGGCACCGACCGATTTTTTAATCGCTTTTCATCCTATTACTAATGAAGTATTTTTATCACAGAAATGACTCATTAGCTAAGGTAATGCACACTATTACATAGTGGTCCTATTTATATAATATTACATCACGGTAATTTTTTTCCCAAATTTCAAACCTACCGCAGGTTTGTCGAATACATATCATTTTTACTCCTTTTGTTTCTTCTGTTTGCATTAAATGTTTTTTTATTTTTCCTGCCCGTACTATAAACTAACTGTTCACGTGCATTTAAATATCATAAACATTATAATATGTAATTATAAATAAACCGTTCATCAATACTTTTTAAGTTTCTGCACAACGAATCCAAGAGATGCATTGCTTGAAGTTTAAAACTTTATATTTGTAGCTATATATAGTTCTCCAACTTTATGCATGTATACACTTTTATGGATGCACTAACAAAATGAAGTTCCCTAGTATACAAATTACAAGTCCTGAAGCAAATTTGCGTAATTGTCCTTTAATTGTTTTTCTGAATCATGGGGCGTAGAATTCCTGAAAGCTTTTCAAACTGGTGAAACAAATGATGGCTTGAAACTAGTTATTAAAGAGCGTGGAATATTCTACTGATGCATTAATTAGATAACTTAATTATACCCATTATGAAAAGAGTGGCGTGATCGAACGGCAGCGTAGTTCGAACAAGTGCTATTTACGTCATTTTGCAATGCTTCGAGAGCATATTTATTTCCACTAACTTTGATAAAGTGCTTTATATTGCTTTCTACCTTGATCTAAATGAGAGTGTGGAACAATGATTAAATGGTAATGGTTCAATATGAAGAAATCACTAAAACAATGAATGCATTAGATAAATCATATATATATATATATATATATATATATATATATATATATATATATACATTGTTTGCTTCCTTCCTCATAACTAAATTTACCATAGTATAGTATTTACAAATAAAAACATAGTATTGACAATAATTAACATTAGTAGTTACTTTAGAATCTTATACACATGGGGTACAAATTAAGTAACTAGCAGCATTCTCAAAACTTTTAATTTATTTTTTTTTCACTATATTTTTAGCAAAATTTCTTTAGAGTCCTTCAAATAGAAATAATTCATCTAAAGTTAGGAATACATAATTTCAAGCCTTTAGCTATGTTCATAAGAAAAGGTTAGAAAATTCAAGCCATTAGAAATACCTTATCATCGCATTAGTGTACAATGAAGATAATGCAGTAATATAAATATGTTTTATTAAAACTAAGATATCAGAAATATTTATTGTATTATTTCTGTCGAAATTACGCGTTTATATTATACTCAAATTTTTAATTAGAAAAAAAATGATGAAATAATAAAAATATACATAACATTCTAGTTAGTCTCCCAGTACCAACTTGAATGTTATAGCAAATTTCATGTTTATGCTACATTTTTGTTAAACATATTTTGCAGTTTCATAACAATTTTGCCCCTTTTAAAGCAATTTTATTTTTGTGTCAAAATATTGCATTTATAAAAAAAATCAATAAAACTGAACTATCCATATTTTTACAGCGTTGCATAAATAATGTTATCAGCAATGAGAGAGCCACCACTATATCAGTAATATTGACTACGATTTGAACACTAATATGGAAGAATATTATATGCCAATATTAGTTTGTTACTTAGGATGATAATCAAAACCTGCAATTTTTTAATACCAATATTAATAATGAAATTATACAAATATTCATAAAAATTGATATCCGAAATACTGTAGGAGATATTAAATAATCAATTATATATTCAATATTAAATATTATATATTTAAGTATATTATATATTATATATTATATATTCCAGTTATATTTAACATAGTCTAATTACGCAACAAGTTTGAGCTAAACGCTATGCACCAAAAAATCTGCATAAATAAATTTTCTGTAAAAATTATTATACTAATTTTGTTGCTAATTATAACACTGAATACTGTTAAATTATGACCATTAAGTTCTTCCCAAAACGGGATGTAATTGAATAAAATTGCGGCTCATTTTTCAGAAAATATGCTTACTACACATGAAACTTGAACTGAGATGATGTAAAGAGTGTTAGGTGAGCCAAGAATTCTAGTAGGACATACTTGTGCTGTGTAACTTCTGAGCAAATGAAATCAGTCTTTTGGATAAAAGTCACTTTCTAGCTATTAGGTCTCCCAAAATATATTCTTAGGATAATAAGCAACCGATATTTTAAAAGTCCGTAAAAGTAAAAGGTAAATTAAGTCCATTTTAAAATCGCGTATTGTTAATATTTTAAGTAGCATGACAATTATTTAATATGCATACAAATCGCATATACTATTTGCTTTCAACCGCTTTCAGTTAATTATTAACACTTTACAACGTAGTTGAAAAGTGTTTATGACTTTGTTCATTCTGTCTGTCTATCTGTCCATTAGCACGATAGCTGCCGTAAAAATGACTTTATCAAAATGAAATTTTAGTATGCTGTTGGGGCGGTCTGTGGAACCAATGAAAATGTAAATGAAAAATATCACCTAATTAGTTTTGAATTGAACCCGGGTTGAAAAAACGAAATACATTGAACCCTATGGGACCTAATTCTTCAAATATTTTTAAACGAATTTGAAATTCACAAATTACTTCGAAAGTTTTAGAAAATGTTCAAATTATCCCATAAAATATATAAAAAAAAATCAGCAAAATATATTCAGTAGTTTTTAAAATAAAAATTAAAATACTAATTGCACCCTTTATATGAAGAGATCTCGTGACGATTATATGAAGAGATCACGTGACCCACTTCAAAATAAAGTATGGCATCCATCTTGTCAAAATCGCGATTTTAAAGTCCTTTCTAATTCATAGTTAGTGTTGTATCCGTCCTAAAACCCCTTAATTTTTGCTTAAATTTTGTGCATCTACATTCTGAAACAACACAATTACAATATATTTGAGGTTAAATGATCATCAAATTTTGATTATTTCCCCACCGAGATGACTTATGGAGAATATGAACACCACAACTTATGGAGAATATAAATACCGCAACTTATGGAAAATATAAACACCAAAAGATGTAGAATGAGTTGTATAAGAATTGCTACATTTCTTTAATGCAAAATTATTTAGCTCATGAAGTCTGCAATATATCTGATATGAATGAAACATTCATTGAGTTATAGAGAAGCAGACGATTTTTTCGATGACGTTTTAAAGCATAGAGTTAAATTACTTGTACCTCCATGGTTTTAAAATTTTAAATAAAATAAATTATTGTAGTATTGTGATGAATGAAAGAACTGGAAAAAAGTTTATGAATGAAATGCTGCTTTTATATCGAGAGCCAGGCGATTTGTATTTCGATAACGTCATTTGAATAAAGTTCATTTGTTTTCGCTGATGTTTTCAAATATAATATATTATTGTAGTATTATAATAATTTTGAAAATATTACCGAGGAAGTTTATCGCATTTTAGAGATGTTTAAATAAAATTGCATTGAAGTTGGAAAGTGTTTCGTAATCAATGATTTATGCATGATTGATCTCTTTTGTTTAAAATATCGTTTGACAACTTTTCCTTACATTGACACTTCATGTTTAGACCTACTTGTATTGAAATTAAGTACATTCTCTCTCAAATTACACCGAACCTAATCTTCAATCATGAGAACGCTCCTGTAATTAGTAACAATTGTGTTCTTTCAGCTTATAATGTGTAATCCATAAATAAAACACACTGCGTGCGAAGGATGAGGAAAACAAGAGAAACGTAAATATGCACAAATAAAACAATAATGCAGCATACAACTGCTTCGCTAAATCCCCTTCGTCAGCACAAGGGAACCAACAAACCCGAAGTCCAAAAGAGGAATAGGCGCTAAAGGAAAAGCAGGGGAATTATAAGACCAAAACCTGGATTGAGAGAGAAACAATCAAAAAATAGCATAAAGAATATTCCAACCAATCCGAAACGAGAAGTAACACACAAAATTGGCGTGTGCAAAAACACAAGTATATCCCCTATAATAGATTCTCATTATAACGCTTAATTTAAATATGGGAGTAATGGTAATGGTGTCAATATCTCAGAGCGTAAAATCGTTTATAAACGAACTGGAGATTGGTTCCCTCTGATAAAAAGTTCATACAGACAGTACGGTTTATTTATAAATGTCTTGTTTACTAAATGTAACTATAACCTGATTTACGTTATTGATCACAATATTATAATACAAAAAATGCTCCGAGCATTAAAATGGTGACAGTTTCCCTTTTATTTATATAAAAGCACGTTCTGAAACAATGAAAAAATATTTCACTAGAGTTCGTGGAGCACATATGAATGTCTCTATAAAATACGTTAGGTAAAAATATGGATAAAACGAAGCACGTAAATGATTCCAGTTCAAAGCAGGCGATTTGGAAATTAAATGGTGTTGCCTTTATTTGTATTATTTAAATAGCGGGCGCTTATTTAGAACTTGGACAACTCCAGGTAAATCGATCTAGTCTATATATATAAATATACAATGGAAGTATATTTGTTTATTTATCTGTTTATTCCTTAGACGAATTCACAGTTTTAAGCGGAATATTCTTTTTTCAAGTTCTTTAAGTCTATTCTCCACCTCCTAAACTGTACTTCCATATATCGAGTTTCTATGATCTGGGGTTGTTGAGATATTTTTTAAAGCGGAAAAGTAAGTCTTTCATGGAAATAGCATTATGCAGATGATTATTTTCTAACTAAACTTAATTTGAAGAACATGCTATCATGTTGCTTAACAACGGAATAAAATCTAATGTATTTAGACGATTATTATTTTCCTTGTATACAATAATGTATAAGGAAAGTATTGTGACGGGGTCGAAAGTTCGAATTCGAATTTTCGACGGGAGAGCACGTTTCAAGCATCCCTGTTCACGAATCGAGCATTTTTGAAGTGCTGTATGTGTGTGTGTGTGTCAGTGAGACTGTGGAGACGATAACGAATGACGGAATGGACCGCTTCTAACGAAATTTGGTGTAAAAATTACAATCCATGAATAGTGGAAGCCTATCGTTTTTATACGCAATCGAATGTTCAGAACCCCCTTAAAGTTTCGAGTGAAATTTTGAAAAAATCATTAGGAAATCAAATTCTCTAATAAAGTTACGCACATAGACATTTCTTATGTAATTCTTCATTAGAAAACGATTGACATAAATTTTAAAACGTTACCACGAACTGTTCTCGAGATATTGCACATTTAAAAAAAAATTTATCAAAAAATCATATAAAATAAAAAAGATATTTCCTATTGAGAAATATGTTCTTTTTTCATATGTAATATCATGCGATAAATTTTGTGATATCATTCTCGTGGATCTAGCTTCTTTCAGTCATGAAAAAGGTACTTTGAGTAATACTTTTGTATTTGAACGCCAATAGTCATTTATCTGCTGTAAGAATAACTTATTTCTCCGTCCATAACGCTTGGCTAGATTTTGGCGACGAATTTGGTGGAACTTGGCGACATTTTTAAATGTTGCTAAATTAACGAAAAATTCGCCAAATGGATAAAAATGACGACTAATTGACGAAAATTCAATATCTTGGAAGGAATATAAACATCTACTATAAGAATAATCTATTTTTTTTACTGTAAAAGTAGTAAATTCATTGCATTATATAAGGAAAGTCATGTGCTGCCCACATCAGATTTTTTTATTTATACGGTCTAAGTAAGAAAGGAAATAATTCAAAAATATATTTTATAAATAAACGATATTAAATTTTTGATTTGGTTCTATTAGTTATGCCCTTAGGATATAAGGTAAAATGAATTTTTAATATTTTCATTTGATACTTTCGATCATTTTTTTTCTTTGTAAATCTGATATGTTTATTACATATAGCCGATTGTTGAAAGAGGATAACAGTTTTACTTGTAGATCTTGCTTCAAAATCTGCAACAAGGTAAAAAGTGTTAGGGAGTAATAAATGTTGTTACCATTTTAGCATCTTCATTTTGTCGTATATTTACCAAACTTGTACATCGGTTTATAAACAGGACCCCCAGAATGTTTAGTTCTCGCTTAATTGCTCTCGCTCTCGAATTTGTAGTTACTTATAATTCCCATCTTTATACGGGACTTCAATTCAATGTTTTAATGATTTTTTCTCTATTTTTTTTCTTTCAAAAGCAATATAAATACATTTAGAATTTTAATATTTTAAACCCCAAGCACCGCCGAGTATACTTGCTAATTAAATATAAATTGGCTAGAAAAAACAGTATTTCCATCTGTTACGAAAGTTGCATGATGCTTACAGAAGATTTCTTTCTAATACAGCAGCTAGTTTTAAAAATGTCATTGCCATGCTTTAATACAAAAATGTGGTTATATAAAAAAAAAATCGAGGAATTTATACCATATGAATCTGCACCTGAATTTATACCATACTTTACGTGAATTTATACCATCCTTACTAGAATTTTAACAAAGTTTTAATGAAATGCAAATCATTTTTAGATTCCTTGCAGAGCGACTACAACACGCTCCTGACAGACGCCCACATTCATACTTTAGTAAACGGATCCCTTTCCATACGCAATGTGGAGAAGACCGATGAAGGCTATTATATGTGTCAAGCATCGAATGGTATTGGATCTGGAATCAGCACTGTCATAACACTTAATGTCAGGGGTAAGTTTTTCTACTCTAGTGTACAGCACAGTATATATTCTCTGAAGATTACTTTACAGAAATATAATATTATTATTTATACTTTATATTTGTAATTACTACACATTTTCAAGATGTTCAATACTTCTTAATATGTGTGTGAGTAATTATAAAAATACCATGTTAAGGATTAAGTATATAATGGGAGTCAGCTGTTCCCTTCAATTGAAAATATTGACATTATATTTCCCTTCAATTGAAAATATTGACAGTTCAGTAAATTTATATTAATACCTACATCCTTTTAATTTAGCTCAAATAGTTTGTAAAGCATGGATTTCATCATTGAAATTCGTTTTAATATTATAGTTTTTATAGTTTAAGTAATGCATATATATTAAAAAATAACATAGTTAATAATGCATAATATATTAAATAGCAATAGAAAAGTGAAAACAAGAAATTTTTAGAGTAGCCTTCATATGACGGCAAAAAGTGTGTACACGTCATTTTCAGCAGAACTTTGAAGCATTTTTATACCTTTTTTTACTCATATACAAATATTCGAGAAACGGAAAGTTAAAACCATTTCTGCATCTTCCTGAAATAAATGGTGCAACAAAATTAACTTTTTAAACTGGAGGGGATATTTATCGAACCAAAAATGGAAGTTCTTAGTGAAACACCTAACCGCAACAGAATTGGATGCTAAATACATATCATTCATCACCTAGGCACTATCTATTACCAATCCTGAAAAATTTACGTTTCAATCGAATTTTTTTAACCAGAAGTGGAAATAATTGAAGTATAGATTTGTAGTACCTACCCCCCCCCCACACACACACACACATACACAAGCACACACCTCCTCCTATATTTTCCAAAAGTTGATGCTAAATCCTTATAATGTACCAAATAAGCTCTGATTAATGCCAATATTTAAAAATTTAGGTTTCAATGGCTATGAAGCATTTTGAACAAGGAAATGAAACAAAAACAAAAAACCGAAGTAAAAATGCCCTAGTGAGCTTCTCCTACCTTTTCCAGAATTTGATTCTGAATTCATATCGTCTAATCTCAATCTGTAGTAGATCTTGAGAAGTTGATACTACCAAATGTTTATTAAAAGCAATTGCATTGCACTATTTTTTCCACCGATTAGTCACTTAATTAAAAATTTCATCATTAGTATTATAAGCGTGTTAGGCTGCACACCTAGCCATTTGTATCAGAACATCCAAATGAAACAAAAGACTGAATCGGTAATACATGAAATGGTTAAAAAATACGATACGAGTACAAGACAGATTTGGAAATATATGATTGAGAAATCCATGTGGCATACCACGCATATATTCTATACCTCTATAGAATTATTGTTTTATAAATGTGGACATAAAATATGTTTTTGTCATAAAGGAGATTTCTACCATATTTGCAATAATGTAATTTTTTTCTCTCAGCGTTTATAAATAAATAACTGGTGCTCATCGACACAATGAGTTTCTCAATGAGAAATTCTTAATGTACAGCCGCGGAAAAAAAAAACGTCCCACCCTCTGTTAATCGAGCATCGTTCATCGTAGAGAAAATTGAAGGATTCCATTCGATTAGGAATAACATCCTCTACAAATTAATGTGCGTAAAATTTGCGTAAGGGGCCGTCTTCATATCTAAACGCGCACAAACTTTAAAATTTTAAATGGCAACACCCAAGTTTGACAACTCAGTTCGAAACTAGAGCAAAAGTCAACCTGTGATACCAAATTTCAAGTCATTTGGGTGAAGCGTTTCGGAGTTGTGAGTATGTAAAGTTTTGAGCTCCTAATGTTAAATTAGTTTCCAAGAATTCCATTCATATCTTCTGTAGTAATTATCTGCTCACTCTGATTATTTGTATGACGTTACTACTAAACAACCCAAACACATTTAAGTGATTTTTATTTTTGTGGAAATAATTGTTTGTATGAAATATTAATTATGAAATCAATAATCGAAAAAATATGAATACAAATCTGGACATGCTTTGATAAAAATCGATTCACAAAGACGTTTTATATTTTATGTAAAATTACAGGTGTTTCCTCCCTCTAGTTCTTTCGAACTGTTTAAATATTCAGCATCACGATGATTTTAGGGGTCGTATATTAGTTCAAAATAATTACTAATTTGAAAAAGTTATATTAATTGCAGGTTAATCTGTATTGAAGAAAATGGGCATTTATTTTTACCCAGTTCTAACAAAAACTTTGTATAAACAGTGTTGTATAGATGCAACCTAATCAATGTAATTCTGTTACTGTATTGAAGGGTGAAAACGTGTATTGTTATAAATGGGATCTACCTATGTTACTGTCAGTTAATAGTTCCGGAGCTACTACGAGTTGAAATCATCCACAAAATGTGATAATTTATAATAAAAAATATTTATATAAAATAATCGTGCCCTATTTGAAGCTCACATAATCCTATCCATTACAGGCCCAATGCCTTAGTAACACATACACAAACAAGACAACACCACACCCAGCCATGAAAATGCTCAACCTCTCATGCAGGAATTGAACCTGCGACCCTTTGGCTGTGAAATAAGCCATAATGCTAAATGTCAAGAGGGTAGATAGTTCAATAATTTACATCAGTGGTGTGGTCAATCAACGAAACATCGCCCTTCAAATTGCGCTTTTCAATATGGAGCTGATCCCCGAAAATTGCGCATTCCGGAATATTGAATATTTTCTGATTTAAAGATATAAACGTCGTGAAAATTTGAATTTCGACTAATTTGGGGGTCTAGAACTTGTGGGTGAAGTCAAAATTGGTGTTGCCATTGGAAATTTCAAAGTTTGTGAGAGTTTAGATATGAAGACGGCCCCTTATGCAAATTTTACGCACATTAATTTGCAGCTGTACATCCGCTTCGTTTCGAAAATTTTATTTATACATTTATTTATTTTTGCAAATTACAAATGTAAAGCCTTGTTGCTTTTTACGATTAATGTCATATTTTGCAATTGTTACAGTGGTAATTTGTAGGATAAGCATTTAAAATCGAAATGTTAAAGTTTACTATTCAGCCATGTTGTTGAATGTAGCTAATGTAACTTAAGTATGGATCAGAGCGGTTCTTATTTTATTATACAGACTTGTGATTATAAAAAAAAAGCTCACTATAAATAGGTACATTATCCAGAGCATAGTTAATGGACAGTACAGTAAATGGCTTAAATTTACTGTACTCAATTAGATACCCTACCATTATTATTTAAACGATATTTGCAGCTATATACAATGATGGAACAAAATACACGTTTGTTCATCTTCGAACCATCAGTAAAAATAAATGTACTTCACCTATATCACTTAATATCGTTATCAACCCAAGGAGCAAGAATTGGAGAAATAAAATCTTCCAGTTAGTAGGACGAGATGGCCGCACTACTTAAAATGCAGTCCTCACTCCGCTGCAGAGTTTTATAGATCTCATTTTCTTATTCTAACTAGATGCCCAACGGGACGCAACATAAAAGCAGTTCTATCATGTTAGTGGCTGTTGTCTTGTAGCTCTTGGTAATTGAGCTCAATTATTTGTATATTGTTGTGTCTTCATACGCAGTTGTATTTTGAACCAGATGATAAAACCATACTTAGTTAGTCCTACTTTTTTACCTCTCTCAAGTGGGGGATAAAGATAAGGATTGTATCAATTAGTGTACTTAAATACTTGAGGGCTTTGACGTACTTGAAATTTTTCCATATAGTTTAATTAGATTAATGTGGGTTACTTTTTTCTGTGCATGAATCCCAGTAAGACAGGTTTTACCGAAGCCAATTTCCAAGATGTATCTGTTATCCCAATCTTGTATTTTAATTACAACATCAGTATCTATGACCTCCAGATGGTAGAAAGCAGTGACACATATTATCATCTTCAAAGACATGTAATCTGAAGTTATTTATTCCGAAATTCTACATAAAAACTTTTCAATCGGCCAAGCAATTTAAGTAGAGAAAATAAAATATAAACACCATATATATTTTTGAAAAATTGTATTTAATGCAATTGATCACATTATTTTCATTTTTTCTTTCGCTCGAAAAAGTTCAGTGTTGAGAAAGATGAAAGAGTTATGCTCAGTTGGGAAGGAGATGTTTGTCTATAAACTCTATGAAAAACGCGTTCCTGACGTGAACTTATTTATAACGTTTTTGTTGACATTTATCAATAATATACAATGATATTATATTGTACTAACATTATAGAGAACCTTAAATAGCCCGTTAATTTAGTTCATTAAATTATGTTTATAACCTAATTTATCTTACACGGACATAACAATGGTGTCCTGTTAGTTTTGCTTATGACATAAAAATTATGTGTATAAAATTAAGTAACAAAGCTAGAAAAGGTTGAATCTCAGTCCAAGATCGACATTAAAACATGAGAAGAGAATGTGAATTGTTTTCCCAAAACTTGGTATGCTCGTCAATCTAACTTTTTTTATTAGATATTTTGAACTAGGAAAATTCGAGTCCTAATCTTGGCTAGATTCGGTACATTTGCCAGTATAAAGATCACTGCTACAAAGTACACTTTTTTTTTGCAATTTTCTTCATTTGACTCTACTGTGCATTTTTTTCACGTTATTGTTCGAAAAAAAAGTATTATTTTAAATTTTGACTTAATTATTTTAAATATGTTTATATTGTAAATAGAATGGAAGAAAAAAATAAATTGGACTTGCCGTGGCACACACGCGATTCACGATACTCAGATTTACTATATCAAGTAAAATATGCGGATTGGGAGTGGGTTGGCTATTGATGTTTGCAATAAAATAGTTTTCTAATACTACCTTGGAGAAAACAGGCACAAGAAATCTAGGTGAATATAATTGTTTCGAAAGCGTTATGAGTTCTCTTCCTCAATCAAAAACGTTATTCTCTCAACAAATGCTAAAACCAAATCCAAATCCAAATGCTAAAATACAGACAAAAAAGACATACATATCCAGAGCTTCAACACTCAAACCAAAAATTCACAAGCGGGTGGTAACAGTGAGTGAAATTGAAACACAATCATAAACATATCAACTCAGGCTAATAAAGGAAGACTCCACCCTCCAAACTAAGACCAATATAAGCACGGGACTGAAAGACTGCAACACTGTCTCAATTTTATATAAAATCACATATCAATGAGGGCTTTCACTCACGTTTCATTTGTCTTTTATGTTCCAGTGCGAATGCCTCTTTTATCAGCCTGAGTTTATGATTGGGTTTCGTATTCAATGGCTTCTTACCATATGCTATCAAATATTGACTTTAAATGTTCTATCTCTGTCCTAATGTGTGTGTATTTTGCCTGTCACGTCGCAGTTTTATTGTAGCGTCTGTTAAGAAGACACATATATTGGCCAGAGGAAAAAGGTCATAACGCATTAGAATCAATCGCAGTCACCTAATTTTCTTATACTTGTTTTTTTAATAAGTATTAGAAAGTTATATTCAATAACTCACCTATATCGACTACAGTTTATTGAATTACAGTTCTGATAGAGTCTTTAATATTTTTTATCATTTACACAATATCTATTTTTTCTTATTTCTCACGGAATAGAGACGACCCTATCTTCAAATATGTCTTTCATTTCGGACTTACTTACAAAAAGTATAGAATCTGAGATGGAGTGCTTCTTTTTTCTTTCTTAGTTCCTGCCCACTTCAAAGAGGAGTTTCAGGCGGAGACGGTACGCAGGGGGGACAAAGTTGTTGTGAAATGTCAAGCGTTCGGTGACAGGCCTCTCACGGTCACATGGAAGAAAGATGGACAGTTGCTCGATAAACAGGCCGAAAAAAAGTAAGAACGATTGGGGTTTTTTTATTTAATTTTAACATACTGTCATTGGACCTTGTGCGAATTTTGACATTATAAGTAAAAAGTTTAAAGTGAAGCCGCAAGCAATATTCTTCTTGTAACATTTTCTGGATATATATCAAGGCAGTATAATTTTGTATTTCAATGATAATTACCTATTTTGGTATTTTTATAATTACCTATATTAGATTTTTTGCGATTTCTCTTTATTTTTAGCGACATTTTATGGTTTTGCTCATTCAACATATTATATTTATGGTTTACGAAATTTCTAGAATTCACTTAATTTAAAAAAAATAACAAATGTATTTATTTCTTCAGGTATACAATAGACGAAACAATGACGGATGAAGGAGTCACTTCTGAAGTCCATATTCAGTCAGCAGATAGGAGAGATTCATCACTCTTTACTTGTCTTGCACAAAATTCTTTCGGTAAAGACGAAATGAATATCCAGATAATTGTTCAAGGTAATTAGCACTTATCCATTTAATCTGCTGAAAATAATAACAAGTAGAAGGAGTGAATTAAATTAAAATAGATAAATGTATTTACTTTTTTTTAAAATAGGATGAGCATTTGCAATCAGTTAGAAATATTATATTTCTTATTCGTGTAAATTTAGATTTTTTAACATCCCAGTTCCATTTTAAAAGACTATTTGTTTCTCGAAATTATTTGTAAAATCTAAAAACAAATAAATATACAAATAAAATATCCTTAGCGATTACTATTTCAATGCAAGAATTTCTTTGGAAGGCTCTTAACAACAGAAAAATGTCTTGGCACATACTTTCATTATAATTTTTCACCTACTAACCTAAAACTTTGCACTATGAATCTGAAAGAACTCCTTAGAGTCAACACGATAACCACGGAGATATGGAGAGTTAGACAGCGCATGACGACAACCACTGACATATAGGAGTCAACAGCACATGAAAATAACCACTGACACATGTAGACAGCACATCGTAGTCGAACATTTAATTCTGATATGAGAAGCTATAAACACTCCACGAGTGCTATAGTTTCCGTTGTTTATATAAATATCGAAAAGCAGTATCGAAAGTAAATATCGAAAAGCAGTATCGAAAGTAAATATCGAAAAGCAGTTACTCTAATGTTAGCTATTTATATATGACACCGCTTAATTAAGAAAAAATGCATGATAACAAAGAAATTAACACAAAATTCTATCCAATCACAGCCACGCTGCAGCACGATAGGCATTAATGATATGTATTATTCTAATATTCATATCATCAGGCTTTTTGACTTTGATTTTCTGGAGAATAGAAAAATTATACGTTTCCACACTATAAATAATTTTATTCAGTAAATACCTTGGAAATTCATATTAATCATTACAATTGTATATAATATTTTATTGGTAAATTGCAGCAACCATACCACCTTTTAACAAAATGTATAAACGTGTAAACTTCATTGAAACATCGTAGTTAACTTCTCAGTTTCAGTTTATATTCGAAACCTTAAACGTGCAATAACATTTTTGCACGAGTTCAAATATTGATCCAATTTAATTTAGATAATGTTTGAGTTTGGAAAACTGAATCTTTCATCTATCAAAAAATTCAGGCAATATTTGTAATACATTCTGAAACTGTACTTAATAACCCTTTAAATAAAAATTATTTTTTTCTCCATTGAATATTGTAAGATTACCATTTTCAAATCAGTTTTTGTAAAAGTTTAGCTTCCACAACAAATGCTGGTCGAACATTGTACTTAAACAACGACTGAAATAGAGAAGTGGATTCCTAGGGTGTATTATTTGGAATCATGAATAGAACACATGTACTCATCATTTTAGCCTGACTTGTGTTCCCCTGTTCACTGTAATTTCCGTTAATATGCCTAAACTATTATCACATTGTTTAAAATGTATTATCCCTTCGTCTATGCGCTAATGATCACTAGACAGAAAAAAATTAATTACAACCATTTAAACATCAAAAAAAATTCTGGCTATCTAGAATTTGACATTATAATTGCACGTTACCACACATTGTTGCACTGACAAAGAAAAAATTATTCATTAGAGTTTTTAAACTTCACTCTGTGATTAAAAATAATACTATAAATAAAAATAAACCTAAATAAAAATAATGTTTTGAAAGTTAAAAGACATTAAATTGAAGAAGACTTTTAAGATTTCAGTGAGGAGGAGGGTATAAAAAGCTATCTAACTCGAACACATATTTTGTGTTCTTTTGTTCAATAAACTGTCAACACTTTTCTTTTTAACGAAAACTGTAATTACATTTTTTGCTTGCAATGTTTTTGTTAGTTTTGCACTGTTTTTTGTCACTGAATAGAATTTATTTTTAATATAAATATTCAATACAGTTCTAAACGCATATTTGTAATTATCATATTATCGTGTAAATAATGTTATTTGTTAACAAATATTATAAAAGTAGAAATTCCAATACTTGACACGCTTCTATGAATTTTCTTTAAGAGATAATAATCCAGAGTTTGGAAGTAGAACCACAATATAGATTCTACCAAATGAATTGCTTCATAAGATATGCGATTTTTAACTGTAATAATGCAGCAAACTAGCGTCGATTTTCTGATTTCATATTGTTAACTCATTTAAATTGTATATTAGATTTTATTACGTTTTTATCATTTCACGTTTAGGTCACAAAAATTTATAAAATATTGCTTTTTAAAGTATGAAACTTTTGATAATAATAGTTGCACAAATGTAACTTACAAGACTTGTAGCAAAAATATAATACCACCATCTGGCATCAGAAACATAAACTCATTCCTTCCTTAGAACAATGAATTAGATTCCCCCCGAAGTTAAACCTATTTTCGCAGCATATAAAAACAGTAGGACATGCCCGAGGTTTTTTTTTTTCCAACTCGACCAAGACCGCCCGACCTACACAAAAGTGTAAGGTAACTGTCAGGACGGACGGCAGCGGGGGGTTGTCACGGGGGGTTGAGTTGGTTGTGACGAAGCAGATTTCTCGGTTCAAAGTGGATGCCAAGTCTCGCATTTCCTGTGATTGAAAATACCAGCATTGCTATATGTGTTTGACCTAGCTAAAAAGCGGCTATCATGACGTCAAAAAATAAATTTTCGATACAGTAAAAAATATTTTGAATCTTACTATATCCTTACTATATCTCTACTCTTTTAGGTACATATTGATGTATAATTTGTTATAGCAAGTCGAAACTTAAGTCTTTATGTCTTACTTATATTGATTTTGACGACTGAATCACGACAAATTCAGATAAAGAATATTTAGTCTAAAAGGGCGGGCAGAGGCATGTTGTCTCATTTCACAAGAAGTTAATTACCACATGTTAAATTGATCCCTGAACATTTAAGCATATTTCCAGAAGCTGCTGTTAGAAAGAAAATTAACCAAAATAATAGCAGCAAATTTAAAAGCAACTGTTCTTACTGTAAAAATAGCTTCTCACCTGTGAAACGAAAGCTAAAGAAAGAAAAGCTATAAGGAAAGAAAAATGCTAAAGGGAAAAACAAAACAAAGAGAAATGTAATCAAAATTACTTCCGCTACATTCAAGAATGTACAAAAGTAAATAAAAAAAAATGGAAGATACGAATTATGAAGAAGATGATGCTAATTCCAACAGCTTGATATATATAGAAATTATTCCAATAGTCGTTTGAAAGAAGTATGGATTATGTGCCAAAAGTGCCAAGCCAAGACGCTTCCTTACGGGATGCCAGCGTCTGAAGATACTTAACCCCACACCTAATATAACAGAAAGTCCTTTGGACATTGCGAACAATGAGGCATAGTTATGCACTCCGCTCTTGTAGGATGCTGAGTAGAGGTTACTTTTCTTTTATATAAGATGGAGATTCTGTCTTGGATGGCTGATCTGACGAGTAGTTGCAATGGGAAGGGTTTGGAACCGTAAATACAGTCGGGCAGTCAGAAGGATTGGACTGAGGAAGGATTCGAAAAAAAAATAAGAGTTCACTAGTAAGTTAATAAATTAAGATGTTAACTAGATAAGCAATATTTAAGTTAGAATTTAAATGAAATTAAGTTTGCATTTGTAAAGATAAGTAAAAAATTAAGTAAATTAATAAAAGATATGATAACGAACGTGGATAAGAGTACTGGTCACACACTATAGTAACTCGGACAAAAGCTAACGATCCTATTGACCTGTGGCTGGGTCATGAAAGAAGAGGTTGTAGTGCCGAGTCCTTTACCGAGGTATTGGAGTTTCGCCATCTACCGGCATCGATCAGAGATTGGAGAAAAGAGGTGCAAAAACTAGGAAACTCCTGTTTGAGAAACGACATAGCGACATTTTTTCCATTTAGTTTCGTGGGAACCATATAGAAGATGTCGAAGCCTGCGTTTTCTGAGATAGGAAGGCGTGATCGGATGAATTATGTGCCAAAAGTGTAAAGATTGAACTCATGAAGATCGCTCTCCAGGTATAAGCTAGCACTATGTGTATCATAACTGTGATGGTGGTGATTCAATAATTGATTAATTAATGTAACTATAATAGTTGGACATAACTTTGATAGAAAAATAATCGAAATGGCCTTTTCATTCTTTAAATGTAACTTATATTTTCTTATCGTGGATAGATATTTTTAAAAGAGTTTTTTGCATTTTATTGGAATTTACTTATAATCGAATAAATTTCGTTTCAATGCCTTTTGCAACAAGTTTCAAAATTTATACACAAAGCAAATAAAGTTTAAATTGTTTTTTTTTTAAAACAAATAATAACACGAATACTTCATAAGAAATACATAAAAAATACTTCATAAGAAATACAGCCTGAGCTAATGGTCATATTTGTTTTGTCGTCTATAAAACTTAAAATTAAGTAACCGCTATTCAGATAAATATTCTGTAATTTTTCTATAGTCAAGTGAAAAGTTGAAAGTTGCGATTGGTGAAGAGAAAATTTTATTTCTGTTAACAAGAAAAATGTAAAAATATGAAATGTAAAAACTGAGACAACTAGTCACGCTTACTTTACTTTAATTTCAATGTCCCATTGGAAGAAAAAATATCTGATGTGGAAAGCACAAGGTTTTCTTTATATAATGCAATTCATTTACTTCTTTCACAGTGAAAAAATAATGTATAGTATCCACGGTACATTTTTGAAGCTGAATTATACATTTGGTGCTTTTCTGGATTACAGTATATGAAATTGTTTCGAAGTACCCAAGAAACTTTTATTTCGAGTAACTCAAAATTGACAATTATCCATATCGGCAGCATATAGTTTATAATCGGCATATTATCGGCAGCATATAGTTTATAAGCAATAAGCAATATAGTTCATAAGCAATATTGTCAATATAGTTCATATATTAATATATTTTAATGATTAATTCATGTTTTGCGTAATTTCCTTTATTCCTTTTCGTCATTTTTGTAATTTCAACTATATTTTCATCAGTCTGGGGCGGCATATTGTCAAATTGACGATATTTTGCTAAAGGAGTCACCAAATTTATCGCCAAAATTTCACACAGAAGTCTTATATATAAATGACTATTGGCGAATTGTTGATCGTAAAAATACAAAACTATTACACAACTAACACCTGAGGGCGCGGTAGCCCATTGGTTAGCGCGATGGAGTTGCACTCGGTAGGCCCGGGTTCGATTCCAGCCACTGCCAAAACTGCCGCTGTGTTCATGCGTAGTACGATCACGTTAAACATGTGGGTCCGAAAGTCCTTCCGAGAGGTTGGTGGTAGGGGAAGGAGGGTACGGTCCCTGTGGATGCCTCCCCCACTGGGTTCCGGTCTAAATTGGGTGGCACTTCCCGACCGTCCAAACAGTTACCTTAAACCTTTCTGGTAGGTCGGACGGTCTGGGTTTCAACAACAACAACTAACACCTGAGCCAACGGTCGTACCGTGCTCGTTAGATACACCGGTTCTCGTTAGATCACCGAAGTCAGACAGCATCGGGTGCGGTTATTACTTGGGTGGGTGACCACCTGAGAACACCGCGTGCTGTTGGCACATTTCGGACGCGGTATCCCGGTGGTTTGCACGCTGGATTTGCACGCTGCCACAACTGCCGTTGTGTTCATGAGGAGAACGATCACGTTAAACACGTGGGTCCGTAAGTCCTTCCGAGAGGTTGGTGGTAGGGGAAGGAGGGTACGGTCCCTGTGGATGCCTCCCCCATTGGGTTCTGGTCTAAATTGGGTGACACTTCCCGGCAGTCCAAACTGTTTCCTTACACCTTTCTGGTAGGTCGGACGGTCTGGGTCTCAACAACAACAACTAACTTCTCTCCCGGCCACTCAAACTGCTACACATACCCTAGAGTGAGTCGAGTAGTCTGGGTTATCGACAACTAAATTCTCTCGCAAATGGAATAAACTAGATCCGCGAGAATGATGCTAACAATTTATCTCATAATATTGCATCAAAGTGAACATATTTCTCAATAGTTCATACAAGCACATAGACATACACGCAGACAGCACCTCTAAAATGATCGAATCGAGTCCAGGGATACCTGAAACGAAAACCCGAATGTTACCGTCGAAAGCTCGAAATCTAATTTTCGACCCCGTCAGAATACTTCCCTATACATTATACTATGAATGTAAGGAAAGTAAAAATATATTCACAGTGTTTTTTCTTATCATGATGAAGGCAACTCATTTGTTTCACACAGCGAGTTGGTATTGTTATATTATTTACAGTATATGCTCTTTAACAATACATTTTTGCGGATGATTTTCAAAGAGGATAGATACTATGGGATAGTAAATTATTGAAATATATATATTTTTCTCTGAAGTTTAACGTTTGAAGGGAAAGCCATTTCTAGACCTAGCTTTCTTAACATCCACTCAAATCTGATTGTGTACGAAAGTTTCGTTGATATAGTAAAGCTCAAACGATTGTAATTAAATTTTGTATACAGTTTCAATCATGTTTTAAGTGATGACAAAGGCCAAATATTGAAGTTCGATCATTAAACGGAGATATCTGAGGTAAATAATCAGATAATGTAAAGCCTATGGAGAAAAACGAATTTCAAAATATTCACGCGGCAAACATAATGATCCAGTTGTTTTGATTAACTTGTGCAATTACTAAGCTGTCCTAATCACTAAATATTTAATATTCAATATTTTGGATTAAGTATTTTGAGTTTTTCGCTACGATTATGAAATGAACGTCTCAGTTACTAAACACATGATTAGATAGCCGGTTTCATTTCAGTGTCATGTCGCCCAGAAATAGCCTAGTTTAATTCTGTTTTTCTCTTGTCATTAATAATATGAAATGATTTTTGAATTGTACTATTAATAGACCAGAAGGATAAGCTCCTCATTAGATGGTATAAAGTTGCAAAAAATGATCTCTGATCAGATATTCAGAAAGTTATAAATAATTTCCTCCCATTCACTCCGCGCATACGCATACGAGACATACACCCGTCCCATTCAATATTATTATTTAGTACTAGCCGCCTTCGTCGACCAGCCTTTTCGTCCTCCTTGAAAATTCTGACCGTGGCCAACTCGCTGGCGCCATAACCCCGTGGAGTTAACAAAGTTTGTTTTAATGACGTTAAAACTAATAAATAAATTTGAATATGAATAATAATGTTCTTAGGGGGGTTCTTGAAATTTGATTTGTAAAGTGAATTTATTCTAATGTTTGTGAACTGTGAGATTCTGAGGATTTCTGTGCCTGTAACCCTAGGAAAGGCATACCTTTGACGTGTACTCACAGCCGGAATCAGCTGCTCCTATGTTTTTTATAGAGGTATGCTCCTCTATTTTTTGTTTTACATAAATGAAATTCTATCCGTTTGTCTGCATTTTGAGTATTGCATCGCAAATGACATGAAAATAATTTTGAGACTGATGATGCTGAATATGAATTTAGTATTTAAGAAAGAACGATGCTACTTTAACGATGCTGATCAGAGAAAAAAGTGTTTTTTTGTTTGTTTGTTTTAAGATTGTCCCCACCACCACCCGATGCATAGATGCACCGCGACAATCTCCATAACTTTCTTTGTATTTATTTTTTATTTCTTCTGTGTTTAAGTTTTTCATTGTGGTCCCAACCACCACTCGATGTAAAAAATACATCGCCACAATTCAATCCACCATAAAGAGTCAAAAACCTTATAAAAAGCAAACACTAATTCGGTTTTCAATCGTTCCTAGCCCAAAACCCGTGCAAAAGCAAACACTTATTCGGTTTTTAATTGTCCCCAGTCCAAAAACCGTATAAAAAGCAATCACTGATGACATTTGCAAATATAATTTAATACCCATGCGAATATCCTCATCAGGATATTCGCATGGGAATCAATAGCATGGCCCAAATATATCAGCCAGATACCACCAAATACTAATTCGGTTTTTAATTGTCCCTAGGCCAAAAACCTTATGAAAAACAAACACTTATTGGGTTTTTAATTGTCCCTAGGCCAAAAACCGTATAAAAAGCAATCACTATTGACATTTGCAAATATAATAAATTAATAATTTCACTCTGAATACTGTTACCACCACCCGATGTATACAATACATCACCACAATTCAATCCACCATAATTCAATTATTTAAATACTATAATGACCATATGATAAGCTCTTAATTACATCATTTAAAATATAACGTAATTTTCTAATAAATATAATAATTTCATATAAATATAATAATTTCATATAAATATATTAATTTCACTCTGTATACTGTTACCACCACCCGATGTATACAATACATCACCGCAATTCAATCCACCATAATTCAACCATTTAAATTTTATAATGACCATATGCTAAGCTCTTACTTCCATCATTTAAAATATAACGTAATTTTCTAACCCGATGGATAAATGCACCGCGACAATCACCATAACTTTATTTTTATTTTTTTTTCTCCATAGAAACACCGTGCGTCTGCGCGCGCATGTTGGTGAAAAACTCCTTTCTCGGTTTAGCCGAGAAATTGAAAATCATGACTTCCTTAAAATCCAGATCGTGCGGCTACTTTTTATTATTTCTTAACCAGATTGCGCTTGTAAGAAAGCCTGATCTTTGAGCTTTCTAAAAATGTAAATTATTAGTCGAAATTGTTGGTACTTTTCCCGACTCGAGGATTTAAAAACGAAAGTTTTTTTTTTTTTAGCCGAAGGGGACTTTTGTTTTAAAATCTTTAAAAATATTAGAATTTGTCCCTCAGATTTGAAATTGATATATTTTTACTCGTAATTACCTGCTCTTTCCGGTCGTGTGATTTTCTTTTTCTACGACGTCTGGATGGTGGAGAAAAAAGGGGAAAAATGGAAAAAACGGTCGAAATCGCATAAAACATTAACTAACAAAATAAATAATTCAAATTTTAAAAATCGGGCTTCACGTGTCACCTCCCCCCCCCCCCACGGGTCTCCGATTGCCACATTTCGATGCGCGGTCGCTGAGCCTATAGTGTATAAATCAGACAGACACATAGACATTGCCTTTTATTATATAGATACGACCAAAACACACATTATACCCAAAACACACACACTATACCATCCACTGACGTAACGCAATTTATCTACGCTCCCTTAGATACCCTAACAATGGATTTATCAAATTTAATGCTTCAAACATTTTATTTCAGGTTTCAATTACTGGTCATAGCATGGAGAGACTCACTCTCTCTATCTTCATGGGTTATATCATGGAGATAAAAGAAAGAAGTTAAAACTTCATTCTAAGAAAACTCCAATATCGTTTGAAACAATAATTCGGGTGACGCCGGGATAAGATTAGTAGCCCTGCATTATATGCTTTTCAATGGTGAAAGGCCTAAAATGTGTATTTAAACTGCCAATTTTGCAAAAATAAATTATTAATTCAAAGTAGAACTGAAACAATAAAGAATATTTACGTATTCAAAGTTATTTTATCTTTAAATTTATTTTTATCTCCATATATTCTGTATTCTATCCTACAATTATGAAAAATTACTGGTTAATTATACTCTTAATAAGGGAACATTTAATGTAAAAATTACCCAAAATACATATACTAAATACTACGCCTTTCTGTTTTGTCAACAGACAATAACAGCTACTTTACTAACACTAGCGACACCTAGATATAATTCTCAAAGCATTATGGCATTTTCAAACGTTTCATCCATAGGGATTTTATGTCCTTCTTTTTAACTCCATGGGTCATACAATTCAACTCAAACTAATCTGTCTATTAATCAATGTTTCATTCATTTCGTTGTTTAAAACATGAATTTTAAGATAAAGAAAGAAGGAAGTCTCTCAAATTACATGTTTTAAATATTCGTATTCTGAATGCTTAAATTGGGACGACCTCTCAATATTAACTTTCCTCAATATTAATCAGCTGAATCATGAAGGTAAAGGGATGGTGTCCCCCTGAACCCAATACAACTTTCAGTTTAGTCTCTTCAAGCATTAAAATCTCGTGACCATGCAATTTCATCATGTTGTGGCAAAGCTTTCGACCTGAAATAAAACTCTTTTTTTCACCTCGATGGGCTATACAGACACGAATTGAGTGCTGTTGTTTTTATTAGAAAGGATAAACTTAATACGCTTTAGTAAGTAAATATATACGGCTTTTAACAGATTTTAAATATATTTCTGTGGATTTAAAACTGAATTGTGTTGTCATATGTGTCGTTATAAGATTTGTTTCTTTACAGAGCGACCTGATAAGCCATTCAAAGTAACACCTCATGAAAGTACAAGTAGAAGTATATCATTATCCTGGTCACCTCCTTACTCTGGAAATAGTCCTATACTCTTGTATACAATTCAGTTCAAGCCAAGCACTGCAGGTAAAATTTACTGAAAATTAAAGATATCTTTAATTTAACCCTTTTAATGCATTTCTTTAATAAAGATTGAAGGCCTAATATATGAAAAGTCATGAGAGGTTTTTTTTTTCTTTCCGACGTACTTATCTTTGCAAATTTTGCATTTTAAAAATTTTTAATTTAAAAATGTATATGATTGTTTCAATATATATCATAGTCGTTATCTAATAAGGTGTTTAAATGTATAAAACAATTATATCTTGATATGTATTGTATCTTGATATGTAAATATATTCGGTAAATTAAGTGAAGAATATCCAAGCTTAATAATGATTTAAAAGTGTTTGTATAGAGAAAATTAGATGTACACGTACAGTTCAAATTGCTGCTAAAGAATAGGATTAAATTAAATCAGTTAAAAGCAGTATATAAAACAATTTATATTACTAAGTAAAAAAATCGATTTTTTGACGCTTAGTTTCAAACTTTTGTGCAACGATCCCCCCCCCCCCTTAAAACTAGCATAAAATACAAAATTAAACGCATCAGCCAGTTTCGAAGACAAAAGCAGCGTCAGAACACACAAGAAGGACAACCTTGACTTGTCAGAGAGAGACAACAAAAGTAGCACTTTTTGTGGGTCCTGATAAAGAAGGTTCTTTTCTTTCGAAACCGGTCTATACATTTAACTTTGTTTTATATGCTGTTTTAACAAAGTTATTTGAATGCTAAAAGCATATTTACACTTAATAAGTAAACTTTTTTTAAAATCATTATTACTGCATTATTGTCTTATTTGCGCCTATATATGTTGCTCAAGTTTTTCTTATATTTACTATGTCATTATTTATTATATCCTAAATAAATTATATTCAAAAGTCATAAATGATATTGTATATGAAGGAGAATTTTGCAGTTGTTTTACCATTAACAGTCATCTGTTTATAGTAAATTTGGTACACCAAAGTTTATTTTTAAATCACGTTAATACAGATGAAAAATTAGTCTTGTTATTTATAGGTCACCTTGCTGTGAGACACGTTATAGAAAATAAAAATACATTTTGAGATTTCGATAAATAAAAATTTTACCTTTAAAATGTTATGTTTTTAAAATGCTTAAACTTCAAAATTAATTATGATACACATTTACATTTTGTGTTTTGTGTAGCTTTGTATCTTGGGCTATGAATGTATGCTTTTCTTTTTTTAACGTTGTTCTCCAAAAAAAGTTACAATGCATTTATATTTATCACATAAAATGTTGTCGTAAAATGTATATTTTTCAGATATATTAAAAATTTTCAAAATTGCAATGTTACAATTTAAAATCAAGCAAATACGCATACTTTTATAGTACATGTTCTGAACATTATAAATATGTCAAATTATTTATGGTTATTATAAACTGAAAAAAGCCTTAGCAGATACAATGAAATAATGTGAATTTTATATTCTGAGAAAAAGATAATTAAAATTTTCATTTTATAAGGAAGATTATGAAATCAAACTTTATCACCTTTAAAGAGCACTTTTGTTTAAGATAGAAATCTAGAATTTCGGAAAGTGGGTTTTAAGAAAATGTAGATTGGAAATTAGGAAGGTGAAAAAATCGAATATTTGACACTCATTTTCAAATACATATTTGTGTAACGATCCACCTTAAAAGTAGCATATAAAACAAAATTAAATGTATCCACCGGTTTAGAAGACGAAAACAGCATTCTGTGTCAAAACACACAAGAAGGGCAATCTTCGCTTGTCAGAGAAAGAGAGTAAAGTAGCCATTCTTATGTGTCCTGACGAAGAAAGATGTTTTTTTTTTTTTTTTTTAACCGGTCAATTCGTTTAATTTTGTTTTATATGCTGTTTTAATGAAGTTATTTGACTGCCCCAAAAACATATTTAGAGTGTCATTATTTTTCATATCCTATATAACTTTTATTCAAATGTCTTAAATATTGTAGACTATGAGGTAGAATTTCGCAGCTGTTTGTCATTAGCAGTCACCTGTTTATATATAAAAAAAAGAAATGTTCTAGGAACACCAAATAAAATTAATCATTACACAACATTATATGTATTTTTAAACTGGTGAAAACATTGGGTACCCGCGAGCACAAGGTTGCTGACATCTGCTTTATTGTTTTTATACATAAATTATTATTTTTTTTTTTTACTTTATATTTTTTGAAATATCTTAATTTTTAAAATATTAAATTGTAACTTCGGGACAAATTTGACTTTGTTATAACGTAATCCTATTACACTCAATTTCAAAAGTAAGCGGTATTTTATGAAAATAACGCAGAAATCACAACTGGCCAACAAAATTAGATATATTTTCTTTTCTCGCTTACTTTCTACAAGGAATATTTTTTTAAATGGCATAAATTAAACCTGCTATTTACAAACTTTACAAATCAAATTATGCCAATTAAAAATCGAAGCATTCCAAAGATTTTTTGATTTATGATAACCAAAATAAGTTTTCATTTAGATAATGATGAATATACACATGAAAAAGTATATTACAAGACGAGTATACATACAGAATTTTAAAGTTATATCACTTCATAATTTTGAGTAATGAGAGATCTGGTGTCCAAATTCTTATATAAAATGTGAATACTAATTTCTAGACGGATGTTAGAGAAATTAGCCAATCTCTAACCATACACTCGGTAAATGGTTATGATATAATGATACTTTTTACGTCCATAAATTTTAGCTTTAAGTTTATTTAATTTGCGTTTATCAAAGTTGTATACTATTTGAGGAAAATACATAATATATTTAGATCTTATGTCTTTTTTCAACATAGCGCTAGTAGATGGCAGCACCAGACGTATTAGGAGACGTATTAAATCTGTTAAAGAAAATTTAATTTATTTATATATGTTTTATTGCTTTTAAATAGCCATTAATTGATAAATTTATACCAAAAATTACATTTTTAAACAATATAAATAAAACATAAGTAAAGAAATTCTAGAAATTATTTAATAACAAGTAAATAACTTCCGAAAAAAGCAGAAACAGTTAATATACGCATTGAATATAGTTTTTCTTCTTTCAATATTCTTTCATAATTTAACTTCTATATATTAATTTATAGACAATTAATTCAATACTGTGGATAATAATTCTCCACATTACACGTACATCAATTAAAATATTTTACTTTAATTTTTAAAATGTCTCTAACTGAATTCTCTAACTCTTTTTAGATTTGAATATTTTCCTATCTAATTCATATTCAATGCTGAATGTTGTTCCTTTCTTACTTATTACTTTGTAATATTTTATTTTACCTTCCTTTGAAATAGCGAGACTACTTCAATTTTAGTTTTGAAGTAAAAGGATTTATTATTGCAAATTATTTCATAATATTTGTCGCAGTGGCGCCAACTTCGGGGGTTTGAGATCATTTATTAACCCCCAATAATATTTGTTGTGGGTTCCTCGAACTCTTAATACTTTTGTGTGTATTCGGTGGAGAAAAGGTATGCATATGAGTACAAATTTTGGTTTTTGTTATTAATTCTTCAATTTTTTCATTATTAATTCCATGTTTACTATATAAAGTCGTGTGCATAGAAATTCACACTTCAGACTGTTTATTTATTCTGAATGCAAGATTTTAACTCAGAAATGTTGTAAAGAAAAATGTGTTGACATTTTCAACATTGGTAAAAATACCTGAAAATAAATGTTGCATTTTTTGTTATTTTTATAAAGATAATTGAGTTGGAAATTCACACAGTATCTGCTTAATGTATATAATAATGCTTTATCTACAAATGCAAAATAAATGAAATAAATAATTATCTAGATAAAAAAAAATATTGTGTACTGAATTGCAATTTGCTCCATTTTAGCATTTCGGACATCTTATTGTACCAGATAATCAAACTGAATGAAATTTAAAGTAGACTTAAATCTTTTTAAAATGCACGAGTCATTTGATTTAACATTTTCGGAACCCCCAATAATTTTGCAAGTCGAGGCCTACGATTTGTAGGATATACCTGAGCGGGATGAGTTACCTAAAATTTGGATAAATTATGAAAATGTAAATGATATGTAAAATTCACTCGAATGTGTCTCCACTCGACTATATCATACCGATCCAATTTTAAGTAGTTTGTAACATCCTTTTTTTCAAATTTTACAAGAAACATTTTGAACACTATGTATTTTTAATTTAAAGGATACCATGTTATTTTTAAAGGGTTTGAAAATTTTTTCGATTAATCTTTCGATTGATACCAAATTTGGCCATGCCCCCCCTTCCTCCGGGAGTAACTTCCCGCCGATGGGGGGGGGGGGGCGGGAGCTAATGATGTCACCAATACAATAATTGTGTCACAGCTATGTTTCATTACAGTAATTAAAAATATTAAGCCATTGAACCATAAACACTACCTTTAATGCATGCTGGTGTCATTTAAGAAAGTATAAAATTTTTCGAATTTAAAAAATAATTATATCTAGTTCTAGATTTTTCGCGAACAAGGCCGAATATAAAGTTTCGTGAACATCCCTTAATACTTGCGGCAGCTATCGGGTACACAAGAAATCGATCACAGATATACAGACGAACATCACTCTAAAAATATTCAAAACGTGTTCAGGAGGTCTTAAAACATATATTAGCATCAAAATTTAGAAATTTTCGACAAAGCAATACTTTCTACTATATTATTAAAACGTAAGAACAAGTGGATATTCCATTCTGTCCCGGAAATGGGACGTATTGTGACGGGGTCGAAAATTCGAATTTGAGTTTTCGACGGGAGAGCAAGTTTCAAGCATCCCTGAACACGAAACAGACGTTTTGGAGACGATGTGTGTGTGTATGTGTGTGTGTGTGTGTGTGTGTGTGTCTATATAAGGAAAATGTTATTTAGGAATCAATGATCACGAATCTTAATAGTTTCAATCATTGTAGGGAAAAATAACCGCCAAACTATGTACATCTTTTACATTGTAGGGGAAGATAACCGCCATATTGTGTTTGTGACATTATTAGCCCTCCTGTCGAGTATAAGTTATCCCCATGGGGAGGGGGGGGGCATTGTCAAACCTGGTATGGATTGAAAGGTTTTTCAATTCCATTAAAGGAAAGGGTGACATGGTATGATTGTGATCTTTGAACCGAAAGCACAAATGTTTCAAATTCACTCTAGTAAAATTTTCAGAAAAAAATCACAAGCCACTTAAAGATGGATTCTGGTATCAGAAAATATTGAGTGGAGCCACACTTCTGTTAATTACTTTATGGTTGATAAAGTTCACAAATAAATGGTACCCCCCCCCCCCCTCATTATCGTCGCTTTTTAATTTCTTGTATATGGGCCCATTTTTTTACACTCCATGCATGAAATGGCATATTTACGTGATGATGGAGAGATTTGATAATGTATAGGAAAAGTATTGTGACAGGGTTTTCGATAGAAGAACACGTTTCAAGCATCCTTGAACTCGAATATATCACGTTTGAGGTGATGAAATCAAATTGCATATGTTTACCTTTAATCTTCTCTACATTTAATATTAACATTTTGACGTAGAGCCTAAACTGTTGATATGGTAATAAAACAAAAATAGCTTATTTTGTGTTGTATGCCACTTTAATTGAAGTTAGTTTTGTTATACTGCTATATCAGTAGTTTAGGCTGTACGTCAAAATTTTAATATTAAATGCAGACAGGATTGCAACAAGATATGTACAATTTGATTTCTCGAAAAATGACCTATGCATTGTTTTCATGTAAACCCCTTTCCCGTAACTGAATCATCCAGCTCATGTGTTTTCTTTGAATGGTGTGTCCACGCAGGAAGCTGGAAAGAAGAGACCAAGGAAATCACCACGTCGGGTCTCGACAGCAAATTGATGATGAGCGGTCTGCTGCCTTCTACAACCTACCATTTCCGGGTTATGGCGGAGAACTCTTTTGGAAAGAGCGATTACAGCTCGTACGTTACGGGGACCACAGATCTCGAAGGTAATGACGGATTTTAAAGTTCACACACACACACACCTAACTTAAATAGATGCAACAGATTAAAGTTAAATTTTCAAACTTCTCCTTTAAATCCAGAGAAAATTAAGATTAGAGGCAATTATCAAAGTGAAATATTATGCTTCTCTTTGACCCTTTCAAAAATTAATTCCCCTTTCATGTTTAGAATTATATTTTTAATCTGTCTTTTCCTGCATCCTTAAAATTGAAATATGTAGATAATTAGCTTGAATATTGTACAGCGATAAGCGAAATATGATGTCTGATGAAATTGATTTATGATGATGATGATTAATTATACATTACGGTAAATATAAGATGGTTATTAATTCATTATGATGATTATTAATTGACTAATGAAAGTTAATATAGTCATTTAATGTAAGAGTTCGAAATGTTTGCAAAAGAAGTACACTCTATTGCAAAAAAATTATATGCACCCATAAAAAATTAAGCTATAGCCGCGACACTCGGCATGCAAATATCGTTTAAAGAGTTATGCAAGTGATCTAACTGTCAGCACCAATGGTGTTATAGGGCTTCTGTGACGCGCATGACAACGACGCATCGTGCAACATTTAAAATGACTGGTGTGTTGAGATGTACTCGACGACACTACGAACAATTTTAGGATTCAGAGAAAAGTCGCATTATAGGCCGATGGAAAACGTGTTGATCCAACAAACGTGTCAATAGCCATATGATTTGGAGCGATATGATTGTTGCTCTCTGTTGGCACCAGTGGATCAGAGAAGGCACATGTAACTGTCGCATAGGTTCACAACACCTCAGACAAACAACTGCTCGACCATGTCCACATCCACTGCGTCGTTATTAGCCATTCAAAGGCATTTGCTATCCTCCATGCATTCTGTATCAAGGGACACTATTCGTTAGTGACTGGCAGAAGTTGTGAAAAGGTGTCAACGCCTATGAAGGCGTCTACCACCGGCCTCTCAACATAGACTGAGCCATCTGAATTAGTCCTGAGCTCGGTCATCCTAAACAGTGTCCGATTGGAGGCATGTTAACTTTAGAGACGAATACAGTATTTCTTTCCCGACTTTTTGGTCGTGGGAAATGGTCGGAATGGAAATTGGTCGGAATGGAAATTGAAACTTTGGGAATTTTTGACTTTTGAAACTTTAGGGCGGGAGGAATTTTCTATTGGTCCTATATAAATATATCGAAATGCTGTCACAGAAATGGAAACGGTACAGATGTAGTATAATTCCCTTTTCATTCTTGGCGATTTTAGATGAGATTCTGGCAATCCCTGCTATGAATTGAAGAGCAATCCATTCTAGCAATCATTTCCGCATCTTTTTTTGCCGTTTTGTCCCCAAAGCTAAAAATTGCAACATTCCATTGTGGCGGCAACGTTTTCCGTGTCTTTTGTCACACTTTTGTCGTCTTATGTCGCCTCTTTGTTGTCAGGGTAAAAATCATGTTGTTTTCTATGAACCACAGAACACCCGTTGCACACATAGCTATTGCTACTTGCGACCTTCGACAGCCATCGGGGCCAGATTCTATGATGTTTTCAGCGGGCATAGGCTCATGTTTGAATTGTTACAGATCAACTATTGCACAAACGGCGACAAAAGGGTCACAAAAGGACGACAAAAAATGAACAAAAAATATGTAAGACGGTGTCAGAATGGAATGTTGCGATTCTTACGTTGGCGACAAAAGGGCGAATAAAAGGCGACAAAAGGACCACAAAAGCCGAGGAAATAGTTGTCAAAATGGAATGTTCTCCAAATCATAGCAGATTGTCAGAATCTCAACTAACATCGCCAAAAATGAAAAAGAGATTATACTACATATGTTCCACAGAAACTAGATTAACATAAAATATCTCCAGGGTGGTAAACATTTGTTTCCGGATGTACACTTGAAAGAGACAATGGGCGAATTCTGCTTTTCTCTCAGTGCTGATGACTGCAGCATATGTGTGTAGAGGAGGCCTGTCAACGTTACGATCCCGCATTTGTTGTCGAGCGGAACGCAACCATCTTACGCAGTGTGACTGTCTGAGGAGCCATTTCGTGGGACAGCCGATTTTTCTAGCTGTGCTGAAAGTCAAATTGAAAAGTCGATCATACGTCGACGATATTTTGCAGCCGATTGTCCTGCCTATTGTGTCAAGCTGCCCAGATTTCTTTTACCAATACGACAAATCTCGACCACATACTGTACGACTTTCTCAACAGTGTCTTCGGGGATAAAATACCTTCCCATCATCTTCCAGGTCTCCAGACATATATCCAATAGAACACGTCTGGGACATACTGGGACAGCAATTTCTGCCTTCTCAGAATATCATTAAATTTGCAGACTACTTGCAACATACATGAGAGAATCTTTCGTAGAGGGGCTTAAGCAACGTTATTGACTCTCCCGAACCGAATATCGGCTTGTATAGCTGCCAGGGGAGGATTTATCACTTACTAAAATGTCATTTGCCACCATTTATTAATAAAACGTTTTTGCTCCTACATTGTAATCATTTGCATGTCTTCTCAAACGTTACATTACATGTCAAGTTTAGCAGCTGTAGCTCAATTCCTTATGGATACATATGTTTTTTTCGCAACAGAGTGTTTATATATTCAAAGCCAATGGCGCGTAATTAAAAAATTATGAAGAAATAAATTGATTTTCAATGCGCCAACTTTTTTACAAAATTATAGCACATATAATTTTTAACTTGATAAGATATTTTTCGGACGGGGTGGTGGCTACTATAAAAGGGAACACTGATACGTGGAGGATCCATAAATGAACATTACAATTTAACCATTATGGCGTCTTTGAAATACAAACGTCGCGATTGAAATATGAGTGTGATTTGTCTGTGGTATTTAAATAACGAAATATATTTTTTTTTCTGTTTAGTGCCTGGAGGTCCTCCTCTTAGTGTTCAAGCAGAAGCTGTAGGATCTCACACACTTAGAGTTACTTGGCAGGTAATACCAACCTTAAATAATCACATAAAACAATTGAAACTAATGAAGGTTTTTCCACAAAAAGTTAAACCTTTTGTTAAACTTGTTTCACAAAAAGTTAAACTTGTTGTTAAACTTTTTCAACAAAAGTTAAACTTTTGCAATCATGAGTGAGTAATCAATTTAACAAATTACTTTTCGATGTTCAACATCTAACCTCTTACGGAATATTTCCATTTTTAACACTTTACAACAAAGTTGAAAAGTGTTTATGACTTTGTTCATTCTGTCTGTCTGTCTGTCTGTCTGTCTGTCCGTTAGCACGATAACTGCCGTAAAAATGACTTAATCAAAATGAAATTTTAGTATGTTGTACAGACGGTCTATAGGACCTATGGGAATATAAATGAATAATATCACCCAATTAGTTTTGGATTGAACCCGGGTTGAAAAAATGGAATACATTGAGCCCTATGGGACCTAATTTTTCAAGCATTTTTTAAGCGGATTTAAAATTCACAAATTGCTTCGAAAATTTTAGGCAATATTCAAATTGTTCCATAAAATATATATAAAAAAATTCAGCGAAATATATTCAGTTGTTTTTTAAATAAAAATTAAAATAATAATAACACCTCTTATATTAAGCGATCACGTGTCCATGATATGAAACGATCACATGACCCACTTCAAAATGATATATGGCATCCATCTTGTGTCAAAATCGTGATTTTTAAAGTTCTTTTTAATTCATATTGAGTGTTGTATCCGTCCTAAAATTACTTTATTTTTGCCTAAATTCTGTGCATCTACATACTGAAACAACGCAATGACAATATATTTCAGCTTAAATGCTCTTCCAAATTTGATTATTTCTACTATTAAGCCTATTTTTCACCTATGTAAAATGTAAACAGCAAAATATGTAGAATGAGTTGTATTAGAATCGCTGTAATTCTTTAACACAAAATCATTTAGTCCATGGAGTTTGCTTAGCTGATATGAATTCATTGATTTTAGAAAGAGAAGGACGATATTTTTCGATGAAGTTTTACGCATTGAGTTTACTTACTTGCAGCTCAATGGTCTTAATTTTTAAATAAAACAAATTATTATAGTATTATGATGAATGACATGAATGGGGGAATTATTTATGAATGAAATGTTGCTTTTATAGAGAGAGCCAGGCGTGTTATTTTTTTATGACGTCATTTGAATGGATTTCAGTTGTTTTCGATGAAGTTTTCAAATATAATAAATTATCGTAGTATTATGATAATTCTAAAATTATTACCGAGGAATGTATAACATTTAAGAGATGTTTAAACCAGGCTATTTATACTTTAATGCCGTCATTTGAATGAAGTTAATTTTTTTCGATGAAGGTTTAAGGTTTCAAATATAATAAATTAATGTAGTATTGTGATAAGTTTAAAAATATTAACGAGGAATGTATTGCATTTTAGACATGTTTAAATAAAATTGCATTGAAGTTGGAAAGTGTTTCATAATCAATGCTTTAAGCATGATTGATCTTTCTTGTTCAAATTTCCAATGATCTACCGTCTGATATAGCGTAACTAAACGCAAACTATAATAATTATAGATCTAATTTATGAAATGTTTATTTCGCTTTAAAATAAAATTTAAAAACACTTGCCCCGTAAATTCTTGGAACAAACTGAGACGATCTCAAATTAAAATTAAATACATTCTCGAGAAAAGTAAAAATTTTGATATAATTTGCAGGTCGGTCCATTTTATCTCACATAATAAATGGAGATGGCGGTGTGTGTTTATCTTTCTAGCTGTGTCATCTGTAACGAAAAATCGAAGTTCCGGGTAGCAGCAAAATTCAGTACAGTGGAACTTTGCATCTCCAGACAAAAAAAATTTTCCGAACAGATCATAAAAGATAAAATAACAGATATATAACGAGACGGAAAAACAGCTGAACTAACGCAGTGAATTTTATTTACTGGTTTTCTAGCTTTGCAATTTAAAAATATATTGTTCTATTTTTTTTCAATTATACGAGTATAAATTACCCTTGATGATATTATATTACCCTTCTGACCAATGTAGCCAAGATCTGATGAAGCGTTTAATTTTTACTTTAATATTTCCATTTTTAACACTTTACAACAAAGTTGAAAAGTGTTTATGACTTTGTTCATTCTGTCTGTCTGTCCGTTAGCACGATAACTGCCGTAAAAATGACTTAATCAAAATGAAATTTTAGTATGTTGTTCAGACGGTCTGTAGGACCTGTGGGAATATAAATGAATAATATCACCCAATAAGTTTTGGATTGAACCCGGGTTAAAAAAATGAAATACATTGAGCCCTATGGGACCTAAATTTTCAAACATTTTATAAGCGGATTTAAAATTCACAAATTGCTTCGAAATTTTTAGGTAATATTCAAATTGTTTAGTATTCAAATTGTTCCATAAAATATATAAAAAAAAAACAGCGAAATATATTCAGTAGTTTTTTACATAAAAATTAAAATAATAATAACATCTCTTATATGAAACGATCACGTGACCATGATATGAAAGTATCACTTGATCCGCTTCAAAATGATATATGGCATCCATCTTGTCTCAAAATCGTGATTTTTAAAGTTCTTTTTATTTCATATTGAGTGTTGTATCCGTCCTAAAATCACTTTATTTTGGTTTAAATTCTATGCATCTATATAATAAATCAACGCAATTACAATATATATGAGTTTAAATGCTCATCCAAATTTGATTATTTCTACAACGAAGCCTATTTTTCACTTATGTAAAATGTAAACAGCAAAATATGTAGGATGAGTTGTATAGAAATTGCTGTATTTTTTTAACGCAAAAGAATTTAGCTCATGGAGTCTGCATAGCTGATATGAAAGAAATATTCATTGACTTTACTGAGAGAAGGACGATTTTTTGCGATGAAGTTTTAAGCATAGAGTTAAATTACTTGTAGCTCCATGGTCTTAATTTTCAAATAAAATAAATTATTATAGTATTGTGATGAATGATATGAATGAGAAATTATTTATGAATGAAATGCTGCTTTTTTAGAGAGAGCCAGGCATGTTATTTTTTCTATGACATCATTTGAATGAATTTCAGTTGTTTTCGTTGAAGTTTTTAAATATGATAAATTATCGTGGTATTATGATAATTCTAAAACTATTATCGAGTAATATATCACATTTTAGAGATGTTTAAACCAGGCAATTTATATTTCAATGCCATCATTTGAATGAAGTTCATTTTTTTTTATGAAGGTTTAAGTTTTCAAATATAATAAATCAATGTAGTATTGTGAGAATTTTTAAAATATTATCGAGGAATGTATTGCATTTTAGACATGTTTAAATAAAATTGCATTGCTGTTGGAAAGTGTTTCATAATCAATGCTTTAAGTATGATTGATCTTTTTTGTTTCATGTGCGCTTTGTAAAAAAATATCTTCTGCGCATTTTTCCCGGTATGTAATTGGCCTAAGCTCACCCGTTTCTATACAAGTTTTTCGAATCAAAATGTATCTATGAAAGGAAATGTCATTAAGAAGAGGGTGATTTATACTTCGATATTCGCACTCGCGCATTTTGGATATTAATGCCAAACATAATAAATGAGTACTTTTTTCAGCAGAACATGCATCTTTACTTCTGATTATCTTAAAATATGAATGTGACCGCAATGTTACATTTCCATATTGGTTAAGACTCTCTATAACGGCAAGTCGATCCATGTTGCTGATGTATATTTATGTGGTGTATATTTTATGTTACTGGTTATATCATATTTAGGGAATTGCAAACATTAATTACTTTCATGTTTTATGAAAGCATTGCTTTTGACACACTGCGCTATTTCGGGCGCGGTAGCCCGGTGGTTTGCGCGCTGGATTTGCACGCTGCCACAACTGCCGCCTTGTTCATGCGGAGTACGATCACGTTAAATATGTGGGTCCGTATGTCCTTTCGAGAGGATGGTGGTAGGGGAAGGTGGGTACGGTCCCTGTGGATGCCTCCCCCACTGGGTTCCGGTCTAAATTGGGTGGCATTTCCCGGCCGTCCAAACGGTTACCTTACTACTTTCTGGTAGGTCGAACGGTCTGTGTCTCAACAACAACAACAACACTGCACTATTTGCAAAGGCATACTAAACCAGGTTTAGTAACAATCTTGATTTACTAAACACATATATTTTCTGCATGATTATTAAAACTTAAAATAAAGGAAATAAAACTGAATAAAATAATTTAGCAAAAATATGATTCAGCCGGTGATTTGTAAAAAATCTGATGTGGGCAGCACATGACTTTACCTATATAATGCTATGAATTGACTTCTTTCACCGTGAAAAAATGATGAAAAGATCCACCGCACTGTGTGTGTGACCAGGATACACTTAGATACGTTTATATGTAGATTTATGAGTTCTAACAAGGATACAAAGAGCCTAGACTAGTTGATGGCAATTTACAGTAGCCCTGATCCGAGAGGTCATTAAAGTCATAAACAAGGGGGCTTCAAATACAGGTGTGGTCGATCCAGAGCAGTTACTGGAGACTAAAGGAAAAACCATGGGATTGGCTTAAGATTTAACCAATGAGTAAATGCTGCCGCGTTGCCCTGAGGTCAACAAATGATCGCAGAAGAGGCGTATCTAGACCTCAGGTAAAAAGCGGTTGTAACAGGAAAAAGGTGTATGAGAATATAGAGTGCAGAATTAGACGGGACTCAGATATGCATTAAGTACAAACAGATCAAGAATAGTTGAGACAAGTAAGACGCTCGGATGAACAGTGAGCCACAGACAAAAGCGATCATATGCATTAAGTTCGGCACAGGTGCATAGAGAAGGTACAACAGACGAGATCCGAACATGGATTAAAATTCTCAAGAGTGCAATAATGGTAGAATATGCGTTAAGTGCGGTGTAACGATATTAAGTGATAAATTATAAATTCATGAAAGGTGGTTCAGCAACCAATGACCTCCCATGCCAATGGCCTTACCGTGCTGAAAACACCGGTTCTCGTCAGATCACCAAAGTCAAGCAGCATCGGGCGCGGTTAGTACTTGGGTGGGTGACCACCTGGGAACACCCAAGGCACATTTCGGGAGCGGTAGCTCGGTGGTTTGCTCGCTGGAGTTGCACGCTGCCACAACTGCCGCCGTGTTCATGCGGAGTGCGATCACTTTGAACATGCGGGTCCGAAAGTCCTTCCGAGAGGTTGGTGGTAGGGGAAGGAGGATATGGTCCCTGTGGATGCCTCCCCACTAGGTTTCGGTCTAAATTGGGTGGCATTTCCCGGGGTCCAAATGGTTACCTTACACCTTTCTGGTAGGTCAGACGGTCTGGGTCTCAAACAACCAATGACACCGGCCGCACATTAAGCTGCCATAAGCCTTAGGGTTGGTCATGTGGTCTGGGTCTTCAAGAACCAATGACCCATAAAAGTCTAAAGGCATCAAGAAAGTATGTGCTTATTAACATATATAAAAGGTCAGAATCAGTTTTATAATAATAGTTTAACCGGTCTCACATACTCAATCTCCTCATTAAATATTAGTTAAAGTATGAATATAATGCTCGTAATAAATATTATTTTAAAGTTAAAATGGCTGCATTTAATTGTATAGTAGTATTATGTCAATATATTTTATGCCAGGAAATCGCACTAAGGATAATATGGTGGGTTATTAGCGGCATTTCAATGTATTAGCGCAATGTATCTCTTACCTTTATTTTTTAATGTGCACCACACAGTGTTTGCAATCTTTGAATTGTACATTTGGCGTTTTTCTGGATGATAACATGTAAAATTATTTTGTACACAATTAATTTATATTTCTAGCAACTCTGAATTACCAATTAGCAATATTGATAGAATCCTCAATAAGCAATTTAGTCCATATATTAAAACATTTTAATAATAAATGCATCACTGAAGCGTTATTTTCATTAACTTGGCGTCATTTTTGCAATTTTGACGATATTTTCGTCCATCTGGGGCTAAATATCGCCAAGTTAGCTATATATCGATAAATTATTTACCAAGTTTGCCATTTGCATTGTCAAGTGTTGCAAACTAAGGGATATATGCACATTTCTTATATACTAGAAGGTATACCCATTATATGACTGAATTAAAAAATTGCAAAGTATTGTCACCTATTTAGCGTCATTTTTATCCAATTGATGACAATTTCATCAATTTTATAATATGCTACAAGATTTCACGAGTCCAGTGATTGATAGCTTACTTAAATGTAACTCTATATTTTTCGACATGCCACGCGGTATGCATAAATCTACTAAGACGCTTTATAATTATACCATGATTAATTATTGACACTTATGTCAGTTTAATATATTATCTTTAAAAATTAGAAAGGTTTAAAATTTACGAGTCAATTTGTTGGGACCGGACCCTTCTTTATAAGTCTTTACAGGATCCCGCTCTCATAAAGGTTGTAAAACACTGATGTAAAGTATAATTTAAAAAAATAAACTTGATAAAATGATTTTTAAATTTCGTATTTTTAATAATTATAATGATTTTGCAGAAAGATAATTTTGAATTAAATATTAAAACTCAATCAAGAATTTACACCGAGTATATTTTCGAAAGTTATTTTCAAAAGATATTTGTTCAAACAGGCTTGTAAATATATAAAATTAGATACTACTAAACTTTATGGGAAAATACCACTATAGAATTAACTCTTTTACATCTCAAAAACTGTTTCAGCTTGAACTGGAGTCGAACACAAGGTTCCGGCATTCCTTACAGCTACCAACTACGCAATTTTGATCATCTAGGGAGTTCCCTTGAATAGCTACTAATTCACTTCTCTTGTAGCTACTAATTCACTCCTCTTGTAGCTACTAATTCACTCCTCTTGTAGCTACTAATTCACTCCTCTTGTAGATACTAATTCACTCCTCTTGTAGCTACTAATTCACTCCTCTTGTAGCTACTAATTCACTCCTCTCGTAGCTACTAATTCACTTCTCTCGTAGCTACTAATTCACTCTTCGCATAGCTACTAATTCTCTTCTCTTGTAACTACTAATTCACTATATTTCAGAAAGATCCTAATTTGTATAACTTTAGCCTCATTTTTATCTCAAAAACATACTGACCTAGAATCAAGGACTGGTATACATAGTGGGAGCTTTAATCAAACCTATTCTTCGGGACTCATATGGCGTCGATATCTTTTGTGTACAGATGATATATAATTTTTATTAAGTCGAAATCACGTTGCATTGATGTTGTTTAATTTTATATGCACCTTGCGATTAAAATAGTGTTTTAATTTACACAAATCCAAAACATAAATATATTCACTAAAAGGCAAAACTATTCTTAAAATAAATTCATATATACTCTTGTTTCTATACTTATAACACAGGGGCAATGCTGCATGGGCTAGAGATCAAGACTCAGGTCCGACAATGAAAAAGGCCCAGACTGAAGCCAACTGTTATCGGATACAGGACCCAAAATTTGAAATTCCAGGTCCCCCAAAAAACTTTAATTCAGCTGTGCCTTTGACGACAGCATTGACACGGTAGAAGATAAGTCTCGAATTTTAAATTTTAATTTAAAATTTCATGGTGTAAGAACTCTTTCTATGGGACCTGTAAGTGAAAAATGCAATAATTTTGCATTTTATTATTTTCGCAAATATAGATACATAATTATTTGCATAACTGACTAATTAAAATAATTCCAAATAAAATTAAGTACAAAGTAAATAATTTCAAATTGAAAAAGCTCTTAGAATTTGGTCATTCCATTTGAAGTGGTGCCCTAAGCGACCTCTTAGTCACCTTATCGAATCCAGACCGCCTAAATTGCAGTCTGTTATGCTACAAGCTAAAATCTCCCTGCTGGCTATATAACGAATATTCTTGTATTATCTTACAATATATATAAAAGTAATTAAATACAGGGTGATCATAATAAAAATAGAGGTGTTTAGAGCCCGTTAGTGAGAATACTGTTGGACCAAACCAACCAACTTTGCAGTAAATACTATTTATACCATGGGGTGTTGATTTTTTAAATAAAAAAATAGGTCGGATTTTTGCCACCGCGAGCCTAAGTGCGGTTCGCGGGTCAAAGTATGGTGCATTTTGGGAAAAAAATAAGCATAAGAAGTACAGAAAGTAAACATTTCACATGCATTTTGATATTGACATCACATTTTACATTCACATTTGCACTTACATTTTATCAAACATTTTAGCAATCATCTCTCTCATACGCAGTAGTGCGTTGTAGTATATATGCAAATTTCCACGGAAAAATAGGGGTAGTATTGCAAAACGTTAGCTCAAATTTTAGTCAGCTGAGGCTGACGCATTAGTACGTACTACTAGTTTTGAGGATATAGGAAAACGGCAAGAATGTGTCGGAATCAATGATGCGCTACATTTTTACGATCGTGCTTTGCTGTTAAAAGTTCTCTATGCTAACATTACGTAATCGTGCTTTGCTAATAAAACTTTACTACCAAACAAGTAAAAATGCTTCTGCTGCCTTTCGAGAATATCGGAGGCTAAAAAGCTTAAAGAAAGGTCCAATAACTATCACAAGTTTGCAAAAAATGGTTTTGCTTTTTGAAAATTCTGGAATTTTACAAGTATTACCAAGATAACGTAAATCTATAGGGAATAATATAAATTTATGAGGAAACTTCATACAGTTGCAACTGCCATAGAGGATACAACAGCCGGATCTAGCAATGCTCAAGCAATATCCGGACAACTAGATATGCTGTATTCTACGGTATGGAAAATCATGGGTGAATTGCTAAAATTTTACCCACACAAAATCAGCCACAATCAGCAGTTGCTTCAAGGAGATTCAGAAGCTCGCTTGGACTTTTCTTTGACTTTTCTTTTCCTAGCTCTCAATAAATTCGACAAATCATGGCCTTCGAAAATCTTGTGGAGTGATGAGGCGCATTTTCATCTAAATGGAACAGTAAAAATGCAGAATTTCCGCATTTGGGCTTCTGAGAACCCTCATGCGTTTCAGGAGATTCATTCACACTCTCAGAAAGTAACAGTTTGGTGTGACATCACTGTCTCATTCATAATAGGTCCGTATTTTGTCGAGGAGAACACATCAATTTGTCCAAAGACTTGTTCCGTCAATGCTGAGAGGTATCGAACAATGCTGCTGAACTTTGTTATTTCGCAAATTCAACAGTGTGGATGTCTTGAATGTACGACATTTATGCAGAATGGAGTACCCCCCTCATATTGGATTGGCGTACAGTAAGGCCTACGACAGCGTTTTACCATGAACTGAATAATTAGTCGAGCGTTTTCTATGAAGTGGCCAGTCTGTTCGCCTGATCTGACCCCTTGTGACTTTTGGTTGTGAGGTCATGTAAAGCGCTTGGTATACCAAGGGAATGTGGATAATTTAACCACCTTGAAGGACCGAATAACATCGCACCTCAAGCAAATCAATGGAGACCTGCTGCATTCTGTAGTAGAGAATCCTGTTCAGAAAATGCGCTTTTTGGAACATATGCATGGAAAACAATTTGAATCACACATGTAAATGATGCCAGTATAAAAATAATTGTCATACGTATTTATATGTAAGATGCAAATGTAAATATAAAATGTACTAAATACGTATAAAATGTAAATGTGATGTCCTTTTCAAAATGCATGTAAAATGTTAACTTTCTGTACTTCCTATGCCCTTTTTACTCCAAAAATGGCCCTTACGCGCCACTTTGGTCCGCGGTGGCAAAAATCCGAACTATTTTTTTCTTTTAAAAATCAAAACCCCATGGTATAAATAGTATTTACTGCAATTTGGTTGCATTTGGCCCAACAGTTTTCTCATTATCGGGCTCTAAACACCTCTACTTTAATTATGGCCACCCGGTATATACAAAATACAGTTTCGCATACACGTACATATCTGAATTGAAGTCCTAATTCTGTATAATTATCATATTGAGTTAAGAGCAAAACATATGCTATGCCCATATACAACTTTGCTATCTGTGTCTGAACTGTAAGTGCTCTATAAAATACGTAGAGAATATGGAAAGTTTTGCTTAAAAGTACAGCCGTAAAAAAACAAAACACAAGACCGCAATTGCATAATTTATATCACAGTGCAAAATGGAAGATATCATTCAATAGGGATTAATGTCTTCTACAAATATCAATATTTAAATTTTGCATAAGGGCCCATCTTCATAGTTACTTTGGCGCTTACACTAAAATCTTCAAGGACAATCCTCATTTTGCATATTCGGATTCAGTGAAAACTTGCATGAAGATTAAAAAAAAAATATGAGGAAAAAGGACCAAAAATTGAGTGATGAAATACTTAAAGACCATTAACATGCGTCTAAAAATTGAACTCTGCAGCAGAAAGGACAAATTCAGATCCGATAGTCTGATTCCACAAGTAGATACTCTGACACTTTCATCTACGTTTTAGAGGGAATTTTGTTTTAGTGTAACATATAGATAATGGTTACTTTTTAAACATCGATGAGTAAGAGGTACGGTGTTCGATCGATATTTTTAATCACAGATCGTTTTCAAAAGAACATACGAGATTTTCTTCCAATAACTTTGGGAATGGTTCTCGATAAGTGTAGCAATCATCGAATTTTGAATAAAATGTAATAGCACAATCAATATTCCGCGGATAAAACTGAAATTTTGTATGCCGATGTTTCAGAAGCAACTACATCGAATGGTGTCGAAATTAACATATGTTTATATTCATAAATGTTATCAATATTAATTTAATAATTAATACTAAATATTTCAAGTATGTTTAAATATTATAATTTATAAGAGTTTTGTTTGGGTTTTTTTTATATTCCTTATAGAATAATATATTTCGTTTTGTTCTGCAATGTAAATTGTGCAAATAGCTGTATATGAATTGAAATCTTAAGTTTTGTATAATTATCAAGGGCAAAAATATTTTAATTTCCAAATACAATTTTCTTATCTGTATCTAAAGGGTTGTTCTCGGGTCATCCAGTCCAAAAGTAATTGAATAGAATCCTGATACAAAAGTGGAGAGGAGGGCAGTTTGGACTATCAATAAATGTTTACCGTTTTTCTGAAACCACTTACCGTTAATCTTTCTCCTAAGTATTACACGACCGTAGACCCAACAAACAATCGTATCCAGTTTATGTTTCTTACTATACACACGTGAACTGAAAGTTATCCATGAAAACGAATATAATGAGCGAAGTCTAACCATATTTTATGGATGTTTTCATTTCGTAAATTTTAAGCTGCATCGCTTATTATACTACATAAATGAATAAATAATTTATTAAATCAAGGCTTCATCTTCCACTGTTGATACACGCTTCTCCACTCAATCACACAGTACTTTTTGAGTGTGCATTAAGTTTCAGACATTGTAAGCAAATTGCATTACGATTATTAAGATTTCAAGTAAATTTGTATCATTCGTTTTCAATTTTCAATTAGACTTAAAATGAAGCGTATAGTTGAATTAACTTGAAATATAATAAATACCCTTACTCAACTGCATTATAAATAGAACCCATTCCGTTTGAAATGAAATTTTCCCAGGATTGCAATTAATTAGACTGCAGTTAATTGCAGGGAAAGGGAATAAATTGAGTCATTCCTATTAAATGCATTACCGTGTCTTAAAAATAAAAGTTCTCTTTAATTAAATATTGAATGCACTTTCTCTATTAGGCAGTAAAATGAAATGAGTCCCCTTGCTCTATAGATTCTGACATAAAATGCTTCAACAGTAAAATAATTAAATGATTAAAACATAGTCCAATTTAATGAAACTATGAAACAAAATAATTGCATTTCATTCGATAAGGAGCTATTTTAGTAATACTTTATAAATATAGGTATATAGGACTCACTTTTCTAATTTATTTGAAATTAAAAAATGTATCAATAAGTCGATATATGTTGGTATTAAGAAATACACTACGTGACACTGAAAATGAGACATTAAGAAGGAATGGGCAGGAAAATGTGTAAATTGCTGGGTAGACGCAGCTCACCTAGTTATCTAAATGATGCGAAATGCGCAGCGGTCCCGTGTACTTTGTGTGAGATATAAGGGAAGGAACCTGCATAATCGGCAATAGTCGTGCCACTCTGTCTGTCAGGGAAATCATTTTGCAATGATTTTGTCTAAGAGGAAACGTGTAATAGCAGAGAATGCCAGGCCACCGCCAACCGAGGCAGTTCCAGCAGACAGACAATTTTACAAGTGGTATGGTAATCGGACGCAGAAAGACAGGTTGGTCCATTTGTCAAATTTCAGCGGACAACCAACTACATGCGTCCACAGTGCACCGACTGTGATGAAGATGGTTGGAACAAGGGAAGCTGGCATGGTTGAGGGGTGCCGGTACGGTCTGAGCGTCGTCAGAACGTGTGGTCTGACATATCTGCCGGCAGGCGTTGGCGGCTCTGCAGTCCACTTCCGTCGCCCTTTTGCAGCATGTGCAAGACACCCTTGATGCTTCCATATCGACCACGACCATTATCCAACGATTGGTCTCCGGCGACCTGCACTCATAGTACCTGTTAAGGAGACTGTCATTGACCCAGCAACACATACTCCTCCGTTTACAATGGTGTTGGGAGAGAACCATGTGGACGAAGGAATGGCAGAGGGTCGTATTCTCAGACGAGTCACGCTTCTGTTTAGCAGTGACAGTCGACGTGCACAGGTCTGGCGTACAAGTCTGATACACATTAAAGGCATCCTCCACAGGAAGAATTAAATAAATAAAACGATAATTAACATTAGGATATTCGAATTGAAGGCCTCTCTCCCCTGTGGAGGATGCCCTTCTTATTGTGGCTCAAGACCATAGAGATCATGGCCGTTTTGTTATGCATCGGTCAATTACTACTTTTCAAAATGAGAATGAACCTCAAAGTAAAAATAGACATTCTGGTTCTGATATCTGTTTTGAATAGTGAACTTTTGGAAATTAGGAAACTTAAATCTAATCTAGACCATCTTCTCGTTTTATCTGCTGACAAAACTAAGCAACTTGTTCTTACAAATAAAACTGATTATGTTAACTCAATGCAGAAGTGTATTGACGAGATGGAATGCAACCAGGTGAAAAAATTCCTGAATACGGTGATTAATACTAGGATGGCAAAACTTTCAAAATGTAATGATCTTCCTCCCAATGTAAAATCTGCCATTTTCCCCACTTCACACCGACTTCCTAAAATCATTGGCCAATTAAATTTCAGAAATTATATTATTCTTTGCGTCCTATTGTTTTCAAAAGTAGTGAACCTACTTATTTTTTTTAAGAAATCCCTCGTCTATTTCTTAAAACCATTTTTTAATAATCATAGTTTTTCTATTAGTTCTACTGAAAATTTCATTGATATATTATTTAAAACTAAATTTAATCCTAATAGTACACTTCATAGTTTTGATGTCGTTTCCTTATTTCCTAGTATTCCCGTTGACATTGCTATTAAAATTATTGCCAAAAAACTCCAAAATCACAATTTTGAAACTTCTACTACCAATTTTAAAACTTCAATCACTTCTGCTTTGAATATTGTTGCGGAGAAAAATTACTTTGGCTTCCGCGATGCTATTTACTTGCAAACTCCTGGCGACCCTATAGGTAGCCCATTATCTGGTATTTTGATCGAGGCGGTTTTGCAGAAGCTTGAGAATGAGGTTTTGCCTTTTTTTAACGACCCAACCCATTCTTTGGTGCCGTTACGTGGATGATGTTTTTTTGTTTGGGATAGTGATTTAAATAATATCCTTCTTCTTTTGGCAAAAGTTAATGATTTTTACCCTTCGATTAATTTTACTGTTGAGCATGAATCCAATTGCTCTTTGCCTTTCCTTGATATTCTGGTTACCCGTTCCACTTTTGGTTTCCACACTTCTGTTTTCCGTCAACCATCTTTTACTAACTCCTGTATCCCCACTAATTCTTATCATCCTATTTCCTCTAAAAAATCCTGTTAATGCTTATTTTAATCGCGCATTTAATGTTTGTTCTTCTATCCCTGCTTTGACTGATGAAATTAATTTTATTTTAATTTTGCCCATGCTGCTGCTTATTCTTTTTAGTTTATACATAAGATTTTCGTCCATGTTCGACGTAAATTTACTCAAATTGATACTAAACTTGTTGCTTTAAAATACCGTTTAACTTATAAATCTAGCGGCCACACAATTTGTTACCATAAACTCTTGGGTTGGTCGTGTGGTCTGGGCCTTCAACTTATAAATCTAGTTTTCCTTACCATCCTGAGATCTTCCTTCCCTTTATTCAATTGTGTCATGAATTTGGTTCACTACGCATCGTTGAGATTAATTATAAAATATTTAATGCAAAGTCTAAAATCAGCTATTTAATCACTTTAATACTCTTTTGTTCTCACCTTACTCACTCACAAATTTAACCTTTTTTAATTAATATAAAAAGGCACACCATCTTTGTATTCACACCAAGTTTCATAATGTACATTATTTAACGGATTAATAGTTAATGGATCGAGTTCTTTTTGGAAAAATTAGTTAATATCCGTTATGTATAGCATTTGGATATAGTTCTATGACTCGCTATATTAATAATATATTATTCGTTATATTAATAATCGGATATAGTACTATTCGAGGAACATTAGTTAATGGACAGAGTTCTATTCGGGGTATTAAATTAATAACTACCGTTATATTAAGAATATATTATTCGTTATATTAATATTCGAATATAGTTCTATTCGGGATAATTAGTTATATTTAAGGAGCATTAGTTAATGGATCGAGTTCTATTCGGGAGATTAAATTAATAACTACCGTTATATTAAAAATATATTATTCCTTATAATAATTTTGGAATATAGTTGTATTCCAGAAAATCAGTTATATTTGAGGAACATTAGTTAATGGATCGAATTCTATTCGGGATATTAAACTAATAACTACCGTTATATTAAAAATATATTATTCGTTATAATATTCAAATATAGTTCTTTTCGGGATAATTAGTTATATTTGAGTAACATTAGTTAATGGATCGAATTCTGTTCGGGATAATACATTAATAACAACCTTGTTTAATTTCGAAAAATATATTCGAATGTATATAACTTTAAACGGTATACCATGTGTTGCATAAATAAAACTTAATCGGTTTATCTCTTTAGCCTCCTTCTCCGAATTTACGAAATGGCAAACTGGCAGGCTATTATGTTGGTTATAAGGTGCAAGGATCCACCAAGCCTTACACGTACAAAACTCTGGAGATAACGGACGGGTTTCGAAATGAGTGCCTCATCACCAACCTGAAACGAGTTACTACTTACAGTGTTATCGTGCAGGCATTTAACAGAAAAGGAGCAGGCCCACCTTCAGATGAAATCAAAGTAAAAACCAAGGACAACGGTAAGTAATTGATAAAACCAAATTACATTAAGATGTATTACATAACGTTAGTTCATGCAGTTTCCTAAACCGGGTTTTCCACTCATTTTTTATTACTCTTATTCGACAGATATTCATTCATTGTTATAAGTAAAGTAGCCTGGTCGAAATGTATCTACATTTAGGCTATGAAGATACTTACGTGCCTTTCCAAATGAATTATTATATATTTTTTTGTTATTTTGCACCATAAAAGGAAATTACATTGAAATTCAGCGCCTTTCTATTTCATATTCTGCTGATGCACAAGCATATAGTTCAGTGGCCTAGACCGCATGGCTCGCTTAGAGCATCTCAATGTGAGGTCGGCCACAAGCATTGTAATAATACCTTAATATTTTTAAATGTCGCACGCTCTTTTTACGAGTACGTCACTGAACGGGATGGAATAATCTCCTATGAACACCGAACGGGAAGGTGAGTCTCCTGCGATGCACATATCCTTAACTTGACGATCAAAAACTATATAAGAAAATCTGCATTAAAAAATTAGCTTAAGGGCTCAAAAAGTCTAGCTACGCCACTGCTTTTTAATCTCTCCCAAATGCTTAATTATGTAACCTTTACTCCTACATTAACTGTTCTACGTAAATACCTCCAATTGATACATAATGTATGTGATGCCTATCCTGGTTTCAAATTAGTAACAATATACAACGTTGAGTGAAGATAGAGATACACAAAGATTCACACACTATTCTGATAACAAAACAAACATAACTTGCAAGACTATACCCAAAACAATTAAAATAAAAATATATTTTTTAACTGTAAAAATAATGCTCAAATTGCTGAAACTAAAGCTAAAAGTAAAATCTTCGTTAAAAACCATCAGAAACCAGAATAAAGAGGGTATTCACATGTTTCAATGGAAAAAAATCCCCCTTCATCAGTATAAATGTGACAGAGCACCAGCACTAAAGCACGAACTAATTTATGTTTTTAATAATTTTTTCTTTTCGATCGACAACGATAATTTACTCTTTTGTGGTTCAACTTTATTTCTCATACCGGAATTCAATTTTAAGCAGCACGTGGTTTTTTTTCTTTGCAAATTTTACAAGAAAAATTTTGAGAAATATGCTTCGTTGTTCCAAATCACACATGTAGCGTGTTACTCGTCATTTTAAAGGGCTCAAAAAATCTTTGCATTCACACCAAGTTTCATAATGTACCTCCAGGGGGGTAACTGCTCCCCACCCCCCCAAGGAAGCTAATAACGTCGCGAACATAAACATTGTATCGCGGATATTTTATTTTTTACTATAATTATTAAAAATTTGAAATTTCAGGATCATAGAACCATACATAACCCCTTTTATACAGGATTATATCAAATTTTGTCCTATACTGCCATGTTTCGAATAAAATTTCGAATACATTTCACAGTTTTCGCTAGAATCAAAATACATTCAATTCAGTTTTAAATTTTCGTTAACAGATCCGAAAATAAAGTTTTGTGAAAATTAATTAATATTTGTGTCAGTTATCGTGTATACAAGAAATAGACGACAGACCAACATCACTCCAAAAAATAGTTAAAACGTGGTCCTAAAACATATATTTCTATCAAAATCTCGAAGTTGACATTTTTCGTGACAACATTACTTTTACTATACTACGTATGACAAAGTAAAAATACATCTGAAAACAATTTTTACTGCATTTAATAGATTATTTGGGGGAAGAAATGTTCTATTTAAATCAAGGGTCACAAAAGTGGTCGAAATTAATCCCTAGGGACCAATATGCATTTTTAAGGGATGATTCGGGCTCGGGAGACAATTGGGGGGGGGGGGGGGTCCATCTAAATAAGTTAATTAAAATTCCCTAATATAATAAATAACTAAATATCTCTTAGTATAATACTTAGAAAACACTGGAACTTTATAAATAGTAAAATTCAATGTATAATATAATACCCTACATAGAAAATACAACACCATGCTAGAGCGAATCGTGTGATATTAAGGACATACAGACAGAGATGGCATATATAAATAAGTGATGTTAATTCCAGAAGAATAATACAATACAGTAATGGCATAGACAGGGTGATCAGTAGGAAGTAGAACCACCTCTTGCGGCGATAGAAGGAGCAACCCTTCGAGGAACAGATGCAATGAGCGTGCGGAGAGTTTCCTGAGGGATGGACGACCATATGTCTTCAACCATCCTTCACAGATCGTTCTCTAAGGTGGGGGTAGGACAGTCAAACGACGGCCAATCACGCCCCATACATGCTCGATGGGTGAGAGGTCTGGAAACAACGAGGAGCAAGGAAGCACCTGAATGCATTGCAAGGCTTATCTGTCTATGGTTGCATTGTGCGGCCGCACGTTATCTGACTAGAAAACATAATTTTGTAACCTCTGAAGGTAGAGCAGTGCAACCGGCCGTTGCACCTCATCAAGATATCGTCGTGCTGTCATTGTGCGATTGATACGAACCAGAGATGACCGGCTATCGAAACCGATGGTACCCTAAACCATGATGACGCATTGTCGAGCAGTATAGTGTTCAAGAGTCGCATCCGAATGGATCTGTTTTCACGTCACCTCCAGACTCTCACACTGCGACTGCGAATAGAACCGCGACTCGTCGTTTGACACTACGCTGTCTCATTCAGTCGTCCAAGAGGCTCGGGCCCGACATCACTGGAATCGGTATCTTGTCGTCAATGGCAGTCTTCATAATGAACGGATTGACTACAAGGCGCTTTCGGTTAATCATCGAGAAACTCTTCTAGTTGATATTGGAACAGTCAATGTACCCTGTAAATCCTGCAAAATGTCGACGGTCGTCGTTTGTGGGACCGCCACCGCATACCTTCGAATGAGTCGATCAATGCGTACTGACGTACGTCTGGATGGACCTGTACCACTGAGACGATTCACATGTCCTTCTTCAATCTATCTTCTTCAAATCCATTGCGCAGTACACGCATCTATAAGTATTGACCACCCAGTCGTACGTAAGCCTAAAATGAATCCTCTCGCACGATCACCCAAATGTTGAAACAGACTTCAGCGGCATCGGCTAGGCATCTTTTCAACAACACGTGTCTTCTGAAACGAAAAATAGCTCGGAAAACAAGTTTTCGTAGGCGACAAATAGTAACAACTGTTGGTACATTGGCCGTTTCCATCCTTTTTATCCCTGGCTCTAATCACGTGACCTACTTGCATTTCAGATCGATTACATACATCGTCCAGCTGCGTTTGTCTCGCAATTTTCATAATTACACTGCCAAAGCTTCATAGTGTTGCATTTTCTATTTCGGGTAGTGTATTTTTTCAAAATAAGCAGTAAAGTTTAAAAAGATTAGATATAATTATATTAGGTGTAACGTACTATAAATAATAAACACTGAAAATTAACAATCTACAAGATCACATAAGCGTCTTTTTGTTTGCTTGTCTTATTATAATTATGTAATAGTAAAATACTAGCTGTTGATAAATATCGTCGATGTGAATACCCATTTTTTAAATGTACAACATGTTCATAAACTGGCAATAGATGGCAGCACTATCCCGGATTTAAATAGACATGTTACTACGCTTTAGGGTTTTGAGTTAGATTAAATAAGAAATTTTTATTCAATACTTTACTTAATTGTTACTGCATTTACTTAACAATACGTCAAAGTTGTTTAGTTACTAAAGATGACAGTTCAAAATATATTGAATCATTAAAAAAATCTATCTTGGTAATTCGTTTTAGACAATTCATGTATAAATTATACATTGTCTAATAATGATGAGCTAACTAAAGCGGCAAATTTATGTTGTAACAAGCAGTAAGTCCGTTCTTCGTAGGAGATTAATAAAGAAACTTAAAATTCACGATTATGTGCAGATTTCTATAGTATTATTGATATTCAAAACATTATTTTTAACTTAATTCTTCTAAAAAGAAGTTTAAGAATTTATGTTCTCGCTATACAAAATTATCTTCCCAAGAAGATCTGAAAAATAAAACATCATGTTCACGTATCTAAATAAATTTACAAAAAGTATATATTCGGATTAATATATGACAAAATAAAGAGCTATGAAATTCGATCAACATATGCCAAAATTTAAGCTCTAAAATGAGCTCAAAATATACAAGTACCATTTTTATTCTGTTACAGCAATTGGTTAAAATACAATATATGAGATTGAAATAAAAAAAACAAAAGAAAAGCAGATGACTTATGAAAGTGAAAATATCAATTATATCCGTAACCTTTCAACCAGAAAGCCATAATTGATATAATCCAGTAAAAAATGTAATTCCGATAAAATTTATTTTTATATGCATTTCTTAATTATTTAAATCACAAAATATTTAATAAAAATCGTCTACTATGCAATTTCATTGGATTTAATTCTGTTGTTTAGTAATATGATATCGTTTTCTTAAATAAATTTGCGCTAGACAACCCTTGGTCCTAGAAACTCAGAAGATGGACAAAATTTTGAGTCAGGCCTAAGACTACCCACAAAATTTCATGAAATTCGGTGCGGCCGTTCTCCCTTGATAGTGAGACAAACTCGCATACAGACAGATTTTCAATGTTATTCATATAGATAGACGGTTTAATTTACAAAATATAGTGGTAAATTATACCGCCCCGATAATTTAAGCCCATTATAGATAAATAAATTCAAAGTCTGATAATTTAGCGTGTTGCTCAGATCACGTGTTCAAGAGGTCCTAAAACATAAATTGGCATCAAAATTTGGAAATCGAAAATTTTCGTGAAAACAATTCTTTCTCTAAACTATATTCTATAGTATGAGAAATAGATTAGAAATAACAAACGTGTTCCTTACACTAACTTTTAAAATTATCCTTTAGGTGGTGCTGCATTAACTTTTACTTAAATGAGCATGGTCACTTTACTATAAATAGACCCTACATGTACATTTATCGATCTTTCCATACAAAGTTATTGGAGTATTTAAGGACTTTTCTAGGAGCCTTGTATACATTTGTCTATCTTTAATACTTTCAGTACTAGGACTATCAGTTTACATTATTTCTTGCACACATTATTTTTTGCACATTTTACACTTTTCCTTGAACACTATAGTTCCTATAAATATTTGTCGTATCTTATCCTAAAATTCCTGCTTTTAGATCCACCAACAAATCCAATCATGACAGTTAAAAGCACAACTCATTCAAGTATTCAAGTCCAGTGGGAAGTTAGAGCTTCTGTATCCAGTCCAATTGAAGGTAAGTAGAAAATAATTAAATGTAGATTTGCTCGTGTGTTTTAAAAAGGAATTTACAGTTTTAATTTGAGAGGAAATGAAATAATAGAACATTCATTCAGTCATATGCAACATTTTTTGAATTGTCTATTAATTTTATACTTATTTAATATACATATTGTATTATATTGATTACACACAGAGAGAGAAAGACAGGTTCAAGCCGAACTCCCCATTGCAACCTGAGTTGATTATGCCTAGAGAAAAGGGGTCGAAGGGTTTTCTGCCGACTACCAGGCGAAGCAAAAGCCAGGGGAACAAGAGTTGGCGGAACCATTTACAGGGCAGGACGAAGGCACCGAAACTCGACACCAGTCGCCGACGGGTCTGTAAAGAGATCACAAACACCTCAGCCACGTGGAAGCTCCTGTTTCAAAGATCAAAGCATTAGAAAACGATTGACATAAATTTCATAACTCTAACATGAACCGTTCTCGAGATATTGGTTATTTTTTTAAAAAATTATCAAAAAATCATATAAACTAAAATAAAATATTTCCTATTGAGAAACATGTTCACTTTTCATATGTAATGCTATGCGATAAATTTGGAGACATCATTTACGTGGATCTAGCTAGTTCTATTCATGAAAAAATATACTTTGAGTAATAATTTTGTATTTGAATGCCTATAATCATTTATCTGCTGTAAGAATAACTTATTTCTCCGTCCATAACGCTTGGCGAGATTTTGGCGACGAATTTAGTGGAATGTCGCCAACTTAGCGACTTTTTTAAATGTTGCTAAATTAACGAAAAACTCACCAAATGGATAAAAGTGATGCTGAATCAACGAAAATGACAACTCATTGACGAAAAATCAATATCTTGGAAATATAAATATCTACTATAAAAATAATCTTTTTTTTTTAACTGTAAAAGTTATAAATTCATTGCATTATATAGGGAAAGTCATGTGCTGCCCACATCAGATTTTTTTTTAATTATAGCAAAACCTAATTATCAACCCGGGGTACTACATGTGTCTCATTTTGGGACATTTTGTCCTACCTATTTTGGGACATTTTGTCCATGAGTTCTTGAGGTAGATTAATACCTTGAACCAGATATATACATTGAAACAGATAAATACATTGCTCAGACAAACAGATATGCAGACACACACGTACAGACGTCACGTTAAAAATGTTTTTTTCTCTTTCTATAGTGCTCTTAACGTTTAGATCCGTCGAAAATTGACACGATTCGAACACTGTCCCTATACATTAGCGTGGAAAAGGGAAAGTAATTAATATACCTGTAGTGTGAATGTAATAGGGAAACGCAGGGAACATTGTAAATATATAGGAAACATAGAGAACGTGATATTCACATAGGGAACATATACGTATATTAATGTACGTTTATTTATAATCATATGAAATATGTTTAATTACACACATAGGGAACATGGGCGCGGTAGCCCATTGGTTAGCGCGCTGGAGTTGCACTCGGTAGGCCCGGGTTCGATTCCAGCCACTGCCAAAACTGCCGCCGTGTTCATGCGGAGTACGATCACGTTAAACATGTGGGTCCGAAAGTCCTTCCGAGAGGCTGGTGGTAGGGGAAGGAGGGTACGGTCCCTGTGGATGCCTCCCCCACTGGATTCCGGTCTAAATTGGGTGGCACTTTCCGACCGTCCAAACAGTTACCTTACACCTTTCTGGTAGGTCGGACGATCTGGGTTTCAACATTCAACACATAGGGAACATAGAAACATAAGGAAAGTAATATTAACATAGGGAAAGTAAGAAAAGTCGTTTATTTTACGAATCCTTTTAAGTTTTTCCAAATAAATATAATGAGCTGCAAAATTGTTCATTATATAATTTCTTGAGGTTTTTTTATTACTTTCCTTCTATACAGAGTCCTGATAATTAAAGTTCCACATCGAAATGGCCATAAAAGGAAAACAACTGGACAGAATGTTATCAAACTTGGTAATAGTTTACAGGAGGTCATGAATTTTTTTTTTTCCGAAAAAAAAAAGTTCAAAAACGCACCGTCAGCGGGGAGTGGCGCTGTATGAAATATTGTTAAACGAAATAAGACATGAAGACATCGGTTTAAAAAGTTTTTAATCGTTTCTAAAATGTGTTACAAATCATTTTCTGAAAGCAAGTTAAATCGCATTACTGCTTTCTCAGCAGTAGCTCTTAGCATATCAGGAGGAATGTTACGGACATGTCGGTGTATCACATTTTTCAATTCCGTCAAATTGTTTATGTTATTGCCATAAACAGTGGCTTTGAGGTAACTCCATAGCCAGAGGTCACAGGGGTTGAGGTTTGGTGAACGGGCTGGCCAAGAAATGGGGAAATGTCGACTTACAATCCGGTCATCCATGAAATGTTGCTTAAGTAACTGTTTGACATATGTACCAATGTGAGGCGGATCCCTGTCCTGCATAAAAATCGTGGTGTCTAATCCACTGTTTATGGTGATAAACAATTTGATGGAATTGAAAAATGTGATACACCGACATGTCCGTCACATTCCTCCTGATATGCCAAGAGCTACTGTTGAGAACGCAGTAATGCGATTTAACTTGCTTTCAGAAAATGGTGGAAGCCATATTGAACATGATTTGTAACACGTTTTAGAAACGATTAAAAACTTTTAAAACCGATGTCACCATGTCTTATTTAGTTTAACAATATTGCAAACAGCGTCATTCCCCGCAGGCGGTGTTTTTTTTTTTTTTTTTTTTTTTTTTTTTTTTTTTTTTTCGGAAAATAAAATCCCGTGACCTCCTGTAAACTATTACCAAGTTTGATAACATTCTGTCAAATAGTTTTCTTTTATGGCCATTTCAAAGTGGAACTTCAATTATAAAGAACCTGTAAATATAATGTATAAGGAAAGTATTGAGACGGGGTCGAAAATTCGAATTTGAGTTTTCGACGAGAGAGCAAGTTTCAACCATCCCTGAACACGAATGTCTTTGAGGTGATGTTTGTGTATGTGTGTATCAGTGAGTCTGTGGAAACGCTAAGTGACGAACGAATGAACCGATTCGAACGAAATTTGGTACAAAAATTACAATCCGTGAATACTGGAAGTCTATTGTTTTTAAACGCAGTCGAATGTTCAGAACCTCCCTAAATTTTCGAGTGAAATTTTGATAAAATCATCAAAAATTTAAAACCTTTAATAAAGTTACGCAAATAGACATTTCTTATGTAATTTTTCCTTAGAAAACGATTAACATATACTTCAGAACGCTAGCATTCTCGAGATATTGCACATTTTTCAAATAAATTTATAAAAATATCCCATACATGAAAAAAATATTAACTATTGGGAAACATGTTCACTTTTCACATGTAATATCTTGCGATGAATTTGGTGACATCATTCTCGTGGATCTAACTCGTTCCATTCATGAGAAAATATACTTTGAGTAATACTTTTGTATTTGAAAGCTAATAATCATTTATCTGCTATAAGAATAACTTACTTCTCCGTCCATAACGTTTGGTGATTTGGGCGACGAATTTGGAGGAATATCTTCAACTCGGCGACTTTTCTAAACGTTGCCAAGTTAATGAAAATCTCTTTCAAATGTATAAAAATGACGCTAAATCAATGAAAATAACGAATAATTGACGAAAAATCAATATCTTGGAAAGAATATAAGTATCTGCTGTGAGAATAACTTATTTTTTACTGTAAATGTAGTGAATTCATAGCATTATATAAGGAAAATCATGTGCTGCCCACATCGGATTTTTACAATATATCTGAGCTTCTCTTAAAAATTTAATATGGTAGTATACCAATTTTTCTAGCCAATAAGTAAAAAAGTCATGCCAATTTCAATGTCTAGGTTTTTCGAGGTAATTAATTAGTTGGTGCTCAAATCAAACACATTTAATATTGAATGCACCACATTTAATTGAGTTTGTCCGAATTCCATTTCCATTAATGGTGATGGGAGGGACAAATGAATTACATTTAATCAAGGATATCAACCTTTGAGCTAATGTAGAGGCGTATCGATCTGACTATTGAAACACTAAATGCTAAAAGTGCACTATTTCCTTGTTAGTGTATATTCAGTAAAATCATCTTCAAATATATTTTCTAATAATTAATTTGTTCGTTTTTTTATTCTGTCAACAGGGAATTTATTTTTTATTCTTTTCAATTATGTGTCGAGTGCCATAACAAAGAGCAAAGCAAATATTTGAAAATATTTCTTTTTCCACTTGTTTTTTCTTTCTATTTGCTCAGATAATGAGTTTTATAATTTTTAATGATTGCCCCTTTTTTTCCTACATAAAATGAAGAGTGTTTTACTTGTCGAAATGATAAAATATATTTGCTTCAAAAAATTATTTTGAAACAAGTATTTCATTCTTATATATATACTAGCAGCATACCCGTTCTTCGTACGGAGTATATAATATAAAGAAACTTGAAATTTATAATCATGCCCAAATTCTTATAGTATACTAAATGACATGTTTATTCAAAATATTCTGTTAAAATATTTAATATAATGCTCCTAAAAAGAAGTTTAAGAATCTCTGTTCTCGCTATATAAAATTATCTTCATGGACATATCTGAAGAATGAAACATCTTGGACCCCTTATGTAAGCAAATATAAAAAAAAATATGGAATTGAATCAATATATGCAAAATAAAAGCGTTAAAATTGTATGGGACCCGTACTAATTATATACGCGAATATTAGACAATATAACCTGTATTAGTAGATTACATGTATAAATTGAAAATACCAATAAATCCGTAATCTTTAAATCTGAAGACAGTCATTTATTCCAATATATGTCAAAATTAAAGTACTAAAATTATATGGGAAGATATACACGTACTACTTATAATGTCCGATTATTAGTAGAAGATTACCCGTTTTGCAATATGAGTCACAAATGTTTTTTGGTAAAATACAACAGACGACGTAATAAATTGAATATATAATTAATCCCCTTAATCTTCATACCAGAAGACTGTACTTGATTCCAATATATATGCCAATATATGTCAAAATATATGCCAATATACCTGTACTACTTATATTCTCGTAGGTTAGAAGATATACCCGTGCATTCCTAGAAGATTACTCGTACAACGTACAATATGCGTGTGTCAGCAATTTTTGCCGCAATAAAACAATGGCGTAATAACTTAAAAATATCAATAATCCCTGAATCACTATTTCCGGAAAATATCAATAATAATAATGTTTAAACCTGAAGAGTATAATTGATATTATCCAGTCCAAAATGAAATGGCAATGAAATTTATTTTATATACATATCTTCATTATTCAAATCGGAAAGGATTTAATAAAAATCGTCTGCCGCATAAACACATTGGATTTAAATCCGTTGCTAAGCGACATGATATCATTTGCTTCAAATAAATTGGTAGAAAAAATATCGTCTAAATAGTTATATTTCTATTGAACATTTGGCGACAGTTTCGTCAAATTAGCGACATTTTAAAAAATCGCCAAATTTATCGCCAAGTGGGACTATAGAACTGACAGTTCCACTTTGCGACAAATTGACGAAATATCATCGCAATACTATCCCCTAACAAAAAACAATTAATATCATTTATGTAGCGCAATTTCATCAATTTTAAGATATTTTTATAGATTTGAAAACATTTTTATCAATTTGGTGACATTTTAAAAATTCGCTAAATGTATTACTAAGTAGGATGGTTGGTCTGACAGATAAATGCTAACCAAACATCATTTCAGTACTCTCTTCTAACAAAACAAAAAGAAATTTCATTGATATGTAGAAGACCCAAGCCACACGACCAACCCGAAGGTTTATGGCAGCTGTTTGTGTGTCGTTTATATCAATTTGGCGACATTTCCGTCAATTTGGCAAAGTTTAAGAAAAGTTGTCAAATTAGCGATATCCCTCCAAATTCGTAGCTTTGAATTTGCAGATCTGAATGAAACATTCTTATCCCGTTTCAATATACTAAATGAAAACACTACAATTGTATTAGAAGATATACCCGCTCTACTCTTTTTCTGTTTCAACAATCGGCTATATGAATTTATTGGCTACACACAATATATGAGTTTAGTAGCTAAATACGATATAAGCTTGAAAACTCTTTGCCAAAATAAATGAAATTGATGTACGCAGTCAGCAATTAATATAATTAAAAGAAAAATCAAACCGTCTATTTATAAGATATACTTTTATATCCATTTATCCATTTATTTATTATTTAAATCGAAAAAAAATAATAAAAACATTAACAAACACATTTAATTTAATGGCGATGCCGAGCAACATGATGTATCCTCCTAAAATGTTAAAATTTATTAACCACTAACAGCACACCCGTTATTCGTACGGAGTGTATAATTTAAAGAAACTTAAAGTTCGCAATCATGTGCAAATTCTGTTAAAATATTAAATTTATTGCTCCTAAAGAGAAGTTTAAGAATATATGTTCTCACTATGCAAAATTATCTTCACGATCAGATCTGAAGAATAAAACATCCTGCCCCCTTTTGTAAGCAAATTTACAGAAGAAAAAATAGGAATTGAATGAATATATGCAACCCCGTACTAATTATATTGTCGCAGATCAGAAAATATGCCAATGTGTTAGTAGAAGATTACCCGTATTACAATATGCGTCTCAAAAATATTTGCCAAAATAAAAGAGATGACGTAATAAATTGAAAACATCAATAATATCCGTACTCTTTATGCCAGAAGGTCGTAATTGATTCCAATATATGCCAATATATATCAAAACATATGTCAATATACCTGTACTACTTATATTCTCGTAGATTAAAAGATATACACGTGTATTTGTAGAAGATTCGTGCAACATACAATATATGAGTTTAAACAATTTTTGTCATAATAAAATAATTGCATAATAACTTGAAAATATCAATAATCCTTGAATCAATAATCCCCGAAAATATAAATAATAATAATTTTTAAACCTGAAGACCGTAATTGATATTATCCAGTCAAAAATGCTATAAGAAAAATCAAATCGTTCTTTTCTAAAATATATTTTTATATCCATTTATTTATTATTCAAATCGAAAAAATAATTATTAAAATTAACAGACAGATTTAATTTAATTGCGTTTCTGAGTAACATGATATAAGATAGAATCTTATAACATGTTAAATATGTCATGTCTTATAACATAAACTGCGAAATTAAATAACGATTTTGATTTCTCTATACTTCTCATTGTTCCGTAAAAGCTTGTTTTAAATAAACCATGAACCATGGAGATAGATTTCCGCTTTAAATCATGTTTCAAACAATTCATGTTTTCAGAAAGTGACTAATTAACGCAAAAAATCTCCCATCAAACTCAGAGATTAAATTTTAATTCACTTTCAAACGATTTTCAAGCTTTTCGTTTGGATAAACCACGGAGTTAGGGAGTAGAACTCCTAGGAAAAAGTTCCGTTTTTCATTAATATCTCGACAACCCCAGGTCTTAGAAAATCGAAACTTGGACAAAATTTATGGGGGGATATTTCAAGGCTATTCACCAAATTTCATTAAATTCGGTTTAGCCGTTTTTTCGTGATGATGAGACAAACGAAAATTTCGTTTTTTACTAATATCTCGAGAACCACTGGTCGTAGAAACTCAAAACACGGATATAATTTTAAGTAGGGCTATTTCTGGGCTACCCACAAAATTTCATCAAATTCGGTTCAGCTGTTCTCCCGTGATGGTGTGACAAACAGACAGACAGATTTTCATTTTTATTTATATAGATAAGTGGCAACTGATATTTCTTTTGCATATGTTTGCATTTGCACTTGCATTGTGCTTGCATATGCTTTTGTCCATTCACATGTTTTTGTTTCTGTGCATTAAATGCATGTATGATTCACTGGCATTTTCAGATAACACGAATCCTTATTAGTTTTTAAACGATAAAATTGAATTCAATCAAATTTATACAGAACTGGAAAATATTTCTTGCAGGCTGGAGATTTCGATGATTTTCATTCTATATGTGTAAAATAACTATACTATATATCTATATATTCAATAAATGCTAAATCACTGGTACTTATACACAAGTAAAAAAAAATTTTAATATATATATATATATATATATATATATATATATATATATATATATATATATATATATATATATATATATATATATATATATATATATATATATATATATATGCATATATATATATATATATATATATACATATATATATATATATATATATATATATATATACATATATATATATATATATATATATACATATATACATATATATATATATATTTATATATATATATAAATATATATATATATATACATATATATATATATACATATATACATATATATATATATACATATATATATATATATATATATATATATATATATATATATATATATATATATATATATATATATATATATATATATATATATATATATATATATATATATATATATATATATATATATACATATATATATATATATATATATATATACATATATATATATATATATATATACATATATATATATACATATATATATATATATATATATATATATATATATATAGATATATATATATATACATATATATATATATATATATATATACATATAAATTAAAATAACAAAAACTTAAGTGCAAGAGTGTGAATCAGTAACCACAGTATCAAACCGCGAGCAAAATAAAGCGTGTTGTGAAAAGCAAAAAGCAACGAGGAAGGGCCGAAAAAGTGGAGCACGGAGAGGCCAGGACAAGGAAAACATATTAAAGAATAGTATATCTGCCAGAAACGTCTTCAGGGGCACATTCTAGACAGATATACTAAAATCCGTTGTTTCTATGATTGCATAAAAACACGTGGTTAAAATATTATGCAATCTGTGCCCAACAACGGAATAACAGAAAAAAAAACAAATAGGATAAAATTCAATAATAGAATATTATATATATGTATATATATATATATATATGTATATATAATTGAAGATTTTTATGATTACTTGTAATATATATATACCCGAGAAATACCAAAGAAAATTGCTTGTAAACTGAAGGTAAAGGTAAAAAAATTGCAAATCAGAAGCCAAGTGTAGCACGATGAGCTAGGCAAGAAGTTTGGAAATTGAATAAATGGAATCTAGTGAATATAAAAGGAATAAAACGAATATGAAAAGCATTTCTGAAACCATGTACGTTATCAAGGGCCATACATGTTTCATTAATGCTGATTCTACGTTTCTGTGTACACAACTGTAAAATGTATTACAGAAATAATGTACATGGCCCGATGTAGAAGAAAAGACAAAATGGATCAAATACACAAAAAAATCAAACATGAATATAAAATATTCTGTTACACCAGCTTGTGGCTAATTATTGAAATGATGATGCAAAGTATTATAAAGTAATATCAAAAGAATATAATGAAAATAAAATGAAAATATATCTACCCCTAGTACTGTGGCACTTCTGGAAAAGCATGTGTATTACCAATCATCTCAGAACAGGTTACAGTGAATTTTTAGTTACTGACTAAGCAGTTTTCGCAAAGCAGCTTAAAGTCAATTATACGAATTGTTTAACTGTTAGAAGAAGACATGTATATATATATATATATATAGATATATATATATACAGGGTGTCCCAAAAAGATTGAAGCTCGCTTTAATTTTTTATTTGTTGCAAATAAATGGGCAATGTAAGCGACCCCCGAATTATTACATAGACAAATTTGATCAATTAGAAAATTTTTATTTTTAATGCAACAAGATCATTAAAAAAAACGCATATCTGTATCTTTATAATTGAGCGAGTTATATTTAATTGAAAATTGGACATTGTGAATGGGGACCATATATCAAATTAGAAATGTAAATTTGTGACATATCACGAAAAATATTAATTGGATGATAATACATAGGTTACCCAATCGCATAGTGAGTACCACTGCTTTATATGGTCTGTGTCTGTGTAATGCTTTATTTAGATCCATTTGTGATAAAACATTTTGACACATATTAACGTATGTTTGATTTAAACAATTTCCATCGTCTATTTGTTTATGATCCCTATTTTCACTGATGAAACAGCCTTTCACATGTTGCGGAAAAGTGGCATAAGTCAGATTTTCCCTTTATCATAATTTAGTTGATTTTAGTTGATTTTGATTGAGTATTTTTTTAAGCACATGAAGGAGATAATTTGAAGTCCATTTTGGCATTTCAAAAAAGTTTAGATCACATTAACGGTGCAACACATACTTGTAATAAGCATTTTTTTCATTCCAACACAAATTTATCCTTGGATCAAAATCAGTTTTTCAATATTTTTCCCGTTGCACGGCACAATCGCTCTCGGCTTTCTGTAATGGCAGATACAATAGTCCAGTGGAGTTACCAAAAATTTACTTTTTTATATAACACTTGAAACATATCATTTGTTACAGAGGGCCGAGTTCCGGCTTCCAGCACTCAAGAAATCTTAATGAAGTCTGCGTTGGTTCATATAATGTACGGTTACATCGGAGAAGGAGGAATATGACGACATGGAGAATATGCTGCCTTCGCGTTCTTTGTGCTTTAAAAAAATGTGATGGAAAAACAGTTTCATATGAGAAAATATACGCTGAGGTTAAGGTTAGTGACCATATATTGTATGGACGAGGAAAAGAGGAAGTGCTGGCAGACTCTGGCAGACTTCGTTAATATTATTGGCGGGGGACAGAATTTAATATAGTTTCAATACGTGATGGACATGAAATAGGAAATTTAAAATAATAATTATAAAAAAAAGTTCGCATTATTAGGGAAAGCTTAAAATTTCTGTTTCATATATATATATACTCTTTTGAAAAAAAAAGCAAAGCACCCCTAAAAATTAACCCAATGAACTCGAAATTTCACACGCAAATTCCTTTATACCAAGTATGCAAACGATTAAATTTTCTAGGCGAATGATTGTTAACTTCGGTCACAGCGCGCATTTCTGTTACTCAACTAGTATCCTGTAAAACACGTTAGCAATGTAGACGGTTTATCTTTGCTCGTTATCGGCGTTTCAGTTCCGTGGAGATACAATCAATAATGCCATCACGACGTTGTAAAAGACTTTATAAGCAATTAGAAGCTTTCGAACGTGGTCGTATAGTCGGGATGCATGAAGCTGGCTAGTCATACCGAGCAATAGGCCGCCACCTGAACTGAACGGACACTGCTGTGCAAAGGTGTTGGTAGCAATGGTTGCTGCAAAGAACTCATCGGAGGAATGAAGACTCTGAAAGACCAAAATATACGAATGTGAGCCAAGGTCGGATGATTGTGCGACAGGCCCGAGCTGGCCCAACGGCATCGTTGTCCGCCTTCCAACGTGCTACAGCCACTTCCATACCACCCGTGGTACCTTCCACTATCTCAGGGCGCTTGGATGAAGTGGGGTTACGCTCACTGCGGCCTAAGTCGTCTGTCCCTAACCCCACAACATCGGCAGAGTCGTTTGGAGTGGTGTCGTAGCCGCGCATTATTGCTGGCAGCAGACTGGCGTCGTATAGTGTTCAACAATGAATCACGCTTCAGTCTTTCAGCAGATAACCATCGGGTAAGTGTGTGTAGGTGGCAGGTCCAGAGGATCAATTCAGCCTTTGATTTACACAGGCACACAGCCATTACCCCTGGTGTGATGGTGTGTGGTGCTATCTCTTACGACAGTAAATCATCACTATTCATCCTCCGTACAACTTTAACTGTTCAACGATATATTGATGAAATCCTGCGGCCATTTGCATTACCCTTCGTGAAACGCCAATCTGGAACCATTTTTCAACAAGATAATGCCTCGCCACCTACGGCTCGCATACCTGTGGACTGTCTCCATTCTGTTGATATTGTTCCCTGGCCTGCAAGTTCACCAGACCTTACGCCAATCGAGCATCTCTGGGACATGCTACGCCGTCAAAATCGGGCACCCCGAAATGTAGCAGATCTGGAGCAACAATTGAGGAATATCTGGCAGAATGTATCGCAGGATGACATTAGGAAACTTTAATACTTCTCACCTAGACATATACAACCATGCATTGCCGCCAAGTGGGGTTTCACCAAGTACTGATTTGAAAATTCAACATGCAATTGCTAATCATTGATGGGTCTTGCGGTCTTGATTTTGAAATCATTTCAATTCCTATGTATGAGCTATACGCATATTTAATTTCAATAAAAACAGTTACTTTCTTCATGGTGCTTCGGTTTTTTTTGGTAAAAGAGTATATATATATATATATATATATATATATATATATATATATATATATATATATATATATATATATATATATATATATATATATATATATATATATATATATTATATATATATATATATATATATATATATATATATATATATTACAGAGTGATTCAAAAAAGGTGGGCCAGACTTTACGAGGTGGTAGTACACACCTAATCAAGCATTTTTCGTCATAGTTTACCGTGTCGAAAATGAAACATCATAAAGGCGCCAGTGGGCGCTTAATGGTGAAACCGATGAGATGAAACGGAAACACGAGGATGACTTAAATTTTATAAAATGGCATTTAATAAGCAATAATTTCTGTAACGGTTCCAAAGAGCGACTGCCAACGTAAATGCACGTCTCACATCGACAATGGAGGGATTGACGATCTCTCTCGAACAGACCAGACATATCGCGTACTTCGGCAGCAGAGGCCGAAGTTCTGCCGACGAATTGCTTTTCAGATTCAAGAGGACTGTCATAAACGATACTCTTGAGTTATCTTCACGAAGAGCAGTCAAGACGCGACAGATTGAGTGATCGTGGGCTAAGCTATGGGACCACCTCGCCCATAAAGGCGAGGAAAAGTAACGGGTCGATGGATTGGAATACATGGCTTTCTTTGATCTATTTTCCTAATTTAGAACTAGCAGTAATGACTTCAAACTTAAAGTTATTCAATAAATCATTTAAGAGGTAAAATAATGAAATATTAATATACCTCAAAAGTAAAGTATATTTTTCTAAGCCAGATATGGCTTCTAACCGCGTTACAAGGAAAAATTTGATTGGAATGCTGTTCAACTCGACCTTATCATACCAGAAACCATTTTTGAGCAACCTGTAAATTTATTTTCTTTTTTTTTATTATTTGCATAATTTTGTAAGAAATTTGAAAAATATGTATCGTTGGTCTAAATGGTTTGCAATTTTAGCATGTTTCACTCTTTTTAATGAGCTTGAAAAAACATTTTAGGAAGATAACTTACCCCTCTCCTACCCGCGCCCCTTCTCGAAGACGCCTACTGAAGTCACAAACACAAAAATTGTATCGAGGCTATTTCCTGCTACAATACATAAAACGGTTAAGTTTATCTTTGAGCCATAAATAATCCCTTTTATGAAAAATTATGTCCTAATTGCAATGTTAAAAAAATATAAAATTTCGAAGTTTTGATCACATTTGTAAACATTCTATTTAGTTCTATTTTTTCATTATCAAAACTGGATAAAATATTTTGTAGAATATCATTAATATTTGGAGCAGCTATCGTGTACACAAGAAATCGATCACAGACAAACGACAGACAGACTGACGGATACCACTCGAAAAATGGTCAAAACGTGTTTAGAATCTCCTGAAATATATATTGGCATTAAATTCACAAAATATAAAATTTACCTTTTTTATTTAATGTGGATTATTTTAGTTACATTTAGAAACCGAAACATTATGTGAATTTATGTAACATTACAGTTTTATTGTAATCAATTGATAACAATAAAATATGGTTTCTGCAATGTTATTATATTCAGAAAAAAGAGCAAGGTTGATTAAACTCCTTACAAACATTGCTTTCATTATAAAACACATAATGGTATATAAATATTTAACGGGAATTGAAGGGATTAAATATCTGTCTGTCGTATAAGGATGTATCAATCCGTTTTGAACATCCTTAAATACGATTCAATTTTTTATATGATGTCTGTGTGTGGGGGAAGGGTTTATGTGTCTGTAAGTTCCCGTGATACCTCCCAAACAACTTGAATAATTCCAATGAAATTTGGTGTTTTCATGTCATTTGATGAATATCGGAAGATTGTTGCTTTTCTGGAAACACAAATCAAATGAATATCCTTAATAATTTGAATATTGTGTTTAAAAATGAAAACGGTTATATAGACATAATTATTTTTTAAATGCTTCAAAACTAAATACTGTATATGTGAAGTCGTTTTCGAGTATTTCACTATTTATCTAAAACAGGAAAAATAATAAAAAAATGTAAATATATTTACTTTTATTCAATAAGTAAATTTTTGGTAAGTACTTTAGGTAAAAATCAGACATCATTGGTTAGTATTTACCCTTGGCCGCTCTGGAGATACACTATATGTTAAAAAGTATCCGAACACTTTGGATGTTAGAATGTTTTTCGAATTTCTAAACAAATACTTGGAGAAGTGTTCTGTAACTTTAGCGATGTGAAGAACATGCTTGAACGCACACTTTCCAGTAAAGTTTCGATGACTTGTGCATTTAGGGGATCACCAAGATATTGGAAAAGGGGAAAAATATATTTGATCACTCTGTATCATAAAAAGTTGGAAATGATTTGCATCTTTCACAAAATCGTTAACTAGCTTTGTTCAATGTGTATAAGCATTTGCGTAAAACAAAAACGTATATTCATGAAGATATAAACGTTTCTTTACAAAATACTAAATTTTGTTACATGTTTTTTGCTTACAATATCCATAGGTTTCATTCAAATTTCACGAAACTTACAGAACATTTGTCAACGTCTAAAAAAAACATTATACTTCAATTGAAAATTAAAGCATTGAATATGAATATACGATGAGGTATAAGCATTTGAGCAAAGTTTTTACTGCCCAGGCGTGAAACATAACAATAGTTTTCTTTCATGATTTTGTAGTGAATATTGTAGGGCAACTTCCATAAAAAATCCACTGGAATATCGTGAAAATTCACAAAGATATCAACGATATAGTGATCAGTTTTTCTCTGACTCTCTGAAAGTACCTGGATGATAAGGGGGGTTTCCACAAATTGGCATTTTACAAATTCATCGGACACCTCTGTTCTGAAAATGAACTAGTCCAATTTTATGCAAATAATAATCAAAAGTCTCCCTGTATTCAGTATATTTGTTAATTGTATTTACTCCAATTTAACTATACCATGATATACGATTTAAAATGTCAATTTGTGGAACCCCCTTTATCATCCAGGTTCTTTCAGAGAGTCAGAAACAAACGGATCACTATATCGTCGATATCTGTGTGAATTTTCACGATATTTCAGTGGTTTTTTTTATAGAAGTTGCCCTACAGTTATTCACTACAAAATCATAAAAGAAAACTATTGCTATGTTTTGCGCTTGCGCAGTGAAAACTTAATTTCTTCAAATTCTTATACCTCATCGTATATTCAATGCTTTAATTTTAAATTGAAATATAATGTTTTTCTAGGACGTTGACAAATACTGTGTAAGTTTCGTGAAATTTGATTGAAACTAGTGAATATTGTAAGCAAAAAACATGTAACAAAATTTGTTTTTGTTTTTTTAAGAAACGTTTATATCTTCATGAATATACGTTTTTGTTTTACGAAAATGCTTATGCACATTGAACAAAGCTAATTAACTATTTTGTGAAAGTTATAAGTCATTTCCAGCTTTTTATAATACAGGGTGCTCAAATACATTTTTTCTCTTTTTCAATACCTTAGTGGTCCCCTAAATGTACAAGTCACCGAAATTTTACTGGAAAATGTGCGTTCAAGCATGTTCTTCATATCGCCAAAATAACGAAAGACTTCGCCAAGTATTTGTTCAGAAATTCGTAAACATTCTAACATCCAATGTGTCCGAATACTTTTGATCATATAGTGTATTTAACACTTTACATTTTGAAAGAAAGTGCGGCATCTGGAACTACACACTCAACTTTCATGTAATTAGGTATACTTGTTTTAGTCTGTAGGAAGAAAACGCCCATTAAGTTTTAGCGATATCTAGAAACAAGAAAATTCTTAGTTGTGTTAATGTTTTAACAGACAATCAAAATTAATTAATATGTAGAGAAAGGTATACACATAACGCATAAGTTATTTTATATAAAATATTATATTTTATTTATTATTATTAAACACTTAAATACCTGTTCCATTGCAGGTTTTCATCTTCACTTCAAACGAGAATTAGGAGGGTGGCAAGAGACTCAGGTATCAAGAGAGAGGCGAGACCACACGTTTGATAACCTACAGTGTGGTACCAGGTACCAGTTTTACATGACGGCCTTCAATGAAGTAGGAGAGGGTTTGCCAAGCGATGCCATCTCTGCAAAGACACTGGGGGTAGGTAGGTACTCTTATTCCTTAAATTTACATTTGTACTCTTTTACCTTAACTTAACTTCTATTCATTTTAGCGATACATTTCAGTTTAATTATTATGCTATACATTTTCAGTGAAATCAATATAAACGAAATGTCTGGATTTTTCGAATCTGTTGTCAGAAAGAATTGAATAAGACCATGAAAAAGTATTGCTACAAATTGTTTGATTATCGTATATTTAATGCATACGTAATTTGTTATTACAAAAGAATTTAGTACATTTGTAAAGAAAAATTTTCTCTTCTGATATTATCTTGCGTATTTAGTTTGTATAATATAGATCATTATACAATTTATTTTAAATTATTCTTTGGAGTTTTGCAAATACATTGAATACTGATACATGTTTCTGAATTAATCTGTCACTCGATCTCTCAGGCGCTGTATACATTGGAAGGAAACCTACCATACAATCACGACAAAGATGATAAAGTATAAATGAACAAAATAATATGCATGCTAACAGGTCCCCCACATCCAATTTTGGGCCCCCTCGGGACCAAGTCGAGCCTCGGGCCCTAAATAAAAAATAAAGAGAGAGGGTACCCCTTTTTTATGTATTATTTAAGAGTAGAGTAGAATTTCATAAAATATATCAAGTACAAGGTTTTATAAAGCTGAAACATAAGAAATTCGTGAGGGATATTTCATATGATGGCAAGTGGTGTGTACATTTCATTTTAGAAGAAATATTTTTATACTTTTTTGTTCGCGTATTTCATATAGTCATATACATGTTTGGAACAATCGGAAGTGACATTTTCAAAACTAGAAGTGTAAATCATTAGTGACCACCTTCAAAGTTCGATGTTGAATTAGTCATTATACAAGCCATTCCTATAGCCAACCCTGAGAAATCATTATTTTAAAAAACTGTAATTTTTTAATCGAAAGAGACATCTATAGAACCATAACTAGAAATCGTTAATGAATTTTTAACCTGTAAAATATTTGATATTGAATCTATAATATATCAGTCATCATAAGCTCTATCCATAACCGATTCTGAAAAATAAATGTTTGAAGGAATTTTTTTTTATCCATAATTGGAAAAAGAACTGGAAGTAGAATTCCTTAGTAAATCCCCATCGTCCCAGAAATTCGATGCTAAATTCATATCAGTCATCACCTAAGCTCTATCTATAGTCAATCGAAATATACATTTGAAGGAAATATTTTGAACCATAAGATGCAAAACCGCAAGTAGATATCCTTAGAAAACCAATTTCCAGAGGAGGTTCCTTACTTCCTTTGGAATTTGATGCTGAATCCATATTATTCATCATCTAAGCTCATCAAAAGAAAAAAAAAGATGTTGCAAAGAAAATGTAAATTTTTAAATGAAAGTGACATTTCCACAATCGGAAGTTGAAATTCTTAGTGATTTTCTCTAACCTCTTTAAAATGTGACTGCATCAATCATCGACTAAGCTTTACCTGTAGCCAATTCCAAGAAATAGATTGGAAATTTTTGGAAATCTGTAGCCAATTCCAAGAAATAAGAAACATTTTTTGAACCGGAAGTTGGAAAATATCCGAATTCAAAATTATATCTCAATCCCTCTACTTTCCATCACCAAAGCCCTATTTACAGCCAATCTTAGAAAATGGATGCTTCAATTAAAAGAGGAAACCGTGAACTCGAAATTTAAAGAACCAGATATGGAAATCATTAGTGAAACCGCTACCTCCTCCAGAATTTAATGCTCGATCCATATCAGCTCGTATCTAAGCTTCATTTATAGTATAATAGATCTTGAGAAATTGATACTTCAAAGAAATTTTTTATAAAAACAATAGCATTGCAACATTTCTGTGGCGAACAACTACACACAAAAAGTTACCAGTGTGATAGTTGAATTATCCCCAATCAACATGCATATACCGCATATAAATAAAATAAAATATGTCCAAAATATCTCAGGATTTTATTAGAAAATAAACTTTAATTTGTTTCGTAACTTTTTAGATGGAAATAGCACATGTTCAGATATATGCCATTTTGGTGCATCAATCGCTTTGACTCACTGAAAAATCCCAAGACGGAAAGTTCTCTGCTTTTGACAAAAACCGTTTTTTAACAATTAGCAGTAAAAGTTTGTATCTTCCAAATGCTTTACTAAAATTATCCTAAGAGATTTTAATCATCATATTTTTGAAAACTTGTGCCGATGGAAATCATTTTTAACAATTTACAGCATAGTTGAAAGTGCTTATGACTTTGATCATCCTGTCTGTGTGTCTGTCCGCTAGCACGATAAATGCAGTAAAAATGACTTTATCAAACTGAAAACCAGGCGATTTATATTTCAATGACGTCATTTGAATAAAGTTCATCTTTTAGATGAAATTTTAAGTTTTAAAATATAATAAATTAATGTAGTTTTGAAACAATTTTTAAAATATTACCTCTAAATGTATCGCATTTTGGAGATGTTTAAATAAAATTGCATTGCAGTTGTAAAGTGTTTTATAATCAATGCTTTATGCATGATTGATCTTTTTTGTTGATTTAATGCATTATATCATTGCAAAATAATAATTTTTAAATTACACTGATTTTGCAGTTTATTATTGAATGTCATCTTTTATATAGTAAACTAGCTCTATTTGAATACCAATTCGCCAAGTATTGCGCTACAATTGAAAACAGGATGGTGTTGAAAACAGTTTATACCAGCATAGCAGGAACAGTAACATTTTATTTTATTTTGTAACACTACAACTACTTCACAATGTACATAGTTTAATAGAACCGTTTCATTTTTCGGATTTTTAAGTACCACTATTATTTTTTGATATTCGCCAAAAACCAAATTAGCACTAAACTAACCAACATAGCTACCAAATGTCAAGGGAATTTAGTGAATATCTTTTGAACTACGGTAAATAAATAAACTGCCTAGATATTCTCACATTTACACAATCCGCCAATATAACATTGATAAAATGAAGTTCATCGAAAGCGTTTTTGTTTCATAACTAATTATTTTATTCTAATTCATTTTTATAATTACATTAAGAGAATGGAAACATGAAGTTAATTCAAAATTATAATGTCATGTGTTCTAAACTCATTATGTTCATAAAATATTTCTTCCAAAATGTATCAATTCTGATATTTATGAAATAAAATATCAAATGAGTATGCACAAAAGATGCCATATAATAGAAAAATCCTTTTCTAATTGGGATTTCAGGAGAGGGGCAGACGACTCCCAAATCTCCACCTTCCTACCCAGAATACGTCTTGGTAAGATGTAATATATAATAGAGAGTGTGTGAATTTTCTCTTTCAATGGTTTTTCTCTACTAATTACCACGTTCAACATAAAATCGACAGTTTAAAAAAGCATTATTATAAACACTAAAGCATTCATATTCCTTTAATAATGCAATATTTTGCCTGAAATTTTGTACATATTTAACTATAGTTATTTTAAAGGAATATATTTACAAAGCAGCATAGAAAAGTGATAAAATAAATTTAATTTATTCTAAGATTAACTTTGTTTCAAGATTAAGATATCTAAAAATAGTATTTGAAAAATGTAAGACAATTATTGTTAACATGCCTTAAATCTTAGATGGTAGCATGGGGATCAATACTGCCTCTGTTTCAGTGAATAATTTTTTTTTTTTATAAAATTTAGATGCACTAGCACCGATAACAAAACTTGCTTTTCGCACTTTTGTTAAAGTAATATAAGCTATTACATCACTGAAATCAATGTAGGAAGCAAGTTCATGCCTTCAAGGAAGGAGCAATTTAATCGGCTTTGGTTCGTGCCATGCCAAAGCTTCCTTTCTACTGACCAGCATTCAGTCGGACCAAGTCGGACATGGGACACTATGGATACCCAGTCGCGTTAATTGGTTTACGAGGAGGGAAGATAAGATCGCCCCTTCCCATCCTTATAATTTCACAAAAGAAATCTGTAGACATGAATCGTTTTAGTAGTCAGCTGAATGTGATTGATATGAGCTGTAAACTTGAATGAATGGAACTTACCGGCTAGTGTTATAAACGTATCTATTTTAGCAGTGCAATTCTAGGAAATTGCTCCCTGCTTCCCTGTAGGGAGCGGTTTTTTTTATTGCCTTGTCGACATCTCCTTTCTTAACAACAAATAATGACAATCTCTACCCAGACGACTTGTACTGAACTAAGGAGATCTTCTTTCAGCTTGTTTTGACTATTTTGGGGAACAGACAATCTTCAAGTAATTTAGGAAAAAATTATAAATTCATACACATATGTTCTATAATAAATATTTTATCTTCATCAATATTCACGGGCCCCTAAGAGTCGCCGGGATCCAGAACCGTGGTCCCAACTGACCCCCCCCCCCCCTTTGTGGGGGCCCTGCATGCTAAACAGAAAAGTAAATTAAAATTTTTCGTAATCCAGAAGAAATACCCTATTTTTTTACTATACTTACAAATGGTTATACTAGCTTAACTTGGAATATATTATATGAGGACACTTCAGAGGTATTGCAGTAATCCACTCAGGTAGTTCGAAGCAAGTTTGAGCAAATAATGAAATATTTACATTGTGCTGATACTCCATTAAATAACAAGCAGATAAAATTTGAAAACTACGTGCCCCTTATAGCATGCAATAAGAAGTTTTCCATATGCAATCGTAACAGTGGACGAAAACAGTGTACCGTTTTATGATTACAAATATTTTAACCGGCAAACTGTACTAGATTTGTTTAAAAGATTTAGTTCTCAAATACAATAACGCGATATTCAATCCAAATCGAAACATATAAATGGGATAAAACTGTTGAAAATGCCCAAGATGGAGGCACAAGCGACTCTGTTGTTTTGGGATTTAAAAGCTTCAAAAATATATTTTATCATTCGTATATTGACAATTTATTCTTAAGCCCAGACCGTATTGGTAACTTATGAGAGAAAAGGTTGGATGCTACTAGAACTATTCGATCTGAAAGAGCTGAGAATTGCCTAATGTTAAACGCAAAGACAATAAAACAAAACAGAGATAGAGAACTCCTTGATTACCAGCAATATGCAAATCATAAATTAAACTTTAGTAACATACAATGAAAACAGTGTTATCACAATATCATCGAATGTGCTTAGACAGCTTTTCATGACAAAAACTAAAGACTAGTTCAATGCTGAAAAGAATGTCATTGAAATTAAGCAACTGCACTTAATGCATGATATAACAAGAAAGATGAATCATGCATAAAGCATTTATTATGGAACACTTTCCAACTGAAGTGCAATTTCATTTATAAACATTATCACGTCTATAAAATACAATGCGTTTATATATGCATTCAGCGGTGATATTTTAAAATTATCATAGTACAATAATTGGAAACTTAAAACTTCATCAAAAAAGCTAATGCTATAAAATCGCTTGCTTCTCTATCTAAGTAAAATCAATAAATATTCCATTCATATCACTTATATTCCAGACTCCAGAGCTTAATAATTTTGCTTTAAAAATATCAACAAATCCTTATACAACTCATCTTACAATCGCTTGTTTTATTTACATTTTGAATACGTTAAAATTAGACATAATCAAAGTTTAGTGATCATTTAAAATAAAAAATATTGTAATTGCGTAAGCACAGAATTTAGAAACACAGATAATATGCAAAAATATAGCGGTTTTTAGACGGATGCAACACTAAATATAAATACAAGAAAGACCACACATGTATAAAGCATTGATTATAAAACACTATCCAACTGTAATTTTACTTCAACATCTCTAAACTACGATATGTTTTTGATTATCACAGAACTACAATAATTTATAACTTTCCTTATATACATAATGTATAAGGAAAGTATTGTGACGGGGTCGAAAATTCGAATTCGAGCTTTCGACGGGAGAGCACGTTTCAACCATCCCTGATCACGAATCAAACATTTTTTAGATGACGTCTGTGTGTGTGTGTGTGTGTGTGAAAGTATGTGTGTGTGTGTGTCAGTGAGACTGTGGAGACGATATCTCATGAACGAATAAAGTGATTCGAATGCAATTTGGTACAAAAATCACAATCCGTGAATACTAGAAACCTATTGTTCTCAAACACAATCGAATGTTTAGAACCCCCCTAAATTGTCGAGTGGAATTTTAAAAAAATCATCAAAAAATCAAAACCTTTAATAAAGTTTTGCAAATAGACATTCCTAATGTAATTTTTCCTTAGAAAACGATTGACATAAACTTTAGAATGCTAGCATGAACCGTTCTCGAGATATTGCACTTTTTAAAATAAATTTATTAAAAAATCCCATAAATTAAACAAAATATATTAACTGTTGAGAAACATGTTCACTTTTCATATGTAATATTATGCGATAAATTGGGTGACATCATTCTCGTGGATCTAGCTTGTTCCATTCATGAGAAAAGATACTTTGAGTAATACTTTTGTATTTGAATGAACCCCAATAGATATTTATCTGCTATAAGAATAACTTATTTCTCCGTCCATAACGCTTGACGAGATTGTGGAACCGAATTTGGTGGAATGTCACCAACTTGGCGACTTTTTTGCCAAAGCATTAGATAAGATTACAAAACACAATTAATTTCATTTATTTAGAGCTATTTTATCAATTTCAAGATATGTTTATGGATTTACAAACATTTTTATCAATTTGGTGACATTTTAGAAATTCGCTAAATGTTTTACTAAGTAAGACGGTTGAACTGACAGACAAATGCTATCGAAACATCATTTCAGTACTCTCTTTTAAAAAAATTTCATTGATTTAACGTCATTTTTATGAGATTGGGGACAATTCCATCAATTTGGCAACGTTTAATAAAAATTGCCAAGTTAGCGATATCCCGCCAAATTCCTAGATTTGAATTTGCAGATCTGAAGAATAAAACATCCCGATCTTTTTTGAATATCCTAAATGAAAACACTAACATTTTATTAAAATATATACCTGGTCTACTATTATTCTGTTTCAATAATCTGCTAAATGAGTTTATTGGTTAAACACATTATATGAGTTTATTGGCTAAACACAATATATAAGTTTGAAAACTTTTTAACAATATAAATGAAAGTGATGTACGCTGTCCGCAATTAATATAATTAAAATGAAAATCTAACAGTTCATTTATAAAATATATTTTCATATCCATTTATTTAGTATTCAAATCGAAAAAATAATAATAAAAATTATCAAACACATTTAATTTAATTGCGTTGTTGAACAATATATGATTGGATTTTGCCCATAAAAGGCTGATAATTAAATAACCATTTTGATTTCATAATACCTTTCATTGTCCAGTAAAAGGTTGTGAAAAATAAACCATAGTGATAGATTTTCCATTTAAATTCATGTTTCAAATATTCAAATTTTTAAAAAATTTCATGTTTTAAATATTCAAGTTTCAAACAATTCTTATATCACTAATTAGCGCAAAAATATCCCACCAATCTCAGAGATAAAGTTTTAATATACTTTCAGGTTTTAATCCAACTATTTCCAACCTTTACCGTTTGAGGGAACCAGGGAGTTGGAGAGTAGAACGCTTAAGAAAAATTTCGTTTTTCATTAATATCTCAATAATCCCTTGTCTTAGAAACTCGAAACTTGGACTAAATTTAAATGGATCTATTTCAAGGCTACTCAAGAAATTTCATTAAATTTGGTTCAGTCGTTCTCCCGTGATGATGAGACATATGAAAGTTCCGTTTTTAATTAATATCCCCGACAAACGTCTTAGAAACTCTAGACATAGACTAAATTCGAAATGGGACTATTTCAAGGCAAAATACAAAATTTCATCAAATTCTGTTCAGTCGTTCTCTCGTGATGATGAGACAAACATGTAGACTGACAGGCAGACAGATTTTCGATTTTATTTATACAGATACAGTAGCTCCCAAAAGTGTTCGTGCACTTTAAAATTTGAAGAAAAAGCGATGTTGCCTGGAATTGAATTCGAATATAAAGTTCAATATTTCTTCATATTATCTCCATGTGAATCTGAATGAAACCTAATATATATATTTTTTAATATTGACTTATTGTTTTTATAAAAAAGAAAATGCAAAGAGGCAGGGAAAGAACACGTCACAAAAGTGATCGTACACCGAAACATTTTCCGATAAATTCATAAAAAAATTATCCTCTGTCGTTTTTTCTTATTTTTGCATTGTGGTGACATTTAAAAAACCATTTAGCATTAATCTTTGCTTGCTTACTTCGTAATATTTAATATCATTTAAAAATGGCTCGTAGTCGTAAGGAAACAACGAACAGCATTCCAAAATTGATTATTTTTCATCATAGTAGTGGTAAATCAGTTTGTAATGTCGTTAAATCAGTAAATTTATCCCATTCTACGGTGCAGCATGTGATAAAATTCTTTAGAGAAGAAAATCTAGTCGAAAACAAGGTAAGAAAAGGTTGTCCGGCAAAGTTAATTCAACGTGATCAGAGATTTGTAGTTAGAAAATCTGTGAAAAATCCACGTTTGAGTGCTGTAAAAATTTTTACAGAATTTACTGAAACATTTTCTACTTCAATTTCACATAAAACTGTTAGACGAGTGCTCTGCTCAGATCAGCTGGATTACAAGGGCATTCGGCCCGAAGAATTTTTTTTTTAAGTGCGAAAAACAGAAAGCTTAGGCTTTCCTTCGCAAAATCAATGAAAAATCAGCCCGAAACGTATTGGAATCATGTCTTAATAGCAGATGAAAGTAAATTTAACATTTTTGGTTCCAATGAGCGTATAATTGTAAGGAGAAGAAAAAATGAGGAACTTAATCCCCAAAACTTAGCTGGAACAGTAAAGCATGGCGGTGGAGGTGTTCTTGTGTAGGGGTGCATATCAGTATCAGGACTTGGTAATTTGGTATTTATTGATGGCATAATGAATCATGCTTTTTATTTAAAAATTTCAAAAGACAATTTAAAATTATCAGCCCAAAATTTGGGTATTGGAAACAACTTTGTTTTTTTATCAAGATAACTATCCTAAGTACACGGTTCTCAATGTCCGCCTCTGGTGTCTCCATAATTGTCTACAAGTTCTGAAAACATCACCTCAGTCGCCAGATTTAAACGCAATAGAACACATTTGGAGAGAACTGGAGGTTAGAGTAGTAACTGAACACGAACTTACTTGCGAACTAAAAACAATAATGATCGAAGAATGGAGGGGCAATGATGTAGAAATTACAATATACTAGTAAACTCTATTCACAGACGTTTAAAAGCTGTTGTGGATACTAGGGGATATCCTATTAAGTACTAATTTACCGAAATATTACAATATTTACTGTATGTAGAGATTTTTTGTAAGTGTCCGAAGATTTTTGTGACTTAAATTTTTGGTTACTTTTTGAATATTAATTTTTCAAAAAAAAAGTTTTTGTATGTTTTTAAAATATTTTATGTAGTTTTGTTAAGAACAAGTTATAGATATTATTAAAAAATTCCCATTCTGAAATATTAATTTTTATTAATGGATAGAACAGTATTTCATTGAAATTAGTAAGTGTACGAACACTTTTGGGAGTCACTGTATATGTTACACATAAGCGAGTCTAGCAATAAGTCTAAATCTTTTAAAAGGACGTACTTGTATCAGATGCGATGTCTATAATTCCATTATGTTTTAAATAATACTCAATTAAGATGCGCTAACTGTGATAAAAAAATCTACTGGAAAATGCTCTAAATGCTTAATTGGTTTACATTTAAAATATTTAATAGAATTTCATTTAATGTAAGAACTAATAGTATGTCAGTATTGGCATCCATTATAGATCCAATTTTGTTTTTCAATATTTACTTCCAATAATGTCTGAAATTTATAACCCATTGTTTCTCAATTTATTTCAAATATTCGAAATATTTCCAATGTAACACCAAGATGGGTTTAATAATGTAATGTCAATATTTAGTCAATATTAATGGAATCTACATTTCCAACAATTCCAATATCAACATTTTCAATGAAGTGCAAAGATATGCAGTATTGGCACAATATTGAATCAATATTTACATATTACTGGGGGTCTTTTAAAAGGATTTATAAAATGTTTATATACATTTTCTCCAAAAAACATTTTATTGTTTCAGAATCCTTCCAGCTGTTATTTTTAATTGTCTCCCACCTTATATTTTACATGATATATTGTTATTATCCTTGAATGCTGTATATAAGAATGAAATGAAATCTGAATCATTTAGTGTCGAGAGTCTATTTTTTACTATTTTTCCAATTCATTTCAAACGTCTTAAAGTAATTTATTTTACGAACTAAATGTTTGGTATATATGGATTAATGTAAGAATGGTAAAGAACAAACCCTAACCAGAAATCGAACTCGACAGATGATACTCTCTCCGATAAGCTACTGGATATTTTTTTTCAGGGTAATCTACCCTAGATTCTTCTCTTTCAGATTTCACATCAAAGTAAAATTTGAATGATCTCTCTAAAAAAAATTTGAATGATCTCTCTATTCCCTAATTTTGTTTTCAAGTTAGAAATATGTCCTACTCATTATTTTTCTTATTTTTACAAGCCAAAATCCCGTCCTCCCTATTCTCAACTTTGTTTTATACAGGCTAGCATTGTGTTATCTTGTGAATTGATAATAGCAGCCACATAAATGGCAATGTCCTTGGTAAATCAAAGCTAGGTCTTTTTCAAACGTCAATGATCACTGCATCTAACCTGAAGGGTTAAGTTATTCCAGTGCCGTTGTAAAGAACTCGACCAACTATCTTCGAATTGGTCAAACGACACTCTATCAATGAAGTTACTGGGATGAAGTTCTTATCTCTTATAATAGAAGTGGTCTTTTCAAAATTTAAACAATAATATGATTTCCATGAATGTGTAAGTTTTTAATAGTTAATTACTTCTTTGCAGCTCCCGTGGCACCACGTCAGGCTATTTTTTTGCGAGCGAACTCAACCCACGCAGCCCTGTATCTGAGCGAATGGCAAGACGGTGGATGCATCATCACATTCTTTGTTGTGCAGTATCGCATGGAGACGGAAAGCGAATGGACGCTAGTCTCGGATCATTTACTCATGCAACAGGAACCATTTGAACTGGATGGACTTGTTCCTGGTACATGGTACAGACTGCACATAACAGCTCATAACGACGCTGGACCCACTCAAGCCGAGTACACTTTCAGTACTAGTATACAAAACGACGCTTCAGGTATTGCTATTTTTTCTTACAGAAATTGTTGCTGAATATTATTTGTAATATAAATATCATACATAATTTTTAATCTTCCCTGAAAATATTGCTCTTTGTTAAATTGACCGCTTTAAAAAAATTATTATCTCACATGAGTCCACAATATACCCAGAAAGATTTTCATTCCTTTGACTCCATCTTCAAGAGACCAGATAAAACTGCTTCCTAAAGTTCTTCTACACTCGCAGAATGAAAGTACATTTAACCACCATAATCAAAGACACTTTTTGTGAAATATGATGATTTGTGTAACATCCGCAGATTTGGGTGTTTTGAAATGCAAACTTCTTTGTACAAAAGACCGTTTGTCAATGTCTTTCAAATAACTTTCCAGTCGGAGCCTGAAAATTATTCTGCAGCATTTTGAACATTTTGCAATACTGTGCCCCCCCCTTCCCTTCTCTAAATACTGTTGCATAATCGAGCATGTAGATTTAATACATAGTGTCATTGGACGGAGGGATTATCTGTGGGACTCTGTGCTTGTCGTAATTATAAATATCATTTATTTCCTATAATAAAAATTAAAGAAAAATTGTTTAAAAATGCGAATATCTGAGATTAATCTTATTACCCGTCTTACATACATGCAAATAATTAGAGTTAAATAATTAAAAAATCGCTTATACTATATGCGCGGATGATTGTAATTCATAAGTTTACAATTAGAATTACTCTAGATTTATTTATGATATTAAATGATAACAAAAACACGAACTAAAAAATCGCTTATACTATATGCACACATGATTGCAATTCATAGTTTACAATTAGAATTACTGTATATTTATGAAATTAAATGTTAATTAAAACATGACTTTATCAGTTTATCATTTTCCCAATATCAGATTTCTCAACATACTATTCCAGCTTATCCTTCTGATATTAAATATATTTTGGTTACGGCATCATATTTAATACCGGAAGGCTGCAGTATAATGCTAAAGAACAATACGGTTTAATGCTTTTAAGCAAGAGATGTAAGAATAAAGTATTTTTTATTTGGCTTTAAAATGTTTATAATATACACATTAATGTCGAGATTAATCATTTACATAAAACAATCATCTGTGGCTCTGAATAAAAAAGAAATCTGATGTGGGCAGCACATGACTTTCCTTATATATTGCAATGAATTTACTACTTTTACAATAAAAGAAATAGATTATTTTTATAGTAGATATTTACATTCTTTCCAAGTTATTGAATTTTCGTCAGTGAGCCGTCATTTTCATTGATTTGGCGTCCTTTTTATCCATTTGGCGAGTTTATCGTTAATTTAGCAACATTTAAAAAAGTAGCCTAGTTGGCAATATTCCACCAAATCCGTCGGCAAAATATCGCCAAGCGTTATCGACGGAGAAATAAGTTATTCTTACAGCAGATAAATGACTATTGGCGTTCAAATACAAAAGTATTACTCAAAGTATATTTTTTCATGAATGGAACGAGCTAGATCCACGAGAATGATGTCATCAAATTTCTCGCATGGTATTACATATGAAAAGTGAACATGTTTCTCAATAGGAAATATATATTTTTTATTTTGTATGACATTTGATATTTTTTTTGAAAAATGTGCAATATCCGGAGAACGGTTCATGTTCATCATCATTATCATAACTCATCGTGCCTAGTGGCACATAAGGCCTTCTGCTTGCGTCGCCACCCTGGTCGATCCTGGGCCGCAGTCTTTGCTTCTGACCAGCTCGCCCTTCCCATCAAATTTCTGTCCTTCTCCACCAGTCTCCTCCAAGTAAGCTCTTGGGTCGATCCCGAGATATTTTTCCTTCAGGCGCCCAAGTAAGTGCCACAGCAGCGATGTTATGCTGTCGAAAGCCCAGACCACACAGCCAACCCAAAGATTTACGGCTGTTAAATGTGTGGCCGGGGGATGTTATGCTGTGGCACGGTTCATGTTAGTGTTCTAAAATTTATGTCAATCGTTGTCTAATGAAAAAATCTGATGTGGGCAACACATGACTTTCCTTATATAATGTGATGAATTTACTACTTTTACAGTAAAAAAAAATAGGTTTTTCTTATAGTAGATACTAACATTCTTTCCAAGATATTGAATTTTCAACAATTGGTCATCATTTTCTTTGATTTAGCGTCATTTTTAACCATTTGACGAGATTTTCGTTAATTTGGCAACATTTCAAAAAGTTGCCAAGTTGACGACATTCCGCCAAATTCGTCGCTAAAATCTCGCCAAGCATTATGGACGAAGAAATAAATTATTCTTACAGCAGATAAATGACTATTGGCGTTCAAATACAAAAGTATTACTCAAAGTATCTTTTTCATGAATGGAACGAGCTAGATCCACGAGAATGATGTCACCCAATTTATCGCTTGGTATTACATATGAAAAGTGAACATGTTTCTCAATAGGAAAATGTTTTTTAAATTATATATGACTTTTTGATATTTTTTTGAAAATGTGCAATATATCGAGAACGGTTCACGTTAGCTTTCTAAAATTTATGTCAATCGTTTTCTAATGAAAAATTACATAAGAAATGTCTATTTGCGTAAATTTATTAGCGGTTCGAAAATTTAGGGGGGTACTGAACATTCGATTGCGTACAAAAACAATAAGCTTCCAGTGTTTACGGATTGTGATTTTTGTACCAAATTACGTTCCAATCGGTCCATTCGTTCGTCAGTTATCGTGTCCACAGTCTCACTGACACACACACACACACAGACATCAATTCAAAAATGTTTGATTCGTGATCAGGAATTCTAAAAACGTTATCTCCCGTCAAAAATTCGAATTCGAATTTTCGACCCCGTCACAATACTTTCCTTATACATTATGTATATAAGGAAAGTAATTACATAAGGAATGACTATTTGCGTAACTTTATTAAAGGTTTCAATTTTTTGACGATTTTTTTTTAATTTTACTCGAAAATTTAGGGGTTTCTGAACATTCGATTGCGTATAAAAACAATAGGCTTCCAGTGTTTACGGATTGTAATTTTTGTACCAAATTTCGTTTGAATAGGTCCATTTTTTCGTCAGTTATCGCCTCCACAGGCTCACTGTCCCCCCCCCCCCCCCCCCCGCTACTCACGCAGACATCACTTCAAAAATGTTCGTTTCGTGATCAGAGATGAAGGCTCGAATTCGAATTTTCGACCCCGTCACAGTAGTTTCCTTATGCATTATTGTATATAAGGAAAGTAATAATAATTTGAAGCGGTCGAATCCTGACTGCCGTAATTTGAAGGATCTTAATAACGAGATACAAATTCAAATTAAACACTTTTATTTGTATAAGGTATTAACATTAGAAAGTTATAATCCAAGTATTTAAAGTTCACATTTCAATGTCTTGCTCTTTGAATTTGATAAGTATTTATTGTTTAAAGGTTTGAAGTTACTTAGATTAAGATTGATTCTGTAAAAATAATGATAAGGTTTAATGGTTCAAATTTTCATTTTTTTTTTCCTTTATAAAATAAAAGTATGACCATCAATTTGAGTTTTTGAAAGAAAAAAAATAGTTTTATTTTTCATTGAAATATAGCTGAAGATCTATTAGAACTTTTCAGACAAAAAAGCACAAGGGAATTCAGATGTCTTTGTCATTTGTTAAAATATTTTACCTAAATATCATAACTTTCCTTTAAATGGAATTATTTGGGCGTCGAATGATTTGATGCATTATAAATGCGACATTTCATAACAGGTTGTCTTAATTGTATACCAATAATAGTGATGGTACAGAGCAGAAGATATTTTCTATATTACGTCTACTTATATTTTTCTATATTAAGTCTACTAGAATATAAGTCAAATGGTGACGATTGAACAATTATAACGGGCGTTTACACTATGTCACGTTTTCTATTGTGGTTGATTACATTGTTACCTCTTTTACAGATAACACAGTTGTTCCCGAGAGGAAAGGAATTGTACCTTTTTATACCAATCTTGCTATAGTTGCTCCTGTTGTCGTCACTGTTGTCATCCTGATATCAGTACTTATTGTAGTCTGTGCTCTTAGCAAAAGAAGGCGAAATGGAGATCGACAATATGAAGGTAAAACTCAATACTTAACCATCCCTCTTTTTGTTTGTGTTTTTGTAGTCTATATATAGGGTAGGCCACGGTACAACGAACCACTTTTGTACAATTTTACGTTTTCCTTTTAAGCTATGAGTAAATTTATCACTTCAAATGGGTATACATATTGTATATATATTCTTGTTTATATTATACTTAAAATCATTAATTACAATTGAGCTTTGCTGTAGAAATTTTTAAATAATAAGCGACAAAGTGGACCATTGTAAATGGTCCACAAAATTAATTATTAATGACCATGGCTAAATTTTCAAAGGAATATAAAAATGGTTCACTTGTACATTAAAAAGCAATAAAACAATTTATTTAGTATCTAAACACACTGGTAAATTCATATAATATGAGAATATGAAACTTGGATTTTTTTCAAATGCATGAAAATGATATGTGTAAATCTCGATATTGAAAAAAAATGTGCAATTTAACGATATCAAGTGGGAAATTTAACGATATCAACTGGGAATTATATCTAGTCCATGTCTGAAATCTCATACTTGGAATGCAATAGAGAACTTATGAATTATGTATAAATGCATACCAAATAGATGTAAAACAGACATCATTCAGTTTTCAGTTTTTGATCCAGAAATGTATGTTTGTTGTTGTAGGTTATTCTTGTATGTTTTTTATATTTCTTGCTATTTTGTACTTTGCTTTGCTCTGTAAGCTCCTTTCTAGCTACAACTATGCAGAATTTCTCCCGATAACTTGTGTAAGTTTGAATGATATTTTTAATATATTAAAAATATTATTAGTTATTTTATATTTTTAAAATAAATTGTTTAGTTTAACAATGCCGACAAACAATCGATGTGGATCGCGAAAAATATATTTTGAGATTTTAGCCCATTGGACATTATGATTGTTTTAAAGACTCTGTTGTTTCGTCGTGTTCTTAAAGTTTTCAAGTTCTGCAGGTGTTGATTAGTGAAGATATTAGATGATGTGTGACGATATGAGACAACATAAAAGATTCATACGTAAGAATAGTTGTTTCTAAGTGTATGGCCAACTTTACCTTGGATTGGTATTGAATTGGATATACTAGCAGGCTACTGGCTTACCATGTGTATTCGCATAGTGCGACATATCTCGTGAAATGGTTTCCAATCAAAAGCAAACATTCACAAACGTAATAATTTATTAACAAATAACTTCAACTAAAGTCTAATGCAACCCTAATAATTTACATCAAAGAAATGCATGTTTGGCTTTAATAACTGAGCCTTCTATTGAAAATACAACATAGCCGACTAGCAGCTTGAATATATTCGTAACGAGCTCGTATTTGGAAATTCCATTGAAACTTGAATCTCTAAACTGAAGTCATGGCCACTGCTGGATATTAAATTTTTTATCACAGGCATGCGCATTAACAACTGGCCATATCAGCAAACTACGCAATCACGCTGTAAAGGCGGCACTACAGGTGAAGTATATCTATGCATATGTTATACTGTATCTAATCAATGAGAAATTCATGGCGAACAAATCAATGCCCTAAAGAGAAAATATATCGTAACGTAACTATACGTATTTCTAATACGTATATAAGGCTGTAAAAGTTATCGTGGAACTAGTTTTTGGGCACATGAAATCTTACGTAAATATACATCGGCAAAAATTTTGTCAAAATAACCGTACTTGCGGTACACAATATGCGTTTTTCCTTTCAGGAGTTGTTATTTATGATCTTAAATTTCTTCACATGCCACAAATTTTCTTGACATTAACTAGTACTTTGACTATATTAACCGTATTGAAAATATTGGTGTCATTTCTATCGTGTCATATAGTATCATTTGTCACTCATATTACTAAAATTTATTCAAAAATATACCTTTGACTAATTTACTAATTTATTTCAAAAATATATATTTCCTTAAACTTTAAAAAAAAAAAGTGAAGCTTATAAAAATGAACCCATAATTAAAAAATCTGGAGAAACTATAAGAAAAGGAATGATAAAAAAAAATGTTCTCAAAAGAAATTTTATTCGCAACATATAATTTTAAATATTTCCTTAAAGATTATTTAAAAACATGTATTTTCAAGTTGGAAATAATTTAGTAAATCGATGATGTTTAACAGAGCATTCGAAAAATACATGCTAATTGATTAAAATCAGAAAATAAGGTTAAATTAGTTTTATTAACACTTTACAACAAAGTTGAAAAGTGTTTATGACTTTGTTCATTCTGTCTGTCTGTCTGTCTGTCTGTCCGTTAGCGCGATAACTGATGTAAAAATGACTTAATCAAAATGAAATTTTAGTATGTTGTTCAGACGGTCTGTAGAACCTATGGGAATATAAATGAATAATATCACCCAATTAGTTTTGGATTGAACCCGGGTCGAAAAAATGAAATACATTGAGCCCTATGGGACCTCATTTTTCAAACATTTTTTAAGCGGATTTAAAATTCACAAATTGCTTCGGAAATTTTAGATAATATTCAAATTGTTCCATGAAATATATAAAAACAAATCAGAGAAATATATTCAGTAGTTTTTTAAATAAAAATTAAAATAATAATATTTACACCTCTTATATGAAACGATCACGTGACCATGATATTAAACGATCACATGACCCACTTCAAAATGATATATGGCATCCATCTTGTTATAATATAAATATATTCCTGTCCTCTTTAGGTTTCCATAAAGGCATCTTTCTTTTATCACAAAATTGTCTAGTTTTGAACTGGAAAAGTTTCCTCCTTTCCCCTTTCACGATATGGACATTTTCAGCTTAATTCTCCAGAATAAAAAAATCTGGAGTGTGAGGCTCTACCCTACTTGTACATACATATACTTCCCGAATATAAACAAATTTATGCATCAACTCTCCAATGACGGGGGCCGCGAAAAAACATTGTAACGTCACATTCCGAACGCGCCAAAATGGACCTTTTTCCCGTCACAGTCAGAAAGGCGAACTTTGACCGCTAATAAAACATGAAATACAGCTCGCAGAATAAAAAATTTTATACCGTTGTCTGTTTTGAAACATTTCGAATCGAATTAAAAAATAAAAAAAGTGGCCGGAATTGTCCATTGTCCCGAAAGACTGTCTGTATACACAAAGATAGACTTATCCATTTATTAAGTAAGATGAATTACATTATTTTACGTCATTTTTTAAAAATGAAATATATGTAATGCGTGAATACTGTGGCTGAAGAACATATAATTCTTCGTCCAGTCTTCCTTTTATATTAATATAATCATTAAACTATTTTCAAAGTCTTTTTCGCTTTCGCTTTTCTCTTAGTACTAGAAAACTACTTTTATTAAATTTACTCGAAAATATAATCAGCAGCTTCCGGCTTCCATTTGTAGAGCCTTTCATACGAAGAACACTTATAAGATAACCGCAAAGTTTCTTGAACGATAGGGGAATTAAAGCAGCTTATTTATTTTTTCTACCAGAACTTTCTCTCCAGTAGACTATTCTTGATTAAATTTCAAAATAAATTTGAACTCTGCAGAATTTTAGTGTATTTCATTTCTTTCGTGAATTGTTGTTGGATATATTTCACTTTTCACTTGTATCACTTTAAAGTAAGTGTATTGTATTGAGAGGTCTCAAAAAAAAAAGAAAGAAAGAAGAAAAACCTACATTTTTACTTTCTCAAACGTAGTATAAAATATTGTTTTCATGAAAATTTTCGATTTCGAGATTTTGACGCCAATGGGTGTTTTAGGATCTCCTGATCACATTTTGACTACTTTAAAGTTATGTTGGAATGTTGTCGCTTTCTTTTTTATTTCGCAATCCAGCCCGAGCAACTCACCCGAAGGTTTAGAGCCGGAAAATCACGGGCGGGAAAAGATTTCCCAAGACGAGGTTGGTCCCAAGTAAGCCAGACTCGCCGAAAGAGGAAGAAAGACAGTAAAGCCTACACAGAAGTGGCTGATATGAGCCCACTAATATTGCAAAACGCTAACAATAATCTATATATACTAATTGCCAAGTGTCTGTCTGTCTGTCTGTCCGTCTGTCTATCCGCCTGTATGTCACGCTTTTTTAGGCACTTCCCGAACAGATAGAAACTTGCAATTTGGTACACGGCTCGATTGTTCGATAAAATCCCCTGGAAAAATCGTATTTTTCGAAAACGTTTTCTAGAAGGGGTGTTCCACACCGAAACGTTCGAAAAGTGAAATGGTAGGAAAGCATACTTGCCATAAGATAGAGACTTCAAATTTGGTGTATGGGTAAAATCAAATTTGATGTATGGGGCCCGAAAGGAAGAAAGGATGCAATTTAAGATTACCAATAATTTCTACTTAAGGGGGTGCCGCACACCAAAATGTTCGATGTATCGAATAAATGAGAAACGGCTCCTTTAAAATTTGATAGAGGCTTGAAATTAGGTATATGGACTAATCATTTGATGAAAACACCCAAGACGAATATAGTTTTTCAAAAACGTTCGTTTAAGGGGATACTCCAGAAGAAATCGTTCGAAAGGTGAATTGATAAAAAAAACATACTTAAGGATGAGATAGAGATTTGAAATTTTGTGTACGGGTAGATAGTTTGAAAGGAAGAAAGTGTACAATTTCAGTTTTCCAATATTTTCTACTTTAAGGGGTGTCGAACAGAAAAATGTTCGATTTTCGGAATGAAATAGAAACACCCCTTTTAGAGCATTATAGAGGCTTGATATTTGGTATATGGCCGAATCATTTGATAGAAAACCCAAGAAGATTGAAGTTTTTCAATAATGCATATTTAAGGGGGTGCTCCAGAGAAAAACATTTGAAAGGTGAAATGACGAAATATTATGCTTCGGGATAGGATCGAGACTTCAAATTTGGTGTACTGGTAGATAGTTCGAAAGGAAAAGTACGTGCGATTTCATTTTTCCAATATTTTATAATTTAGGGTGAGCCGCAAACCCAAATGTTCGATTTTCCGAATAAATAAGAAATTATTCCTTTAAATTTTGATAGAGGCTTGCAATTTGGTATATGGGCTAATCATTTAATGAAAACACCCAAGACGAATAGAGTTTCTAAGAAATGTTTGGTTATGTCAGAAATGTTCGGTATGCTCCAGAGAAACCCGTTCGAAATATCAAATGATAAAAAACATGCTTCGGTATGAGATAGAGATTTCAAATTCGGTGTACGAGTAGATAGTTTGGAAGGAAGAAAGTGTACAATTTCAGTTTTACAATATTCTCTTCCTTAGGGGTGCTGAACACCAAAATGTTCAATTTTTAGAATAAGTTATACACGCTTTCTTTTAAATGTGATAGAGGCTTGATATTTGGTATAAGGGCCAATCATCTGATAAAAAACCCAATCCGAATAGAGTTTTTCCTAAATGTTCATTTATGGCTATCCTAAATGTCCTGAATTTTCCTAAATGTCCATTATGGCCACAGAAAGAAGGTTGAATGGGGAAATGATAAAATAGCATGCTTTGGGACGAGATAGACTTTCATTTTGTGTATGGGTAGATAATTGGAAAGAAGAAGTGTGCAATTTAAGTTTTCCAATATTTTCTTCTACAAAAGTAACTAACTGTACACCAAAATATTCAACTTGCCGATTAAATGTGAAACTCGAATTATTCAAAAATTTACTGTATTCGGGGGTTGCTTTTTAAGAAAACCGTTGATTTTCAACGGGTATTCGGCTAGTTAAGTTTACAATTACCCAAATACAATAGCATGGTCACTCAACAAATGGAAACAATCACACATATTCAATAACTACATGTCCATCAGTCCCTATAAAAGTAAAGTGGGGGGAAAGGGGAAAATACTGACTAAAAATTGAGAGGGATCAGTACAAAAGCGATAAATTTCAAATTAAGATTCAAAGTGCTGGCAATAATTAAAACAATAAAGCTTTCCAACAAAATAAATGACACAGAGTGAGATAAAGGCTTTTTCAAAATTATTCTAGTAGTAAAATGATATTAAAACATTTACAAACAATAACAATAAAAAAACGCGAAGGAACAATCATGCGAAACTAAAAGAAACAGGATAAAAGAACAAAAATTAAGTAATTGCACTAGAGATAAGATCTGCTTCTTCCATATAACGGCTAACTAAAAACGTAGAGAACGGGCTGACCAGGAGCCCTAGAAAACCACTCGGTCTGGAGTTCGTCCGAGGCTCGAGTAGGGTGAAAATTAATAGTATGAGGATAATCAAAAACACTATGCTCAGCGTCACTGACCATGCCATATTTGCAGATAGAAGTACTCAAGTTCAAACCTAAAAAGATAACTAAGAAATAGACCTTTGCCGGTGAGAAAATAATTTAAGGAACTCTTGATTATTTAGAAGATAGAAGAGACCCTCGGAACAAAACGCCTCTCCAGATTACCCCCTAACTCCTGCCATTCCGACGTAATAAAATGATTAAAACAATTCGAAATAAATGAATATGGGCAAGGAACATCCAAGGGCTTCCTAGCACAGACAGCAAGCTTAGCGCTACAGTCGGCTGCCTCATTACTCAAAGTTCCAACGTGAGCCTTAACCAAAGAGAGTCCAGAACCGATATTGGATTCCCGAATGTTCTACTTAAACTTATTCAGGAACCCCGACCAATCCATTGCCATGGGAATGTAGCATCTAAGGTGAGCCGCACATCCAAATGCTAGACTATCCAAAATGTGAAAATGAAACAAGAGGTTTTAGATTTTATGCTAAAGAAATTTTAAACTCAGTTTAAAACCTGCCTAGTTCTGATGCAGTCGTCACTGCGTTCAATGTCAGCGACGTCTAGCGGTTCACCTCTTGCGTTACGACCCTGCTTTATATGACAAAAATTGCTTGTTCAGATGGGATTTATCACTCCTTAAAGTTTGGCACAGGAGTTCTGACTCACCCTGTATATATATGATTAGAAAGATGGAATAACAACCAATACCAAGTAATTACGAAACATGTAAACAATAAAATCACCATAAGAGTTAAACTATGGCTGAGATGACGAAAATAGAAATTAACTGCACTGACTTTATTTGGAGTTCAATTAAACTAAGCTCTTCATCAGGTCTGCGCATCTGATACTATTTGACTCAAACAAATGCTTGTTTCAGATATGACAATAGTAAGCTCCTACAAATATCATAGCGCAGACTACAAGCACATATATATATGTATATATATATATATATATATATATATATGTGTGTGTGTGTGTGTGTATATATATATATTTAATATTTATTATATATATATATATACATATATATATTTATATATATATATATACATATATATATATATATATATATATATACGTATATATATATATATATATATATATATATATATATATATATATATATATATAATAAAGATTAGATTTTAAAGATATAGATTTTAAAAATCTATTTAATAATTACTGAATTTAAAATTACTGATATTTATGATGTCTGTTTAGCTTTATATAATGCTTATATTACTAATAAATCTCATCTTACTAAATTTTCCAATTTTCCTAAGCTTTTTCATTTTGTTCTTTTCAATAATTATATTTTTCAAGGTAATAAATTATACTTACAAGTCCCAGGGTTTCCACAAGGTGGATGTAGTAGCTGTATGTTAGCTAATTTATACCTATATCAATATGAAAAATTATTTTCTTCAACATATTATAAAATTTACAGATATGTAGATGATCTGATTTGTCTTATATTTACTGATAACTATGTCATAGATATAGATTTCTATCCGGATAATTTGGAATTAATACCTAATGAAACTTCTATTAGTAAAAATATTAATTATTTGGATTTAAATCTAATTATAGAACCTACTATTGGGATAGTTACTAATTTATATGACAAAAAAGATTTTTTTTAATTTAATATTAATAAATTATTACCATTTAATTCCTGCAACTCGATTCAATTATTTAGAAATATTATACTTAATCAACTTTTTAGAATTTATAGATTATCAGCTAAAAAATGTCATGCTTTGCACATTAGTAACCAGTAAATTTTATGAATATCCAGCATATTTAGTAAATAGAATAGTTAATAAGTTACGATTAGCCTAAAACTCTCATATTCTCTCCTTAATATCTTATTTTAGCCATACTTCTACATTCTCTTGAATTTACATTATAATATATTTTCATCCTTTACTTTTGTAGCTTTAACTGCAGAATATTTCTTTTTATTGCCTTTACGCAGTACGGTTTTTATTACTCTCTTTGGCAATAGCAGATAACTTCTTTTCATTTCTGCGAATGGCAACATTGGTCTAGTTATATATTGCTCGTCATGGTTGAACTTTAAGACGTGTATTTTAAGGTATTTATATTTCCTATTTTTTTCCAATCTTGATGCGTGTCGTCCATATAACACAAGTTTATAGATAAAATCTATCTTGTGTTTCAGAAACAAGCATTTTTGTGCTCATTTCGAAGGGGTTTATAGACTTGAAAAAATAATTTTTCGAAATGAACTATTTTTAAGCCTAGAGCTCTTCCACGTGCAAGCTTATTTACTTGATTTTTTTGTTTTCCTATTTTCATTCCTCCCCTTTGAAATTTATTGATCATCTTTGTCTTTATGACCTACATTACGTCTTATAATTTCCTCTTTATGGTTGAATTTCCTTTATGTCATTGTATTTTGTAGGCAAATTTTAAGATAGTGCATTATGAGTTATTGCTTAGATTCTACCATTGGATTTACAATTTTATATTTATATATATATATATATATATATATATATACACAAATATATATAATAAGTAGAACAAAATATATAATAAGATATTTATATAATATATATAATAAGAAATATATATAATAAGAAGAAACGAGTGTTGAAGCCCCTCAGGTGCAATAGAGCACTACTCAGGAGGAGGGTGGATGAGTCATCGGCAGGTGCAATAGAGCAGTATTGCACCTGCCGATGACTCATCCACCCTCCTCCTGAGTCAGGAGGACGAAGTGATAACGAAATGAGGAAATCTTATAGAATGACCTTTAAACCGATGACGTAATGAAATGTTTGGACGAGTGAATTGAACTTTGGACAGAGGAAGTATTGGGAAATATTTGAATTAGTTAATCTGATAACGACATAGTTGAACTTTGGACAGATGATGTAATGAAGACACTTAAACTTTGGACGATGACGTCATGAGGTGAGTAACTGCCTGCGGTTCCCAGGCCCGCAAGGATCACGTGACTTTTCGGTGTGTGTGGGAAGTTTTATTGACCACACATAAATTTATTTGAGTATTATGTAAACCACTGGCGCCTGTCTGGCTGAGTCCATTGTTTAACGCGCTCGAAGTCGCGTCCAAATTGCCACACTTCAGTATATGTTGTTTTGAGTCTTAAAATGTCTTATAGGGTGCAACTATTCAAAATACAAAATCGCGGACATATGTCATCCAATCTAGGTTTATTCTTTCTTCAATCATGTACCCTTTTATTATTTCTTGACGCTATTGACGTATAACCCCTCAACATGGATAATTTCGTTAGGCCAAGAGAACATTTCTTCTCAAGACGGAATTCGCAAATAAATTTGTTAAATGGTAGAAGCATATCCTGACCTCGCAAATGAAGTTACGTAATGAAGTGAACATTTCAAAATGAAAATGTTCCGTAAGATCAAACTGTGTGCAGAACGTTAGCTATCTATATGCTTGGAGAGCTTAGAACGAACCCGTGAAATATAGCGCAATGTAAATCTGTAAATTATGTAACTAAGTACCGCAAGAACGTAAAATTATGATATATGAAAATATATTGCGAGATGAAACTGTGAGCCAAATTTCAGCTTTCTACGTGCTCTGGGAAAAGGACAAACCCGTCAAAAATATTAAAAGAAAATACAAAGACAGTTAATAGACATTGAGGTAAAATAATACAAATTTGAAATGAATGAAAAAAAAACGAAATGAAAATAATTGCCTACATTAGTGTATAAATTGAAAAAAAATATTTTTGTTGCGTTATTTTCTCTCTCACAAACTGACTTTTTTATTTTGTGTTAAATTTGTTTTTTGTTCTTCCCTTCTTTCGGAGTGTCTAAAGTGCAGTGCCTGAAGCACCTAATAGTGAATCCGGCCTTGCTCTTCTGTAAACAACGGAATTTTTGTATTTCCAAAACTCCATTTAATCTCCATTCTTTCGCCTCATATGAAACCGCGAATGAAACAGAATGGTTTCGATCCCCCCGTTCCCGAGACTACAAATAATCTAATATTTTACCAACTATGGTTAACGAAAAGCAAAAAAATAAATAAATAAAATAAAATATATAAATAAATAAAATAAAATAGATAAATAATTAAAATATTCAAAACGGAATTCGTTCTCTTGGAGCAAAAGCGCAGCGGAAAACATACCGCGAGCACATATCAGCGACCATTTTCAATATATTCACGAAATTTCATCAATTTTTGAAAGTATAAAAAAACTACGGCTTTGACAAAATTGTAGTCCACAGAGGCCCTTCTATATACATTTAGTCGTAGCTACAAAAATAGAGATCGTATTACGAAAATTGTATTAGAACACAGATTTTCGAGATGGATATCTCTTTAGAAGTTACTTCAAGACGTTTTTTTTTCATGAGTTCGGAATTTGAAGTTTTGTAAGAAAGGTGCTATCGATATTTTAAATTGTCGATCCTTGGGTAACATTTTCCTGAAAACGTAAGCCTGATAACTAGTTGAATAAAATACATGAGATGGAATATATGATATTATTGCTCGGACACAAATCGTAGAGTATTGTATTTAATTTGACATTAAAAAATACTCTGACGAAACGGAGGCTCAAACTTGTATCTGCACAAACTGCAATCAGACATATTACAAGTTTCCGGCCTTACTGTTGCTTTTTTTTAAAAATCAGTGTCCAAGTACACATTGAAGAAATATTTTTATCTAATGATAAATTTTTCTTCACTGCATTCATTTGAGATCCAAGCCTTAAAGCAAATTATAAATTTATTTTCAAATATATATATTTAAAAAAGTTTCCATATTTTACCTTTGAAAAAGACATACGATTTATTTAAACGTTTGGGGGTGATTTCAATATTTTAAAGGTAATAATTATTCTTTCTTGACAATCTGCCTATACTTCTGTTATATAATCTATTCAATTTTGTGTATTCTATCCAGCTAGCCTTAGGGCTTAACGTTTCGCACAAGTATCTTAAAGATACCATAAAATACTCTTTGAGAAGATTATTCCAAAAGAGATAAGTTCAATGTTTGTTAATCGATTACCAAACAAAATCCTTTTATCGCGAAATTTCAGGAACACTTCCACGGTCATATATTCGTGATTTAAAGCGTAGTTTATTGTCCTGAACGAATCGCATTGTTTTCAGCATTATAGATGCTACTTTATGGAAAAGTTACAGGCAGAACGGATAGAAAGTCTGAATTATTTTTATGATAGTTCACCATTCATGCAATTTCTTGTAATATATAAAGATACATTTTATTATTTTTTTAGAATAATATATCGGCATTTAAGAAAATAAATGCATCCACCATTTTTATTATTAAATTTCTTTCTAACGCTTTTTATTTATGCTATTATTTTCAATTATTTACATTTGGTTAATAGTACGAATATTAGTAAAATTATTTAAAAATAAAATAAGTATGATTTGCAGCTTCCCAGTTAATATTTATAATGTGATAACTCATTATTCCTTGTTGCACTTTATCAAAATTTACTAAATTCCAGTTTTGTAATTAGAGACTGTTCTAGACATAATCCTCTCCTTTTTCAGTAGAGATGGTTAAGTAACTACGCTGTTAATGGTGCTGTTCTTAACATACCTGTTAAGGGCAGAAAATACAGAATGTCGTTTGCACTGTATGGAAACGATTCGGATAATTAATTTGTATGTATAAAAGTATTTCTTGCGGCGATTTGCTTCTATCTGATAGCCTTGATTCTTGATTATAGTTTTAGCTCGAATTTTCCGTGAAAGTAAAATATTCCTTAGCACCGTCTGTCAATTGTATCCCACTCCTCTTCGGTCGTTTTCCAAAATCCATTCAGTGTTCTTGGATGCCGTTTTCCTAACGCTCGTTTTAAAAACCAAAACCACAAAAGTTCATAGGAGAAGCGTCAGTTGATTTTACAGGTATTTCATTAAATGGGTTACATTTTATTCCTGTTTCTGATTCTTTCTTTGCTAAATATGCGGCAGTTGACTTAGACGTGCGATTAGAGGCTTTGTCTATATGAAGCTTAAATTTATTGATATCCTTTCCATATAAAGCTGGAATTTCTTCTTTAAAAATCCGTTCTAAAATATTCTGCTGATAGTAGAGTGAATTAATTTTAGCTTTACTTAAGACTTTTTGAGTTTTAATTTACCGTTGTAACAAAATCCTGCAACTATCATGAATCCATTTGGAAACATTTTTGTACATTGACGAAGCCATTTCGTGCGGTCATTTTCGTCAGTTGAGCAATAGAGATTTGCTTTCTTTTTAATACAGTCACTTAAATACACTCATGCCTTATCGTATGTTATCACAAATTTCCATTTATCAGTTAGGTGTTTTTTATATAATTTTCTACAATTTGTTTTTCCTTCTCCAATATGTTCTAGAAAAAGCAGATGATCTTTAGATTTAAACATATTTTTTAACTTCAAATCTTTATGAATTACTTTACTTACAGTGCCAGAATATATTCCCAGTTTCGGTGCAATGGATTGAGTCGGTGGATTTTCTTGTAGGATCACAGACTTCACTTTCTTGGTATTTATTTGCGTTCGAATAGTCTTAGGATGCGATTTTGCGGCCATGTTTTGATTTTTATATTCAGCTAGACGCTTTTTCCCTTTAAACTTTAATATTTTAAAAATACCTTTCTTTGAAAAGCAATAACCTAGATTTTTACACCGCTTTACAATTTATTGCAATTTATTAATACGAATATTTTTCCTCGGAAAGTGCATTTACGTAACCTTTGAACCATCTATCAATTTCAGGAGCCATTTTCAAAATAATCTTTTATTCTACATTCCAATCAAAACAAAACAGTAGCAGACGATTAGATTGAAAATGACAAATCCTTATCTCAAAATGCTAACGAGAAACATAAATACAAAATCGTTTCCATAAAGTCTAAACGACCTCCTGTATGCTAGAAGTTCACCGATTTCTGCGCTTATTTCAATATTTCTCGGAACTTGCATATTTAGATATGTTTTATCCAGTCAATTTCAACTGAAATATAGATAGAAGTAATTCTAATTATATTGCAAAAATGTTAAAATAATATATTAATTTTGTTACTGATAACTGAAACTAATTGTCGGAAAATTTTCCAGTTCAGTAAATTGTATATAAACAATTTCACATATGATTTTCATAGTCTCTTTGTAGAAACTACATTATAGAATATCTAGTTCAATATAATTAACTTCATGCAAACCACAAGCATTGGTTGCAACGTTGTAAGGATAAAATTATCCGGCTAATGAAATAATTAATGCTGAAATAATGCCGGAATTTTTAATAAAATCTTATCTACATTCAATATTTGAGACAAGGAACTTACTTTGCTTCTGTAAAGATTTATTCTCCAAATTTATGTTGTGGATCATTTTTAAGAATATAGAAATAGGCCTACAAGCGTCAGTTTAATAATGAATGTGACCATCTTGGCCAGATTTTCAGCTTTTCTCATATCTATACTAATAAAAATTTGTGATATAGTCATATATGAACCAGTTTTATAACTAGAAGGGAGTTTGTGAAGGTATATATTTCCTCCGCATGTGTTTTATAAATAAGGATACACAAATGCTAAGGACAAATGAACGTTTTGTGAGGAAATATATATGTGTGATCAAATTATCACATATGAATGTCGTCTTTAGCTCTGGTTTATCTCTATTTTAGATAACACGTAATTTAGTTTTAACTATAGATTTTACTAGTTTAGTTTTAACAAAGTTTAATTTTAACCCATAGATTTCGCATTCAAATTCTTATTCAATTTGAATAGTTTAAATATATATATATATTGTAAATTAAAATCAAATTGCATGCGATTATATACGTGAATGTATTCAAGTCTTCAAGCATCCCAACAACATTGTATGGAAAGGCACTTGAGTTTATATTGTAGTGAGCATGCGAAATCACTCACTTGGCAGGGCCGGGGTTTGATACCGGAGCTAAAGCGTGGTAGACCAGTATCAAAGCATTGAGCTAAATACAGTTCAAGGCATTTAATACTGCCTTATGAGCGTTCTCTACAGTACTCTTATTGTTTAGCATGGAGTTGTCTATTACCGAAAGAAGTTGTTATTTCTGGGTTGTAAATAAGGCGTTCGAACTATAAGTTCAAGGTAAGGAGTGTTCATAAGGCTTTGAGGAGGCGTGCAGTAGAAATTTTCTTGTTAATCACGTGGATGATGAGATAAGTGCTGCAGAGTTTGAATCCTTCGATCAACTGCCTCCTGTTGCCATCTCATGAGGTGCACAGAAAGTACATTTTTGCAATGCATATATAATTTTCAGAAAGCTGAATATTTGTAAATAATAGAGCGAATGATGATCGGTGCTCATACAAGGTCATCAATGAAGTGAGAATGCAAAATCACGGATTTGGCAGTGCCGGTAATTAATTTCGGTGGATGAGAGGGAGGGAAGCGTGGTAAACCAGCGTCATAGCGTTGGGCTAAAGACGTCTCCAGATCAAGGCATTTAATATTGCCCTGTGAGCATTCTCTACAACATCTTAATTCTATCTATATTAAAGTGAATATGCCCGATCGAATAAAGGTTGTTACAGGGTCTTTAGCGGAGAGTTGAAGAAATATAAACATGAAATCAACAACAAAGCTATAGGAAAAAATTGTCAATGGAAAAGTTAGTTTTAGACATTGTATAATGAATAGAAATCGATATTAGAAACGTATGAAATGCATATGTGGAAGTCAATAAAAACTTGTGATACTACATCGACTACTAAATTTGCAGCCGTAACATAATACTGTAAAACAGTGATCAATGATTCACGAACATATGCAAATAAATACAATGACATATTACTAATTGTCAAAGGAAAGGAAGCTCATGTAGAACAAAATATACAACTTGACGACGTTTTACAATTTAAATTAGTTTTGAGAGATATAATTACTTTACGGCGAGTGTGATGTTAATATTCAAGAAGTGCCTCTATACTTTGTACATTTCACAGATCTCGTGTATTTGGGTGTATCTGGAGCAAATCTTGGGATATGTCCTTGCCAATTCGTGCTCTTTGGAAATAATCGATGCATGCTAATTATCATCAAGGAGTATGACAAATTTTTAAAAGAGCATTGTGCTCATGCATTTCATCCCGCATGATGACCAGACTTTTCAATTTCTCTAAATTTGTGATTAACAGTTTCCATGATAATCCATCTTTTATGGACAAAATAATTTTGGGTCAATAAGTTACGATTTAAACGAGCTATAATCATAAATAGGCATAGTACCCATTAGAGCCTTTGCTTGGATGACCTACGAGACACAAGTATGCCAGTCTGCTAACATATGGTGCCTTTTATAACAACGTAAAAAATCTGATGTGTGCAGCAGATGACTTTCCTTATTTAATGCAATGAATTTACTACTTTTACAGTTAAAAAATATTATTCTTATAGTAGATACTTATTTTCTTTCCAAGATATTGAGTTTTCTTCAATTAGTCGTCATTTTTATTGATTTAGCGTCATTTTTATCCATTTGCCGAGATTTTCTTTAATCTGGCAACGTTTTAAAAAGTTGCCGAGTTGGCGACATTCCGCATAATTTGTCGCCAAAATCTCGCCAAGCGTTATGGACGGGGAAATAAGTTATTCTTACAGCAGATAAATGATTATTGGGTTTAAAATGCATATGTATTACTCAAAGTATATTTTCTCGTGAATGGAACGAGTTAGATCCACGAGAATGATGTCACCAAATTTATGGCATGCTATTACGTATGAAAAGCGAACATGTTTCTTAACAGTTAATATTTTTTCTTATTTTACTTGATTTTTTGATAAATGCATTTGAAAAATGTACGATATCTCAGGAACGGTTAATGCTAGCGTTCTACAGTTTGCGTCAATCGTTTTCTAAGGAAAATTGCATAAGAAATGTCTATTTGCGTAATTTTATTAAAGATTTTGATTTTTGGATGATTTTTTTCAAAACTTCACTCGAAAATTTAGGAGGGTTTTGAACAATCGATTGTGTTTAAAAACAATAGGCTTCAGTATTCACGGATTGTGATTTTTGTACCAAATTCCATTCGAATCGCGTTATTCGTTCGTGAGATATCGTCTCCACAGACTCACTGACACACACACACACACACAGACATCACCTCAAAAATGATTGATTCGTGATCAGGGATGCTTGAAACGTGCTTTCCCGTCGAAAACCCGAATTCGAATTTTCGACCCCGTTGTTACATTGAAATTTCCAATCACAATGTATCACTACAGTTTTAAAATTTTAAAAGTGGAAGTAGACCTGAGAAGACGGTCCCTCATGCAGCGAGGTAATAATTATAGCGTTCCCTCGAACGAAGCTGTACCGTATATGGTTCGGAAAAAGAAAGGGGGGCTTTTCAATTTCAAGTGAGCATCAGGTGCTGTGATGGACGGAAGGGATTGACACTGCTGACCCGAGAGGTCAATATTTATCACATGGTTCATGGGAAAATTCTCATTAAAAACATGAGATTAGATTTTTTAAATTTCAAAGTGGGGGGGCCCTTGGCCAATAATAGAGCTGCAAGGCGTATCTTTTAATTGACTGGACCAATTATAGACTGGGACACCTTGTTGGAGGGAGAGACAGAGAGACAGAACAATTTTTGAAGTTTGAAAATCAAGGAGTTGCTTTGGTGGTGTGATAACGAAAGGTCGCAAGCGCGATGGAGTCAATAGCGGACCGCGAAGGCTGTTCTGAGCCGGCAAACGGAGGAGCTCGTGATCTTCGATGATGAAGTTAGGCGATCTTACACATATTTTTCACGATGGCCTGTGAGGCACTCTAGCTCTCTCTCACCCCATTTAGAATTACATAAGGTTAAGGAATTATATCCAATGATTAGAACACTGTGAGAGATGTATTGTGTATAAAGTAGGAGTGCTAAATGTTATTAGTAATGTTGTGTATAGATTAGGAATGTTAAATATTATTAGTAATGATGTTTATAGAATAAATATTTTGTTATTGTTTTTAAATTAAGTCTCTTCATTTTAATTACTTGTACAATGCATCTTAATTTTACTTCCTTATACGAAAGCGGCCTTCTTCGCGTCCTTACCGGACGTGTGGTTCTCCACGTAAAATTTTGGTGCCTTAGGACCAGTTACGTGCCGGAGGTTAAATTTTAATAAAGAGAATACACATGATTTGAAATTAATAAAAAATGAAAATATAGAATAATTATTTTTTTTGTATGTAAATATGGATTAAATTAAAAAAAGAATTTTAAAATTAAAATATGAGTAAAATTAAGAAAATGTATTTTACAGAATAAGAATCAATCAACGAAATAAATTATTGTGTGTTCTTGATGAATCATGCCATATTATGTTCGAGAATTTAATTAATAGGAAACTAAATTTTTATTTTAAATTTTTGGATTGTGTATATAAAGGTGTAGCATTCTAGGGGTTTATTGGGATGTTAAAGTATATGCATGCGTAGATAGTGAAATGATTAGAATTATGTGTTGTGAATAGTAACGTGATATTGCATTTAAATAATTTGAGGGAAAACTTAGAAGAGTAGGAGCAGGAAGAAATTGCGGGTGTTGTTGTTGTTGTTGAGACCCAGACCGTCCGACCTACCAGAAAGGTGTAAGGTAACTGTATGGACGGCCGGGAAGTGCCACCCAATTTAGACCGGAACCCAATGGGGGAGGCATCCACAGGGACCGTACCCTCCTTCCCCTACCACCAACCTCTCGGAAGGACTTACGGACCCACATGTTTAACGTGATCGTACTCCGCATGAACACGGCGGCATTTTGTGGTAGCGTGCAAATCTAGCGCGCAAACCACGGGGATACCGCACCCGAGATGGCCAACAGCACGCGGTGTTCCGAGGTTGTCACCCACCAAGTACTAACCGCGCCCGATGCTGCTTTACTTCGGTGATCTAACGAGAACCGGTGTTTTCAGCACGGTACGGCCGTTGGCCCCGAAATTGCGGGTGTAGAATATTTCGGGAAAGTTTAATTTAGAATGGCGGAAGCCGGAGAGAATCCTGAAGCAATTAGTTATAAGTAGAATCCCTGGAATAACATATTTATTAGGAGAGTGCAACGGCACGGAAAACGACGTCGAGATTTTTTTTGAGCAGTTCAATGTTCTCAGTAGCTTAGGGAATTGGTCAGAGGAGGAGAAGCTAGCAATTGTGAAATCCCGGCTAAGAGGGAATGCAAGAAAATTTTATATTTGGTCACAGGAGCTAAGAAGAGAGGCATCATTTGAAAAATTTAAAGAGAGATTCCTAGATTTTTTTACAGAAAAACATAATATAACAGCTAACCAAATCCTTTTCACATCCGCGAAACAATCACAAGGGGAGACGATTGAACAGCTTGCACACAGGATCACTAGACTCACTTTAAATTACATCGGAAACGCAGAACATAATGAATCAACACAACAGATAATAGATAAATTACGTTTGAGCAAATTTTTAGAGGCCATGACAACTGAATTCTAAAAAGAGATTATAAGGCGATCACACAAAATTTTAGAGGCAGTAAAAATTGCTACAAACTTAGAGCAGGCAAATTTGTAAGCGATGACGGCAAATGTAAATAGTATCACATATAAGGAAGAAATCGAGACAATCTGCAAAGAGCAACAAGAATTCAACGTACAGATATTAAAGTCAATAACACAAGAAATTAACGCATTAAAAATTAAAGAGAATGGACAAATTCCCACGACACAATTCAAAAAGAATTTAATATGTCACTATTGCAACAAACAAGGACACTTCATGAAAGAGAGTAGAATTTATGCAGCGGATAAATTTAAACAAAACATAAACAACACTAGAGCACATTGGAATAAACAGAAAAGACTCCTCCCTAGTCATTACAGAATTATTCGTATGCAGGACAACAAACTTATCCTCTCTACCCGGACACATATGATTACAGGCGAAATCACACCCCTTCTAGAGATTTCATGAAGGCAGAAACGACTACGTCGCACCCCCTCCAGAAAATAGATTTCCAAGGGAACGCCATAATAGAAACAAACCAAATTCAAATATTCAAACCAAAACAGAAACCGGGAAATGGGTTCACAAAGGAATTACGGGAGAGAAAGAAATATAACATTCAAATATGGAACTTCCCAGAACTTAGTAGAAGAGAGAATTTAAACTGATTGTGGAGATCTTAGAAAAAAAACAGAAATAGAGAACGAAATTACAGGCAAAGTTCTCCGGGAAAAAATAAAAATCCTGTAGGAAAAGAAAATAAGAAATTAGAAAGACAAAACGAGATAATTACTGAAAAATAGGAAGAATTAATTGCATCTGTAGGAGATCAAAATGAAAAGACAGAATTGCCGACAAGAATAGCTCAATTTAAAGAGGTTCAAAGTGAATTTATAATAGACTCTGGGGCGAGTATTAATGTGATACCTGTAGAATTATTCAACAAAATTAAAGATAATGTAAAAATTAAATATGTGTCAAGGAGTGTGACAATTTCGACTTTGACGGGACATAATATTGATTATACGTATAAAAACGGTACAAAGTCCTTTTAAAATACAGGGTAAACAGTTCAGACACAGTTTTTTCATCACTACAGCAAAATTTACTAAAACATATAATGGGATTTTGGGTTTTAATTTCTTCCAGAAGAACCAAGCGGTTTTAGATACACAGAAAAACACTCTTAAGATAGGCGAGATGGAAATAGTTTTGAATTCGGACAGACACGTATACAGATAGATAAACAACATTGTAGAAGAAAATCCGAACCAAGTTAAAGTTGTAAAAAAGGTACAAATTAAACCTAATTCAAGGAAAAATATTTTAGTATTTAGCGAGCAAAATTTGGAAGAGGGGACAGAGGTTTTGTTCGAACCGAAAGAAAAGTCGTACATAGAAATGAACTATGGGGTATATCATATAAATAATAACAAAATTATAATTGAAATTAAGAACTACACGAATTCGACAATTACATTAAATAACAAGAAAGATCAATCATGCTTAAAGCATTGATTATGAAACACTTTCCAACTTCAATGCAATTTTATTTAAACATCTCTAAAATGCAATACATTCCTCGGTAATATTTTTAAACTTATCACAATATTGTATTAATTTATTATATTTGAAAACTTAAACCTTCATCGAAAAAAATGAACTTCATTCAAATAACGGCATTGAAATATAAATTGCCAGGTTTAAACATCTCTAAAATGCAATACATTCCTCGGTAATACTTTTAAAATTATCATAATGCTACGATAATTTATTATATTTGAAAACATCATCGAAGACAACTGAAATACATTCAAATGACATCATAGAAAAAATGACACGTCTGACTCTCTCTATAAAAGCAACATTTTATTCATAACATTTTCCCATTCATTTCATTCATCACAATACAATAATAATTTATTTTATTTGAAAATTAAGACCATGGAGCTACAAGTAAATTAACTCTATATTTAAAACTTCATCAAAAAAAATCGTCCTTCTCTCTGTAAAATCAATGAATATTTCATTCATATCAGCTATGCGAACTCCATGAGCTAAATAATTTTGCGTTAAAGAAATATAGCAATTTTTATACAACTCATTCTACATATTTTGCTGTTTACATTTTACATAAGTGAAAAATAGGCTTCGATGTAGAAATAATCAAATTTGGATGATGATGTAAACTCAAATATATTGTGATTGCGTTGTTTCAGTATGTAGATGCACAGAATTTAAGCAAAAATAAGCGGTTTTAGGACGGATACAACACTCAATATAAATTTAAAAGAACTTTAAAAATCACGATTTTGGGACAAGATGGATGCTATATTTCATTTTGAAGTGGGTCACGTGATATGAGTCTGTAAAGACATGTGCTGCCCACATCAGAATTTTTAACAATATTACAACAATGATTTATAGAAGTACGCCACCTTTGACATTAAGTCCAGCTATCAAATGAGAACCAAATTTAAGTTTAACGTGCAAATTCAATGTCATTTAAAATACGTATGGCTGTTATTTTGTGCAGATAAACTCAAATTATTATTGATGAAATAAAGAGAACGTGAATATGAGTCTGCAGGGAAAGACATGTGCTGCCCTCATCAGAATTTTTAACAATATTACAACAATGATTTATAGAAGTGAAAGGGGATTATTTGCAGGCCATTTCGAAAAAAATGTATGACCTATATTTAAAGATCCACCAAATTTTTGTAGAATAACATGTTCAACAAATTTAAGCGTTGTACCAAATTTTAACTCTCTAGGACTTAGGAAAGTGCATTAAAAGTGCCATCAAATAAGTATATCACGAAGAGTTATATAAAATTAAAAATAAATTTGAAAAATTGTTATCTACCAAATTTATTTTTAAATGTGAAGCCTCTCTCATATACAAAATGATTAAACCCTCGGAAAGATATTTATTATATAATATATCTCTTTCTCTTTCTGAAGGATATTCCAAAAGTCAGAATTTAATTGAATTTGTTTTTTCCCTATATTAAATAAATTTGAATGAAAAACTACTTAATATATTTTACTGTATTTTTTTTATATATTTTATGGGATAATGTGAATATTTCCTAAAAATTTCGAAGCAATTTGTGAATTTTAAATTTGCCTAAAAAATGTTTGAAAAATTAGGTCCCATAGTGTTCAATGTAATTCATTTTTTCAACCCGGGTTCAATAAAAAACTAATTGGGTGATATTATTTATTTATATTCCCATATGTCCCACAGACCGTCTGAAAAACATACTAAAATTTCATTTTGGTAAAGTCATTTTTACGGCAGTTATCGAGCTAACGGACAGACAGAATGAACAAAGTCATAAACACTTTTCAACTATGTTGTAAAGTGTTAAAAATATGGCTTTAGGAAGTATTACAACAGTATTTACTTTAGAACAACAGGACATTAAGGAAGCAGAAATTAATTAACGGACATCGAAATACGAGGAAATGATAAATTTAATTGAGGCTAGACCGGAAATAATTGCAGAAAGAAAAAAAGATTTAAATGCAGAGAATGTTAAAATTGAACACATGGATCAACACACTAAGCAGGATTTTCTTAAATTTGTTATGCAATACGTTGACGTATTTTCTAAATCTTTAAAAACATTAGGAGCTACGGACATCGTCAAACCAGTAATAAAGTTCGCACATGACCACGCAATACTACGCACCACAAGATACCGCAAAGAGCCAATTAAAAAATTAGAAGAAGCGGGAATAATAGCTAAAACTAAATCTAATTTTGCATCGCCTATGATATTAGTAAGAAAAACGAGTGGCGATTACCGCTTATGTTTAGATTTAAGATTAATTAATAATATTTCGACTATTTTACCCTGCAAAATTCCTAAAGTTAATGACATAATAACAAAATTAGCGGGATATAAATATTTTTCAAAACTTGATTTTCATGCGGCTTTCAACCAAGTAGTATTACCCGAGGACACAAAAAATTTATTTGCATTCACCACCTCTTGTGGCAATTATCAATTTGAGAGACTACTTTTTGGACACATAAGCTCAGCTCCAATTTTTCAACAAATTATGGATATCGTGTTAGCTGATTTGCCAGAGCAAAACATACAAGCTTACATTGACGACATAATAATCCCGGCTAACTCATATTCTGAATTGATACACAAATTAAGATTAGTATTTGAGAGATTAAGGAAATGGAACCTAACGCTAACACCCAGCAAATGTAAATTTTTCGTAACAAATGTAGCATATTTGGGATTTGAAATCAACCAACACGGCATTACGCCAACGGACGACAATATAAACAAGATAACTTCGTTTCCGATACCAAAGACTTTAAGGAAATTGAAACGATTTTTAGGAATTTGCAACTTTTACTGAAATTCGATAAAGAATTATGCACAATTAACCGCGTGCTACCATAAGCCTTTGGGTTGGTCGTGTGGTCTGGGCTTTGTGCGCAATTAACTGCCGTTTTATCAGATCTAACTAGAAAGGATAATAAATTTCAGTGGAGTAATAAATGTGAACAAGCGTTCCAAGAACTTCAAGAGTGTTTTTTCAAAAAACCTTTACCAATACAGCCGGACTTTGACAAAGACATTTTCCTTAATATAGATGGAAGTATTCAGCCCATAGGAGGCGCTCTGCTGCAATACAGAGACGGAATTAAAAGACCTATTGCGTATTTTAGCAGGAAACTGAGCATACAAGACCAAAAATACCTTGCAGTGAAAATTGAGTTGCTGGCTATGCACCAGGGAATGAGATTTTTTAGAAATTTCCTTTTCGGACGAAAATTTTTTGTGCTCTCAGACCACATGCCTTAGGACAACATTTGAAAATAGATAATCCTCCTAGCGTTTTACATAGCATTTGGAGATCTCGGAGTATGACTACGAATTTATTCACGTTCCGGGAAAAGATAATTTACTAGCAAATTTCTTAAGTAGGGACGATTTTCAGGGTAAACAAACAGAACAAACTAAGGGAAAACAAAACAAAGAAAATACTAAAGTAGAAATTAACCAAATAGATAAAATTAATGTCGAAAATACGGTGAAAAGAAACGGATATGTTAACGAGGATAATGTGTATATTGCAGAGATAAACACGATAACAGACATCACATCGTTAGATAAAATATTAGAAGAACAAATTAAGGATTCAAAATTAAAAATAGTCAAGGAAAATTTACAAAATCGTAAGTATAATCTGAATAAAAATTATGATTCGTTGTACATAGAAGAAAAAACAAACTTACTAATGCACGTTGGAAACTGGAAGGACCGACCATGGAGAGATAATTTAAATAAAACTATAGTAATACCCAGGAGTTTACAGAGAGATATTTTGGCGGGATTTTAACCTGCAGGGATTGACAAAACAAATAAATTGTTGTCTGATAGGTATTATTGGAACGGTATGTACAGCGATACACAACATTATATTACATATTGTGAAGTGTCTAGAAGAAAAAAGGAAAAAACAGGCCGTGCCCCTTGGAAGAAATCCTATCCCTGATGGACCGGTACAGATCTTATCAACAGATATTTGCGGACCTTTTAAAACAAGCACTCAAAACAACAAATATGTATTATCGGTAATAGACCGTTTTTCGAAGCATATACAAATGTTCCCGATCCCTGATATAAAGGCCACTACGGTCGCTGATAGACTTTATCATATTTTATAAATTTCGGGAATTCTCAGACGGTGCTCAGCGACGCAGGTTCGCAATTTACATCAAATATACATAAAATTATGACAGAAAAACTTGGAATTGTAGTTAGAATTGCGTCGGTTCGTTGGCCATGGGTAAACGCTATTGTAGAATAATCAAGATTGGCATCACGTCTGCATACAATAGACAAAACCAAGAACAAAACGTTTTTAAAAAACGAAAGGTTCTTTATGTAACGCTCTAAAAGACATACAGAATATTATTAAAAACTGTCAGAGCGCTTTCTGACGTATATACGCCCTTCATCAGTGGCTACATGAATAGTAAAAGCATGGAATGTTTATATACATAGAGACCATTTTAAAACAAATTTGCATAAAATATAAAATGCTAAATGAACTTACCAAAATAATACATGAAATATACACTGAAATTACATTCTGGTAGGTCGGACTGTCTGGGTCTCAACAACAACAACAACACTGAAATTACAAAATAAGTTTAAACGCTTACGAATTTTAAAATATTACAAGAAAAGAACTAATACAAATTTTAGAAAAACGTCAAGCATGATAATCCTGAGAATGACGTCACAAAACACTTTGATTGAGATTTGAAAAGCATAGTCGAGAATGAGTCGCCAAGCATAACTTAAAATTTGAACAGGATCAAAATTACAAATTGATTCACGGTAAATGTAAATAAACAGGGATTCATAAAGAAGAATACTACGTGGAAACGAACAACGAACCAAACAGGAAATTTAAACGAAATAAAAGGAAAGTTTTTTCCAAAACGGGAAGAAATTTATCATTAACCACATATTGAGCAAGAACCTTAGAAAGTTTACCAGATTTGACATCGCGATCACATTCTGCTAAACGGATGCCAACAGTACGTTTTGTACTACCAATGTAAAATTTATAGTCACCAGCAGGGGATAACAGGGGGACGACATACACCCCAGGAAAGCTTTTAAAGTCAGCAAAATTTCCAATTTTATCGGAACGAATACGATTAAATAAAGTGGTAATATTAGAGTGAGCGGGTTTGAAACCAAATTCATGGCAGAAATTAATAAAAGGACGGAAAATCCTAGGATGGTAAGAAAGACTAGATTTATGGACTAAACGATCTTTAATAGCAACAAGTTTTGTATCAACTTGAGTGAATTTAAGACGAACGTGGGCGAAGATCTTATGTATAAATTCAAAAGAATAAGCTGCCTCATGGCCAAGTTTAAAAATAAAATTAATTTCATCAGTTAAAGCGTGGACAGAAGAGCAAACATTAAATGCGCGATTGAAATACGCGTTAAAAGAAGCTTTTTAGAGGATACGGGATGGAAAGAATTAGCGGGGATACAGGAGTTAGTAAAAGTGGATTTACGGAAAACGGAAGTATGAAAACCAAAATCAGAACGGATGACCAGAACATCAAGGAAAGGCAAGGAACAGTTAGATTCATGCTCAACAGTAAAATTAATCGAAGGGTAGAAATCATTAACTTTATCCAAAAGGTGAAGGAGATCATTTAAATCACGTAACGTCACCAAAGAATAAGTTTAATTGTTAAAGAAGGCAACATTTTATTCTCGAGCTCCTGCAAAACGGCCTCGGCCAAAATGCCATATAAAGGGCTAGCCATAGGGGCGCCAGAAGTTTGTAAAAAAATAGCGTCACGGAAAGCAAAGTAATTTGTTTCCGCAATAATATTCAAAGCATGAGTGATTGCGTCGATAGTGGGGATTTTACATTGGTGACTGTGAAGTTTTTTGGCAATAATATCAATAGCAATGATAACAGGGATACTAGAAAAACGGGAAACGACATCAAAACTATGGACAGTACTATTAGGATTAAATTTAGTTTTAAAAAGTAAATTGATGAAATTTTCAGTAGAGCTGATGGAAAAACTATGATTAGTTAAATACGGTTTTAAAAAATGGGCAAGGGATTCCTCTAAAAAATAAGTAGGTCCTGTACATTTAGAAAGAATAGGGCGCATGGGGTGATTTAATTTGTGATGTTTTATTTGACCAAAAATTTTAGGAAGTTGATGTGAAGTGCGAAAAACGGCAGATTTAATATTGGGAGGAAGATCTCTGCATTTTTTAAGTTTTGCGATTCTAGATTACGTTGATTAATACTAGAATCGCAAAATTCCCTATTACGTTGATTAATACTAGAAACTTAACGCATTTAACGTATTTAACTTAAAGGTTTCAAAGGTTACACTCAGAGATCTTCTATTTTGAAATTATTAATGTTTCCTAAGAAATACGTAATTTTCGCAATATTTCAAATCCTTTAAAATCTGCCTTTTAAGTGCAATTTTATGTGTTTCGTGTTAAAATGTTTAAATTCACTATTTTAGCGAATAAATATACATATTCATAAGAGTTTAATTGAAAATATTCTGAATAATGGAATATATGGACTGTTTCCTGAAATGCTTTCGTGTGACAAATATCTGTAAAGCGAAATTTGATAGTAGAAAATAAAATTTGAAAAACGCGAGTTCCTTTATATGTAAGTTTAAAATGCATTTGTCTTTTTATACAATCAAAATAATTGATTCGTAAATCACACCTAGCTGTGGCAGTAATATGCTTGGAATGTAGTATTTCTTTCTCAATTTACCCGTATAATAGCGTTAGTGCATTCCCTTAATCATGAAATTAATTCCGCTTCAGAAACTATTTGAAACATTTTTTCAGAAAAAGTATTCCGATAGAGATAAGTATAGTGTTTAATAATCGATCATCAAGAAAAATGTTGTTATCTCCTTTTCAATTTTTTTCCGAATCAGTACGTCTCAGTCTTTCTTCTTTGTCTATTGTATTAAAAGCAATATAGTGTTTCAATCAAAATCAAAGCGTTATGTGATCTCTGCTTATAATAAAAACAGAGTGTGTGTTTGACGCAGAACGCTTCCGGAGCGATCCACTCGGGAACGCTTCCAGGGCAATCCACTCCTAAAAGGGTAGACAAACCATGAATGTTTGAAAAATGAATTTAAATGAAAAATCTATCACCATGGTTTATTTTTCACACGTTTTTAATCAACAATGAAAAGTATTAAGAAATCGAAATGGCTATTTAACTTAATTGCGTTTAATTCCGATTAATACATTTTTTTCGATTTGAATAATAAATAAGTGGATATAAAAACATATCTTATAAATGAGCGGTTGATTCTTCTTTTAATTATGCTAATTGCGGATTGCGTACATCACTTTCATTTAATTTGGCAAAAAGTTTAAACTTATATGTTGTGTTTAGCCAATAAATTCGTTTATCCTATTGTTGAAAATACAATTTTAGTGTTTCCATTTAGTATAGTATACAAACGGGATCAGGATGTTTTATTCAGATCTACGAATTTGGCCGGATATCGCTAACTCGGCAACTTTTCTTAAACATTGCCAATCTGACGGACATGTTGTCAAATTTTTTGAAAACAACGGAAATCAATGAAATTATTTTGTTTTGCTAGAAGAGAGAACTGAAATGATGTTTCGTTTGCATTTGTCTGTAATATTTTTGAGGATTATTGATATCCATGATATTTTCTGGGATTATTGATTCAGAGATTATTGATATTTTCAAGTTATTATGCCATTGTTTTATTGGGGCAAAAATTGTTGAAAGGCATATATTGTACGTTGTATGAGTACCTTCTACAAAAGCATAGGTATATCTTCTAATCTACTAGAATATAAGTTGTACAGGTATATTGACCTAATTATTATCATATATTGGCATATATTGGAATCAAGTACGATCTTCTGGTATGAAGATTACGGGAATTATTGATATTTATAATGTATACATGCAATCTACTTATATAGGTTATATCTTCTAATATTCGCTCAGATAAATAGTACATGTTTCACACAACTTTAACGCTTTTATTTTGCATATATTGATTCCATTCCATATATTTTTGTAAATTTGCTTACAAAAGTGACCAAGTTATTTTATTCTTCAGATATTCCAGTGAAGATAATTTTGTATAGCGAGAAAAGAGATTCTTAATCTTCTTTTTGGGAGCATTAAATTAAATATTTTAACAGACTATTTTGATTAAAAATGCCATTTAGTATACTAAAGGAATTTGCACATGATTATGAATTTTAAGTTTCTTTATACTGTATACTCCGAACAAACAACGGGTGTGCTGCTAGTAATTTATATATAGAAGAGTGGCATAATATAAGCAAAGTCTTTCCACCAAGTGATATTATAGAACGATAACTGACACATGTACATTAAGTTATACCTCGTGCATAGTACTTTTAAATTTTAATCTATATCATTAAAAAGAAAGTACCTTTTATAACCATATGTCCATGGGAAAAAGTAAGATATATTCTAAGCAAAAAATCTTTAAACATCTTTCGCAACTCTTAAAATCTGGTTAGCTACTTATTCCATATTATTGTTCCAGCTAAAGAAGAAAGATCATGACATGTTATTAATTTTTAAAATTTGAAATGAAAATACTTCGTTAGATATAACGTAAATTGTAGATTTAAAGTATTAACGGCTTTCGGAAGCACAACTAACTTCTTCCTTCAAATTTCTCTTTTTTTTTCGAAACTATTGTTATTGGACAAATAAAATCATTAATTTAGTTCGAAATTAAAGTAATTCATAAAAAAAACTTGAAAACCGTTTTGATTTGATATTTGAAAAGCGTTTTATGCTTCATTTGGATTGTGTGGATCCACCTACTCAACGGATGCACCTAATTGTAAATATTAATTCTAAATAAAAACTAATTTAATCAAGACAATGGAGTATAATTTTATAAACTCTGAGACTGCAATATATTTTACATATCAGATCAAACTCATCATATTATGTAAAACACATCTTCCCCTTGCAATATAAGTGTTTACACACAGTATTCTATTATTACTTTCCTTATATACAATAATGTATAAGGAAAATATTGTGACGGGGTTGAAAATTCGAATTCGAGCTTTTGACGGGAGAGCACGTTTCAAGCATCCCTGATCCCGAATCGAACATTTTTGAAGTGATGTCTGTGTGTGTGTCAGTGAGTGTGTGGAGACGATAACTGACGAATGAATGGACCGATTCGAATGAAATTTGGTACAAAAATTACAATCCATAAACACTGGAAGCCTATTTTTTTTTACACAAACTAATCTTCAGAACCCACCTAAATTTTCGAGTGAAATTTTGAAAAAATCGTCAAAGAATCAAAACCTCTAATAAAGTTACGCAAATATTCATTTCTTACGTAATATTTCATTAGGAAACGATTGATATAAATTTTAGAACGATAACATGAACCGTTCTCTAGATATTGCATATTTTTCAAAAAAATTATCAAAAAATCATATAAAATAAAAAAAAAATACTTCTTCACTTTTCACATGTAATACCACGCGATAAATTTGTGACATCATTCTCGTGGATTTAGCTCATTCCATTCATGAAAAAAGATGCTTTGAGTAATACTTTTGTATTTGAAAGCCAATAGTCATTTATCTGCTGCAAGAATAACTTATTTCTCGGTCCATAACGCTTGGCGATATTTTGGCGACAAATTTGGTGGGATGTTGTCCAACTTGGCGATTTTCTTCAATGTTGCTGAATTAGCGAAAAACTCGCCAAATGGATAAAAATGGTGCTAAATCAATGAAAATGACGACTCATTGACGAAAATTCAATATCTTCGAAAGAATATAAATATCTACTATATTAATAATCTATATTTTTACTGTAAAAGTAGTAAATTCATTGCATCATATAAAGAAAGTCATGTGCTGCCCACCAGATTTTTTTTAGTATGGATTGTATTCAATATGCAAGGAAGACATGCTTGCTGAACTCGGTGTTTTAAATACAGGCGTTTATATACAAAAACATGTTTATTCAAATATTGAATTTTTTTTACAATGGTATTACTAAAATATTTTTAAATTATCGATTGAATGAATGGAGGTAGGTTTCTTTAGTTTCAATTTAAGGGACAATTTCCCTTTTCCAAAAACACATGTGATAAAATATTTAAATCTCTCTTCACATCTAATACACTTTTGGCCATAAGATTGACTTTTCCATTTAAAAGCAAGAAGTTTTAAACCGGAAATGAAGTCATTGAGCATTTATTACCCTTTTCCTCAATTGGAATTTTTCGAGAGAAACCATTCTGTTTGGAGAATAAAATCATTTATTTTATTCTAGGAGTTTAGGGAATAACTTTAAACAGACGCTTCTTTGAAGAGATGTAAGAGCCGAGTTTTTTAAGTAAATGTGAAGTAAATCCATTTATCTCCTCTTTCTGCGTCCCTTCTTTTAAAGCAATTTTCGATAGGGATTTAACTCTCTCAAGCTGAGAGTAAAATATATTTTCTCCCTTTTATTTTAACCAGACATAGGTGTTTGTTTGAGTCATCTTAATATTAAAAATAAGTGTTTAAGACTAATGAGGTTTTATCGATGAACTTTAAGAATGACTATGAAAGCTAGAGAGGGATTTTCTGTCTTCTGGGTGAAAAATGCATCAGATGATCCATTTGGAGTTTATTTTTCAGGTAATTAGATTTACTGAAAATAAATGAATATATATCTTTAAAATCTTAAATTATCAATATCTAAACACATAAAAGGGAGATTAAACGGTTAAATTTATTCTCGAATGGGATATTTCATATACACGAAACAGAACCAAACCAATTTTATGGAGTGCACGTGAGGACGCTATCCAAAAATGCGAAAAGAAAACGAAATTTATAAAATGTATATAAAAGTAAATTAGGAAAAAACCTTCCAAAATGAAAGATGCCTTGCAAACATATTTTCTTGTGATCATATTATGCAAGTTTATACACGTTTATCAAACAAAAATCAAAGATTCATATTTAAAACAGATTGACCACAAATATGTTAGCATTTTTAAAGAATTTGTATAATATACACTGAACTGACTGACTGGCTAAAGGGGTGAAGTATCAAAATCATCAAGCATTTCCCTTATATAGCAAGAATCTTGGTTTGGTGTTATTCGATCCGTCTTCGCTTCCAGACCAAAGGGAAAATATTTTATAACCTTGCGCTGCCACCATATAAAATATTACTTTATAAATATAACGCGGTATAATTTTTCTAATTGTTAAAACTCGTTTCACAATAATTAAATAATTCAGTCGCGTGGAAATGATATTCAAGGCATTCACAGTAAAGAAATAAGAAAAACATAATTTTATATCCTTTCGTTACCAGTCGAAAAATTAAGCAACTAAATCACATTGTCGCTCGTGGAAATAAGATCATATATATCTTCCCATTTAGCATTTTAACATACACTCAAACCTATTTTTGTGCGGTGGATAGGGACCGCATAAAAGAAAACGCATAAAAAAAATCGCACAAAACTTCAGGAATAGCTGTAAAAAATAGTTTTCGCAACACAATTAAAAAGTATTTTTTTTATGCGGTGTATAGGGACAGCACAAATCGCACAAAAAAAGACGCACAAAAAAAAATCGCACAAAATCGCACAAAAAAAGACCGCACAAAAACGGGTTTGAGTGTAATTTTAAAATAGACTCTATTTTTAATCTTAAATCTGAAAGAGTTTATGTCATTGAGAAAAATTATACAAAGTTTTGCTTGAGTGTGTAAGTGTCATTTATTGACAACAGGTCATTACGAACGCGCGGAGCACATGTAAATGGCTTTTTATTTATAAATATTATCTACCTAAATAATCACTCTTAGTGTCTTAATATTTAATGGAAAAGGAAAATTTCTGATTCTTTAACTAAAAAGCTTTGAATTACTAAAGACTTTGGGTTGCTAATGTTCGCATGTGTATATCTTAATGCCATTGGTGTTTAAACTAATTCCTAAGAAAAAAACTTTTGAAAAGTATTCATGATTGTATGTGAAACGGTATTTTAAGTTATTTTTATTTACGTTTCAAAACACACTGCCCTTAGTGTAACACTTTTAGGGCAGTAAAAGCATCATAGAATGTCTCAACAGTTTTCAACGAAATTCTCCAAGTGAATTTCGTTTTATTGAAGGGAGGAATTTATAAAATCTAGTGACAATGGGGTTTATCATCTGTGGTTAAACCAAATAAAAATAGTCTTACATATTCTTCTACTTTTATTAAGTAGAGACATATTTTATGGAGAGCTCAATTGGGTGGTTAAAACATGATAATGACAGAAAAACATGTTCCATTGTGTATATCGATGGGTATCGGTATGCAAAGGATATTAAATTCCTAAATTAACTTTTAAACAGGTAAAAGGTTAATTTTAATAATGACTACCAAATAAAATATTTTGTTCAGACAATAGGAAGCATTATGTATGTAATCTAAATCCTCACATTGAAATAAAATGTAGTTTTATATAGTTGAAAAAACATATTTCTTTATTTTCAGCAATACGAATATTATACTCGAAACGATAATATATACGAATATATATAATTTTAGGAGCGCTTTTACCAGAAATATCCATATAGCAAGATGAACTTAAGACATATTTACTATAAACTGTGAACTCTATTCAGATATGATTTGTAAAATTATATATATAGTATGGTTGGGGTACATAGATTATTATTATGGCTTACAATAACCTTTGAAATAAACTCTTCAAGCATCAATGCGACTTTATTAATAATCTCAAAACATTTTATGCTTGCATTAATATAGCGCAGCAGAATTTCATAAGGCTGAGGAATTAATCTTGTAAACATATTTTTAGATGATTAAAATAGTTTAACTGCATATTTAAACTTGTCTGAAATCCTAAAATGAAGATTACGTTTAATAACAATAAGTTTTTTTAATAATAACGAGTTTTTAACAATAAAAGGAGGCACATCTAAAACATGGATTTTAGAACTTGGTTTATAGTGTTCTCGCATACATTGTTGGAGAGTGTTGTGTGTACTTAGGTGTACCTAGCCATTTACAGGTGGAATAGTAGTCATGGCAAATACATAGTTTAGAAAAGCATTTTTTATGATAAGATTTAACCGAAATACTGAAAAATCCCTTAAAAGACATTTGAAAAAATATATCTTGTATTATTTTGGAAAAAGATTATGTGTCAAATGTCATACTTATTTTTTACGTTATAAATATATAGTGGTATTAAATGGAATTTACTTTTGCTGGTTTCAGGCCAGTACACATAAACAATTCAAATCCATTATTGATATGCGTTGTAAAATATATCTAATATTTAAGGTTTTTTAATTCTATATATCCTAAAGATAAAACAAGCTAATTTGCATTTATTTTCTAATTAAAATTTTCTACGCAAATCCAAATATACCCACCTTAATCGCTACATAAAATAGTATATTATTTGCTAGGTATTTCATTCATTCATTTAATGGTTAATTGTACAGAAAAATATTTCAATCTCATTTTAAAAATTGCCCAAATATTCTTAAATATTTGATTCTTACAATCCCATTACTTCTAATGACATTAGTGATTATAAAAGAGCTATGGAAGCAATGATAATTAAATACACAATGATTGTGCGACAATACAATTCCTATCTCTTGGCAATTGTGGTAAAACTCACATGTATTTTATTGTACACTTTCATCAATATAGTTTTAATGTGAGCAGTTTCCTTTTCTGACTCTGCGAAAAAAGCATTGCTTTTGAGTTTAGTACTTAAATAGAATATTTTAAATGATATTGAGCTAAGTCATAATTTCGAAATCATTAAATTGAAATATCACTTAACAGAAACTATATTTTTCAGTTATCTTAAATGCGTCTGTATCGAAAATTGTATCTGTATCGGAATTAAAATAGTTTTTAGTAAAATAACTATCTCTATTATCGAAATTTATCAATTACGAAAATTGTTACAAATAGGAATATTTACTTTATTTTAACTGCGTGTATATGTTGACTCATTATTACTTTCCCTACATGCGTAGTATAATGTGTAGAGGAGTATTCTGATGGGTTCAAAAATTCGAATTCGAATTTTTGGCTGAAGAACACGTTTTAGGCCTCCCTAAACCTCGAATAAAACATCTTTAAGATGATGTGTGAGTGTCTGTCTATAGTGTGAATAAGTATATAATTCTGTAGGTCCGTTAGTTTGCGGAAGCGATATCTCACGAATGAAAAGAAAATTTGTACGATAATTACTAACAGCGAATACTGGAAACTTATTAAAAATAAAAACTCTTGAAATTTCGAAAGCCTCCTCGCCCCCCTACAATTTTCGAATGAATTTTCGAAAATTATCAAGACCTTTGTTACTAATAAGAAAATTATCATTTAATTATTTTTTTTATTTTTTTATTAAATAAAGAGTGTTATTACCATTATATCGATAACTTGAACTATTCTTGAGATATTGCACAATTTTTGTATATACTTTTGAGAATATAATTAAAATGTCAAAATCTTATATACTGTTAAATACATAATCATTCCTTATTAAACTTTTATATAAAAAAAACTTAGATTTTGCATTCTTGAGATATTGCACGTTTTACAAACCAATTAATCAAACAATTTATCTAATGTTAAAATAGTAAGTGTCATCAAATATATTCAATTTCCAAACGCAATATTATACAGCAAATCTGCTAACATCATTCTCATTGATTCAGTTCGTTCCATTTACGAGAGAAGTTTATAATAGTTTTGTACTTTGACGTCAGGAAATTCACCAATAGTCGTTCATTTAATGTGATATTAATTACATGTCAATTGCATTTCGGTGAGAAGTATGAATAAGTCATTCTGTTTAAGCTAATAAACTGCCAAAAGCTCCAAACTTTAGTTTACGGGATGTTAATTCAATCCCCAAAATATTGTGCTGTGAATCTTGAACATAATTATTTTGTTGTGAAAGAAGTAAAGTCATTGCATTGTGTAGGAAAATACATGTAGTACCCACATCAATTCTCTATTTCATGCATATTGGAAAGCTATATTTTCTAAAATCGTTTTATGCTATATTTTGATTAAAATATGGTTTATAATACTTTCTGAATAAGTTTTAAACACTTCTGGAATGAATCCAAATTATTTTCAAATTCCAAATAATTTGGGAATGATAATAAATCTGATGTGTTACTTATTTGACTGCCTGTGAGATGACGAAAAAATTGACAGAACGAAAATTGCTGTTATATCTAGGAAGTTCTAGATTCGATAAAATATGCACAAACCTAAAACAGGTAGAATATTTTGTAATTTCCACTATTAAAAAAATATGTAGAAAAAATTAAATAAATTAAGCATTTTGATAAGAATTGCCCATGGGGATATGATAGTTAATGGCAAATTTCAGTAGTACTCTATACTAAACAATTATAGTTTGTATATTTGTTAACCATGAAATTATAATTAAAGTTGCATTTATTAACATTAGTATATGTTCAATTCACAGTCTGCACTGACCCTATGGAAATCTCAAAACTAATTTCTTAAACTGATATGTTAGATAAATTTCTTTCAGCCAGAAGTTTGTTGTTCTCAATTAATTTGTAGCTAATACTCATAAGGCAGTACCAAATGTTTTGAGCGGAATACGTCTTTAGATAAGTGACCTGCTACACTTTGGCCCGGCATTACCGATTTGTTGATTTCTCATTCTCGATACAATAATGACCTCGGACGCGCACGATGAATACTTATTCCTAGTCATTCAGCTTTCTGAAAATTATGTATATACTTTAAAAATGTACATTCTGTACTCCCCTAGAAGCACAAGCGATTTTTTTATCTTGCAAGATTCTCTAACGTCTAATCGCCGTACGACATGGCCAGCCAATGTTCTTAATTGATTTCATTTTCTGCCTATTTCAATGGCTGCGGCCTTACGTGGCCTTATCACTCATTACGAGGCTGGACTTATGACTGTTCCTGCCTTTCAACTTACAGTTTGCGCACATCTCATCAGTAACACAACGACAGCTTCGTTATCTTTCGACGAAACCCACTGCAGAAGGAGTACTGTAGTACAGTGCCTAGAAGAGATAGTATGCCAACCGAGGCAAAAAACAGGTTCCCTAAAAGTAGCCACCGCCAGATAGCGCTGGTCTCGAATAAAAGATCAAAAACAGAGGCGTTAACATTGAAACTAAAGGGGATTTAATGCAAATGAAATGACCGATAGCTTTGGAAATACTGAAGAATTTGTGTGAAATTTGATGTGATTATTGCAAATGGTATCCTCAAAAATTCATTTGATTTTCAGAGGGATTGAGCTAAGGATATATTTGTAATATTAAAATATTATATAACTTGATCTGGTGTTCGTTAAAAACTTTGAGATTTGAAATAATCAGGTTCATTGCTCATAGTAAAGTGGAATTCGGTATAATGTTTTCTCTTTTGGTACATTTCAGTTCTTTCGATTTTGAAGCTTATCGGGCTTGTAAAAGTGCCTACGTATAAATCTATATGTAAATGTAAATGTTTGCGATACTGTAATCATTTGCAAAGGCCGATTTTCCAATAGTGGATCACTAAACTTCTTTCACAATAACCCCAGAGGTTCGCCTTCCCTGATGATGAGCGCCAGGACTCACAAATGGCTGGCTACGAAGTTAATAAAATGATGTTTATATTTTTCTTTTAATTATATTAATTTCGGACTGCGTACATCACTTTCATTTATTTTGGCAAAAAATTTTCAAGTTTATATATTGTGATCTAATAAATCTAATAAACTCATACGTTATGTTTTGCCAATTAATTAATTTAGCCGATCGTTGAAACAGAAAAAGAATAGAACGGGTATATCTTCTAATACAGTTTTAGTGTTTTCATTAGTATAACAAACGGGATCAGGATGTTTCATTCAGATCTGCAAATTCAGAGCTACGAATATGGCGGGATATCGCTAATTTGACAACTTCTCTTAAACTTTGCCAAATTGACGGAAATATCGCCAAATTGATAAAAACGGCACAATCACTGAAATTTATTTTGTTTAGTTAGAAGAGAGTACTGAAATGGTGCTTCATTAGCATTTGTCTGGCAGACCAATCGTCCTACTTAGTAACACATTTAGCGAATATTTAAAATGTCATCAAATTGATAAAAGTGTTTGTAAATATATCTTGAAATTGATAAAATTGCTCTAAATAAATGAAATTAATTGTGTTTTGTTAGGGGATAGTATTATGATGATGTTTCGTCAATTTATCGCCAAGTGAGACTATCAGTTCTACAGTCCCACTTGGCGATAAATTTGGCAAATTTTTAAAATCTCGCTAAATTGACAAATTGTCGCCAAACCTTCCATAGAGATAACATTATTCAGGCGATATATTTTCCATCACTTTATCTGAAACAAATGATATCATGTCGCTTAGCAATGGATATAAATCCTATGTGTTTATGCAGCAGACGATTTTTATTAAATCTTTTCCGATTTTAATCATGAAGATAGGTATCGATATATACGAATTGCCAAAAGCCTGTCTGTCCGTCTGTCTGTTACGCTTTTATAGGCACTTCCTGAATAGTTACAGACTTGAAATTTGGGACACGGCTCGGTCGTTCGATAAAACCCCCTGGAAAAAACGAATTTTTCTAAAACGTCTCTGGAAGGGGTGCTCCACACCAAAATGTTCGAAAAATGAAATTATATTACAGCATACTTTGCGATAAGACATAGACTTCAAATTTAGTGTATGGGTAAACCGTTCAAAAGGAAGAAAGTGTGCAATTTCAGATTTCAATATTTGCTACTCTAGGGGATGCCAGGAACTGAAATGTTCGATTTACTGAATAAATGAGAAACACCTGCTTTAAAATTTGATACAGACTTGAAATTTGGTATATGGACACCCATATGGACATCATTTAATGAAAACATCCAAACCAAATGAGGTTTTAAAAAATGTTCGTTTAAGGGGGTGCTCCAGAGAAAAACGTTCGAGGGTGAAATGACGAATAACCATGCTTTGAGATGCGACACAGACTTCAAATTTGGTGTACGGATAGATAGTTTGAAAGGAAGAGATTGTGCAATTTCAGTTTTCCGATATTTTCTACTTTAAGGACTGCTGCAAACCCAAATGTTCGATTTTCCGAATAAATGAGCAAAGCCTCTTTTAAAAATGTAATAGAGGTGTGATGTTTGGTATATGGGGAAATCATCGGATAAAAAACAAAAAAATCTGATGTGGGCAGCACATGACTTTCCCTGCAGACTTATATCTACGTTCTTTTTATGTTAATTGAATTTATTTAACTTGTAATTCAATTTTCGTTGTCATTTGGTAACTGGACTTATTTTCAAAGGCGACATAGAAAAAATATGAAAAAACTAAAATATCACGAGAACAGCTAGCCCTAGTGTAATGGGGTTGGTCTTATTATTTTCTTCATTAAAAATTACGTATAAAACAAGCATTTAATCGATATATTTAAGCATACGTAGTTTTTACATTATATTTTGACGATTTTTTCGGGTCATTTTGAAAACAAATGCAGGTAATTTTTTCCTAAGCGTACCAAAATCCAATCAGCACCAGAGTGTCCTACAAGTGACTTATCTACCGAATTTTGTGAAATTCAGTCCATTAGTTCTTAGCTAGAGTGGATACAAGCTTTTGCGGGCCATTTAGAAAGAAAAGCTGGTTGTTTTATCCCGAATCGTACCCAAAACTAATCAGTACTAGATTCGCCCACAAGCGACTTACATATAACATTTTATGAAATTCGGTCCTTTAGTTTTTTAGTTAGAGTGTATACAAAATCTGCACAGACAGACAGACACACAGAGAGACACACAGACAGACACACACACACACACACGTCACACTAAAAATAGTTTTTCGTATTCTAGAGGTCTCGAAACGTGTAGATCCGTCGAAAACACGAGTTGCGATTTTCGGCATGATTGCAATACTTTCCCTATACATTACCATGTATTGCAGGGAAAGTAAAAATATAGTTTTTCAAAATTGTTCATTTTAGCGGGGTGGCTACTCTACGCAAAAAAGTTCGAAACGTAAAATAATAGTAAACATATGCTTCGCAATGGAATAGAAACTTCAAATTTGGTATATAGGTAGATAGTTTAAAAAAAGAATGTGTGCAATAGAAAAATTCCGATATTTGTAATTTTGAGGGGTTGAGCACACCAAAACATTCAAAAAGTTAAATGATAGAAAAACGTGCTTTGCAATGAGATAGATACTCCCAATTTGGTGTATGGAAATTTCGTTCGAAAGGAAGAAAGTATGCAATTTCAAACTTCCAATATTTGCTACTTTAGGGTGTGTCACACACCAAAATGTTCGATTTGCTTAATAAATGAGAAACGCCTTATTTAAAATTTGATAGAGGTTTTAAATTTAGCATATAGGCTAATGATTTGGTAAAAAACCCAAGTCGAATAGAGTTTTTCAGAAATGTCCATTTAAGAGAGTGCTTCACATGAAAACGTTCGAAACATGAAATGATAAAATTGCATGCTTCAGTGATAAAGACTTCAAATTTTGTGTGCGGGTAGATAGTTCGAAATGAAGAAAGTGAGCAATTTCTGATGATATAACTGAAAAGCTGATATTGAGCATAGCTAGGATCCGTAATATTCTTAATTACAATTGTATATTAAATAATTCATTTCTATCTGGATGTACTCATATTATTGATTTGGGTGTCACTTTCGATAATACTTTTAACGTTCAGAGACATATCGATAATATTATTAAAAGAGCTTACCAAAGACTTGGTTTCACCTTAAAACGATCTCGTGTTTTTTCCAGGTCTGATACGCTTATTTGTATTTATAATACCCTTGTTAAACCAATTTTGGAATAGTGTGCAATGATTTGGGACCCTGTTTACAATCTGCATACTCAACGGATAGAAATCGTGCAAAATAAACTATTACGTACTATTGATTACAGATTGACTGGCTATTATCCTTATGGTATGCATACGAGGGAACTCAGACAGAAATATAGTTTAATGTCTCTTAAAAAAAGAAGAAGCTGGTCCTGCCTCTTGTTTTATTATAAGGTTTTAAATAATACTATTGATTGCCCTATTTTACTTTCTTGCCTGTAATTTCAAATACCTGTCAATAATACTAGGAAAAAAAACTCTATTTCACAATACTACTGTTAAACACAACTACATTAAATTCTATTCTATCTATAAATTTGTTGATCTATATAATACCTATTGTGCTGATATTGATATATTTAACTTGACTCCTGCCTGTTTTCAAAAAGCCTGTTTCAATGCGATTGACATGCTTACTACTTAGTATTCTTGTATCTTATGTGCTGTACTTTTTAAATTTTTGTGTGTCTACTGTAACTGGATTTCATCTGTAGTTGAAATAATAAAATAAATTATAAATATTAAATTGAATAAAATAAAATAAAATAAAATAAAATTTCAGTTTTCTAATATTTTCTTCTTTAGGGGGTTCAGCACACCGAAATTTTCGATTTTGAGAAAAAATGTCAAACATGAATTGTTAAAAAATCTATGCTATTTAGGGCTTTCTTATTGTGAGACCGTTGATTTTCAACGGGTATTCAGCGGGTAGAAAATAAATTTTATTGTCATTGCATTTTTGCCTGGATATTTCCAATTACGGGTTTCAGGTTTAAACATTATTATTATTGATATTTTCGGGGATTATTGATTCAGAGATTATCGATCTTTTTAAGTTATTATGTCACTGTTTTATTGGGGCAAAAATGTTGCAACTCACATATTACACGTGGTACCAGTAATCTTCTAGGAATGCACGATTATGTCTTCTTATCTACGAAAATGAAAGTAGTACAGGTATATTGCCATATATTTTGACATATATTGGCATATATTGGAATCAAGTACGTCCTTCTGGTATGAAGATTAAGGGGATTATTGATGTTTTCAATTTATTACGCCATCTGTTTTATTTTGGCAAATATATTTCAGACTCATACTGTAATACGGGTAATCTTCTACTAACAATCGAACATATCTTCTAATCTACGACATTATAAGTAGCACGGTTATATCTTATATAATTTCAGCACTTTCATTTTAGTATATATTGGAGTCAATTACTGCCTTAAGATTTAAAGAATACGGGTTTACAGATATTTTCAATTTATATATGTAATCTGCTAATGCAGGTTATATCTTCTAATATTCTCGTATATAAGTAGTGCGTGCCTCATACAATTTTAACGCTTTCATTTTGCATATATTGATTCAATTCCATATTTTTTGTAAATTTGCTTACAAACCTGGCCAGGATGTTTAATTCTTCACATCTGCCCGTGAAGATAATTTTGTATAGCTAGAACAGAAGTTCATAAACTTATTTTTAGGATCATTAAATTAAATATTTTAACAGAATATTTTGATTAAAAATGTCATTTGGTATACTATAGGAATTTGCACATGATTATGAATTTTAAGTTTCTTTATATTATATACTCCGTACGAAGAACGGGTATGCTGCTATATATAAATATGGGGGTAGTCTAGTAGAGTAAGTAACTGCAGTTTTTTTTATAAAGCTGAAAACTTTGGAATAATTGTTATAAAATATTTATTAAAACAAGAACAAATTGTGATAAATTTTATTTATATTAGACTACTCGGTTTGCCGTTTTATACTAATCGGTTTGTCGTTTTATACTACTCAGTTTGTCGTTTTATACCACTCGATGTGTCGTTTCATACTACTCGATTTGTCATTTTATACTTTTTTATTGCTCGGTTTGTTGAAAGCATGTTGTCATAATATTCATGAGTAAAGAAGGTAACAAAATTCATCTACTTGGATGAAATGTGTCCATATTTCCAAAATATTTCTTTTCATGAGGATATTCCTCTGAATATTTTATATCATGTATATAGCATACTTGAAAAGAATACAGTCTAATTTATGGTTAATCTGTCATATTGAAAAATCTCTGAATTTCGCGTTTAGAAATATTTATTTATTTGATTTAACAGATTACATATAATTTCAAAATTAAATAAAAAGAATATTTTATTTCTAAACAGATTCTCAAAGTGTCAGAAAAGAAGTCAATTCAGAGGCAGTGCAGATGTCTGAATACGAAGTAAAGCAGGATGGGACATACGTGCAGGCCAAGGATTCGCTGTACTTTCCATCACCATATGCAACAAGTCGTGTTCCTGTTTTTTCTCTGGATGAAAGAAGCTCAGGCGAAAGCAGTACGGACGGCAGGTCAACGCTGCATGACATGGAACGACCCTATGATGTGCCGTTTGCAGTTAAGCAGGTACGATTACGCGTCTTATTTTATGAGGTTCTGTTGCTCAATGTCAATGGACATCAGGGCTCTTAACAACGGTATAGCTCTTGACAATAACGAAGAAAAGGATGAAGGGGAAAAGTGAGAGAAGGATGAAGGGGAAAAGTAAGAAAAGGATAGAGGGGGGAAAAGCAAGAAAAAGGTGAAGGGGAATAGCGAGAATTGGATGAAGGAGATTATTTCGTTTTATTACATTAAGAACGGGGAGGAGAAGAGATACGTCGGACTATGTTTTTTCACAAATTATCGTTGATGGCGAATTACGTAGATCTAAGTTTTTAAACAAACGCCGTCTTTTTTAAATCCTGCGCATTCTGTCTTCGGCTCCCCCCGGCGACGCAAAAGCAGAATGGCAACTTATGGGAGATCGTAAGAATTACTTTGACGACTTTATCTTTTAGTCAGTCGTAATAAGGCAATCTCTTGTCTCTTCTACTTTAAAGTTTAACCTATTCGTGTGGAATGTTTTATTTGTGAATTATTTACTTGCAGAGTTTTCATTAGTTTTTTGTACTGCACGCTCTAAGAAGATATAGGATATGAATGAAAAGACAAAGTGCCATCCCGCTGTTGAGATAACTGTATCTGCGGCAAGCTATTCTAGATTAATTAAAAAAATAAAAATGTAATTAAGTAAATGACCTTTTATATTAAAACAATGTTTTTGTATAACTGGAATAATAAAATTCCATTAAAAAAGTGGAAGTTTTCCTAACTATAAAGTGGTATGATAATTAGTAACTAAGTGAAAGTGGGGGGGGGGGGGGGTAAGTGGTCAAAATGTTTTAAACATCGAGGGGGCTCATACAATCTGAGCTCCCCTACTGTCTTTTCGGTAGTTCATTAAACTGTGCGTGTTACAAAACTAAATACAACTGTAAACTTTCATGTAAAAAATAATAGAAAAACGATAAAAATCGGAACAGCACATCTACCAATAAAATAAAAGTAAGAATTTTAACAGGTAATTCTGAAGCAATCCCAACCGTCACCACACATTTTGTCAGACTCTACTGATATGACCCAACTGATATGACTTTGTAATATCCGGCAGATATGAGATTTGAAATCAAACTGACAAAATGTATTAATAAAGCTTATAAAATCATGAAACAGCTTTTAAAAGCAACAAATTAGATGGAGACAGAAATAGACAAACATTTGTCAAGAGAGAAAGTTGGCACAGTATGGAAGATAGAAATTTAATAGTGGAAAACTTTCATGGAAGCATGAGAAGCATAGAAATATAACAAAATACAAATACAGGCGGTTTCGAAAATTATATGAGCGAATTTCGAACAAAAATAATCTTTTAAATTGCTATACAAATACAAGTTATTAAAGTGCATAAAAGTAGACAACAAATATAAAGAAAATAAGAAAAATTATGAAAGCAACCTGTTATGAAAATCTTCTACAAAAAATTCTTTATCAACTGCATACAAAAAACATTCGATCAAACTACTTTAAAATGTCACTTAAATCATTTAAAAATATATATAATATTTTTAATAAAATGTATGTATTTTACCCCAATACATTGTATAAATAACATCGACGGTTATGAAAACATGACATGAAGCGGAAATTGAAGGTTTTGTTCAAGACAAGAACATTAACAATTATTGATTTGACATCTCTGATTTCTATAAACGCTTTACTCAAAACTTTAATTTATTTTTATTGATTTTTTTTCTTTTCAGGGTAGTAACACAAAGCATATGAAAGGTGGAAAATCCCTTACTCAGTCAGAAGTAGAACATATGTATAGTTTCCCAAGTAAGTACATTTTATTTAAGTGCTAGTCACAGTTCTAACAAATTACCCTGTCTAAGAAAATTACACATTCTAAGACAATCAGTTTTAATATTTATAATCAAAAGATATTTGAACTGTTTTGGTAATCTTTCTAGTCTGATTATTTCAATTTACTAGCTACATAACTAGCGACTGAAGCCTGTCAATGTTGCCATTTTATATTAAAGTTTCCTCTCTGGTGTAGTCCAATTTATTTTCAGGGATGACGAGCGTTATTTCAGTAGAATTGAATCACCTTTCCTGAGGGGTACTTGAATTCTTTACGTAGTGTTGATGAATTACCAGTAAAACCAGATATGAGTTTTCGCACTACGCTTGAATATTTTCAGGCGTGCTTGGCAGGTGTTCTTCTCAACCCAGCATGTGACTGGTTCCGTTGACCGTGTTTTCATGACTGGGGGCTTTGCTGAAAGACGAAATGTTGTCTAAGATACCCAGCAAAAAACGCCAGGAACCACCAATAAACGTCAGGAACCACCAGTACACGTCAACGTTGCAAACCCAGACAGAGGGGCCTGACCCGAGAGTTTGTAGGGCATGTATCCCCGGTCGGGAAGTGAAAATGCCCCCCAGCACGAAGCAAAAATAAAAAGGGAGTAACCCAGACACCCCTGACCGGTAAGGAACTGAAATATTTAAACTACAAATATTTAAAAAAGAGCCCGGCCACGGCGGTTATAGATGCCAGTAAACATCCGCATACTTATGCAGGAGCAAAAACAAAATTCAAACATATTACTTAATTTAATAATATCACTACATCCATATCACTACATCCAGTAAATGTACAAACAAAATTTAAAATATTTCAATGACCATATTAGAAAAAGAACAAAAGCATACAAAAATACTGTTAATGAACCTGTAAAAAACAGAACCATATGACAATTTCTAAAATTCAACAATTTCAAAATATCAGTATTATGATTAAAACTATAATGCTGCACCGAAACCCAGCACCAAAACCAATTCCAAAACAAAAATACAAAAGAACAAGAAAGATCAATCATGCTTAAAGCATTGATTATGAAACACTTTCCAACTTCAATGCAATTTTATTTAAACAAGTCTAAAATGCAATACATTCATCGGTAATATTTTGAAACTTGTCACAATACTGCATTAATTTATTATATTTGAAAACTTAAACCTTCATCGTAAAAAATGAACTTCATTCAAATGACGGCATTGAAATATAAATTGCCTGGCTTAAACATCTCTAAAATGCCATACATATCTTCTTTATGAAAGTACCGTTGAATCTGCTGAGTTGGATATTAATATTCAAGAAGGCTTAATTGAGCTTATTGGGGATGCAATGCATCTAACGTCATTAAATACAGTCCATACTATTGCAGGTTAATCCAAAAATGTACCATCTTCCTTCAAGAGAGTTCTTTTCTGGCCAGAGGAGGAGGGTGAAACGATATAGAAAAAGAGAAGACGAGAAAAGCTTCCTACAGTTGTGACTTCTCCTCAAATGCTTCAATATTATAAGAAGAAGAAGATATTAAAATATGATTAAAATATAGTTTTAGGATTATCATAATACTACGATAATTTATTATATTTGAAAACTTCATCGAAAACAACTGAAATTAATTCAAATGACGTCATAGAAAAAATAACACGCCTGGATCTCTCTATAAAAACAGGATTTCATTCATAACTTTCTGCCATTCATTTCATTCATCACAATACTATAATAATTTATTTTATTTAAACATTTTGTTTAAGACCATGGAGCTACAAAAAATTAAACTATATGCTTGAAACTTCATCGAAAAAAATCGTCCTTCTCTTTATGAAATCAATTAATATTTCATTCATATCAGCCATGCAGACAACACCATGGACTAAATTATTTAATGTTAAAAAAATACAGGAATTCTAATACAACTCATTCTATATATTTTGCTGTTTACATTTTACATAGGTGAAAAATAGGCTTAGTTGTAGAAATAATCAAATTTAGATGAGCATTTAAACTCAAATATATTGTCATTGCGTTGTTTCAGTATGTAGATGCACAGAATTTAAGCAAAAATAAAGTAGTTTTAGGACGGATACAACACTCAATATGAATTAAAAAGAACTTAAAAAATCACGATTTTGAAACAAGATGGATGCCATATATCATTTTGAAGTGGGTCATGTGATCGTTTCATATCATGGTCACGTGATCGTTTCATATAAGAGGTGTAATTATTATTTTAATTTTTATTTAAAAAACTACTGAATATATTTCGATGAATTTTTTTTTATATATTTTATGGAACAATTTAAATATTACCTAAAATTTTCGAAACAATTTGTGAATTTTAAATCCGCTTAAAAAATGTTTGAAAAATTAGGTCCCATAGGGCTCAATGTATTTCATTTTTTCGACCCGGATTCAATTCAAAACTTATTGGGTAATATTATTCATTTATATTCCCATAGGTTCTACAGACCGTCTGAACAACATACTAAAATTTCATTTTGATTAAGTCATTTTTACGGCAGCTATCGTGCTAACGGACAGACAGACAGACAGACAGTATGAACAAAGTCATAAACACTTTTCAACTTTGTTGTAAAGTGTTAAACAGATTCCCCTACGAACGGCAAAATAACCGGCACCTAGCCAAATACCATCCTAACCAATACCAACACTAAAACCCGGAGTAGAAATTTTTAATAATACGGATATACATGATATTTACAGTTACATTTCGTAGAATACAACATTAGTAATGAAAAATTTAGTGATTTTCACACTATTATCATTTATTAACTAAACATATAAATATAATCAATTATCAACAGAGCATATATTTAAAAACAACAATAAAAGCGTTAATATAAAAACGCTACTTCCATAAACATTTTTGCACTACTCAACAAACACTACTCATAATACCAAAAATCAATACCCACCCCACCAAAAATCAATAACATTATCAACAAATATATAACTCCAAAAATCATATATCCAAAATCCAATAGATAAATTAATACAATATTAAATTAAAACCAGCATTTACAATGGCTACCAACTTAGCTCTACAAAATGTCATGAGTAATCACAAAACCTTGAGCAAAAATTTTTATAACTTACAAATAAAAATTCGAATTTGCAGAAGATTCACATATACAATTCGTAACATGCAATATTAGCAATAAAACAATTTAAAATTTACTCAATATCTTCAATTAATAACTAAACGTAAAAGCATGAACAGTTATCAACAAGGCATACATACAAACACAACAACAAGGAGCAATAATCCAAAAACACTATACCAAACAATTCAAAGCATATACAACAAATAAAAATGCCAGCATCTAAGATCCCAAATAATTCAACAAAATGTGCAATGAACATAAAGATTTCCACATGTACAAATATAATTTTATAACATGAAAAGAAACGATAAAACACCACCATCTAAACTCCCCCATAGAGGATCACACAATACCATAATCAATGTGCTTCTGACATTTAACAAGTTCTGTCTTATAAGCCTCGCATTCAAAGTTCCTCCAAGAAATACGGTGGACCTGTAATAGTATTATACCTGTAATAGTATTATAAACAGTATTATAAATCTTAAATTTCCTGTTTATAATACTATTTAATATAATTTTGTAATCGTTTAATCTTAAATATCCTCTTTATAATACAATTTAATTATCATTATTCCGTAGTTACTTTATGCAAATTTTGCCTGTCGATTTGGTCTGTATATAAGCTTGTTTGCACAGTAATTTTAATCTAGCCACTGATGGAGGGTATGGTGATACTCGAAAGCGCTCTGACCGTTTAAAATATTTGTACATCATAAAGGATGGTTTTTATTAAATGACCTTTTAATCTACGATTTGATGTCTTTGATTTAATGCATTCTAATGTTAAATTTTATTAGCTGATAATTTTATTTGCTAATTTTTAGCAAATGCTATTTTTTATAATTTTTATTATGCGCCAGTTTCAATAATCATATACATTCCATATCACTGAACTGTACTATACACCTTACTATGTGGAGTGATTACCTCATATGCCTTAAAATTAATGCAAAGTTTACACATGGAAGGAAGTATCAGAAATATTTTTCTCCTATCAAAGCCACTATCTGTTTACATAAAATACATATTGTTTTTTACTATTTATGCTATCTGGGAGTAAATTCTAAATATATGCTTTTTAACCTAACATGTTTAATTGAAACAAAGCATTATATGGTAATCTTTAAGAATAATTGTGAAATGGACAAATATGCTGACTCTACGTCAAGTAGACCGAAATATATTGACCTAAAAGCATATTGTAAAAGACGATCAGAACGATTCATAACTATTCAAAGAACAGTGCGTCCCGTAAATACAATACTGCGTCTTCTATCAAATGTTAAGTTTTTACCTGAATGAAAACCCAATAATGCAACATTAATGCCAATAACAGCTATTAACATCTCATACGCGATTTCTGCAAGTTTTCTTAATTTGACTCTATGCTACTATTATTTCGCGCCAACCTCCTCTCAAGAAGGAAAACATCATGCGAATGCAAAATTTTAACAATATTATTCTGAAGCTTTCATAAAAAGCAACAAAAAACCTGTAAAATTTTAACGCCAATAGTTGCAATTGCAACACTTGCAATAAGGTAAGTGTACAAGTAGTGGGCCATGTACCAATAGTGGGCCACCAGTTTTCAAATTGAAAAAACAGGTTTTAAGGTCATATTTGTAAGGTAACAGAACAACTGTTGATTGGTTGAACCCCTTATCAGTTATCTGACAAAGGCACAATCTCAGTAACCTGCTAGTCTTTGAGGTGGAAGGATGCTTTTCTGAAGTGATCACACAAAGGGATTTTTCTAGTTCATTCTTATTGCTTTCCTCAAGGGGCAAGTATTCATTTAATTTTTTTTTCTAAAAGCATATTTAATTTGGATTTAAAATGTCATATTTCTATTTCATTGTATACTTAATATTTTGTAAATTATGCTTAAAAGACATAAAATGAACAGATTATTAATTTTGAGGGGAGGCCCACTTTTGGATCATAACTTTTTAAATTGTTCCAGTAATGGATCTAGGAGTTAGTAGTGGTTTGAAAGTAATTGTTGCAACTGAACTAAAATCCAAGAAAGTGGCAGTATCACCAATAAAAATGAGAGAAATGTTTTTTTTTTAATTTTGGAAGAAAAAATTGGAAAAGTGAAGTTAGAAACATTCTTAGAAAATAAAGGAAAAGGGAAAGACCCTGTGGAGCAAAAAGACCTTTACTATTTATGGTTGGAGACAAAGGAAACTTCGAACATGGCACCATTTTTTCAGGATGCACTAGTCAACTCTGTTGAGGCGACATGCAGTGAAGAGTCTGTTGAGCTGGAGCATGATGAAAGTACCGTTGAATCTGCTGAGTTGGATATTAATATTCAAGAAGGCTTAATTGAGCTTATTGGGGATGCAATGCATCTAACGTCATTAAATACAGTCCATACTATTGCAGGTTAATCCAAAAATGTACCATCTTCCTTCAAGAGAGTTCTTTTCTGGCCAGAGGAGGAGGGTGAAACGATATAGAAAAAGAGAAGACGAGAAAAGCTTCCTACAGTTGTGACTTCTCCTCAAATGCTTCAATATTATAAGAAGAAAGAAGATATTAAAATTGCTACAGCTCCAAAAAAAGAGAGAAAAGAAACTGAAAGAGAAAGAAAAAAAAATCGAAATGGAAGAAAAGTAAAGAATGATTGTAGATCAGAAGAAAAATAGAACCAAAAAACTTTCATCTGAGTCTTCTACTCCTTCTTCTTCACTTTTTGTAAAAAGATTGGCAATAAAAGAAAAATTGTAAAGTAAGATTTAAACTACATTCGCTTTTAATTAGGTACCTTTTTTATACATATATTTTATAAATTATGTAAATGATAATATATAGAGAAATATAACTTTCAACAAATCTTATACATTATTTGAGTGACCCACTTTTGGTGGGTCCACTGTAGGACAGAATAGAATCAGGAATTTAAAGGCCCACTACTGGAACATAAAGGAAGTTAAAGTTTTTTATTTAAAAAAAAAACTAATATTTTGTTTGAAATTTGATGTGATAATAATTATAGATAAGAGTTTAACCAATGATAAAATATATATTCATGCTATAATTCCCTAAAGTTTCAATGATAATTGATTGAATGCCCTTAAATGGCCCACTACTGGTTCACTTACCTTACATCTCATCTGAGACTTCCAATTAACCAGCTAACTTGAGACTCGTTAACTAGTATACTTTTATTAATTAAGCTTTTCGTCAGAAAAAACAGTGAGACTTCCGAATACGATTTCTTAGCAATTTTGTTCCGGAACATGTTATCTGCTAAGAAAGTGAAACAGTACTAATTTTAACATTTAAATGTGACATGTTAATTTGGCTGAAACCAGAAGCTACACTGATAGAAAATCAGCTGTCTAATTTGACAGATCAGTATGATCTGTTAATTTAGCTGAGTGCTGGTTCACCGAAATAAAACACCTACGCTGCAAGAGAAGCATTTGCCACTATTAGTTGTTTGGTGTGTGTGTGTGTGGTGAGGAGATGAGATGGCCCAGTGGTTAGCGCTCGGGTATTGGACTCGAACGACCCAAGTTCGATTCCATGCCTGCCCAAACTTTCTCCGTGTTCATGGAAAACACAATAACGTTAAATATATGGGTTTGCAAGTCCATCAAAGAGGTTGATGGTAAGGGAAGGAGGGTACGGTTCCAGTAGATGCCACCTCCGGTAGTTTCGATCTAAATCGTGTGGTACTTCCCGTTCGTCCAAACAGATACTGGTATGTCGGACGGCCTGGGTCGAAAAAGAAGCTGCTTGGTGGAATGGATGTTAGCTGTTAGCAACAACTATGTCAGCTTCTTAGCTTAGCAATCGCTACTAATAATGCTAAGTAATTTATAGTTGCATGGTAGCCACCACGGCGATAATAACAATGGGGGTGCACTGTATGTTATCTGTTCCATTTGCTTGGACCGTAAGGCAATAAATGTTAACGTTCAAGACAAATTTGAAAATTAACTTTGTGTTCTTGAAATGATCATCGTTTTTTCATATCCGCTTTTAGAAAACCTTATTAATAGTTTTCCTGAGAGACCCTTCACATCTTCCCAGTATTCACATCATACCTCACCTGAGTAGGCAATAAAGAAACGTTAAGAAACTCAGCAATATGATGTCTTAGATAACATCTTATGTTTTCACCAAAGGGCAATTAATTATTTCTTCGAAACCTCGAGAACAGCTGAACTGACTGAGCTACTTACAGAGTTTATTGGCTTGTAAAATATTTCACATTAACAATTTAGGATATTTTTGTAATATCATTTCTATTGAGCTAATTTCTAAAATAAGCAGTAATAAAAATTGTTTGTTTCAGATCGGACATCCAGCGGTCACCATCAGTCCACCGGCTCTCATCGGAAAGAAGGTAGTGGACGTCGCTGGTCAGCAGATGTGGACGACGAATATATCCCGAGTAACAGTGATTCCAGACCGCGATCTACTGCAGTTTCTTCCAGCAGGTGGCAGTGCAGTACCAAACAAGGTGCTCCCTATGCTAAAACATGTCGGGATGGGTAAGACAGCTGGCTAGACAGGGTTTGTCAGTGTTGAAAAGTGCACAATAAAATGTCTTTTAAATAAGGTACTAGCTACGGTGACTACAGCTAGCGGTCACGCTTTAGTCACCATTTTCAACGATGTCATTTAGCAGTCAGGGATAACGGTAGACACCTATATTGCTGAAATAAGACCGATAATACCAAAATTACTGGTATATATGACACTCGATATATATCCACATACGGCACGGGAAGGTCACGATAAACTATGGGCAAATTGATTACTGAAATTTGAACTATACAATCGACTATGTGATAATACGTGATTATATACCGTGATCCTTATTTTTTTTCATAATGTGATGATTTTTGGATGTGCCTTTTTAATAGCTCACATTTATAAAACACGATTTTAAAACGCGTATTTTTTTTTCATATCTTAATTGAAGCATCACATTTCCTCACTATAATACCGAAAGTAATTTCAATTCCCGCACCATCAAAGTGAAGCTAAAACGTTAAGAAGGCTATGTTGTGAGCATGAATAAAAATTCCTCAAATCAATTGCTTTTAGTCAAAAATATGATCGTGTAAATTATGCCTTCCTATATATATATAATTTTTATTAATGATATATAACATCTAATAAAGATCTGGATAAATATATTTTTAATGATGTTGAAATTATATATGTTGATTGTGTTAAAGTAATTTGATCAAAGTACAAAAATTTCCTTCAACGTTGCAATTTTTAAATCAAATGTATCTTCAAGTAAAAGTACTCAAGTAAACGCATTTCTTTTATTTCTTCTTTTTTGTAGAATCATCCTTTGCGAAAATATTCGCCAACATTCAGAAAATTCTATTAAGGTCACACAGGTCTCATTTTAAACTAGTTCATCGTACTTAACAATGGCGTTGACATTGAAATTGTGCATTAATGTTTTCGGCCACCATGAACTATTTTGCTTTAAATATTTTAACGAAATTTTCAAAACCTTTCAAATGATGTTTCAAGTAAAATAAAATTCAGAGTTCCATTGGAGTAATTACAATAAAAATCCGAAGCACTTCATTTACACCTAGTTAAGAGACCTAACATCTTATATTATATTTCTTATCATAATGAAAAATAGCCCTTCGTGTACGGATTGAGAATTGGAAACCATTCTCACTTGCAAAATAATGTGGACGCTTATGCCGACGTGTTATACAATTGCTTGTTGCTTGCACTCTACAAGCAGATTTACATTTGCTTTCTTATCTTATAAAGCAAGTTTGTCCTTGGTTCGAACAAGTTAAAATAACTTTTGGATCCTGCACTGGAACATTTTATTGGAGTAATCACTTCGTATTATTTATCATCAATAAAATAAAAATATTTACCGTATATCTCATACATATATAAAAATTTATCATCACAATACGTATAAGGCATTTATTCATAGGCACAGTAACACCAATTAGAACAAAATGCTTCGGTTAAAATTGTCTAAATAGAAACAATAAAAACAATTTTATAAACACTGATACATTGCAGTTATAAGGAAACTTATTGACTACAGTTATATTTAGCAATATATTTAGTTATATTTACAATTTCAATGTAAAACATAAATGATCGAATGCAGTCATTCAGTAATCCCCCAAATTCAGATATTCCGAAGTTCCGATGTGGCTATCATTTCCATTGCTAAGTTTCAATAATTTGCAGAAATTATATAGTTGAAATTATTTACATACGTCTACTTAAAAACACACACGAAAAAAACCACCAATTTCACAGTTGTTGGTGTTTTGGAGTATGATGTATTTAGTATTTTTTTAATTCTCTTCTGGTGTTCTATTTGCGTATTTATTTATATTTTGTCTCCGAATCCGAAGTAAATTCCCCTTCCTTTAGCGTATGTATAAGGTCTACATCACAATATTTTAAACGTTAAATTGTACATTTAGGGCCGGATGATAACATGTAAAATTATTTTGTAAGTACCCAAAAAACTAATATTTCACGCAACACTATATTGACAATTATCGATATTAATAACATCCGCAATAAGCAATATGGTCTATATATTAACATATTTTTATAATCAATTCATCAATATGGAGTCATTTCCGTTAACTTAGTGTCATTTTTGCAATTTTAATGATATATTCGTCAATCTGGGGAGAAATTTCACCAAGTTAACCAAATTTATCGACAAGTATTACAGACAAACAGAGAGACGAGTATTTCTTATACAATAAATGAGTTGAATATTGGCGAATTTTTAGGCCTGAAAATGCAAAGTCATTGCACAAATTCCCTTATGTCGTAAATGCAACGAACTAGATCCAAAAAATCCAATTTTTTGTGTATGTATATAGTATTTTTATGCATTATTATTTATGTATGAAATATGAAATAATAAACAATCAACTAAAAATGCAAAAATAAACATCTAGATATTCTATAAAGCACACATGTCCCTAAGCAGTATTCACTAGGCCTTCCAATACTTCATGCACATTTTATTTCTTTTAATTTTAAGGTTGGTTCTTTTAAATATGAGAAAGTATGGATTTCTCATTATCTTTCTTTTATTCTAATAAATTTATTTTTCTCGGTTGAAATCACTAGATTTTATGATAATGTAACATTCGTATATTTTGTGTATTTTTTATTCCTCTTTTTCATTGCGAATAAATGACGTCTGTAAACAGATATTTCTTAGATAATAATATTGCATTGTTGAGTCATTATATAAAAAAGAAAATGTATATGTTTGTGTGTGTGTGTCAGCCGTAGCTGAAAATCGATGCTTCAGACGGCGGACAGGTACTTCAGATCTCCGGACAATACGGTTCGGCGAGAATTTATTAAAATTCGATTAGTTTAAGAGTAATGAATTTTTGAACCATAAAATTATGAAAAGTTAAAATTATTTTCCACCATTTCTCTGGTTCGGGTCGTATGCCAAAACGATCCAGACGATTCGGGCAAATGACAGCCCCAGGTGGTCTGCGAATGATTTCATAAACATTTGGTTTATACTTTGATTTATATTTATTTTATTTATAATTATATGGTATTTTTCAGTACTGGCTGAAAAATTGACTTAAATCTGATAAAAACACTCTGAAATAGCATATCTTCCCCCTTAATTTTACATCTAGGATAAAGGAACTGTTTTCTTTTTTGCAACTTAAAGTGTTTTCTTTATGTATGTTCATTTCTGTTTACTTTAAAGCAATCCAAAAGTCTAACTTCTTGAATATCGGTTTTCTAACTTCACGAATTTAAGAGATATAGCATATAAAGCATGTAATAAGCAGTGTTTCCTTCAGGCATACTTTCGAGGGGAGGGCTTAGGGCCCCTCACAAGCATTTTATATTAACTTAGTTTTTTTTTATGTGACAGCATTTAGATATATTTATATAGGACAAATAGAAAACTTGCCCCCTAAAGTTTCATTCGCACCGCCCGGCCAAAATGTCCTGCCCGGTAATAAGTTGCTCCGCCAACGATTGTCGATTAACAATTAACAAACCGTGAGTCGATTAACAAACGTTTGGGAGTGTGTCTGGCGAATTGCAGCAAGCTTATTTAGAGTGTATCAAAGGATGTTATAAAATATTTATTAAAAAATCTATTTAAGTCGTATTACATCCGCGTTGTATAAGTGGCTTGGTTGGAAAGGGGAAAAAGGCGCAAGGGAATATGCTTTATACACGTATTTTTTAAGTACCGAGCGATGTAGACGATTTGATCTGTGCTGTTAAAATGAATTTAAATAATATCAACATCGATTTCTATTGGGATAATCTGGAATTGTTGAATAATGTTCATTATTCTAATTATCATTAATAACTAATAGCAGGTTCAAACCTTCTATTAGTTCTAAAGTTAACTTTCTAAATTTAAATCTAAAGATTGAATCTTCTAATAGTATTATTTATAATTTATATGATTAAAAAGTTATTTTAATTTTAATATCAATAAATTATATGGTTATAAATTATATTTTACTTCTTTTAATTCGGTTCAAATATTTCGCAACATCATTAAAAATCAATTGCTTCGAATTGATATATATCAGATAAAAAGTTTCATCAATTACATATAAAAAACCTTATTCAAACTATTAAATTGTACTTTTATCCATTATATTTGATTAATAGTATAGTAAAAATTTAGAGTAACATAGAGTTGTTAATGCACTTTATTATGTCTAAAACACTATAGAATTTTAATCATTCCGCATTCATATCCTATTATTTACTAATTGATACTTATGGTTATGTTTTCCATTATTACGCATTTCATTATATTTACATCACCTAACAGGGAATCTTGCCGGGAGATAGATGCAAGGAATCAGTGGAAGGCATTGTCTAATTTCTATAATCGATTAGTATTCGATTGTCTATTCGATACATATTTCATTAATTCTTTAATTTATTTAAATAATGATTATAATTTTTATCTATACGTATTAATAGGCACTCGTTGTATTTTGAATGCAGTTTATCAGGTTTTTATACCTTCTAAGACTTTATAATGGATTTAGGGAAGACTGGGGTAATGCCGGTCACACACCGGGTAATGGCGGTCACCAAGGTATCTCGCATCTGCTTTGTGGCAGAAAGGAAATAGCGAGTGCTGCTACCTCGTGGTCGTCTAGGGAACTCCCTTCGCGAGTGTCGCCATCTTGACCCTGCGCATCTAGTTGTTATGAAGGGAAGTTGTGTTTTGCGTCTTGTGATCTAGGAAATAATCATCTTTATATCACGGTAAATACTCGAATTTAACCTAGGTACAAATTATCGTATATCGTAAACAATACTGTAATAACGGTACTGTTTAATAGTATATTTATTTTAAATGTAGAAATAGTTTGTTATTTGGTTTTAACGTTCGCAAATATGGCGTGCTCCTGGAGTAATGGCAGTCGGAGAATAGAAGAGTTCCAATAGAAGAAATTTCTCCATTACCTGGTTGCAGCACTTGGCAGGATAATTTGACTTCCAAAAGATCAAGACGGAAACAGAACTCAGAAATCCTCACCTCGATTCCAATGAAGAAAAAGCTTGAAGAAAAAAAAATCAGAAAAGAAGCTAAGATGAAGAAACTAAATAATCCTAAAAATGTTAGCCCCAACTCGAAAACTAAAAAGAAAAGGAATACTAAGAAACGACCGTGCACAGAACTTTTCAACTCTGTCTCTGATGATTCCAATGATGGAAAGATGTTGTGTCAAGATGAATCTGAAATTGAAGATTTTGATAACAATGAAGAAGTTTGTTTTTATCATGGAGAAATTGGAATAGATCGAGAACTTTGGTTTCTATGCACAGTTTGTAGAAAATGGGCTCATGATGCATGTTCAGGATGGGATAGTGCTGAGGGCTACCAATGTGACTTATGCCATGAATAAAGGCAATGCATGTTTATTAGGCATATATATATATATATATATATATATATATATATATTTAGTCTGATTTGTTCTAATGTAGTAACCCTCATGTTAGATTATTGTAAAATAAATACAGCGAAATGAGTAAAAACTGAGTTTTAAGTAGTTTTACCCTTTATAATTTATTTTACTATGGTTTTCAATTTTAATACTGACTGTCATTACTCCAAGCTAGGAAATGCCGGTCAAAGGTATAATTTTGTTAAAAAATATTTTAATAATAAAAAAAAAGTTAAACATATTTTAACGATATTACTAAAAAGTGCATAAAATCCTTATTGACTTTCATGTGGTTTGAACAAGATAGCTTTAAAATTAGACTTATACGGTACAAATTTCCTTAGGTGATCGCCATTACCCCAGTCTCCCCTAGTATTTACAATTTTTTAAAATGGCAACATGGACATTACTCTTTAGGGTTGGCAACATCTTCTTAGCACTTTATGTTGAGATGGTTTAGCTGCTATAACTTCTACACACGTCTAAATCAAATCTATTTTTCCAATTTATTCAATTTCTTTTAGTTTCACAAATTTTTAATTCATTTTCCATTTTTAGCACATAGAGGCTACTATTGACATTTTGTTTACAGTAGCAGGTCAATAAATGAAATGTGCTGATTGAAGCTGATGTATAATAATCGTCCCATAAAGATTTTACTATTACATCACCTTCATTCTATTATTTGATACTAGCCGCCTTCGACTACCAGCCTGTTCACCACCCTTGAAAATTCTGTCCGTGGCAAACTCGCTGGCGCCAACACCCCGTGGAGTTGTTGAGACCTAGACCATCCGACCTACCAGAAAGGTGTAAGGTAACTATTTGGACGGTCCGGAATTGCCACACAATTAAGACCGGAACCATGTGGGGGAAGCATCCACAGGACAGTACCCTCCTTCCCCTGTCACCAACCTCTCGGAAGGACTTACTGACCCACATGTTTAAAGTGATCGTACTCCGCGCGAACACGGCGGCAGTTTTAGCAGTGGCGGGAATCGAACCTGGGCCTATCGAGTGCAATTCCCGCGCGCTAACCACTGGGCTTCCGCGCCCTCAACCCCGTGGAATTAACAAAGTTTGGTTAGTTTAATGACGTTAAAACTAATAATGAAATTTTAAGATGAAAAATAATGTTCTAGGGGGGTTTCTTGAAAATTGATTTGTAAAGTGAATTTATTCTAATGTTTGTGAACTGTGAGATATTGGGGATTTCTGTACCTGTAACCCTAGGAAAAGGATCCCTTTGATGTGTACTCACAGACGGGATCAGCTGCCTCTATATTTTTATAGAGGTATGCTCCTCTATTTTTTGTTTTGCATAAATGAAATTGTATCCGTTTGTTTAGCATTTGTAGTATTGCATCGCAAATGACATGAAAGTATTTTTGGGACTGATGAAGTTGAATGAGAATTTAGTATTTAAGAAATAACGATGCTGTTTTTTTTTAAAGATTGTCCCCACCTCCAACCGATGCATAAATGCACCGCGACAATCTCCATAACTTTTTTTTAATTTATTTTTTTAATTCTTCAGTATTTAAGTTTTTTTATTGTGGTCCCAACCACCACCCGATGTAAAAAATACATCGCCACAATTCAATCCAGCATAATTAATGAGCCAAAAACCTTATAAAAAGCAATCACTAATTCGGTTTTAATTGTCCCTAGGCCAAAAACCATATAAAGAGCAAACACTTATACGATTTTTAATCGTCCCTAGGCCAAAAACCGTATAAAAAGCAAACACTTATTCCGTTTTTAATCGTCCTTAGGCCAAAAACCGTATAAAAAGCAATCACTTATTCGGTTTTTAATTGTCCCTCGGCCAAAAACTGTATAAAAAGTAATCACTGGTAACATTTTCAAATATAATAATTTCATATAAATATAATAATTTCACTCTATATACTGGTACTACTACTCGATGTATACAATGTATCACCACAATTGAATCCACCATAATTCAATCATTTTAATAATTTCATATAAATATAATAATTTCACTAGGTGTACTGTTATCATCACCCGATGTATACAATACATCCCGCATGGCCCAAATATATCAACCAGATACCACCAAACACTAATTCAGATTTTAATTGTCCCTAGGCCAAAAACCGTATAGAAAGCAAACACTTATTCGGTTTTTAATTGTCCCTAGGCCAAAAACCGTATAAAAAGCAAACACTTAATCGGTTTTTAATTGTCCTTAGGCCAAAATCCGTATAAAAAGCAATCACTGATAACATTTGCAAATATAATAAATATAATAATTGCATATAAATATAATAATTTCACTCTGCATACTGTTACTACCACCCGATGTATACAATACATCACCACAATTCAATCCACCATAATTCAATCATTTAAATTTTATAATGACCATATGCTAAGCTCTTAATTCCATCATTTAAAATATAACGTAATTTTCTAATAAATATAATAATTTCACTCTGTATACTGTTACCATCACCCGATGTATACAAAACATCACCACAATTCAATCTACCATAATTCAATCATTTAAATTTTATAATGACCATATGCTAAGCTCTTAATTCCATCATTTAAAATATAACGTAATTTTCTAATAAATATAATAATTTCACTTTGTATACTCTTACCATCACCCGATGTATACAATACATCACCACAATTCAATCCACCATAATTCAATCATTTAAATTTTTTAATGACCATATGCTAAGCTCTTAATTCCATCATTTAAAATATAACGTAATTTTCTAATAAATATAATAATTTCATATAAATATAATAATTTCACTCTGTATACTGTTACCACCACCCGATGTATACAATACATCACCACAATTCAATCCACCATAATTCAATCATTTAAAATTTTATAATGACCATATGCTAAACTCTTAATTCCATCATTTAAAATATCACGTTTATCATCATAGGTGGATAATCCCATTTTAATTTGCTTAACAGTATAAATCTGATGGTCTTTACTTGCAATTTTAAATTGTTCAACTCTATTATATCTTCGCCTTGTTAAACAGTTATAGTAATCTTGATGACAGATTAATTTTTCCAGTACAGCCAGAATTATTTCCACCACCACCTAATGCATCAATGCACCGCAACAATTTCCATAACTTTATTTAATATATATTTATATAGTTGTTCTATCTGCAGATATCGCTTATTTTGTTTTTAAAATTTTTATTCTGTTGTCAAATGAGGATTAGAATGTATGTAAATTTTGTTTATTATGTAACTACATCTATATTTCTACACGGATTAAAATGCTATCTGACCTCCCCCACTCTCCCTTCCAAACTCGTTCTTAAAGCTTGAACATAATCACGTTTTTAAATATTTTTTTCACTTCAATTTTAAGATAATATGCTCCACTCCAAATCAGAAGACAATTATGTTCTGATAGTTTTGTACTTATCACTACAGTTTAGGAAATTTTATAAAACATAGTGATGTGCTGCCATCTATCGGAAGTAATTTAAAAAAAATTATTGATCAAGTTACCATTCAGTTTCTCTCATTAATCCTATCACGATTCGAGTGCAAGCAGCACAATCACTCAGAGATAGGGAGTGACGAATCCATGTTTTCTAATAACAGAGATATAGTGCGCGTTTAATTTCGAGCATGACAGAATTTCGACTTTAGTCCATTGGCATCAATATAAACGATTCAGATTATTTCTAACAATTATATTAATATTGGATGTATATATTTTTTACGATGGTCATATCTTGTGAAGCTTATGGCTGCTTTAATTGACGGAGAAATGATTGAAACATTGCCTTCTTAGTTATTTATTTGCAAATCTATTTTTTTTCTTTTTTTTTAATGCGCGTTTAGTAACTTGAAGATTTTTTTTATTTTCTTTCGAAATTTTTGAATTTATAATATCTTATAAAAAATAAAAAAATAAATGCATGAGATCTATCATAATAGCTATCAAAAAAATATATTATCAAAACATTCAAATGGTACGATATCATTAACTGGTTTTTGGTTTATCTGGTGTTTCCATAATTATTTTATACTTCTCTTTGCAATAAGCTATCGCTTTCCCTACACATAAAGTATAGAAAGTATTCTGACGGTGTCGAAGATTCGAATTCAGGTTATCGAACGAATCGAGCGTTTCTGGGGGTGATGTATGTGTGTGCGTATACATTATTATGTGGGTTCGAGAATCTGTGAATGTGATTACACAAAAACGAGTTAAGTTTAAAAAATAATTTAGTATGATAAATTTTAATTAGTGAATTATTGCTTTAAACCTCAATCATATATTCTGAAGCCCCCCCCCCCTGTTTTGAAATTAATTTTGGAAAACATCATTAAAAATTCAAGATTTTTGTTAATAGTAAATAACTAATAATTTCAGACATAAGTTTTCTTTATAAAACGAATGGTACACACCTTACAATGCTAGTATAAACACGTTTAGAAATATTGAGTGATTAAAAATATATTTGAAAAATAATAGCAAATTAAGAAAATAGTAACTATGTTCGAATATGTTTACTTTCCATATACAATATTATGCAACACATTTGTGAGCTTCATTCTCGTGGATCGAGTTTGATCCATTCACGAGCAAAGCACTTTTTATAATAGTTCCATATTTTCACGCTGAAACAAGTATGGAAGTATGGCATTATTTTGCTATTTTGTGCTGAAGAACACTAGTAAATGCAAGACAGGTCTATTTATGCAGATATTTGCAATGGGAATTTTGATTTTTTGCCATAGGAAGTAGCGACTAGAGTGTGCTGAAGAACACTAATGAAATACGAAACCCATCCATCAATCTTGATATCTGGAATTATATTGTCATTGCAAATATAGACTCTCCTGAGTTGAAGAACACTAATGAACGTGAGACCGATTAATCGATGCTGATTTCTGCAATGGGAGCGCGACTTTTATAAGTATCGGATATTTCGTTAAGATAACTAAAAAGCCAGTACCAAAAATCAAGAGGATTCCATCGTTTATCTATTCAAATTATCGTACCAAATTTCTGTGCGACACCCTGCCCACAGACAGAGCCAACGGCCCTACCGTGCTGAAAACATGGGTTCTCGTTAGATCACCGAAGTCAAGCAGCATCGGGCGCGGTTAGTACTTGGGTGGGTGACCACCAGGAAACACCGCGTGCTATTGGCACATTTCGGGCGCGGTAGCCCGGTAGTTTGCGCGCTGGATGTGCACGCTGCCACAACTGCCGCCGTGGTCATGAGGAATACGATCACGTTAAACATGTGGGTCTGTAAGTCCTTCGGAGAGGTTGGTGGTAGGGGAAGGAAGTTACGGTCCCTGTGGATGCCTCCTCCACTGGGTTCCGGTCTAAATTGGGTGGCACTTTCCTGTCGTCCAAACAGTTACCTTACACCTTTCTGGTAGGTCGGACGGTCTGGGTCTCAACAACAACAACCCTGCGCACAGACAATGATAAAAAAAAAAAAAATGATTGATTCGTATTCCGGATTGTTCAAAGCGTGACCCTGCAATAGTCGAAATATTTATACCTTCACAATTATTTCCTTTTACATAAACTATATATTGGTACGAAAATAGAAACAAAATTTCAAAATGATATTAATATTTTTTTAAGATAATGGCTCTGTAAATTTATGTAATTGCCTTTTATGCGATAAAATTATAATATATGGTTTAAGATTAATGCGAGTAATTCTTGAAATGACTAAGTGTCACTTATTAATTGAAAACAAGATGACGACTAAATAATTCCACAGTATTCTGAATTAGTAAAGTTTTTGGCAGAAATGCTGCTTCCAAAGGTCTTTGAGAAATTAAACAAGAATGATCAATCATGCATAAATCATTGATTATGAAACACTTTCCAACTTCAATGCAATTTTATATAAACATCTCTAAAATGCGATATATATTCCTCGGTAAAGTTTTTAAAATTATCACAATTCTACATTAATTTATTATATTTGAAAACTTAAAGCTTCGTCGAAAAAAATGAACTTTATTCAAATAACGGCATTGAAATATAAATTGAATGGTTTAAACATCTCTAAAATGCGATACATTACTCGGTAATATTTTAAAATTATCATATTACTACAATAATGTATTATATTTGAAAACGTAAAACTTCCAAAAAATAATAACTTCATTCAAATGACGGCATTGAAATTTAAATTGCCTCTATATAAAAGCAGCATGTCATTCATAAACATTTTTCCAATCCTTTCATTCATCGCAATACTATAATAATTTATTTTATTTAAAAACTTAAATCCATGGAGGTACAGGTAATTTAACTCTATGCTTAAAATTTCATGGACAAAATCGTCTCTTTCTCTGTATAAAATTTATGAATGAATTCTCTGTATAAAATCAAAGAATCAATTCCTATCAGTTATATTTCAGACTCCATGAGCTAAATAATTTTGAGGTAAAGAAATGCAGCACTTCTTATAAAACTCATTCTACATCTTTTGGTGTTTACATTTTCATAAGTGAAAATTAGGCTTCGTTGTAGAAATAATCAAAGTTTGATGATCATTTAAACCCAAATATATTGTAATTGCGTTGTTTCAGTATGTAGATGCACAAAATTTAAGCAAAAATAAAAAGGTTTTAGGCGGATACAACACTATGAATTAAAAAGAACTTTTAGAATCAGAATTTTGACACAAGATGGATGCCATATTTTATTTTGAAATGGGTCAGGTGATCTCTTCATATAATAGTCACGCGATCTCTTTATAGAATGGTCACGTGATCTCTTCATATAAAGGGTGTAATTATTATTTTAACTTTTATTTAAAAAACTACTGAATATATATTGATGATTTTTTTTATATATTTTATGGGAAAATTTGAATATTTCTTAAAACTTTCGAAGTAATTTGTGAATTTTTAATTTGCTTAAAAAATGTTTGAAAAATTAGGTCCCATAGGCTTCAATATATTTCATTTTTTCAACCCGGATTCAATCCAAAACTAATTGGGTGATATTATTCATTTATATTCTCATAGGTCCCACAGACCGTCTGAACAACATACTAAAATTTCATTTTGATAACGTTATTTTTACTGCAGTTATCGTGCTAACGGACAGACAGACAGACAGACAGCATGAACAAAGTCATAAACACTTTGCAACTATGTTGTAAAGTGTTAAAACTGAAAATAAAGATTTGGCTTCCTAACCAATGGAAACAGATAAGAAAAAATAATTAAGTTATGGAAAAATAATCAGTAGTCATATTCAGCTCTAGCTAATTATACATCCTGTTGTCCCCTATTATCTAACATCAAAATAGTGAAAAGTAGTGTATTTTCTGACAAGCTCTCTGCTGAATGGGGTCACAGAGTCATTACACACTATAATTTTTATAAACTCAGTGCAATCACTGTGAAAGAATATCACTTATCTCCGTCCTTCTGTCCGTCCATAGTGTTTGACTTGGTGAAGAATTTGGTGGAATATCGCAACTAGGTAACATGTTTAAAATGTAACCAAATTAACGAAAATAATGCAAAATTTATAAAAAAATTCGACGAATTGATAAAAATTACTCTAAATCAATGAAATCGATGTAATAATTAACATCGATGTAATAATTAACATTTTGTTCGTTAACCTAAGATGTCTCCGCGAGGGCGAATGGTCGTTTTCGGGGTTTTGTCCCCTCTTCCCCCCGCCGGATGTATGTTTAAATATCCTAAAGAATATTGGAGTATTCGTATGTTTTCCAATGCTAGAAATCCGAGGGTGATATCTCACTCTAAACTCTCGCTTTGACCTTGTTGTTTCGGCGAGAAAGTGTCAAAAGTCTTCTCTAATTAGTTACTTGGACTTGATAGCTCGTCAACTGTTAACCCTTTATGTCCACGCAGTCTTTCCATACGCTAATGAGATTTGCACGTCGACCATCCATCCTTTCGGATCATAAGTGCCGATACCATTTCTTAATTACTTCACGGAAGTAGGGCTCATTCGAAAAAAAACTCCTACATTTTAGACCCAACCCACCTAAGAAAGATGTTTGGGTCCTTTATCTATTATATAGGTTATCTACGGATGTATGCTTAAAAGAAACACTGGCGACATTGCTCGGCTTCCAGTGTAGGCTCATGGGAATGTTTTGAACATCTAACCCATTAATTCCCAACCGGTATAGCGTAACACATAAGAGCATCCAGAGATGGCCCAGAGGTGATGCAAGATTTTCAGAGTAAAAGGAAAACTTATTTCATAAACAATTTATTTTCTGGGTGTTTAACAAAACAACAAGTTTCACTTGATCGTTAATATCTAACCAGCTACGAAATTTGTAGATTGTGTCGAAGAGCTATACATTGTTACCAAAATATGTTATGGATGTATTGAGCTTTATACATATTTTACTTTAAAAGCTCAATTTAAGAGGGGGGATGTGCTATCTTTATGCTTTGCTTTCGTTTGAACTAGCAAAAGGACATCCTTACAGAGAAAAGATACTGAGGAACTTCTCACTTTATTTACTTCATATTTGCATGAGCAAGTTTTCTTAGCTAAGGCAATACGAAAGTTCTCATCCGCGTTATTTATTTCCTCCAATATCAGAGTTTTTCCTAGTTTAGTCCTCAGAGAACTATAATGGAACAGCGACTACAAAGAAAGCGAGATTGTTATTTATGCGGATGGATTGAAGATGAACCAAAAAGAAAGAATCGCATTCGATGTCTATGTAGACAACATGATTAGTTACACACAGAAAAATAGCATCGCCGACAATACTACTGCATTCAATAACAAATTATATGTCATTTGGAAAGCAGTAGAATTCATTAGAAAGTCAACCATCGTTAAAACCCATATCCAAATGGATTCGATATCAGTATCAATGGCTGAGCTCCATGAACATAAACAATGAATGAGTATATAAAATGAAAGAAAAAAACCTGAACTACAACGAAAGGATTAACCTACATTGGATAAAAGCACATGTTGGCAGTGACAAATCATGGGAGAGTGTGGCTTCAGACGATCCTTTCCTAAGAGCCCCCCCCCCCCTCTCCCCAAAAGCCAGTTTAGGGAAATAAAAGAAAAGTACTTAAAAATAAACACGTTCAATCTTGCTCTATACAAATCTTGTTTGCTTTTTTTTTTTCATTCAGTAACCATACTTGAAATATTTGCACCCAAAAATTTGAACAGAAAGTAAATTAAAATGAGAATAGTGATATTTTATGAAAATATTGAGCAATACAAGTTTTTAAATGTTATACATTTTTATTTGTTAAACTGTGCGGTAAATATTGATATTACAGGACACTACTAAGGAATGAACTAAAACAATAACATCTGTAAAATCTAACGTTTTAACAAGGTCGTTCTCAAGAAGAATTGAATACTAAGAATTGACAGATGATTTAGCCTCTTTTCAGTCATTGCGCTTCTTAAGTTGTTTTTGATTAGTTTTAACTTAGAGAATGACCTTTCCTCACTAGCGTTGCAGATCTTCAAACATCACGTACGAAGTACGATTTTAACATTTGGAAATGCTTGAATGAAGTTTTCTCCACATAAATACAAACACTTTAAATCCAGTTTTTGGAATTCGTTTTCGAGTTCGTCTTTATTTCCTACTTCACTTTTAAAATTTTTAAGAACAATTTTTTTTCTTAAATATTTTTTACTTTTATTCTTCTTTCAAAATGAGCCCCCCCCCCCTCTGAAGCGAAGTCCCCGGCATTCGCCAGGTTTGGCTGTATGCGGTATGTTAAATTGCTACTGCATGTTTGAACAGTCCGGAACGAGAAAGACGATGGTATGGCTAAAGAAGCGCTTAACATCGGCATAATTAATAAGTATTTAAACTTTCCCAACAACAAGTTAAGATCACCGCCAAAAAAGTGAGTATTCGCAACTGGCAAGCTATTTGGGATAAGACGACCAAGTGCCGTCTTCTCTATAATTATTTCTCGAAGGTGTCAACAAATTTGGTCATGTGTGATTTCTTTATGATATAAGTTTGGGTGCATTACGAACATATCAATGACAGGTTCTTTACTGAAGACCCAACTTGCTTTTGCCAGAAAGACATTGGCAATATTACCCAAAACAATATGAATGTGAATAATGGGAGGAAACTAGGAAAGAGAAACTAGAACTTCTTTAACTTCCTAGTTCTAGAACTTGGAAGTTCCAGAACTCTTTAAACAAGTATCACTATTTGACTTATGTAGGGGCAATCAATCCCGAAAGGGGATCATTGACATCATGAAAGGCCTGCTCAACAAAGAAATGGAGTAACGAGATGTATTTTGCCAACCCCAAATTAACTATTCATTTGCTAATTACTCTTATCGTTGGCTCCTTGAACCTGTCTGCTAATCTCGTGCATGCTTTATGTTATTGAAATATTAATATTTGTATATCGCTCCCGTTTATGAATTATATTCAAAGCATTTTCGAAAACTTGGGTCTGTCTTTTTCGAAAACTTGGGACTCTTTTAAAATCCTTGTATTTTAGGTATCCTTGAAATCAAAGTTTTAAATTATTTAAATCCTTATGAAAATTGACAAACTGTTGATTCTCTATTACGATATATAGCACATGCATAAATTTAATAATTTTAATTTTGTCAAACCCACTACTCTTGTAAAGTACTGAGTGCATGCCTTTAGTTATATAAGTGCAGTGAAACCTCGGTTACTCGACACGTGGATAACTCGATTACCCCGGTAACTCGACATATATTCTTCTCACGGCTGGCATTACGCTAATTCCTATAGATATCCGCTTGACTACAATTTGTACATTCTGTCAGAAGTAATCTTTAGAATTTGTCCGAGAGTAGGCCATTTCTAAGAACTTGATGTCGTTGTTCTAGGGTATTTCAACAATTCTTTGTTTTATTGTGCTCTATGGTGTTTGTTCCAAGATTCCCCATCCTCCTTTGTAGCCTACTCCCTAGAGTATCTGCTGAAGCAATGTCACCAGCAAGCATCTCCTCGGAACTCGCAGTAAGGGGGTGGATGTCATCTTGATTTGTCTCATCCCAGCTGCCTGGAAATTGGAAATACCAGACTTTGGTCATTGCTTTCATAATGATCGGGTGGACATTGGCTGTTGTTGCATTGTCTGGTATGTGTTATTGTTGTTGGGACCCAGACCGTCCGACCTAACAGAAAGGTGTAAGGTAACCGTTTGCACGGACGGGAAGTGCCACCCAATTTAGACCGGAACCAAGTGGGGGAGGCATCCACAGAAACCGTACACTCCTTCCCTTACCACCAACCTCTCCGAAGGACTTACGGACCCACATGTTTAACGTGATCATACTACGCATGAACACGGCGGCAGTTGTGGCAGCGTGCAAATCCAGCGCGCAAACCACCAGGCTACCGCGCCCGAAATGTGCCAACAGCACGCAGTGTTCCCAGGTGGTCACCCACCCAAGTACTAACAGCGCCCGATGCTGCGTGACTTCGATGATCTAACGAGAACCGGTTTTTTCAGCACGGTATGGCCGTTGGAGTGTCTGGTATGTGTGGAGAGTCTCTGGTTAGTGCTCTATTTTTCGATTTCTTGGAAAAGGCTGGCGAAAAGTAAGAAAGTAAGTCAGTGGAGCAACTACACTGATTAAGCCACCTGTTTTTCTTCGTGATTATCGACTGTCGTGAATTAAATGGCTCCACGCAAACTCCATACTTTATGTTTAAAATTAAAACTTGAGGTTTTAAAAAAGCTTAAAGCGGGTAAAACGCAAACTGATCTTGCCAAGGAATATGGAATTGCGCGGAACACTATTTCAACATTTGACAAAAACAAGGAAAATAATTTGACAGCATCTGCATTCTTCCATGAAACAAGCAGAAAGCGAATAAGAACGACTTCACTGCAATAGAAGACGCAACTTTACTGTGTTTCAAATCAGCTCAAGCTCGCTCAATCTCATTGTCGGACCAATAATCGAAGAGAGAGCAAAGGATTTTGCAAAAGTTTTAGTCAAGCCGATTTTACCGCAAGCAATTTATAATTAGCACGATTCAAATAACGTCATGGCATTGTATTTAGAACTGCATGTGGGCGAATGGTCGTTTTCGGGGTTTTGTCCCCTCTTCCCCCCGCCGGATGTATGTTTAAATATCCTAAAGAATATTGGAGTATTCGTATGTTTTCCAATGCTAGAAATCCGAGGGTGATATCTCACTCTAAACTCTCGCTTTGACCTTGTTGTTTCGGCGAGAAAGTGTCAAAAGTCTTCTCTAATTAGTTACTTGGACTTGATAGCTCGTCAACTGTTAACCCTTTATGTCCACGCAGTCTTTCCATACGCTAATGAGATTTGCACGTCGACCATCCATCCTTTCGGATCATAAGTGCCGATACCATTTCTTAATTACTTCACGGAAGTAGGGCTCATTCGAAAAAAAACTCCTACATTTTAGACCCAACCCACCTAAGAAAGATGTTTGGGTCCTTTATCTATTATATAGGTTATCTACGGATGTATGCTTAAAAGAAACACTGGCGACATTGCTCGGCTTCCAGTGTAGGCTCATGGGAATGTTTTGAACATCTAACCCATTAATTCCCAACCGGTATAGCGTAACACATAAGAGCATCCAGAGATGGCCCAGAGGTGATGCAAGATTTTCAGAGTAAAAGGAAAACTTATTTCATAAACAATTTATTTTCTGGGTGTTTAACAAAACAACAAGTTTCACTTGATCGTTAATATCTAACCAGCTACGAAATTTGTAGATTGTGTCGAAGAGCTATACATTGTTACCAAAATATGTTATGGATGTATTGAGCTTTATACATATTTTACTTTAAAAGCTCAATTTAAGAGGGGGGATGTGCTATCTTTATGCTTTGCTTTCGTTTGAACTAGCAAAAGGACATCCTTACAGAGAAAAGATACTGAGGAACTTCTCACTTTATTTACTTCATATTTGCATGAGCAAGTTTTCTTAGCTAAGGCAATACGAAAGTTCTCATCCGCGTTATTTATTTCCTCCAATATCAGAGTTTTTCCTAGTTTAGTCCTCAGAGAACTATAATGGAACAGCGACTACAAAGAAAGCGAGATTGTTATTTATGCGGATGGATTGAAGATGAACCAAAAAGAAAGAATCGCATTCGATGTCTATGTAGACAACATGATTAGTTACACACAGAAAAATAGCATCGCCGACAATACTACTGCATTCAATAACAAATTATATGTCATTTGGAAAGCAGTAGAATTCATTAGAAAGTCAACCATCGTTAAAACCCATATCCAAATGGATTCGATATCAGTATCAATGGCTGAGCTCCATGAACATAAACAATGAATGAGTATATAAAATGAAAGAAAAAAACCTGAACTACAACGAAAGGATTAACCTACATTGGATAAAAGCACATGTTGGCAGTGACAAATCATGGGAGAGTGTGGCTTCAGACGATCCCTTCCTAAGAGCCCCCCCCCCCCTCTCCCCAAAAGCCAGTTTAGGGAAATAAAAGAAAAGTACTTAAAAATAAACACGTTCAATCTTGCTCTATACAAATCTTGTTTGCTTTTTTTTTTCATTCAGTAACCATACTTGAAATATTTGCACCCAAAAATTTGAACAGAAAGTAAATTAAAATGAGAATAGTGATATTTTATGAAAATATTGAGCAATACAAGTTTTTAAATGATATACATTTTTATTTGTTAAACTGTGCGGTAAATATTGATATTACAGGACACTACTAAGGAATGAACTAAAACAATAACATCTGTAAAATCTAACGTTTTAACAAGGTCGTTCTCAAGAAGAATTGAATACTAAGAATTGACAGATGATTTAGCCTCTTTTCAGTCATTGCGCTTCTTAAGTTGTTTTTGATTAGTTTTAACTTAGAGAATGACCTTTCCTCACTAGCGTTGCAGATCTTCAAACATCACGTACGAAGTACGATTTTAACATTTGGAAATGCTTGAATGAAGTTTTCTCCACATAAATACAAACACTTTAAATCCAGTTTTTGGAATTCGTTTTCGAGTTCGTCTTTATTTCCTACTTCACTTTTAAAATTTTTAAGAACAATTTTTTTTCTTAAAGATTTTTTACTTTTATTCTTCTTTCAAAATGAGCCCCCCCCCCCCTCTGAAGCGAAGTCCCCGGCATTCGCCAGGTTTGGCTGTATGCGGTATGTTAAATTGCTACTGCATGTTTGAACAGTCCGGAACGAGAAAGACGATGGTATGGCTAAAGAAGCGCTTAACATCGGCATAATTAATAAGTATTTAAACTTTCCCAACAACAAGTTAAGATCACCGCCAAAAAAGTGAGTATTCGCAACTGGCAAGCTATTTGGGATAAGACGACCAAGTGCCGTCTTCTCTATAATTATTTCTCGAAGATGTCAACAAATTTGGTCATGTGTGATTTCTTTATGATATAAGTTTGGGTGCATTACGAACATATCAATGACAGGTTCTTTACTGAAGACCCAACTTGCTTTTGCCAGAAAGATATTGGCAATATTACCCAAAACAATATGAATGTGAATAATGGGAGGAAACTAGGAAAGAGAAACTAGAACTTCTTTAACTTCCTAGTTCTAGAACTTGGAAGTTCCAGAACTCTTTAAACAAGTATCACTATTTGACTTATGTAGGGGCAATCAATCCCGAAAGGGGATCATTGACATCATGAAAGGCCTGCTCAACAAAGAAATGGAGTAACGAGATGTATTTTGCCAACCCCAAATTAACTATTCATTTGCTAATTACTCTTATCGTTGGCTCCTTGAACCTGTCTGCTAATCTCGTGCATGCTTTATGTTATTGAAATATTAATATTTGTATATCGCTCCCGTTTATGAATTATATTCAAAGCATTTTCGAAAACTTGGGTCTGTCTTTTTCGAAAACTTGGGACTCTTTTAAAATCCTTGTATTTTAGGTATCCTTGAAATCAAAGTTTTAAATTATTTAAATCCTTATGAAAATTGGCAAACTGTTGATTCTCTATTACGATATATAGCACATGCATAAATTTAATAATTTTAATTTTGTCAAACCCACTACTCTTGTAAAGTACTGAGTGCATGCCTTTAGTTATATAAGTGCAGTGAAACCTCGGTTACTCGACACGTGGATAACTCGATTACCCCGGTAACTCGACATATATTCTTCTCACGGCTGGCATTACGCTAATTCCTATAGATATCCGCTTGACTACAATTTGTACATTCTGTCAGAAGTAATCTTTAGAATTTGTCCGAGAGTAGGCCATTTCTAAGAACTTGATGTCGTTGTTCTAGGGTATTTCAACAATTCTTTGTTTTATTGTGCTCTATGGTGTTTGTTCCAAGATTCCCCATCCTCCTTTGTAGCCTACTCCCTAGAGTATCTGCTGAAGCAATGTCACCAGCAAGCATCTCCTCGGAACTCGCAGTAAGGGGGTGGATGTCATCTTGATTTGTCTCATCCCAGCTGCCTGGAAATTGGAAATACCAGACTTTGGTCATTGCTTTCATAATGATCGGGTGGACATTGGCTGTTGTTGCATTGTCTGGTATGTGTTATTGTTGTTGAGACCCAGACCGTCCGACCTAACAGAAAGGTGTAAGGTAACCGTTTGCACGGACGGGAAGTGCCACCCAATTTAGACCGGAACCAAATGGGGGAGGCATCCACAGAAACCGTACACTCCTTCCCTTACCACCAACCTCTCCGAAGGACTTACGGACCCACATGTTTAACGTGATCATACTACGCATGAACACGGCGGCAGTTGTGGCAGCGTGCAAATCCAGCGCGCAAACCACCAGGCTACCGCGCCCGAAATGTGCCAACAGCACGCAGTGTTCCCAGGTGGTCACCCACCCAAGTACTAACAGCGCCCGATGCTGCGTGACTTCGATGATCTAACGAGAACCGGTTTTTTCAGCACGGTATGGCCGTTGGAGTGTCTGGTATGTGTGGAGAGTCTCTGGTTAGTGCTCTATTTTTCGATTTCTTGGAAAAGGCTGGCGAAAAGTAAGAAAGTAAGTCAGTGGAGCAACTACACTGATTAAGCCACCTGTTTTTCTTCGTGATTATCGACTGTCGTGAATTAAATGGCTCCACGCAAACTCCATACTTTATGTTTAAAATTAAAACTTGAGGTTTTAAAAAAGCTTAAAGCGGGTAAAACGCAAACTGATCTTGCCAAGGAATATGGAATTGCGCGGAACACTATTTCAACATTTGACAAAAACAAGGAAAATAATTTGACAGCATCTGCATTCTTCCATGAAACAAGCAGAAAGCGAATAAGAACGACTTCACTGCAATAGAAGACGCAACTTTACTGTGTTTCAAATCAGCTCAAGCTCGCTCAATCTCATTGTCGGACCAATAATCGAAGAGAGAGCAAAGGATTTTGCAAAAGTTTTAGTCAAGCCGATTTTACCGCAAGCAATTTATAATTAGCACGATTCAAATAACGTCATGGCATTGTATTTAGAACTGCATGTGGGCGAATGGTCGTTTTCGGGGTTTTGTCCCCTCTTCCCCCCGCCGGATGTATGTTTAAATATCCTAAAGAATATTGGAGTATTCGTATGTTTTCCAATGCTAGAAATCCGAGGGTGATATCTCACTCTAAACTCTCGCTTTGACCTTGTTGTTTCGGCGAGAAAGTGTCAAAAGTCTTCTCTAATTAGTTACTTGGACTTGATAGCTCGTCAACTGTTAACCCTTTATGTCCACGCAGTCTTTCCATACGCTAATGAGATTTGCACGTCGACCATCCATCCTTTCGGATCATAAGTGCCGATACCATTTCTTAATTACTTCACGGAAGTAGGGCTCATTCGAAAAAAAACTCCTACATTTTAGACCCAACCCACCTAAGAAAGATGTTTGGGTCCTTTATCTATTATATAGGTTATCTACGGATGTATGCTTAAAAGAAACACTGGCGACATTGCTCGGCTTCCAGTGTAGGCTCATGGGAATGTTTTGAACATCTAACCCATTAATTCCCAACCGGTATAGCGTAACACATAAGAGCATCCAGAGATGGCCCAGAGGTGATGCAAGATTTTCAGAGTAAAAGGAAAACTTATTTCATAAACAATTTATTTTCTGGGTGTTTAACAAAACAACAAGTTTCACTTGATCGTTAATATCTAACCAGCTACGAAATTTGTAGATTGTGTCGAAGAGCTATACATTGTTACCAAAATATGTTATGGATGTATTGAGCTTTATACATATTTTACTTTAAAAGCTCAATTTAAGAGGGGGGATGTGCTATCTTTATGCTTTGCTTTCGTTTGAACTAGCAAAAGGACATCCTTACAGAGAAAAGATACTGAGGAACTTCTCACTTTATTTACTTCATATTTGCATGAGCAAGTTTTCTTAGCTAAGGCAATACGAAAGTTCTCATCCGCGTTATTTATTTCCTCCAATATCAGAGTTTTTCCTAGTTTAGTCCTCAGAGAACTATAATGGAACAGCGACTACAAAGAAAGCGAGATTGTTATTTATGCGGATGGATTGAAGATGAACCAAAAAGAAAGAATCGCATTCGATGTCTATGTAGACAACATGATTAGTTACACACAGAAAAATAGCATCGCCGACAATACTACTGCATTCAATACCAAATTATATGTCATTTGGAAAGCAGTAGAATTCATTAGAAAGTCAACCATCGTTAAAACCCATATCCAAATGGATTCGATATCAGTATCAATGGCTGAGCTCCATGAACATAAACAATGAATGAGTATATAAAATGAAAGAAAAAAACCTGAACTACAACGAAAGGATTAACCTACATTGGATAAAAGCACATGTTGGCAGTGACAAATCATGGGAGAGTGTGGCTTCAGACGATCCTTTCCTAAGAGCCCCCCCCCTCTCCCCAAAAGCCAGTTTAGGGAAATAAAAGAAAAGTACTTAAAAATAAACACGTTCAATCTTGCTCTATACAAATCTTGTTTGCTTTTTTTTTTCATTCAGTAACCATACTTGAAATATTTGCACCCAAAAATTTGAACAGAATGTAAATTAAAATGAGAATAGTGATATTTTATGAAAATATTGAGCAATACAAGTTTTTAAATGATATACATTTTTATTTGTTAAACTGTGCGGTAAATATTGATATTACAGGACACTACTAAGGAATGAACTAAAACAATAACATCTGTAAAATCTAACGTTTTAACAAGGTCGTTCTCAAGAAGAATTGAATACTAAGAATTGACAGATGATTTAGCCTCTTTTCAGTCATTGCGCTTCTTAAGTTGTTTTTGATTAGTTTTAACTTAGAGAATGACCTTTCCTCACTAGCGTTGCAGATCTTCAAACATCACGTACGAAGTACGATTTTAACATTTGGAAATGCTTGAATGAAGTTTTCTCCACATAAATACAAACACTTTAAATCCAGTTTTTGGAATTCGTTTTCGAGTTCGTCTTTATTTCCTACTTCACTTTTAAAAATTTTAAGAACAATTTTTTTTCTTAAAGATTTTTTACTTTTATTCTTCTTTCAAAATGAGCCCCCCCCCCCCCCCTCTGAAGCGAAGTCCCCGGCATTCGCCAGGTTTGGCTGTATGCGGTATGTTAAATTGCTACTGCATGTTTGAACAGTCCGGAACGAGAAAGACGATGGTATGGCTAAAGAAGCGCTTAACATCGGCATAATTAATAAGTATTTAAACTTTCCCAACAACAAGTTAAGATCACCGCCAAAAAAGTGAGTATTCGCAACTGGCAAGCTATTTGGGATAAGACGACCAAGTGCCGTCTTCTCTATAATTATTTCTCGAAGGTGTCAACAAATTTGGTCATGTGTGATTTCTTTATGATATAAGTTTGGGTGCATTACGAACATATCAATGACAGGTTCTTTACTGAAGACCCAACTTGCTTTTGCCAGAAAGATATTGGCAATATTACCCAAAACAATATGAATGTGAATAATGGGAGGAAACTAGGAAAGAGAAACTAGAACTTCTTTAACTTCCTAGTTCTAGAACTTGGAAGTTCCAGAACTCTTTAAACAAGTATCACTATTTGACTTATGTAGGGGCAATCAATCCCGAAAGGGGATCATTGACATCATGAAAGGCCTGCTCAACAAAGAAATGGAGTAACGAGATGTATTTTGCCAACCCCAAATTAACTATTCATTTGCTAATTACTCTTATCGTTGGCTCCTTGAACCTGTCTGCTAATCTCGTGCATGCTTTATGTTATTGAAATATTAATATTTGTATATCGCTCCCGTTTATGAATTATATTCAAAGCATTTTCGAAAACTTGGGTCTGTCTTTTTCGAAAACTTGGGACTCTTTTAAAATCCTTGTATTTTAGGTATCCTTGAAATCAAAGTTTTAAATTATTTAAATCCTTATGAAAATTGGCAAACTGTTGATTCTCTATTACGATATATAGCACATGCATAAATTTAATAATTTTAATTTTGTCAAACCCACTACTCTTGTAAAGTACTGAGTGCATGCCTTTAGTTATATAAGTGCAGTGAAACCTCGGTTACTCGACACGTGGATAACTCGATTACCCCGGTAACTCGACATATATTCTTCTCACGGCTGGCATTATGCTAATTCCTATAGATATCCGCTTGACTACAATTTGTACATTCTGTCAGAAGTAATCTTTAGAATTTGTCCGAGAGTAGGCCATTTCTAAGAACTTGATGTCGTTGTTCTAGGGTATTTCAACAATTCTTTGTTTTATTGTGCTCTATGGTGTTTGTTCCAAGATTCCCCATCCTCCTTTGTAGCCTACTCCCTAGAGTATCTGCTGAAGCAATGTCACCAGCAAGCATCTCCTCGGAACTCGCAGTAAGGGGGTGGATGTCATCTTGATTTGTCTCATCCCAGCTGCCTGGAAATTGGAAATACCAGACTTTGGTCATTGCTTTCATAATGATCGGGTGGACATTGGCTGTTGTTGCATTGTCTGGTATGTGTTATTGTTGTTGAGACCCAGACCGTCCGACCTAACAGAAAGGTGTAAGGTAACCGTTTGCACGGACGGGAAGTGCCACCCAATTTAGACCGGAACCAAGTGGGGGAGGCATCCACAGAAACCGTACACTCCTTCCCTTACCACCAACCTCTCCGAAGGACTTACGGACCCACATGTTTAACGTGATCATACTACGCATGAACACGGCGGCAGTTGTGGCAGCGTGCAAATCCAGCGCGCAAACCACCAGGCTACCGCGCCCGAAATGTGCCAACAGCACGCAGTGTTCCCAGGTGGTCACCCACCCAAGTACTAACAGCGCCCGATGCTGCGTGACTTCGATGATCTAACGAGAACCGGTTTTTTCAGCACGGTATGGCCGTTGGAGTGTCTGGTATGTGTGGAGAGTCTCTGGTTAGTGCTCTATTTTTCGATTTCTTGGAAAAGGCTGGCGAAAAGTAAGAAAGTAAGTCAGTGGAGCAACTACACTGATTAAGCCACCTGTTTTTCTTCGTGATTATCGACTGTCGTGAATTAAATGGCTCCACGCAAACTCCATACTTTATGTTTAAAATTAAAACTTGAGGTTTTAAAAAAGCTTAAAGCGGGTAAAACGCAAACTGATCTTGCCAAGGAATATGGAATTGCGCGGAACACTATTTCAACATTTGACAAAAACAAGGAAAATAATTTGACAGCATCTGCATTCTTCCATGAAACAAGCAGAAAGCGAATAAGAACGACTTCACTGCAATAGAAGACGCAACTTTACTGTGTTTCAAATCAGCTCAAGCTCGCTCAATCTCATTGTCGGACCAATAATCGAAGAGAGAGCAAAGGATTTTGCAAAAGTTTTAGTCAAGCCGATTTTACCGCAAGCAATTTATAATTAGCACGATTCAAATAACGTCATGGCATTGAATTTAGAACTGCATGTGGGGAAGTGCATCTGCTTCTCAAAAAACTGTTGATAAATAGAAAGAGGATGTTCTCAAACCAATAATGGAAGTATATAAAGATACGGATGTTTTTAACTGTGATGAGACTGGGTTATTTTTTCGCATTTTACCTAAAAAACTCTTGCCTTCAAAGGAGAAAAATGTGATGGAGGGGAGAAAAGCAAAGATCGTTTGACAGTTCTTTTAGAGGCAAACTTATATGGCTATGAAAAAACTTAAATGGCTATGAAAAAATTGAAACCATTAGTGATCGGTAAGTAAAAAAATCCCAGACGTTTCAAAGATGTTAAGACCTTAACTGTAGACTATGTAAACAACAGAAAAGCGTGGGTGACCGCAGATATTTTTTAGCCCTTGTTAAGAAAGCTAGATCGAAAGTTTTCAAGCGAGAAAATAAAAACTTTATTGAGTTTGGACAACAGTAGTGCCCATACTCAAATAATGTATCTTTCGTCAATCAAATTGTGCCTCTCACCGCCTAACTCGACATGAATATCACAACCACCAAATCAGGAGATCATTTTCAATATGAACATTTTTTACGGAAAATTGCTAATCCAAAAATTTATTAAATGACGAAACGGACTTGAAAATCTCTCTTTTTGATGGCATTGAAATGGTGGATTATGCATAAAAATCAGTCACAGATGCCATAATTCAGAACTGCGTCTATCATGCTGGTTTTTGTTTTAACTCATCTAATGAAGATTCTTCCCAAGTAGTGTTCATCGAAAATGCTACAAACGATCCTATTTTGGACATATACGTCACTATCGACTCTGATATGGCTACTGCAGGACACAGATAACGACATTTTGAAATCAGTTAATCAAAGTGCAAGTACTTCATCTTTTATGGAAAAAGGACCTGAAAGCTTAGAAGAAGATGATGACATACCTGCGCCCTCTCGTCACGATGCTTTGAAAGATGTTGGAGTTTACGCCACTTCCTATGTACACAAGAAAAAGACGAAAATTCAATGAATAAATTAAGGAGTGTTGACGAATTTTTGTTCTAGCTTCAAAAGGGAAAACAATGAAAAATTTTGGACTGTATTTCATGAAGCAATTTAAATTATTTTATGTAACATCTAATATGCTTAACTTAAAATAAAAGGAAATTATTTAACCAGTATTATAATTGTATAGTAAACGATCATTCAACGATACAATTTGTGGGGTACCAGCTCTGCATTTTAATTGTCATAAATAATATGAAACCTCGGTAAATCGACATCCGCTTAAGTCAACGTGTTTTCTGTTCAGTTTCAATTCAGACACTAGAAGTGAATCCATACTGAATTATATGCAGAAATTATCTTTTCATTGTGATGGGTTTCGATAGCTCATGCGTGATTGCGAGGTGGCTGGCGGAGGCAGCCTTTGGGGTGTTGGGTCGTAGTCTAGCGGTGGTGGTTTCCCTTTAGAACACTCTAAGGTTTTCTTTCGCTTGGACATACGGTGTGCAGAGTGGCCCAGGATGGTTGATGAAAGGACTTGACGTATCTTGTATACCTGCGGGCTTTCTTAATGATTTCCTCCAATATAAAAATTTGTAATGTATTATATACACCAAATTTTTACTTTCTCATACGTAGTATTAATGGAATATTGTCTATATATACAGGCAAATTTTCGATTTCGATATGCTAATATATGTTTCATGACCTCCCTCCTGAACACATTTTGACGTTTCTTAATGATGCCAGTCTCTCTGTCTGTTTGCATGTCTGTGGTTGATTTCTTTCGTATACGCTAGCGACTACAAATATTAATAAATTTTCAAAACACTTTATATCCGGCTTTATTATAAAAAATTCTAGAACTAGATAGACGTTTTTAAATTTAGACAAAAACTTTGAAATTTATTTGAAATTTTATATATTTTGAACAGGTCAACATAGGACAAAATTTGGCATAATTATGCATAAAAAACTTTGTTTATGGCTCAATAATCACGAGATTTTATAGTTTCAATCATTGTTTATCATTGAAATATAGACGCGTTGCAATTTTTTTGCTTGTGACGTCATTAGCCCCATCGGGGGGGGGGGGGGGAAGTTATCCACTTCCCGGGCGGCAGTACATTTTCAAGTATATTATCAGTCGAAAGATTTTTTAAGCCCTTTAAAGTAACATGCTACAATTGTAATCATTTGGACCCATGATACTGTTTTTTCAAAAAAATTTTGGTAAAATTTAAAAAAAAATACTGAATTGGATTCTAGTATGAGAAAGTCGACTGGAGCCACACTCCCATTAATTTACTGTAGGATCAAAATATTTTATTGGTATATTGTTTATATTTTTCCTCGGAAATGCACGAGTCCATGCGGAAAGGCGTTTCTTGATATGTGATCAAAATATAATTTATTTCTAGTTCTATAATAACCTATAAATCTTGATTGTTAAACCACCACTATCAATTCAAAATTATAAAAATCTGATGTGGGCAACACATGACTTTCCTAATATAATGCAATGAATTTACTACTTTTACAGTAAAAAAAAATCTGATGTGGGCAACACATGACTTTCCTTGTATAATGCAATGAATTTACTACTTTTACAGTTATAAAAAATGTTATTCTTATAGTAGATACCTATAATCTTTCAAAGATATTGACATTTTTTCAATTAGTCGTCATTTTCATTGATTTAGCGTCATTTTTATACATTTAATGAGATTTTTGTTAATTTGACAACAATTAAAAATGTCGCCAAGTTGGCGACATTCCGCCAAAATCTCGCCAAGCGTTATGGACGGAGAAATAAGTTATTCTTACAGCAGAAAAATGATTATTCGCGTTTAAATACAAATGTATTGCTCAAAGTATCTTTTTTTCATGAATTGAAGTTAGTTCCACAAAAATGATGTCACCAAATTTATCGCATGGTATTATATATGAAAAGTGAACAAGCTTCTCAATAGGAAATATTTTTTCTTTTATTTTATAAGAATTTTTGATAATTTTTTTGAAAAATCTGCAATATCTTGAGAACAGTTCATGTTAGCGTTCTAAAATTTATGCCAATCGTTTTCTAAAGAAAAATTACATAAGAAATGCCTATTTGCGTAACTTCATTAGTGGTATTGATTTTTTGACGATTTTTTCAAAATTTCACTAGAAAATTTAGTGAAAATTTTCGATTCTGAACATTCGAATGCGTATAAAAACAATAGGCTTCCAGTGTTTACGGATTGTGATTTTTGTACCAAATTTCGTTCGAATCGGTCCATTCGTTCACCAGTTATCGTCTCCACAGACACACTGACACACACACACACACATACACATACACACACACACACAACTCTCTCACACACACACACAGACATCACTTCAAAAATGTTTGATTCGTGATCAGGGATGCTTGAAATGTACTCTCCCGTCGAAATCTCGAATTCGAATTTTCGACCCCGTCACAATACTTTCCTTATACATTATGTATATAAGGCAAGTAAGAGGTTTTTCTTATAATATATATTTATATGCTTTCCAAGATATTGAATTTTCGACGAACAGTCGTCATTTTCATTGATTTAGCCTCATTTTTATCCATTTGGCGAGATTTTCGTAAATTTGACAGCATTTTAAAAAGTCGCCAAGTTGGCGACATTCCGCCAAATTCGTCGCCAATATTTCGCCAAGCGTTATGCATGGAGAAATAAGTTATTCTTATACAAGATAAATGACTATTGGCGTTCAAATACAAAAGTATTACTCAAAGTATCTTTTCTCATGAATGGAACGAGCTAGATCCACGAGAATGATGTCACCAAATTTATCGCATGATATTACATATGAAAATTGTACATGTTTCTCAACAGTTAATATTTTTTAATGAGAATTTTTGATAAATTTGTTTGAAAAATGTACAATATCTCAAGAATGGTTCATGCTAGCATTCTAAAGTTTATGTCAATCGTTTTCTAAGGAAAAATTTCATAAGAAATGCCTATTTCCGTAACTTTATTAACGGTTTAGATTTTTTGATAATTTTTTCTTAATTTTACTCGAAAATTTAAGTGGGTTCTGAACATTCGATTACGTTTAAAAACAATAGGCTTCCAGTATTCACGGATTGTGATTTTTGTACCAAATTTCATTCGAATCGCTCCATTCGTTCGTGAGACATCGTCTCCACAGACCTACTGATACACAGAAATACTTTCATACACACACACACACACATACACAGACATCACTTCAAAAATGTTTAATTCGTGATCAGGGATGCTTGAAAAGTTCTCTCTCGTCGAAAACTCGAAATGGAATTTTCGACCCCTGCACAAAACTTTCCTTATGCATTATGTATATAAGGAAAGTAAAAATTAAATGTTAAAATAAATGAAAACAATATTTTTACTTCATCATACTTTCTTCAATTTTCTAAATGAATGTTATCGGAAGAAATAAATCCCCTTTATTACTTTACTTATATACATAAGGTATAAGGAAAGTATTGTGACGGGATCGAAAATTCGAATTCGAGTTTTCGACGGGAGAGCACGTTTCAAGCATCCCTGATCACGAATCAAACATTTTTGAAGTTATGTCTGTGTGTGTGTGTGTGTGAAAGTATGTGTGTGTGTGTGTGTCAGTGGGTCTGTGGAGACAATAACTGACGAACGAAAGGACCGATTCGAACGAAATTTGGTACAAAAATCAGAATCCGTATACACTGGAAGCCTATTGTTTTTATACGCAATCGAATGTTCAGAACCTCCCTAAATTTTTGAGTGAAATTTTGAAAAAATCGTCAAAAAATCAAAACCGCTAATAAAGTAACGCAAATAGACATTTCTTATGTAATTTTTCATTAGACAACGATTGACATAAATTTTAGAACGCTAAAATGAACCGTCCTCGAGATAATGCATATTTTTCAAAAAAATTATCAAAAAGTCATATAAAAAAATATATATATTTCCTATTGAGAAACATGTTCACTTTTCATATGTAATACCATGCAATAAATTTGGTGACATCGTTCTCGTGGATCTAGCTCGTTCCATTCATGAAAAAATATACTTTGAGTAATATTTTCGTATTTGAACGTCAATAGTCATTTATCTGCTGTAAGAATAACTTATTTCTTCGTCCATAACGCTTGGCAAGATTTTGGCGACGAATTTGGCGGAATGTCTACAACTTGGCGACATTTTTATTTGTTGCTAAATTAACAAATATCTCGCCAAATTGATAAAAATGACGCTAAATCAATGAAAATGACGACTAATTGAAGAAAATTCAATATCTTGGAAAGAATATAAGTATCTACTATATGAATAACATTTTTTTTAACTGTAAAAGAAGTAAATTCATTGCATTATATAAGAAAAGTCATGTGTTGCCCACATCAGATTTTAAACATAATGTATAAGATGGGCGCGGTAGCGCATTGGTTAGCGCGCTGGAGTTGCACTCGGTAGGCCCGGGTTCGAATCCAGCCACTGCCAAAACTGCCGCCGTGTTCATGCGGAGTACGATCACGTTAAACATGTGGGACCGAAAGTCCTTCCGAGAGGTTGGTGGTAGGGGAAGGAGGGTACGGTCCCTGTGGATGCCTCCCCCACTGGGTTCCGGTCTAAATTGGGTGGCAATTCCCGACCGTCCAAACAGTTACCTTACACCTTTCTGGTAGGTCGGACGGTCTGGGTTTCAACATCAACAACATAATGTATAAGGAAAGTATTGTGACGGGGTCGAAAATTTGAATTCCAGTTTTCGACGGGAGAGCACGTTTCAAGCATCCCTGATCACGAATCAAACATTTTTGAAGTGATGTCTGTGTGTGGTTGTGTGTGGTTGTGTGTGTATGTGTGTGTGTGAAAGTATGTGTGTGTGTGTCAGTGGGCCTGTGGAGACGATAACTGACGAACGAATAAACCGATTTGAACCAAATTTGGTACAAAATTCACAATCCGTAAACACTGGAAGCCTATTGTTTGTATACGTAATCGAATGTTCAGAACCCCCCTAAATTTTCAAATGAAATTTTGAAAAAATTGTCAAAAAATCAAAACCACTAATAAAGTTACGCAAATAGACATTTCTTATGTAATTTTTCATTAGAAAACGATTGACATAAATTTTAGAACGCTAACACGAGCCGTTCTCGAGATATTGTACATTTTTCAAAAAAAATATCAAAAAATCATATAAAATAAAAAAAAAATATTTCCTATTGATAAACATGTTCACTTTTCATATGTCATACCATGCGATAAATTGGGTGACAGCATTCTCGTGAATCTAGCTCGTTCCATTCATGATAAAAGATACTCTGAGTAACACTTTTGTACTTGAATGCCAATAGTCATTTATCTGCTGTAAGAATAACTTATTTCTTAGTGCATAACGCTTGGCGAGATTTAGGCGACGAATTTGGCGGAATGTCGCCAACTTGGCAACTTTTTGAAATGTTGCGAAATTAACGATAATCTCGCCAAATTGATAAAAATGATGCTAAATCAATGAAAATGACGACTAATTGTTGAAAATTTAATGTCTTGGAAAGAATATTAGTATCTACTATAAAAAAAAACCTATTTTTTTACTGTAAAAGTAGTAAATTCATTACATTATATAAGGAAAGACGTGTTGCCCACATCAGATTTTTTATTAAACACATTGCGAAGTGATTATGACATTTACCTGTAATACTTGCGTTTTTATTCAGGGGTGCCGAGAGTTCAATCATCAACTAAAATGGTCTTAACGGAATACGCGTGCTAGGTTTTCGAGGTTTTGTTATCATGTAACGCAATGATATCTTTTATTTTAGAATGGAACTGAGCTAAGCCCTACCATCCCCAATTCTCATTCATGGTCATATCTGATTCTTGCCTAATGAAATACTCATTTCACTCTTTAGTTATTGTGCATTGATACATGTTATATTCAATTTTAAAGTACTTTATTTGTGTAACTAATTGTGTTATAATTGAAGCCTAGTCTATTTATGTATGAAATTATTTTTAATAAAGAACTATTTTTAGATATGAGGCGGATGATGCCTGTGGAAGCCCCTTTCATGTACCCGGAACACGTGACATAGGGGAAAGCAGCGACGCTGAATGCGACAGGGACCAGATCTTATACGTCCACACCGACGCAGGTCAGCTCCGGCAAATTTTTGTTTAAATACATATATTTCAATAATTATTTTGTATTTATTTGCTGGCTGGTGCAACTTCTTCTATCTGTAATGAAAAACTTAGTTAATAACATCATAAAAGAGTCGTTTACATGTATCAACCGGTTTTGAAAACAGAACCCAGCCGCCTTTTATATCGAAAAAAAGGAGAGGATATTTTTTTGACGTTAAAACCGATTGATATTTTAATCAACTATTTATGTTGCTTTAAATGAAGACTTTGTATTGTTGTTTCATTTTGCCAGCAGTTTAAGCTCATATTTATATTTTCTTCAAGTCGATGAATGTTGTGAAAAATGTGATGACAAAGAGCACCACTATTTAATTTGTATTCTAATGTTCGGTAACAGTGTGACTAGTTGCAATTTCCTACAATTGCGTTTATTTTGCCAAAAATAGAAAAATCTTTTCACCAAATGACTTGAACAGTTCACCAAAATGTTTCATGAGCTATAGAAAAAATCACATGTTCGAGAAGAGAAAAAAATTGTTTTGGACAAGCACTTTTTTTTGGAATATGTAAGGTCCAAATGAATTATAAAAGGAATGAATCTTCCTTACCTCAAGAGATAGAGCGCTAGCTGGCCAACTGAAAATCCGTTGTTTGTATTTCAAGAGGTTTTTACAATGATGTTTAAACTCTAGTTGGGAAAATTGCTCGTTAATGCAACAGATTATGTTATTGTTTGTAAAGAACTCTTATCTAAACCAAGATTTGTTTGTGTTTAGTCTAAATCGATTTTCCTAAGAACAAATTCAATTATCTGATGAACTGACATATGTGTTTACATCTATTTCAGTTTTTATAAAAAAACAAAACATTTATATAAGTAAATAGGATACGTTAATATTAATTTGTGAAAATATACTTTCAGCAGTAAAAAAATAAACTTTATCTATTGAAATAATATTATGCTTTAAAGGTGTATAATATTTTGAATTAAATAAATGGTGCTCTAATACTTTCACTAACTATGTACTTCAGAATAACAAAATTAAAATATGTGTTTCAAAAATAACAATTTGTACCTCACAAAGTACATTCAGAATCAATTTACGTATTTAAAATTATTTCAAACTAAAATTTCTTTTACTTAACTTCAATGTTTTCGAAATATTATGATAGAATGCATAATTTTAAATATTCTACCTAGAATAGAATATAAATATTTTATGCATTGAATAAAATATATTTTAAATATATTTACGTTATGAATACTTTTGTGCCAGCATAAATCAGATTTATCAAATTAGGAAAGTATAGACGATTCTCAGATTACAATATTACTTCAAGCACTTAGATTATTTCATAAAAATCCATTTAATAAAAAGCCAGCATAAAAATTCGTTCTCAGCACGATGCTTATGAAGAATAGAAAGCCTTTCATCTATCATCCTATTTGAATCAATTTATCTTGAGAGTGTGACAGAAAGACATAAATCTGGAATTTTCATTCATCTTTTAAGTTCTTTCGTCTAAGGTTCTTGAATTTCAAACAAACAGAAGGAGATCTGGATCCATCAAGAATGATTCTTCGTGATTTGATAAATTTACCATAATGGAGTTCCATGGACAGACGCAAATGGTTTGGGGAACTGCTCATAGATTACATTAAGCATCTCCTTTTCAGAAGAGGAATGTAAAATGCCACATTTTGTATAATATGTAGTTGTAGATAAAATATATTAGTTTACTAGGAAAAACATGGCTCATAAATAACACTTTTATTGACCAAGTATTATTTACAATGATACATTTAAATATATAAATAATTCATAAAAAATAACCAAGGTTTTAAAATCTAAAAATTCTTTAAAATAAATAGTTCATTAGATATATAAGGTTGAGTTAGTAAGTTATCACTCAATTTTGAAAGCAAAAAATATGATATGAACAGGACATGGCATGAGTAGGACATGCACACATTAATCAATCAATTACTCATCTGATTAATGCAATAAATAATTGATTGAATTTCACGGCGAAAGAAAAGTATACAAGATCCACAATAAAATGCTTTGGTACCGAATTAACACTACGTAAACTGAAATCGGGCATTTTAGGTAAAATATTTGTTCACATATGACGTATTTATACACAAGTTTAAAATCCTTATCAAAATTCAATTTACAGTTGATCAATATCACTTGAAATAACTGACTATTCGCGAAATCTTTGGTTACAAAATACCAAAATTAGTAAAGTATATTTTTTCGTGAATGGATCGAACTTGATTATACAAAAGTGATGTTAAAAGATTTGTTACATAATATTTCATGTAGAAAGTGAGTATATGTAATGATACTTAACTAATTTTATAATTTTGCATAGAATTCTTTATACATTTAGATATAAAAGTAAAACATATGGAGAACGGTTCATGCTAGTGATCTAAAACGGGCGTAGTTCATTTTCTAATAAAAATTGCATCGGGAGTGATTTTTTATGTAATATTATTGAGTATTCTGGTTTTTTATGACTTTTTAAAAAATATATTGAAAAACGGGGTGGGGGAGGGGGAGGATTCAAATATTCTATTATATATAAATTCAATAGATTTCCAGTATTCAATTATTGTAATAATTGTACAAAATTACTTTCGAAACGATTTATGTCTCCGTGGTATATCATGTTCCAAGACTACACTCGCGCTAACACCCGTAACATACATACGCACACATAAATACACATCATCTTAAAAATTTCGATTCGAGTTAACAGACGTTTAATACGTGCTATTCCGTCGAATTTTCAATTCCATGTTTCAATTCCAAATGTTCGTTTTCAAAATTCGACTTTTGAATTTCTCAATTCGAAATTTTGATCCCTTCACAACATTTTCACAACATTTTCACTATACATTATGTTGTGCACATAAGGAAAGCAAAAAAGAGCTTACTACGGCAGGATGAAAGAAGCAGAGCACTTGTTCCAACAAATGTATGATCGCATATGCAGAAAAATAGTTATACTATATGACTAAGAAAAGTAATTGTTGCCAAAAGAAAATAAAAAAAAATGGAGAAAACCTAGGAAAATAAAAAATTACAGTAGAAAAAAATTAATAACTGAGTGTTTTGATATGAAAATATTGTAATAACCAGTACCAGAAAATACATGAGAGAAAATATTTCAAATAATTCAAATCATACTTATTTTTTCATTATCATGTATAGACACCTTTGTTCGTGAAATAAAATATGTGCTATTCTTATCATTCTTTTAAATTCTCTTTTACATTGAATTTTCTTATAAAAATAAAAACTGTAACAATAACTGTTCTAATTATGCAAATTGTATTTCACGTACAAGGATGAGAGATAAAGCATTCCCTGTTTGTGAATCAATTTAAAAATAATGAAATTTGGTCAATAAATGCCAAAATAACACTGAAAAAAATTGTTAAAGATATAATGTTACGGGTAAAAATCGTGATTGGATAAACCTGGGTTTATCCGAGTAAAGCCCAACCTATTCAAAAGGACTGAGTAAACCTAGGTTTATCTAACACTGCTTGGGTGAACCTAGGTTTATCCAATGCTGCTTGGGTATACTGAGGTTTATTCAACACTGCTTGGGTAAACCTAGGTTTAACCAGCCCTGCTTGGATAAAAATGAGTTTGGCAGATAGGAAAATTGTTTACATAACCAAATGTGTGTGGTTATGTTGTGTTATTTTCTATCATGTGATTTTGAATTATATACTTTTATAATGTGTGGCCATCGTAAAATTTTAGAAACAGACATGCGTGGTCGAATTCCCACGAGATATATCAAGTAATGTGTCCGATTTACAAAAATCAATATTGGCCATCCACTGCTCTGTACTGCACTATTGGAAAAATGGCGATAATGAACCAGTTGTGAATTGTACGGCAAAGTTCCGGAGATGTATCAGTTGATGACTGCCACAAAAGGACTTTATTTACGTTTTTTGGAAAATTAAAAAATATTCTAAGATATTACAAATGGAATGTATATCAATTTACCAGAGTATTATATTCAATAGATACCATCAACCGACCGTTCCTGCACAATGTGCTAAAGAATGTGATATTGGACTGTGCTAAACAATGTGATATTGAACTATTTCTGTAGTGTATATCAATGTCCTGAGGAAATATAAGTTAATCATGGCCATGGATGGACTTTTTCTACACTGTTTTAAAAACATAAACCAGTGTTCTACTTATTGGGTACATAATAATGTCTCCAGATAGCTATAATTCAACAATGGTCACTAATCGATTTTTCTTTCATATTTAGAAAAACTATCACACTCTACCATTTGTGGAGTGTGTATTAATGTCTCGGGGTAGTGGCTATGAACTGTTATAGCAAAATTTAAAAGAGTTTTTTATTTTATCAAAGATACTTAGATTGTAAATAGCAAAGATATCAAAATTCCGAACAAAAATTTCATCAAATTATTCCCAAATGTTTCCAAAATACTGAGAATTTTCAAAGCATCGATTTCATATTGAATACTGAATAGGACAAAACACCAAATAATTATGGGAAAAAGGCAAATTTATGTTTTAAAATAATTTTTGAGGAAATAGTTTTGTTTTTAATTAATTTACCAACGGTCAATCAAAGGGGAAATATAATAATTTGATTTTGGAAAACGTATTTTTGAAAGACAAGGAAATGGGAGGAAATATTTCCGAGTTTCAGCATTTGTGGATTTTCTACAGATTGAAAATTTTAGGCCAAGCCTAATTGTATAAGAATATGGAATTTGCAATAAATTCAAGTGGTTGTCTTGCAAATGTTTTAAAAAAACATTTATTTTCCCCCTTGAATTGCATTGCGTGTGTCCTTGGGAGATAGTTTTGCACGAAACAGTAAATATATTTATGTCTATCGTTAGCCGGGACCTCCCTGTGTAGCGGGCGAACATCCCGGACTATATATTACTCTACAATATGTTAGATTTGTTCGATTTCAGCAATTTTGGTTTTATCATTGACCGTAACCACACAGCTAGTGTGAGCCGGGTATTTGTAATCAACTGTTTTTGTACTAGATATTATGCCCGTCATATGACTGGGTTCAAACATTTGCGAAACATTACCTCCCATTATCCTCCTCCGAAACATTGCCTTCCATACGCTCGCAGTACTTGCGCTCCTACAATGCATGGGCACATGTGAGCCATCCACCTTATCCAATCAATATTATTATTTCCTATAAGAGTCCCTGTCAAAACATACATCATTCCCTAACAAAACGCAATTTATTTAAGACCCCCTGATAAAACGCATCTGTCCGACGAACAATAAATCTTGATTAACTTTGAATTAAGTATATTATATTAATAATTGTCATAAAGCGACAGGGATTATTAAGAAAATATTACTTAATTTTGCAAAATACTGTAGTTTCATCAATTAGGCGCCTTTTTCAGTAATTTAGCCACAGTTTTTCGTTAATTTGGGGAAATTTTTAACAATTTGGCAACATTAAAACTGTTGCCAAATTTGTCGCCAAGTGGAATGAACAGACTGTCATATATACTCTACCGAAACATTTACCGAAACATCATTGTGTTTTGTTAGCCTCTAACAAAACACAATTGTTTTCATTGATTTAGTGTCATTTTGAACTATTTGGCGACGTGGCACTGGCCAGCCAACTCTCTATCATTGAGCTTCAGGGACGGAATTACAAGTAGTTATCGTCGAAGTGGACTTTGCATTCTTCACATTTTCTGCGGCATTTTTATCAATTCGGCAGCATTAAAAAAAGTTATGAATAACCAGCAATTAGCTGCGGGAATCGCTACTAATTTTATTGCTCCTAAAAAGAAGTTCATGAGTATTTGTTCTCATTATGCAAAATTATCTTCACGGACAGATCTGAAGAATAAAACATCCTGGCCTTATTTGTAAGCAAATTTACAAAAAGTATGAAATAGAATCAATATATGCAAAATAAAAGCATTAAAATTGTATGGGACCCGTACTACTTATGTACGCGAATATTAGAAGATAAAACTTGTATGAGTAAATTATATATAGAAATTGAAAATATCAATATATCCGTAATATTTAAACCTGAAGACCGTAACTGATCCCAATATATACCCAAAAAAATCTGATGTGGGCAACACATGACTTTCCTTATATGATGTAATGAATTTACTGATTTCACAGTAAAAAAATAGGTTTTTCCCATAGTAGATACTAATATTCTTAGATTAAATTCTTAGTAAAAATTAGATTTTACTTATAGTAAATACTAATATACTCCAAGATATTGAATTTTCGACAATTAGTCGGCATTTTCATTGATTTAGCGTCATTTTTATCCATTTGGCGAGATTTTCGTTAATTTGGCAACATTTCAAAAAGTCGCCAAGTTGGCGACATTCCGCCAAATTCGTCGCCAAAATCTCGCCAAACGTTATGGATGAAGAAATAAGTTGTTCTTACAGCAGATAAATGACTATTGGCGTTCAAATACAAAAGTATTACTCAAAGTATCTTTTTTCATGAATGGAACGAGCTAGATCCACGAGAATGATGTCACCCAATTTATCGCATACTATTACATATTAAAAGTGAACATGTTTCTCAATAGGAAATATTTTTTTTTTTCATTTTATATGACTTTTTAATAATTTTTTTTTAAAAATGTGCAATATCTCGAGAACGGTTCATATTAGCGTTCTAAAATTTATGTCAATCGTTTTCTAATGATAAATTACATAAGAAATGTCTATTTGCGTAACTTTATCAGTGGTTTTGATTTTTTGACGATTTTTTCAAAATTTTATTCAAAAATTTAGGGGGGTTCTGAACATTCGATTAAGTATAAAAATAATAGACTTCCAGTGTTTACAGATTGTGATTTTTGTACCAAATTTGGTTCGCATCGGTCCATTCGTTCGTCAGTTATCGTCTCCACAGACTCACTGACACACACACACACACACACACACACACACACATACTTTCACACACACACACACATACTTTCACACACACACACACATACTTTCACACACACACACACCCACACATACTTTCACACCCACCCACACACACACACACCCACACACACACACATACACACACACACACACATACACAGACATCACTTCAAAAATGCTTGATTCGCGATCAGGGATGCTTGAAACGTGCTCTCCCGTCGAAAACTCGAATTCGAATTTTCGACCCCGTCACAATACTTTCCTTATACATTATGTATATAAGGAAAGTAATAAAAGCACTAAAATTATATAGGAATTTATATACCCGTAATACTTATATTGTCGCAAATTAGAAAATATGCCAGTGTGATAGTAGAAGGTTACCCGTATTACAACCCGTTATAATTACCCATATTGAGTCTCAAAAATCTTTGCCAAAATAAAACAGATAACGTAATAAATTGAAAATATCAATAATCCTTTTAATCTTTATAACAGATGATCGTAATTGATTCCAATATATGCCAATATATATCAAAATATATACGAATATACCTATACTACTTATATTCTCGTAGATAAGAAGATATACCCGTGCATTTGCAGAAGGTTACTCGTACAACGTACAATAAATGAGTTTCAACAATTTTTGCCATAATAAAACAATGGCATAATAACTTGAAAATATCAACAATCCCTGAGTCAATAATCTCCGAAAATATCAGTAATTATAATGTTTAAACCTGAAAACCGTAATTGATATTATCTAGTTAAAAATGCAATATCAATGAAATTTATTTTATACACATATCTTTATAATTCAAATCGGAAATCATTTAATAAAAATCGTATGCCAGGTAAACACATTGGATTTAAATCCTTTGCTAAGCGACATGGTATAATTTGCTTCAAATAAATTGGTGGAAATTATATCGTCTGAATAATGCTATCTCTATGGAAGGTTTGGCGACCTTTTCGTCAATTTAGCGACATTTTAAAAATCGTCAAATTTATCACCAAGTGAAACTGTAGAATTGATAGTTCCACTTGGCGACAAATTGATGAAACATCATCAAAATACTATCCCCCTAACAAAACACAATTAATTTAATTAATTTAACACAATTTTATCAATTTCAAGATACTTTTATGGATTTACAAATATTTTTAACAATTTGGCGACATTTTAAAAATTCGCTAAATGTGTTACTAAGTAGAACGGTTGGACTGACAGACAAATGCTACTGAAACATCACTTCAGTACTCTCTTCTAAAAAAACAAATTTAATTTAATTGATTTGCGTCGCTTTTATCAATTTGACGACATTCCCGTCAATTTGGCAACGTTTAAGAAAAATTGTCAAGTTAGCGATATCCTGTCAAATTTGTAGCTCTGAATTTGCAGATCTGAAGTATAAAACACCCTGATAACGTTTGTATATACGTTGATAACGTTTGTATAACGTTGTATGGAAATGTTAAACTTGTATTAGAAGATATACCAGTTCTACTCTTTTTCTGTAATCAGCTAAATGAGTTTATTGACTAAACCCAATATATGGGTTTATTAGCTAAACGCAAGATATAAGCTTAAAAACTCTTTGCCCAAATAAATGAAAGTGATGTACGCAGTCTGCAATGAATATAATTAAAAGAAAAATCAAATCATCCATTTTTATAAGTTTATAAGATATATTTTTATACTCATTTTTTTATTATTCAAATCGAAAAAAAAATAATAATAATTTACAAACACATTTAATTTTCTTGCATTGCTGAGCAACATGGTATAAGATAGAATCTTCCTCATAAAATGCTAATATTTAAATAACCATTTTCATTAATACTTTTTATTGTTGAGTAAAACTTGTGAAAAATAAACCATGGTGATAGATTTTCCATTTAAATTGATGTTTCTAACTTTAGGGTTTTCAAATAATTCATGTTTTCAGAAAGTACCTAATTAGCTCAAAAAGCTCCCACCAAACTCGGAGATAAAGTTTTAATGCACTTTCACGCTTTAAACAAAAGATTTCCAAACTTTTCGTTTGGAGGAACCATGGAGTTAGAGAGTAGAACTCGTAGGGAAAAGTTTGGTTTTTCATTAATATCCTTAGAATCCCTGGTCGTAGAAACTCGAAACATAGATTAAATTTCAAGTAGAGCCATTTTAAGGCTATCCACCAAATTTCATCAAATTTGGTTCAACCATTCTCCCGTGATGATAAGACAAACAGACAGACATATTTTCAATTTTATTTATATAGACTAGAAAATGTAGTTAAAGCAGGGTAGTTCAATACTATAACAAAATAAATAAATTTTATTTTGTTATAAATAAGAGTGTTTTATTTTGTTATAAAAACGTGTGTTTGTTATAATAAGTTTATTTTATTATAAACTAGTAGCATACCCGTTCTTCGTACGGAGTTTATATAATATAAAGACACTTATAATTCAGAATCATATGCAAATTATGTTAAAATATTAAATTTATTGCTCCTAAAGAGAAATTTATGAATATCTGTTCTCATCATGCAAAAGTATCTTTACGGACAGATCTGAAGAATAAAACATCCTGGCCCCTTTCGAGAGCAAATATATAAAAAAAATAAGAAATTGAATCAATATATTCAAAATAACAGTGCTAAAATTGTATGGAACCCGTAGTACTTATATACTCGAATATTAGAAGATATAACCTGTATTAGTAGATTGCATGTATAAATTGAAAATATTAATAAACCCGTAATTGATTCCAATATATGCCAGAGTGAAAGCACTAAAATTATATGGGAATATATATATATATATATATATATATATATATATATATATATATATATATATATATATATATATATATATATATATATATATATATATATATATATATATATATATATATATATATATATATATATATATATATATATATATATATATATATATATATATATATATATATATATATTATATATATATATATATATATCCCAGTACTACTTATATTGTCGCAGATTAGAAAATATGCCTGTATGTTAGTAGAAGATTGCCCTTATTACAATATGAGTCTAAAAAGTCTTTGCCGAAATAAAATAGATAACACAATAAATTGAAAATTTCAATTATCCCCATAATCTTTATATCAGAAAGTTTTAATTGATTCCAATATATGCCAATATATATCAAAATATATGCCTATATACCTGTACTACTTATATTCTCGTAGATTAGAAGATAACCCGTGCATTTATAGAAGATTACTCGCACAACGTACAATATGTGAGTTTCAACAATTTTTGTCATAATAAAACAATGGCATAGAATTAATATGAAAATATCAATAATTTCTGAATTAACAATCCACGAAAATACCAATAATAATAATGTTTAAACCTGAAGCCCGTAATTGAAATTATCCAGTCAACAATGCAATGTCAATGAAATTTAATTTATATACATACCTTTGTTATTCAAATCGGAAAAGATTTAATAAAAATCGTATGCCGCATAAACACAATGGATTTACATCCGTTGTTAAACCACATGACATCATTTGCTTCAAATGAATTGATGGGAATCTTATCGTTTGAATAATTCTATCTCCATGGAAGGTTTGGCGACATTTTCGTCAATTTAGCGACAATTTAAAAGATCTCCAAATTTATCACCAAGTGGGACTATAGAACTCCAGTCCCATTTTGCGACACATTGACACAGACGACACATTGCGACACATTGCGACACAGACAGTCCCATTTTGCGACACATTGACGAATAATCATCACAATACTATGCCCTAACAAAACACAATTAATTGCATTTATTAAGAGCAATTTTATCAATTTTATTATATTTTTATGGATTTGCAAACATTTTATCAATTTGGGGACATTTTAAAAATTCGCTAAATGTGTTACTAAGTTGAATGGATGGACTGGCCGACAAATGAATATCATTTCAGTACTCTCATCTAAGAAAACATCATTTCAGTCATCATTTCAGTACTCTTATCTAAGAAAACATCATCTAACTAAACATCATTTCAGTACTCTCTTCTAAGAAAACAAATTCAATTTATTGATTTGCGTCGTTTTTATCAATTTGTCGACATTTCCTTCAATTTGACAACGTTTAAGAAAAGTTGCCAAGTTAGCGATATTCCTCGAAATTCACAGCTCTGAATTTGCAGATTTGAAGAATAAAACATCCGATCCCGTTTGCATATAGTAAATGAACACTAAAATTGTATTAGAAAATATATCCGTTCTACTCTTTTTCTGTTTTAACAATCGGATAAATGAATTTATTGGGTAAACACAATATATGAGTTTATTAGCTAAACACAATATATAAGCTTGAAAACTCTTTGTCAAAATAAAGGAAAGTGATGTATACAGTCCGTAATTAATATAATTAAAAGAAAAATCAAACCGCTCATTTACAAAATATATTTTTACATCTATTTATTTATTATTCAAATAGAAAAAATAATATCAAATAGTAACAAACACATTTAATTTAATTGCGTTAACATAATATAAGAAATAATCTTCCTCATAAACTACGAAATTAAATAACCATTTTGATCTCTTCCCCATAAAATGCAAAAATAATGATCATTTTGATTTATTTATACTTTTTATTGTTTAGTAAATGCTTGTGAAGCATAAACCATGGAGTTAGATTTTCCATTTAAATTTATGTTTTAAACAATTCATGCTTTCATATAGTGACTAATTAATGCAAAAATCCTGCACTAAGCTCAGAAATGAAGTTTTAATTCACGTTGACGTTTTAAACAAACGATTTTCATCCTTTCCGTTTGGATAAACCACGGAGTTAGAGAGAACTTTAGTGAGTAAGAACTGGTGGTAAAAATGTAGCCTGTTTTTTTTAACAAAAATATTATATAAAATTAATTATATCCCCAAATAGATAGAAAAATATCCAATGTTTGCAATATAAGTTATACAATCACCTCTCTAAAAGAGCAGTGTCAGCAGTCAGCATGTCAGAGCACGAGATGCAAGCCTGAGTACTGAGAAACTCATGTATATTAATTAATTCGGCAGTGACGAATCCAAATCTCAAATTCGTTTATCAAATTAATCCTTGGATGTGAAAAAATAGACTTTCAAGTTTTGGCTTGTTTTGCTATTTTTGCGTTTATAATCTCAGGTCGAAAGCGTCGCCAAAACATGATGCAATTGCATGGTCATGAGACTAAAAGAAAACTATATTTAGCTCATGAAGTAGAGACGAGACCACCTCCATTATTCAATTTAATAGGAAAATTAATACTGAGAGATCTTCTCAAATTCAAAATTCAAAACCATGGACTTATAGAGTCTTGAGGTATTAAATTTGATAAATCCGTTTGGTAGAGGTTCTAGGGGAGAGTAAATTTATTGAGTTATGTTATGGCATAATCTATTATGCATATTTTGATAAGGAGTTGCATAAGAAATGGCAATATCGAATGAGAGAGATGCATTGGTCACATGTGTATGTGGCTATTAGGAGCGAATGGGAGGGTCGACGGGAGATATCAGCCTTCTCATGTTTCCCATGCATGGCAGCGGTGTGCTTGCACGGGTGCACATGAAGCTCTTGGGCTTTGCTGGTATTTTACAATAATTCTCACATTTTCTTGTATATGTTGCAGGTTCCTTCATAAGTGCTAAACTGCCATACCACATGACCTTAGGAAAGCAAGTTATGTTCTCCACAAGGTCGAGAATCGAGGTTTAAGGAAGTAATATAATCCCAGGACTGATTTCTTTTCGGCTGGAATACAAATGCTGTTTCTCTGTTACACAAGAGTTAGGACTTCCACTGTAAAAATGTCCACAACATGAAGCACCTACGACTATGGGCTTAACAAGCACAAGGTGCATATTGTCAAAATGACATACCATATTGTCAAAACGACAATAACTTCGATTTAATACATGTGATATCGTTAACAATCCATAGAAAATGTAAATCGCATTTCAGTAAATTTATACATCTCGACTGCATTAAGAGATTTCAGAAGCATTAAATTGATGAAAAATGCAATAAAAATTTCTTCAACCATAAATGGGATTACTCATAATGTCTATTGAATTACAATTTTACTGATTATGGGCACGTTCTCGTGAATAAAGGTTTTTTAAATAATAGAAAAATTGTTATTCATTTATAAAAAAAATCCAATGTGATACTGTATAAATTCTTCTACTAAAAGTGTAGCTCTGTATATTAACAGCTCTTTTAAATTTAGATAAACTGACTTTTTTAAAGTTATTTATAAAGAAATTTCACCAAAAAACTGCCTTTACAAGTCAAAATTTATTGCCAAAATTATTATATTTTTATGAATCTTTTATTTTACACTATTTTTTAACCTTTTATTTTATTAGAAATAAAGATGTCTTAATAGTAATTGCTTATTAATTTCTTTAAAGGATTGGAAGTTTAATCTGAATAAATTATTTTCGATAATGATTCGTAATTGTACTATTTTGATTATGCCGAGGAAGCAGTATGGGATCTAAATAATATAACTGCAAGATATCTGCTAAAGTATATTTCAAAATGTAAAAACCTGTGTGTTACTTTTTGTGCTATATTTAAAATTGCTAATTATGTTTCAGTTTGTGAATTTAAAATATATTAAGTAAGTATGAGTTTTGTTGCATACAATACAATTTTATTAATGTTTCTTTCTCTGAGGTTAAACGTTAAACCTATATTAATTACATTAATTTTATAAGTCCGATTTTTAAATTTACTCCCTGAATTCTAGATGCAACAATATTATTTAAATTTTTGTGATGTTTGAAAAGCAACATGAATTTATGTGATATATCTTAAATACCTATTTTTAAATGAACTATTTATCACTATTTTTTCCTGTGTTCTTTTAAATAAAACATTATTTTATAATAATTTTAAAACTGTAATTTGTAAAAAAATGTGTATATATAATTTTATTCAGAAAGTATTTAACTATGATTGAATTTATTGAAAACATTTAAGTAACTACGGAATCTAAAACTAAATGTGATTCACGTATTTCATTGTACATAAAATGGTGGATGAACTTACGTATCTACACAAAATCTTTCAATAGAACTTATCTAGTCTACTGGTTGTGTGTTTAGATATTTTATACTTGCTGTTTATGTTATTGTACGGTTCACATTTTATTTATTAAATTATTATATGTATGAATAAAATATTGTTACAAAATATTTGAATTTTATTTATAGAAGTTCTTTCTTACTATACATTAAAAAACTGCAAATTACATATATGAGTTATAAGATGAGCAATTCCATGAAAATTAGAAACAAAGATACTTTTGAAGATATTTCAATAGTTGCAAGAATATTAAATGGAATACAGGAAAATCACAATTATTCTTATCTTATGCCTAATTTGTAAATACTAGAAACCAAATGAAATCACAAGGAAAAAGGAATATATTAAAAAATATATTTCAAATCCAAACAGGTACATGTCCACAAATTATAGTAATTAAAAATGTTAAATGAATAACACCATGTCTCATCCGGGGTTCTACTTACAGATATTCGCCGATCAGACAGTGCTTTATCCATTAAGCAACTGCTACGATATACTTATCTTCTATATTTAAAGTGTGCCCTACATATTATTCCTCAAAATTTTCTTTTAAAAGATATATTTCTGATCAGAACGACACTTACTTTTCTTATTGGCGAGTACCATCTGCGTTGTTTAGAAAATAGTCTGAATACTTTAGGTTCTATTAGTTGGTCGAAATTGGGTAATTGTAAGTGAAAATAGTACCTTAAAAGAATGTAGAACACTTTCATTATATCTAACATTTTTAGTATAGCGTAGTCATTTTATTATCGATTAGTCTGAATATGCACTACTCAAGTGTAGCAAGTGCAGTGAGTAATCAAATGTTAGTAAGATGGAGCAGGTCTAGCTGTCTCAATTTTCACATTTTTCTTATACTCAGATATCAAACTCCAGTATTTGCAACTTCCGTCTTTTGGGTTACTATAAAAATTGCGGAAAATACATATGAGTGGTATATGCTTAACTTTAATTTTATAGATAGCAAATATGTATGACAATTTCTCTCGGTGGTGTGTCAGTTGTTACATTTTAAAAAACATGTTCTGTATTTTACTTACGAGGTTTATCATATCATTATTTGTTTTGAATAAGTATTATTCGCATTATGCATAAATTTCGAGACTTGTTGTAAAATGCATTCAAACACGATTAAATCCATTGTCACTTAAATAAAAATGAAAAAATACTAATAAAAATATTAAATTATATGTGTACGACATTAAAACAAAAAATTGGATTTAAGGAACGAAAAATATCAATTCAAATAGTGCCTTCAAAGCTATGTTTAGCTACACTAATTATATTAATCAATCATTGATCAACCATCTATTGAGTCACTACTGTCAGGGTTGTGCTCACGACGAGCAGATTTATACCAGGGGTGCAGTTGTCCTGAGTGCAAGCCTTAAACTCTTGGCACATGATATCAAACTTTTGTCGGAAAAGCAATGGATTAGAAAAAATTAGATTATTTTTAATTAGAAACCAATTGGCTTCGAATAATTAATTGGAATAGGGTTATTGGACTTAGACCAGATATTAAGGAAAAATCATCTTCTTCATGATTATCCCTTGTCTATTACTTTTCCTTCTTTGCTTCGGTGCATTCTTAGATTCAGTGGAAGCACTTTTTCCTATGATTCTCTTTTACTTTTTTCTTTCATTATTATATGGCTTCCTCTTCCCCTAGATTTTGTTTTACAGGATCGTTGGTAAGATTAGCTGCTTCACGTTTTTGTCCAGTATATCGGAGCTGGATTGCAGCACTTTTGCTCGTGTATATGTGTGCGTCTGTGTAGGTATTTGTATGAGTGCTCCTCGAGTCTCTCTGACCGCTGTTTTATACAGACTTGACAGTAGAAATGATCACTATCTTCTTCATAATTAGTATCTCATCTCATTTCCTTCTTTATTTGCTCTACTTTTTTACCTTCTTTCCCGAAATTCTTGGACTTAGTGAAAGTAATTTTTCTTACGTTTTTCTTTGGTTTTCTCACTCTTTTCTTTCCTTGGTGCTTCCTTCCTCCACTTTTTGTTTTACAGAAGAATGGGTAAAATTTTCGGTTTTACGTTTTTGACTATTTTATTGGTCAATTTTGTTTTAAACAACAGTCTTTGGAAATGGGCTCAAATGTTTGAGGGTTAACTTCACATGTAATAATTAGCTCCTCAGGAAATTGAGACAACATGCACTTTTCCGTTATTTTGGACAAGACATTTTCAATATAAACTCGCAGTGATTCAATATTCTAAAACAAGACAGTAAATAATGCATAAAAACATAAAATTCGATGAGAAGTAGTAAATAATGCATCAATGTGTACTTTAAAGAGTACACAAAATTGTATTAAATATTTACTTACAGTGTCGAAGATTCATTGTTTGATTTGAAACGAAATTATAGCCACTCTTCAAATAGGTCCAACAAATAAGAATTTTGACTTCGGCTTCCAATCACAGGAAGTACGCCATCTAGCCGTCGAGGAAAACGATATGACAACTAAACCATGAGATAACTGGGCCTTCTGGTCTCCACTACGTAGTTTGAAATAGAAATCAAATTGTGAGATGCATTTTCTCTGAAAGAGAAACTTCTAGCCGCATGTCTTACATTTTTCTCGACCTAGAACATTCGAATCTACCAAAAGGTGTAAGGTATCTGTTTGGACGGCCGGGACAATGTTACCCAATTTAGACCGGAATCCAGTGGTATGGCATTCACAAGGCCCATAGTCGTCTTTTGTGCCTCAACTTTTATTTAGAATTGGACTTTGGAATTTCACCCAATTGCATCTTGTGTAATTCTACTCGACCAATGAATAGAGAACCTTTAGACACGTGCATTACACTTAATAGTTTTATTTGTATTATTCAAGGATATTAGGAAGCTAGAAGGCTAACGGCATGGTTGTCAAATGTCTGGTAGTTGAAAATAAATAAAACTTTCCGAAGCCCGATTTTGCTTAATTTTCTACTATTCATTTAAACAGTTTTTTTTAAATTGGTATTTTTTAAAGTAATTTGAATATTTTTTTTAAAGTGTTGTCTTGGAGATTATTCATTTAGCTTTCGACATAGCTTCTTTTCATCATTTTTGTTTTATCCTACATAATTTCATAATTATTTATTCACAGGTATTTTTATAAGTACGACCTAGTGTTGCAAGTAGTTTTTTTGCTGGATTTTTGTAATTGATGATATTGTGCATATAGCTCCAGAAACCAGTTGATTTTCTATTAATTTTTTCACATAGTGGGTTTTAAAAAACCTTTCGTTTTCATTTTCGTTTTTCTTTTTTCTATTCTTGTTTAACAATGATATCCACTTGATGGAACTATTTATTGAACGATTACTGCTTTTCTTTGTTGGTGAGGTGACTCTTTTTTTAAGTCTTGAAGAACGAAAGTGTATAGCACCTCTAAAACCGTTACAAATTTGTTTAATGATTTGATTTTAACGAAAACTTTATTTTTTAGATTAAGTTCATGTTTTTAGTTAAATTACGTTGCCACGCATGTTAAATCAGAAATTCTAGTGACAGTTTGGTCTCACTAGAAATTAAAATTCTTACTCAAAATTAAACTTAAAATAGTATGTCAATAATGATTCCGACATTTATTCTGAAACGGATATAAATTAGTACCATTTATTTGTGGTTAGGTGGGCGTTATCCATTCAAACGATAATTTCTATGCCCTCTGCATTTAAGTTTTCTTCAAAGTTACAAAATTGTTGTTCAAATAGAATTGAGTTATATCTTAATATCATATGTCTAAATCAGTTAGATTTCATGAACGTTGTCAAATAATATGACAGATAATAATTACCATTCATCGAAATATTTTATAATGCATTTTTGAAATCCTAAATTCATATTTACTAATGTAAGTTATATTCAATAAAGTTGGTAGTGCATTATAAGTTAAGTGATGAATTATATTATTGGTGGCAACATTTTGCCTTATTGTTGTTTTGTGTTAAATCTTTCCTTGAATCCTCCATTTCATAGAATTTGCTATAAATAAAGCTTAAATCTTAACTATTTTGACTATTTTGGTTTTAAAACAACATTCTGAAGGAGAGGATTGGTATCATCAAGGATTTCAGCTTTTAGTTCCTTTTCCATTTCTGGTTATTTTTTTCTGGTTACTTGAAAGATATATTTCTCAAGATTGTCTATACATATAGTTCAAATGATAACTGATTCAGATTCAGAATCAAATTCTAAAGGAGGTAGAATGACTCACTAAGAATTTTCACTTCTGGTTTATTTTTCACTTCCGGGACAAACTTATTTTCCACTTCCGGTAGAGTTTGAACTAGCTACTTCTCACAAATGACTTTCGAGGAAGTTTAGATACTGAAATGGATTCAGCATCAAATTTAGAAAGAAGTAAAATGACTAAATATTTTCATTTTCTGTGTTTCCTACTTTTGATTCAAAATAAATTCTTGAAACATATATTTATCAATATTGTTTATAGAAGACGTTCAGATGCTGTATTATATGCCTTCAAAATTAAACTCTGGAGGAGGTAGAGGGTTCACTAAAGATTTCCTCTTCCAGGTTGTTCACTTATGGTTCCAAATCTTTTCTTGACACATCTATTTCTCAATATTGGCTATAAATAGAAGTTATATACTGATTTGGATTGTGCATCAAATCCTGGAGGGGATGAGACGAAGAGCCACATTCTGTTTCTATAAATCTCACGGGGATTTATTTTTTCGAAAATTCGTATGATAATACTAAATATGTATGCAAAAGAGAATAAAAATGCTTAATAGTTCGATAAAAAATGAAGAATACTCGCCATTTGCCGCCATATAAATGTCCCTTCACAAATTTCTTGGATAAATATATCTTTGCGTATGTGGGATATACTGAGAAAACTGAAATATTTAAGAACTTGTCCCATACGGTAAAATATTCAGCATTATTTCTTCAATAATGCTTTAAATTGGATTTGTAGAGAAAATGGAATTGCTTCTGAAAGAAAACTTGTGCGTTAATTTAAACAATGAATAAATGCATCGATCTGATTTTTAGTAGAAGTTTCATTTGATTGCGAATTTGTAAAATGTATGAGTTGGAAGATTAAAGTCGTAGCAATCGAGAAACTAAGGAACAAATACAGAGAAATAAACTTTAAGAGTATATTGGTAGTTCGGAAAGAATGGAAAAAGTTTAGGTGTGTTTGTGAAGCGACATTCTTTCATGAATAATATTTTAAAAGACATTATTCGTAGTTTCTCCGCACAGTACGAAATCCACCACGGTTTGTTTGTTACTAAGAAGATACGTAATCATATGTGGTTTTATTATTCTACTAACATAAAATAAGTATTATTATAGCAGATGAAACCTTATTACATAAATATTGTTGGGGTTTTTATTTAGTTGTTTTAGTTAGTTTTTACCACTTTACAACATAGTTAAAAAGTGTTTATGACTTTGTTCATTCTGTCTGTCTGTCAAATCCACGATAACTACCGTAAAAATGATTTTATTAAAATGAAATTTTAGTATGTTGTTTAAACCGTCTGTGGGACATATGGAAATATAAATGAATAATATCACCCAATTACTTTTGGATTCAAAAGATGAAATAGATTGAACCCTATGGGATCTAATTTTTCCAAAAAACTTTAAGCGAATTTAAAATTCACAAATTACTTTGAAAGTTTTAAGAAATATTCAAAATATCCCATAAAAAATATGAAAAAAAATTCAGCAAAATATATTTGCTAGTTTTTTAAATAAAAATTAAAATAATACTTACACACATATCATATGAAAAGATCACGTGATCCACTTCAAAATAAGATATGGCATCCATCGTGTGTCAAAATCGTAATTTTTAAAGTTCTTTTTAACTTATATTTAGTGTTGTATCCTTCGTAAAACCGCTATAATTTTGCTTAAATCCTGTGCATCTATATTCTGAAACAGCGAAATTATAATGTATTTCACTGTAAATGATCAATATTATCCACCTTGTGTCAAAATCGAGATATTTAAAATTATTTTTAATGTATATTTAGTGTTACATCCGTCCTAAAACCGTTTTATTATTGCTTAATTTCTGTGCATCTATATTCTGAAATAACGCAATTATAATATATTTGAGTTTATTTAATATTAATTTATTTCTTTATGACTTTTATGATTTCTTTAGTCAAAGAAATAAAGAAACCTGAAATATATATTTAAATATATAATTAAAACTTATTTTGATATAATCTAAAAATATTGCATAACTTACTTTTTGTTAAATGGTGAAGTAAAATAGAATCTCTTTACAGATTTTCAAAGAAATATTCCAGAAAGTAAGAAAAAGACTTAAAATCATTTCTTTTACATTTTTTATCAGCGAAGTAAAAGTAAAGGAAAAAAGAATAAAAAATTAAAGTATTGAAAAACATCTAACATCTTATCTTCATGCATTCAATTCGGAACAAAACCAGCACACGCAATCCATTTACTTGAAAATAATGCCTTACTTTTTCGGAAGAATACAGATTAGTTATTTGAAATAGAATGCACGTGCAATTGTTGTAAAAGAGACTAAATGAAATGTTAAAAGAAACTGTTGTTTTTACATCAAGTGATTTTAATATTTATTCAGATTCATAAAATCAATATTGTGTAACTTGTTAGAATATGTATTGATCATTCAAGATAGTATTATCATCTAAACTTTAATACTTTATTTTGAAAATATTTGTTTCACCGTTCAACATTTAGTTTTTAATGAGGGCAAATAAATTGTATTTTCATACTGCGTAAAGAAGGTTGATACCTCAACCGGAAATCGAATCACGGATCTTCGACCCATCCTACCTATGCTGAATTACTGAAATAGAACTCTTATATCATCGAAGTGGACTCCTCACCGATTAAAAAGTATATTTTTGCATTTACTCCTCCCTTAGATTTCAGATTAACGTGTAACTGACAGTATGAATGACAACCTCATGCTATTTTTACCCCAGGTTAGCTTTCTACGTTGTCGTTAGCCTCTCAATTTTTGAAATCGAAGCTCAATATCCAGAACAAGTCCACTGAATCCTTACTGGTCCTTCTAGGGGCACTTTCAGGCTCCCAACATCACTACATAAACCTGCACAGTTAATTGGTTCTGCTACTACTGTTCCTTACTGTTCCAGCCAAAGAAAACCTGCCTATTCCAACCAAAGACTGTTACAACTGACAGTTACAACCGGAAATTGAATGACAGATCTTCGAACTAGCCAACTGACGGATTCCTGTTGAGTTTCTGTGGGAGAATAGCAAGAATTTATCGGCAAAGTGGACTGTAACTGTTTAAATGTAAAATTCTACCAGTTACTGTTAAAAGTTAATTTTTAGGAACATTTTTAACAACAAACTAATAACTCTACTTGTCCAGTCTTTACCTACCTAAAATTCATTTAAAATGCAATCTTTAACATAATCAGTATGTGATAACAAGTATAGTTTATAATATATAATTTTTTTAAAAAAAATATCAGTAATTTTCTGAAAACACTAAATTATATTCAGAGACGACTTTATATTTTGTTTTAAATGAAATAAAAAATATCTTAAATATCCTGTGATGGAATATGGCGTTGAAATTATTTGCGTTAAAAATGTAACCTGTATGTGAAAATAAACATTGTTGAAAAGCAGGACTGAAATGAACGCATTTAAATTCTTTTGAGCGGACATGAATGATTGGAAAACAGCGTTAAGAATATCTTTATTGTTCGAATCTTAAAATGTACTATACTATTTCAAAGGAAAATTTATAAAGATTTCATTTTTTGTTTCAATAAAAATTCTGATGTGGGCAGAACATGACATTCCTTATATAATGCAATGAATTACTCTTTTTACAGTAAAATGTAATGTATAAGATCCACTGTACTGTGATTTTAACGTTGAATTGTACGTTTGGCAATTTTCCCAAAGACAACATATAAAACTATTATTTCAAACAACTCAATTAACTTACATTTTGTTAAATAAACAATTATCAATATTGATAGCATTCTCAGTGAGCGACATAGCTCATATAATAAAATATTTTATTAGTTAATTCATCACTTAGGCGTTATTTTCATTAATTTAGCATCATTTTTCCAATTTTGACGATATTTTCGTTAATCTGGAGTGAAATATTTCCAAATCGGCTATACGTTGCTAGAGTATTCGCCAAGTTCGCCAAATGCATCAGCAAGTGTTACAGACAAACGGAGAGAAAAGCATTTCTTATTTATTAAAAGGTATGACCGTCATATAAAGGAAATCAGAATTTGCCAAACATTACGTCGCATTTGGCGTCATTTTAATCAATTTGGCGACATTTTTGTCAGTTTGGCAACATTTAAAATAATCGCCAAGTTGACGAAATTCCGCTAAATTCTTGCCAAGCGTTATGGACAGATGGATCGACGTACTGACGCATGAGCACGGGGAAATGGGTTATTCTTATAGTCTACTTTTATGTTCTTTCCAAGATATTGAACTCAATTAGTCGTCATTTCATCTATTTAGCGTCAGTTTCATCAATTTGGCGAATTTTTATCAATAAGGTGACATTTTCGTCAAATTGGCAACATTTAAAAAGTCAGCAAGTTGGAAGTATTCCGACAGATTCGTCAACAAAATCTCGCCAACCGTTATAGAGAGATAAATAAATTATTCTTCTTTGCAGATAAATGACTATTGGCGTTCAAATCCATCCAAGGTATGTTTTCTTATGAAAGGATCTAGATCCCCGAGAATATTTCACAATAGCCATTATATATATATTTTTCTATTTTATGTGATTTTTTGATACATTTATTTGAAAAATGTACAATATCTCGAGAATGTTTCATGCTAGCGTTCTAAAATGTATGTCAATCGTTTTCTAAGGACATTTTACATAAGAAATAATTATTTGCGCAAGTTCTTTGAAGGTTTTGATTTTTTGATGATTCTTTTCAAAATTTCACTCGAAAATTTAGGGAATTCTGAGCATTCGATTGCGTTAAAAAACAATAGGCTTCCAATATTCACGAATTGTAATTTTTGTAACAAATTTCATTTGAATCCCTCCATTCGTCCGTGAGATATCGTCTCCACAGTCTCACTGATACACACACCTCAAAAACGTTTGATTCAGGGATGCTTGTAACGTGCTCTACCATCGAAATCTCAGATTCAAATTTTCAACCCTTTCACAGTAATTTCCTTATAAATTATACTATGTATATAAGGAAAGTAATAAATTGTATTTTTGATTATTTATACTTCACAATATTTTTTAAATATATTTAAATACTTTTATTCATATAAACACCTACTAAAATTTTAAATTTGGTTAAAATCAAAAATTATCTTTGTTAGTAATTTTTCACTATTTATGAGTTTCCTGTCTGTCTCACTAAATATAATATTTATATTAAATGTCCATAAGGATTTAAAGTAAATATTTATATTGTAGAATATATCTTTATGAATTCTTTATTTGACGCCACAAAACAGATGCCAAAATTGATATGGCGTTGTTTTATGTAGGAACTATCATATAAATTGATATATATAAATTATGAAACCTCCAACTTTCTAGGATACAGCAGCATTAAATTTAAATTAGATTTAAAATCTATAATCAGAAAGAAATATTGCGATATTTTACTTTAAAATATATTTAACTTGAAAAAATATAAATATGTGGATTAGAAAATGAAAAGAAAAAGTCGCAGCAACAGATTTCAGCTGAGAATAAAGAAAATATTATTTTTCATCTGTATTCCGATTTCTATGCAGGGTGCATTCCTATCTGCTTCTAAACGTACTAAATAACAAATATTTAAAAATATGAAGTCATAGATATTTTATTTTGGTGAAAACATTATATCACAATATATTAAACTGCTGCTTATAAGAATACATTCTTAATACAGAAACTGTGAGTCTGGTTGTTAAAAAAGTACACATTTTGTAATGCGAGTGCTCAAAACATTTTGGTAGCAATTGTCACCTAATTTTCTTATGCTTACTTATGTCTTCAATGCGTTACTAGAAATATATATATATATATATATATATATATATATATATATATATATATATATATATATATATATATATATATATATATATATATATATATATATATATATATATATATATACATATATATATGTATATATATATATATATACACATATATATATGTATATATATATATGTATATAAGGTATAAAAAGGAGAGTATAAATACGAAAAACAATGCACACATGAGTAAGAAAGATGCGAAAAATGAAAAATGACTTAACCCATAAGGCGCAATGCTGCACTGACAAGATAAGTAAGATACAGATTTCAAAGGAATAAAGGGAAAAAAGCCAACAGTTAAAATATTAAATGGCCAAGGGGGATGATTCAGCTTATACGTCGTTCCTCTGGATGTTATTCGTTCCTGCTTTGTTATCATTCGCATTCCATGTCTTTTGCTTGACATACTTTCGGAAATTTAGCTTCAGTAAGATATCGGCTCCGGGAGTATTGCCAAAGCGTAATAGCAGGCTATAACCGGGAGCAAGGGGTCACCATCCCCCTTGGCCATTTACTATTTTAACTGTTGGCTTTTTTCCTTTTATTCCTTTGAAATATATATATATATATATATATATATATATATATATATATATATATATATATATATATATATATATATATATATATATATATATACTTATATACATATATACATACATTGTATGTATATATATATATATATATATATATATATATATATACATACATTGTATAAATATACATATATATATATCCAAAGTTACACATAAGTTAAGCAGAGTAATTTCATAAAGTGACATAATAAATAAATTTTACGGTAAAAATTGCACGAAATTTACATACAATGAGCGTGATACGCAAGTCTCCACCCCCCACAAAATCATATATTCGGAATTCATCACATACGGAAACTTAATTTCAACTATCTCTCCACAATCAGAACATATTATATATTGGTCATATCTTCCTCCAAAGAACGTAATTTTCAAATATATTTACGTATAAAATAAATGTCCGCTACTTACAGATACAGATAACACCATACTCAGTTCCCAAATCATCTGTTTTTTACTAAAATTATTCTCACGATAAAAATACCATTTACAAATCTCGATCAAGCATCAGGATGTCGTGCGCGAATGAACAGCACGATTCCTCTGTCCGCGGATGTGGCTTCAGTAGGTAGAAAAACTGAGGCAGGGTCTATTTCAAAGTGGAGGAAAGCTCAGTTGATTCAAAAATTCTAAGAGATAGCTCGGTTTAAACATTATTTTAATCAATGGATGAGTTAAGAAGTTTTATGGAGTAGTCTATGATATATTTAGAAGCTTCTGTTAAATTTTAAACTTTGGATAACACGTCAATATTTTTATATCGTAATATAATAATCGGGAAGGTTAAAAATGTATGAAAGTTATATATTTTTAAAAATTCAATAAAACTCGTTTATTAATCGTATGAAGGATTCCGTTCAAAATTTGTTTGAAAGAGAATTTTTCGATTTTTTCTGTGGTGTGAAGATGAAATGTATAATAATAATTTAGGTCGCTAAGAAATCGAGTTGTGTGAATATCGACCAAAGTCATTGTAAATCGGAATAAAACAAAGAATAACTAAAAGTCGATTTCCAATTAAAGAAAAAATAGCACCGATTTGCACCTATTGGAGTCTTGAAGTAGCTAAATACCAAATTTCATGGCCGTACGACTCTTAGATCTAGACTGGGTAGACATACACACAGAAAGAGACATTTTCTCTTATTATGTAAGATTAATTCAATTATTCAATCATTTATTAGTATGGTATTGAATAAATTAAATTATTTAATTATTCAATCTTTATTCCCTATAAAATTTTATCCATTATATATTTATTTTGTTTTATTCATTCTTAATTCCAAATGATTTCTTCACAATATATAATTAGAATGCTGTTATGGAAAATTAATTATTCCAAAAATCAGAAATAATCAAACTTAAGATTTAATCAAACATAAAATGTGCCGAATGCCATTCTGAAAACTTTCGACACAGCCATTTAGGAAATGCGCATCTCGAATTCTGATTAATTTTCCTGTCAACTATAATTACTTAAGCTCGTAATGCATCCAATTTTACTTATAGAAATGCCCTATCATCTATCATACTTTCTTCAGTTGAACTCAAAATTTAATTATATATTCTTTCATTACTAGAATTGAAAAATAATAAAGATCACTTATTAGATTCACATATTGAATGCCAATATCCATTTTCAATATCAACTAATGATATTTGAAATCTGTGCATTTATATAACGGTTCCAAAGGATTTGATTGTAGTTGTATGAAGCGCAAATATTTCTGCGAATTTGTAGAAACACGTAAAATTCCATACACTTCGAAGATCTGGTTTTCAGAAGCTATGTTCTTCAGACGTTTGTTGTCTGTTCTTCATGCTGCTTTCTGTTTGACTCTCTCTTGGGTATATAATCCCCCTTTGTATCTTCATTTTCACCCATTCCTCTTTTGGACTTCGAGCTTGTTGGTTCCCTTGCACGAACGAAGGGGATCCAACCTATCCTCGAAACAGCTGTATGCTGCATTATTGCTGTTACTTGTGTTTATATACATTGCTGAAGTTCTCCTTTTCCTTTGCGCAAAGTGTATTACACTTATTGACTTCATTTGTTGAAAATTATGATGAAATAATTTTAAACTATTTGCATGTTCTAAAGAATATATTTGTCATTTTTTTGCATGGTGAAAATTATCTGTTTCTCAAAATTTATTACTTTAAAAAATTGACAAATAATTTATGTGAAATCTACGTTATTAACACACTCTAAAGAATAGTAAATAAAGGTATATATACTTAAGTTCTGTTTTTCCTTTTTTCAAGAAATTTAAAATTTATAGATCTGTTTAGTTTTGATATACTATGTTTCTTATCTATTGTAATAAAATATGATGTATGTCTCTTCGTTTGTTTATTAGTTCATGTGGTCTGTAGAGGAAATTCTAAGCGATGTCTGGTCACGAAATTTGGTACACATATATTTCAGATCCTTGGATTGTGCAACTTGGCGATGTGTTTTTAATCAGAATAAGTTTTTGAGTTATTATATATTTTATCACGATTCTGGACGATTTTCATACAAATTGAAAATATTATGACATGGATCGGAAATACACATATGCATCACATCATCGAAAATGTTATCATATTCATGTTGAAATCATCTGAATGGTCGAAAATCATCTTTCAAACAAACTATAAATTAAATTCATACTGTTAGTAAAAGAACTTTCGTGAATTTTTAAATATATATACTCTTCATGCGTTGTGTATTAGGTAAAAGGTGCAGGAAATATTTTCGTAGAGTTTCCATCGTAACAATATCGGCGAAGCGGTATATGTATATACTATTTTTGGTTGTTACTGATGTGATTATTATAAGAGTTCTTCGTTTTTGAGAATTCGCTGTTAGTGATTAGAATCAAAAGTTTGTTTCGTAAATCTCTGGTAGAGCAGAGTAAATTTTCTAGAGCGTTCCGACGATTCAAAATGCAAATTTGTGATAAAAACTGCACTGGAACTCACATCGAATTCCTAGCAAACGGAGCACGTTTTAAAAACACGCTAGCTTATAACAAAAATAAAATAACAATATATTGCGTGGGTGAACACGCGACCACTTATCTTAAATCCCTGGCAAAGGCGGGTACATTTACTAATATAAATATGGCTCATACATTACAAGAATTTCAGAAGTAAATGTTGGTTTAAAATTCATTGTTATATATGAATTTAATATTTTACAAAGATACGATGAACTCAGATAAAGAATTATTTCATATTTGTTACTTCATCTTCAGCTAAAATGCATTCTTTATAGCTCAAAAGTAGAAAAACAGATAGTTGTAGTAAATGTGCAGAAATGCACTACTTTACTATGAATACGTATTAAACAAAGTCTTATTTTTCTTACATTTGCTTCTAGTCTTCAAACTGTTGAATTCTGTTTCTCTTTATTATTATTATATGATTAGCAGCATACCCGTTCTTCGTACGGAGTATATAATAAAAAGAAACCTATAATTCGCAATCATGTGCAAATTCTGTTAAAATATAAAATTTATTGCTCCTAAAGAGAAGTTTAAGAATATCTGTTATCACTTTTTAAAATTCTCTTCACAGGCAGATCTGAAGCATAAAACATATTGGCCCCTTTTGTAAGCAAATTTACAAAAAACAAGAAAGATCTATCATGCTTAAAGCATTGATTATGAAACACTTTCCAACTTCAATGCAATTTTATTTAAACATGTCTAAAATGCAATACATTCCTCGGTAATATTGTAAAACATATAACAATATACATTAATTTATTATATTTGAAAACTTCATCGAAAACAACTGAAATTCATTCAAATGACATTACAGAAAAAATAACACGCCTGGCTCTCTCTATAAAAGCAGCATTTCATTGATAAACAATTTCCCATTCATTTATTTCATCACAGTACTATAATAATTTATTTTATTTAAAAATTAAGACCATGGAGCTACGAGTAATTAAAGTCTATGCTTAAAACTTCATCGAACAAAATCGTCCTTCTCTTTGTAAAATCAATGAATATTTCATTCCTATCAGTTATGCAGAATCCATGAGCAAAATAATTTTGTGTTAAAGAAATGCAGCAATTCTAATACAACTCATTCTACATATTTTGCTGTTTACATTAAGTGAAATATAGGCTTCTTTGTAGAAATAATCAAATTTGGATGAACATTTAAACGCAAATATATTGTAATTGTGTGGTTTCAGTATGTAGATGCACAGAATTTAAGCAAAGATAAAGTGGTTTAAGGACGGATACAACACTCAATATGAATTAAAAAGAACTTTAAAAATCTCAATTTTGAGACAAGATGGATGCCATATATCATTTTGAAATGGGTCACGTGATCTTTTCATATCATGGTCACGTGATCGCTTCATATAAACGGTGTAATTATTATTTTAATTTTTATTTTAAAAACTACTGAGTATATTTCGCTGAATTTTTTTTTATATATTTTATGGAACAATTTGAATATTATCTAAAAATTTCGAAGCAATTTGTGAATTTTAAATCTGCTTAAAAAATGTTTGAAAAATTAAGTCCCAGAGGGCTCAATGTATTTCATTTTTTCAACACGGATTCAATTCAAAACTAATTCGTTGATATTATTCATTTATATTCCCATAGGTCCTACAAACCGTCTGAACAGCATACTAAAATTTCCTTTTGATGAAGTCAATTTTTCGGCAGTTATCGTGCTAACGAACAAACAGACAGACAGACAGACAGACAGATAGAATGAACAAAGTCATAAACACTTTTCAACTTTGTTGTAAAGTGTTAAAAAAGGAATTGAACCAATATATGCAACCCCGTACTACTTTTATTGTCGCAGATTAGAAAATATGCCAGTGTGTTAGTAGAAGATTACCCATGCTACAACATGAGTCTCAAAAATCTATGCCAAAATAAAAGAGATGACATAAAAAATTGAAAATATCAATAATCCCCGTAATCTTTATACCAGAAGATCGTAATTGATTCCAATATATACCAATATATATCAAAACATATGCCAATATATATCAAAACATATGCCAATATACCTGTATTACTTATTTTCTCGTAGATTAGAAGATATACCCGTGTTTTTGTAGATGATTACTCGTACAATGTACAATATATGAGTTTAAACAATTTTTGTCATAATACAACAATTGCATACTAACTTGAAAATGTCAATAATTCCTGAATCAATAATCCCCGAAAATATCAATAATAATAACTTTTGAACCTAAAGACCGTAATTGATATTATCCAGTCAAAAATGCTATGAGAAAAATCAAATCGTTCTTTTCTAATATATATTTTTATATCCATTTATTTATTATTCAAGTGGAAAAAATAATAATTAAAATTAACACACAGATTTAATTTAATTGCGTTTCAGGGCAACATGATATAAGATAAAATCTTCCTCATAAACTGCAAAATTAAATAACTATTTTCATTTCTTTATACTTCTCTTTGTTCAGTAAAAGCGTGTGAAGATAAAGCATATATTTCCTATTTAAATCAAGTTTCAAGCAATTCATGTTTTCAGAAAAAGACTAAATAGCTCAAAAAATCTCTCGTCAAACTCAGAGATAAAGTTTTAATTATCTTTCAAACGATTTTCAAGCTTTTCGTTTGGATAAACCACGGAGTTAGAAAGTAGGATTCCTAGGAAAAAGTTTCGTTTTTCATTAATATCTCGACAACCCCTGGTCTTAGATATTCGAAACTTGGGCTAAATTTATGGGGGCTATTTTAAGGCTATCCACAAAATTTCATCAAATTTGGTTCAGCCGTTCTTCCGTGCTGATGACACAAACGAAAATTTCATTTTTTACTTTTCTCGAGAACCACTGATCGTAGAAACAACAAACATGGACTAAATTTTAAGTGGGACTATTTCCAGGCTATCTACAAAATTTCATCAAATTCACTTCAGCCGTTCTCCTGTGATGACGGCATAAGCAGACAGACAGACAGAGGGACAGATTTTCAATTTCATTTATATAGATTTAAATGCTTTAAAGATAGGCGACTGAGTACTGTTGCTTTTCATCTCCAGTGACTGTGTGAAAAAAAATTGATGTGGACAGCACAAGACTTTCCTTATATAATGCAATGGATTTATTACTTACTATACTTATATAAAAAATAGATTATTCTTGTAGTAGATACTTATATTCTTTCCAAGATACTGGGTTTTCATCAATTAGTCTTCATTTTCATTGATTTAGCGCTATTTTTATTCATTTGTCAAGATTTTCGTTAATTGGGCAATATTTAAAAAATCGCTAAGTTGGCGAAATTCGTTGCCAAAATTCGTCGCCAAAATTTCGCCAAGCGTTATGGACGGAGAATTAAGTTATTCTTACAACAGATAAATCACTATTGGCTTTTCATGAATGGATCGAGTTAGATCCACGAGAAAGATGTCACCAAATTTATCGCATGATATTACATATGAGAAGTGAACGTGTTTCTCAACAGTTAATATTTTTTGTTAATTTACTGGATTTTTTGATAAATTTATTTGAAAAATGTGCAATATCTCCAGAACGGTCCATGCTAGCGTTCTAAAGTTTATGTCAATCATTTTCTAAGGAAAAATTACATAATAAATGTCTATTTGCGTAACTTTTCTTAAAGGTTTTGATTTTTGATGATTTTTTCAAAATTTCACTCGAAAATTTAAGGGGATTCTGAACATTCGATTGTGTTTAAAAACAACAGGCTTCCAGTAGTCTTAGATTGTAATTTGTGTACCAAATTTTATTTGAATCGCTCCATTCGTTCCTGAGATATTGTCTCCACAGTCTCACTGACATACACACATACTTTCACACACACACACACACACGCACAGTGAGAGAGATATTACTCAGACATTACTAGATAGCATACATTTAATTTCTATTGCTGTGCTTGTGGAAAAACTGGAACTCCAGAACACTATTTATTTGAAAGCCCACTTACCGTCTCATATCACTCGAGGAGACCTTCACCAAACAACATATTACCATGGATAAATAATGTACTAAAGAACAACAAAGCACAGGAAAAATTCTAAGCCTAACCATATATCTTACTCGTTACTCACAGTTAATAAATCAGGAGTTTGCTTCTCCCTACACTCCACAACAAACCTGGATCACAATAATATAAATGAATAATTAAAATATATAACTTCTACCATTGTATCATCATTTTAGCATGGAACAACCAATAGCTTAAATAGCGACAGTGAGAGAAATTTTTATGGGAGAGCTCTGGAAAGATCCACAAATTTTGTCATATTCCACAGCCGTCAGCATTTTTTTTTATGGATTGAGCTTAAGTAACATACCAGATGTATAATAATAGGAAGTTTAAAACAGAACAATCTTAGCACAAATAATTAACGTTATAAAGTGAATTCATATTTACTATATAAACATTCTATTTTGTCAGATATGGATATACATAAAATGTTACTAGACGAATACACCTATTCAATCTGTAATACGCGTTGTTTTGTTGAAAGGCACTATGTAAGTCAATAAGAAACTTGTTTTAAAAACTAAACAAAAATTATTGACATCTGACATTTGAAGAACCAATACGCTTTATGCTTTCAACAATGTTAAAAATAAAATCTCGGTGAAGGTACATAATAGAACCCAGACAACTGTTTCTATTTTATTTCATTTCCTTTATATTTTCTTGACCATCTGTGGAAAATGGAAAAATGTTATTGAAAAACGCTATTAGGATTAATTCGATCGGGATATATATATTACAGCATTATACATACGGTAAAACTTTTTAAGCATTTAAGATATGATATATATATGTAACCTAAAACAAATAAAATATGAACATAGACAGAGAATGCTGATATGCTGCTAGAAAACTGGAACATTTTGAGTTTATTTAAAATACATATATGATAGAGCTCTATCAATCCACTTTAAAAGATCTGATGTGGGCAACACATGACTTTTCTTATATAAATGCAATGAATTTACTTCTTTCACTGAAAAAAAAAAGATGGACAAGATTCACGATACAGTATTTTTAATGTTGAATTGTACATTTGGCGCTTTTTCAGATGAAAACATTTCAAACTATTTCAAAATACAGAATAACCTTATATATCTCGCAACTCTAAATTGACAATTATGAATATTGATAGCATCCACAATAAGTAATATAATCTTAACATAAAAATATTTTAATAAACAATTTGGCGTCATTTTTGCAATTTTGACGAAACTGCCATCAATTCGGGGCACAATATTACCAAGTTGGCGATATTTCACTAGATTATTCGACAAGTTCGCAAAATTTATCGCCAAGCGTTTCAGACAAACAGTAAAAAGACCATTTCTTATATATTAAAAGATATGACTGTTACATGAGGGAATTAAAAATTTACAAAACATTACATCCTATTAAAATAATTTATATAAATATATTTTTATCACTCTTGGAAGATTTTCATCCATTTTGCATGGATGCTGTCATGTCAAGGCCAAGTCAGACTTCCGCCCTTTGGGGAGCCTCTGTAAAAGTGAAGCTACAAGTGAAGCTGCATGAGATACCCTGTGGGGTCTTGCGGACGTGGTGCGTAAGCGCTCCTTCACCACGGAGGTATTAGAAACGAACGAACATATTTCATAATAGTTAATATACTTTTTACTTTTGACTGATTTTTTGATAAATTTATTTGGAAAATGTGCAGTATTTCGAAAAATGCTCATGATCACTTTCTGACATTCATGTCAATCGTTTTGTAATGAAACATTACGTAAAAAATGATTATTTGAGTAGTTTTATTGAAAGTTTTGATTTTTTCAGGTTTCTTTTTTTTTCAAAATTCGTCACAAAATATAGGGTTTTCCAAAAATTCGATTACATTTAAAAACAATAGGCTTCCAGTATTCACAAATTGAAATTTTAGTACCACATTTTCATTTACATTACTCCAACTGTTCCACAAATATCATCTACATATAATTACTGACATACAGACATGCAGATATACTCCAAACGTTCGATTCATGGTCAGGGATGCTTTAAACGTATTTTTTCGACCTTTTCACAATACTTTCCTTATGCATTACTCTATGTATACATGGAAAGTAAAACATTGTTTCTTCCTAAGTTTATATTGAGAAGTGCATTAATTGAGGCATTTATTTAATTTTCAATACGGCCTATTAATGTATTGGCCAAACTAAACAAGTCTTAAAATACTGCTTGAGGGAAATCACATGTATGTAAAAAATCAAGGTTTTAACTAATCGTCTTGTTGTGACTAAAACATTTAAATAGTGTTTACTCTTTTAAAATAAATCCTGTGGATTAAATTATTAATCTTAATTAAAGTAATCGTAAATATCATTCATTGCTATCATGGATAAAAACCCACCATTACTTCTTTGCATGAGTGCCTTAACATAATCATGCAATCAAAACACTATACGTTAAAATCCACAATTCGAACTATTAAAATAAATTTTCATTTATTACACCTCTATTGTTGTTATAATTAAAATTACATCAATTTTAACATACGCCTAAGGAGGAGGAAAGCAGGTATTTTGAATCTTATTCCAAAGTTAAAAAATTGACCTAACATACATGTGGACTGGCACATATCGCTAAATTTTGGGTCTGTAGTTCAGCATAACTGTCACCTTTTCCGATTATTTTTGTAACATTTGGAGTCAGGTTGCTTCTTTTTCTATAACATTTAAAATACTCAAATAAATAACGCCTGTCTCTGAATATTACTGCTTGAAATCACGACTCTCTCTCCTTAACTCTTAAATAATCATTTTTTTATTATATCCGTTGACTTTCCTTCTTGCAGCTACATCATTTAGCCTGGGGTTCAGCCACACACTCCTTGCTCTCATTGGATGCTCCTCATTTCGATGTCTTATATTTGCATTATTGGCTCTTTCAGTTTCCAATGAAGCTTGGATTAAGTCTTGAACCTAGGATTTTTTGCCCCAACCAGACCTGCAATCTGGGTAACTTGCATTTATTTGGGGTCATAACTTTCCTGGCCGAGACTGCCATAAAATGGTGACTAAATTTATGCGCTTTGTTTCGCCGTAAAGATTCGAAACTGAATATAGTGCCTCCTGGTCTTATACTCATCCCCTCTCTCAAATAACACGTTCAAACCACCTATGAAACTATAACTTTAAGAAAAAATTCTTGAAAAATAATCAGAAGAGAAATGTTTACTTGATTTTGCCAAGTCTGTAATTGACATGGTACACCCCTGAAAAATATTTCATGCACACCTTGTATCGTTATCATGTAACATGAAAGAGTTCACTTGACACCTGAGACAAGTTTATAATTGTCTTGTTGTAAAACTGAATATTTGATTTTTCTGCAAAATCATATAATCACTAATATGTACTGATCTTACATGTGCATATTTATGATGATATAATGTTGTAGAAAAATAAAATTTTCAATATTACAACAAGACAGTGTTATAACAAGACAGACCTGCAAATGCAAGATTAGTACATTAATTCACTCACTTCTAAAAGTAAAGCAAACAATGAAGATTTTCATTTTTCGAACACATATTTTAATTTGAGTGGCTAAAAATCGCTGCAGATGTAGATGGCATTATGCAAATTTCGTATGTTACAGCCAATCACGATTGACTGTCTGGAAATATGCTAATTAGGCAGTCGTTAAAGACGCCAGCTTTCTGAAGGGTTTGAGGAGGTGCATTTAAATGCTGATACGAAGTGTTTATAACTTTTGTAGGATTATTTTTGATGATATTCGTGTTTCGATGGCTAAAAGAAGCGACTGACAGATAGAAAGTTCTGGCGTGCTGTCTAGCTGAAGCGCTGGCGTGGGCATAGCTGTGCGCTGGCGTATTGTAACAAGGCAATCAATCAAAGATGTCGCTATTTTCTTTGGCGTTGATTATTCAGTATTTTTTTTATTAAGGAAACAATTCCAAACAAATCAAACAGTTGTCCGGAGACCTGTACTTGGTTGTCCAAGTGTTAGCACCCTCTCTGATGATCGGTATATTGCTATAGTAGCCAAGCGAAATGGACGAGCGACCTCCACAACTGTTACATCCATGGTTGCAGCGGCACTTGGTAAGAAAATATCTGCCAGTACTGTGCGCCGAAGGCTCCACGTGAAGGGACTGTACGCTCGAGTATCAAGCCTTTGTGTTCCACTAACCGTCCAAGCCAGAGGGGCAAGATTAAAGTGATGTTGTCAACATGTCAATTGGACTGTCACAGATTGGTGCAACGTCCTGTTCACGGACGAGTCCAGATTTATCCTAGAAAGAGATGATAAGCGTGTAAGGTTCTTGAAAGAACGAGGCACACGCAATCAGATCAAGAACATCATCGAACATCACGAATTCAGATGTGGCAGCGTTATAGCGTGAGCTGTAATTTTAATGGGATATTCCACAAAGCTACACATCTTTATAGGCGATTTTGTGACTGCTGCGCGGAATCGGGATGAAGTCCTAGGCCCCATTGGGAGACTCTACGCTGCAGCATTTGGTCCTGATTTCCTCCCTAAGGAGTAGAATGTCCGTCTCTATCAAGTTAACATCGTTTACGGATACTTGGAAAGTGAGGGCATTTCTTGTATGAAATGGCCGACATATTCCCTCGACCCATTGAAAACCTTTGGGATGCCGTCGAGCGTACTGTCTCTGCACGTTTACCTCCTCCAGCCAGTCTAGGATAGTTGGAAACTGTCCTATTGGAGGACTGGCCATTGCTCGCATCTGCGATGGTTAATCACCTCATTCAAAGCATGAAATATCGTTGTAAGTTTGTGTGAAGATCCAGGGCGGTCACATATTATATTACAAAAAGTAAATATTTTTTTCATCTTTGTACATAATTCTTGTTTTCTTTAATGCATAAACACATTTGCTATCATGTACAATTTTGAGTTAATCAAAGTTTCATTTTCCCACTTTTGCTGATTTTACAGTCCGTGCTTAACTTTTGGAAGCCAGTGTATGTGCTATTCATACATATGCAGGTTGCTAATACCATAATAAAATTGGGAAAATTGGAGGAGAAGTGTGGATATCCTAAGGAAGAAGATAATTGCAGCAGAGCAAAAGTGCTTCCAAAGTATTTTTGAAAAATTTTACTATAGAAAAGACGGCAAGAGAGTTTTTAAATATGATAACTGTTTTAAAATGGCCAAACGACCGGCATTTGTAAACAACAACATCTTACATATGCATTATGTCGAGTAGCTTAAAACAATATACAAAATTAATTTTTGACTATTTTACTATATGATTGTTATATGCACATTCACTCATACCTAGTATTTCGATATTTATGTACAGCTATGGTATACCAGTAACACATCTTAAGTACACATTATGACATTATACAAATATCATTGTTTTATTTTCTTTTATAGATTACACAATCATTTGACACTTCTAACATTTCAGACAAATTATTTAAATTTCTTCAACAGTTTAGATTACGAATTAATTCAATTTCATTGAACCTTTTAGATTCATTCCTTGACATTATTAACACTCTTAATTGCATGTTATTTATTCACATAATCCAATAGTAATTCAATGAACTTCATATATGTTCTTAAACACATCATATATTAATAGCATTTTACACCAACAACGTACATAATTATTTCTCATTTAAATGCTAGAACATCAAGTGTGGAATAGGTGATTCTGGACACAGTAGCAGTTCAGCCAGGCACACGCACAAGAGCAATGGAGCATACTTTTGATTTGATATAATCAACGGTATGGCGTCTTCTGCCTGGGGAACAGCTACACCCTTACCATCTCCAGCTAATAAAAGCAATGACTGCAGCGGGTTATCTTCGTCGCGTGGAGTTCGCAGTCTGGTTCCTGCGAAAGAGTGCCGAGCAGCCAGATTTTCCGGCGCGACTGTGCTTTTCACGGATGAAATCTACTTACACATGATAACACATCTAACATCCACAATAAACATGTATGGACTTATGTAAACCCACATATAACATATACACATGTATCAAATACGATTCTTCGTCAAAATGTTAGCAGGATTCATCGGCGACAGCCTAATACGGCCGTATCTTATGCCGGAATAACTTGATGAGAGAATATAACGTATTTTCCTGCAGGAGGTCTTGTCGGAATTAATGGATGATGTTTCAACAAACATCCGCCTGAGTATGTGATTCCATCACGATGAAGCACTAGCCCAATTTCAGCGAGAGTTAAGGAACTATCTGGAAAACACTTTCGAGGACGATGGATTGTGTGAGGTAGTCCCATAGCTTAGCCCACATGATCTCCCGATCTGTCGTATCTTGACTTTTTTGTGGAGATATCTCAAGAGTCTTCTTAGTGACACTCACTTTGAGTCTTAAGAGGGACTTGTCGCCAAAATTTAGGCAGCTTCTGCCGAAGTGCGCGGCATGCTTGGTCTGTTCGAGAGAGTTTGCCAATCCCTCTCACGCAGCTGTAAGACGAGCATTCAAGTCTATTATAAGTACACAAAAAATGGTGATATCATATGTATAAATTCACAAGAATAAGCTTGCTTAAAGCTCCCACAATGCACACCAGTTCCGGATTCTGGGTTAATATGTTTTTTGAGATAAACATGAGGCTAATGTTCTACAAATTAGGATTTTTCTGAATTACAGTGAATCAGTAGCTAGAAGATGTGTGAATTCGTAGCTAGAAGAAGTGAGAATTCGCAGCTAGAAGAAGTGTGAATCAGTAGCTAGAAGAAGTGAGAATTAGTAGCTATTTTAGGAAACTCCCTAGATGATCATGATTGCGTAATTGGTAGCATAACTATGAGAAATGCGGGAATCCTGTGTTCGACTCCAGTTCAAGCGAAACAGTTTTTGAGATGTAAATGAGTCAATTCTATAGTAGCATTTTCCCATAACGTTCATTAGTTTCTAATTTTATATTTGTACTAGTCTGATTGAACAAATATCTTTCAAAAATATTTTTTCGAAAATATGCACTATGTAATTTCTTGATTGAGTTTTAAAATTTAATTCAAAATTATCTCTATACAAATTTATTATCATTACTCTAAATACAAAAGTTAAAAATAATTCTATCAAATTCAAACTGATACTCTACATCAGTGTTTCTGAACCTTTGTGAGAGCGCGACCCTGTAATTTCTTTAAGTTCATACATTAACAAAAGTATTACCAATTCATCATGGCATAATCATAAAGCGTATCAGTGCATTTATGTATACCGCGTGTCCTGTTGAAAAACTAAAACTGCATTTACATAAGCTATCAATCACTGGACTAATGAAATCGTGTAGCATATTGTAATTCCCTTAGGCCAACATCATTACATTAGCTTGTGGTGATTTTCTTTGCCATATCCCATTCTGATCACCAAATATTTATTATATTATTCAATATAAATTGTATTATTGTATTATTAAATTACTTTTATTGATGTTGGTTTGAAAAAAACGGTATTTCTAAAAATATTTACCATTGTTCATTCACCGTAGAAATCAGTTACGCAGTCTCTTATTCGTATTCAGATTGAAATGCGGCCTGGCCACTGATATTAGCTACATAAATGTTATTTAGGTGTGGTGCATAAAAGAAAACATTAATTTGGTTACTTTTTTTAAAAATAATAAATCTTTGGGATGAATTATCATTCTTAATTATTAGTGATCGTGAATCATATATTCGTGTATTGCATATCTTGGCCGTAATAACCCAACGTTATTTCTTTTGCACGAATTCTTAAAATAAATCATTAATTACAACACACTACACAATTGAATTATACTATTTTAAATTTTAAAATAAACATTATTTATTACACATATTATGATTACGACTAAACTTACATTAATTTTATATACACTTTTAAGGAAGAGAAAATGCAGTGTGAGACCAAGATTGTATATTATGCTCAAAATCATATATCTGACATAATGTACGTATATGCCGATTTGCACATACTTCTGTTTTTCGTCTTTAACATTCTGGACTCCGATTTAAACTCACTTATTTCTGCATACTCATGGACCTTTTGTACTGTAATTCTACTGAATACAACACATAGGCATGCCCAGGTTGCAATTGACTTTGAAAACACACTCTTGGACGACCATTGCCTCCAATTGTGCCTAACACTCTCAGACGGTCATTGCCACCATTTATTGAATATGACCTTATTGGACATCCCAAGCCTCCTTCTAACTTGATACAACTCTTAGATGGTCCTAGCCTGAATTCTATCCTTGTTTCCTCATCATTTCGCCTGAGGTCCAGATTCGCCCTCCGTATCTTTATTGGTTGCTCCTCAGTGCGATGTAGCAACACGTCTTTATTGACCACCTTATAGTCCAATGCTGCATGATTTAAGCCTTGGCCCCAAGGATATTTAAAATAAAAATAAAAATTGAAAAATAAAAATAAAATTGATTGAAATAAAAATTGAAATAATAATTACGGTCATGATAAAAATAAAATTGATAGAAATAAAAATTGAAATAATAATTACGGTCATGATATATGAGGATATCATGTGACGCATTGAAATATAAAATATGGCATCTATTTTTTTCACACAGTGTAATGATAGAGATGTTTAAAGTTCGTTAAAATTTATATTTAATGTTGAATCCGTCCTAAAACCTCTTTATTTTTGCGTATTATCCCTCTATCGAAATTCTGTGCATGAGCCTTAAAGAAAAACTCTATCCCTGCGGAACCCTACATTTTATTCAAGTTGATGGTTGTTTTCTGCAATATGAATAATTCGTTTACTCAGAAAATCATTAATGATATTTTTCAAATATTTTGAAATCTTATATTCATTGAGTTTTATTCTGACGTCTCTCCATCGAACCGTATTGAACGAATTTTAATATGCAAAGATATGAAACAAATCACTTTATTCTTGTTTTTATTTGCATATATATTTTCATTAATAACTTTTACTACATCTGTAGTGCTTATATGCCTCCTAAAACCATATTGGTTACGACTCAACTTATCATTAATGATGTAAGTGGATCTATTTGCTATTTAATTATCTAAAACTTTCCTCCTCAGGGGAACTTTATAAAGCAAATACGTTTGCGCTAAATACTTTTAATAAGTATTTTACTTTTAATACGTCATTTGAATTATAATATATATTTGTTTTTCAAATTTAAAATACGTGTAAAGCAATTCAATGAAATTTCTTACATGGCTGTATGTAAGAAATTCTCTTGACTTTTCTTACACTTATTTTACACCCAATTTTTGCTAGCATATAATATATACACTTGAGTGCAATCTAGGAGGTCAGAATTTGATTTCAAATTCTAACAGATTGTGTTTCTTAGCTCAAATGAAATCTCACATTATACATATCGTCATAAGTGAACTGCTGACTTGCACCCACAGAAAACAAGCTTCTATTGGATAAAATAATGTAATTGTTACTACTTTTAATACATTTTTGTTAGTAGTTTATACGTTTATTCTATCAAATCCTATTAGTATGGCCTTTGTGGAACTGAAAGGTATGCCTTTTGTTAAACTTAATATTGCTCTGAAACTCATGGAATGCGATGAAGAACATAGTGAAAAGTTAGGTTATTACCAAAATTAAATTCTCTATCGAATTGCTGTTATTGATTTATTTTGGTCAGCTTCTTTTTTTAACACTTTTCCACATAGTTTAAGAGTGTTTATGACTTTGACCAATTTTTCTGTCTGCCTGTTCGTTTTCACGATAAATTCCTTAAAAATAACTTTATCAAAATGGTATTTTCGTATGTTGAGAGGGTCTGTGGGATGTTTAGGAACAAAAATGAATAACATAATCAGTTAGTTTCGGATTTAATCCGGGTTGAAAAAGTGAAATATATTAAACCCTACCTGACTTAATTCTACAAACTTTTTTTTTAACGGAGTTAACATTCACAAATTGTTTCAAAAAATTTAGAAAATATTCAAATCACATAAAATGTGAAAAAATGTTTCAGCAAATATTAATTACAAAAATTATAACTTAAATAATAGCAAATAATTTCACTAAATTATAATTTTAGAAATAATAATTGCAGCCATATTACATGAAGGTATTTGCAAAATAATATATAGCTTCCTTTTTTTCCGCTGTGTGTTTTTCCGCAGATGTTTAAAGATTGTTTAAATTTATATATAATTAGTGTTGAATGTATCATAAAACCGATATATTTTTGCGTATTATCTGCATTTAAATTCTGTGCCAATACAATTGCAATATTTTGTACTTTAAATAATCACAAAACTTTCTTTCTTCCATCAACGAAGCATATTTCTAAAGCTAAATTAGCACATACAGAATGTAAGCAAATAAAGCGATTGTAAGGTGAGTTGTATAAGAGTTGCTGACACTTTTTAAGCAAAATTATTTAGATCTGAAGCCTGTAATAGAAGCCATATCAATGAAATATTTATGGATTTCACTTAGAACGACAAAAGATTTATAAAATGAAATGGTATGTTACAGTTACAAAAATTTCGAAAATGTAATTTAACACGATATAAGCAAACAATATAGTTTCTATATTAATGAAATATTATAATTGTAACCTAATATTAATTGGAAAAGCATTGCAAACATTTCGCATATTGTACTTTCGATGATGTCATTTAAATAATGTTCATTTTGCGTAACAAGCAATGTCATTTCCACTGAAGTTTTAAGATTAGTTATATATATATATATATATATATATATATATATATATATATATATATATATATATATATATATATATATATATATATATATATATATATATATGTATATATATATATATATATATATATATATATATGTATATATATATATATACGAGTATATATATTTATATATATATATATATATATATATATATATATATATATATATATATATATATATATATATATATATATATATATATAAGTAGAAATAGTTTATAGATATAATCTATCTATTTCTTCAGAAACATACATTTTTGTGTTTGCTTCTACAAAAAACTTGGACATGATTAGATTTTTGTAGAGGTTAACAATTCATGATTTAGGCGTGTACGGCGTGTACGCGTGTACGGCGTGTACGACGTGTGCGGCGTTTGTGCTTGATTTCGTTTGTTATACTTATTTCGATTCCATACCTTTGTATTATGATATTTTTCATTGATTTGTTGATTCGATATTTATTTTTTTTTTCCATTTGCTTGAGGATTAGTTGATTTTTACTTTTGTTTTGTAAGCCAGTTAGATACTTGAATTTAGTTTAAGTTTTTCTTTTTTGTTTCCATACCTTTTAATTTTGTTGATTTTCTGTAACTTGATAGCTTGTGTTTTGTATTTTTTATCCATTTGATTGTGGATTTGCTGTATTATATTTTATTCTGTGGGTGTCTTAAAAAGTTAGGTTTATCGTGTTACATCTTCTTACTTTTCGTTCATTGGATTTTCAAACTTCTATTTTATTATATATATATATATATATCCCCGTACTACTTATATTGTCACATATTAGAAAATATGCCAGTGTGTTAGTAGAAGATTATTACAATATGAGTCTCAAAAATCATTGGCAAATTAAAACAGATGACGTAATAAATGGAAAATATCAATAATCTCTAATATTTATACCAGAAGGTCGTAATTGATTCCAATATATGCTAATATATATCAAAATATATGCCTATATATCTGTACTACATATATTCTCGTAGATTAGAAGATATACCCGTGCATTTGTAGAAGATTACTCGTACAACGTACTATATATGAGTTTCAACAATTTTTGTCATAATAAAACAATGGCATATTAACTTGAAAATATCAATAATCTCTGAATCAACAGTCCAGGGAAATGTCAATAATAATAATGTTTGAACCTGATGACCGTAATTGATATTATCCAGTCAAAAATTCAATGCCAATGAAATTTATTTTATATACATATCTTTATTATTCAAATCGGAAAAGATTAAATAAAATCGTATGCCGCATAAACGTATTGGAGTTACATCCGTTGCTAAATGACATGATATCATTTGCTTCAAATAAACTGATGGAAATTTTATCGTCTGATTAATTCTATCTGCATGAAAGGTTTGGCGATATTTTCGCCAATTTAGCGACAATTTAAAAAATCGCCAAATTTATCATCAAGTGGGACTATAAGACTGACAGTCCCATTTCGCGACAAATTGACGAAACATCTTCACAATACTATTCCGTGACAAAACACAATTAATTTCATTTATTAAGCGCAATTTTATCAATTTTATGATATTATTATGGATTTACAAACATTTTTTATCAATTTGCTGACATTTTAAAAATTCGCTAAATGTGAGGATGGATAGATTGGCCGACAAATGCTACCTAAGCATAGTTTCAGTACTCTCTTCTAAATAAACAAATTTAATTTCATTGATTTGCGTCGTTTTTATCATTTTGGCGACATTTTCGTCAATTTGGTAACGTTTAAGAAAAGTTGCCAAGTTAGCGATATTCCGCAAAATTCTTAGCTCTGAATTTGCTGATCTGAAGAATAAAACATCCTGATCCCGTTTGTATATACTGAATGAAAACACTAAAATTGTATTAGAAGGTATACCCATTCTACTCTTTTTCTGTTTCAACAATATGCTAAATGAATTTATTACGTAAACACAATATATGAGTTTATTAGCTAAACACAATATACAGGCTTGAAAACTCTTTGCCAAAATAAATCACAGTGATTCACGCAGTCCTCAATTAATATAACTAAAAACAAAGTCAAACCTTTTATTTACAAAATATATTTTTACATCCATTTATTTATTATTCAAATAGAAAAAAAAATAATGAATATTAACAAGCACATTTAATTTAATTGCGTTCCTGAGCAACATCATATAAGTTAGAATCTTCCTCATAAAATGCGAAATTAAATAACCATTTTGATTTCTTTTTACTTTTCACTGTTGAGTAAATGCTTGTAAAATATAAACCGCGGAGATAAATTTTCCATTTAAATTCATGTTTCAAACAATTCATGCTTACAGACAGTGACTAGTTAGGCAAAAATCCTTCATCAAACTCAGAAATAAAGTTTTAATTCAATTTGACGTTTTAAACAAACAGTTCTCATCCTTTCCATTTGGATAAACTACGGAATTTGAGAATAGCATTCCTCGGAAAAAGTTCAGTTTTTCATTATTATCTCGACAACCCCTGGTCTTAGAAACCCGAAACTTGGGCGAAATTTAGGAGGGGCTATTTCAAGAATAACCACATTTCATTAAATTCGGCTCAACCGCTCTCGTGATGATGAGATAGACAAAAGTTTTGTTGTTCACTAATATCTCAAGAACCACTGGTTCTAGAAACTCAGAATATAGATTAAATTTTAAGTGAGGCTATTTGCAAGCCACTGTCCAAATTTCATCAAATTCGATTCAGCCATTCTCCCGTGATGATGGGACAAACAAACAGACATACAGACAGAGATATTTTCAATTTTATTTATATAGACTAGCAGCATACCCGTTCTTCGTACGGAGTATATAATATAAATAAACTTAAAATTCACAATCATGTGCAAATTCCTATAGTATACTTAATGGCATTTTTAATCAAAATATTCTGTTAAAATATTTAACATAATGCTCCTAAAAAGAAGTTAAGGAATGGCTGTTCTCGTTATTCAAAATTATCTTCACGGGTAGATCTGAAGAATAAAATATCCTCGCCCTTTTTGTAAGCAAATTTATAAAAAGTATGGAATTGAATCATTATATGCAAAATAATAGCGTATTGTATGGGACTCGTACCGCTCATATACGCGAATATCAGAAGATATAGCCTGTATTAGTAGATTACATTTATAAATTGAAAATATCAATAAATCCGTAATCATTAAACCAGTAGGCAGTAATTAATTACAATATGTGCCCAAATGAAAGTGCTAAAATTATATGGGAAGATAAACCCGTACTATTTATAATGTCATAGATTAGAAGATATGTCCTAGTGTTAGTAAAAAATTACCCGTATTATAATGTTTAGTTAGAAAAAATTTTGCCAATATATAACAGATTACTTAATAAATTAAAAATATCAATAATCCCCGTAATCTTCATACCGGAAGGCTTGATTCCAATATATGCCAATATACATGTACTACTTATATTCTCTTACATTAAAGGATATACCCGTGCATTTGTAGAAGATTACTCGTACAACGTACAATATATGAGTTTCAACAATTTTTGCCGTAATAAAACAATGCCATAAGAAATTGAAAATATCAATAATCTCTGAATCAATTATCCCCGAAAACATCAATAATAATAATGTTTAAACATGAAGATCGTAATTGATATTATCCAGTGAAAAATACGATGGCAATGAAATTTATTTTATATACATATCTTCATCATTAAAATCGGAAAAGATTTAATAAAAATCTTCTTCCTCATAAACACATTAAATTTAAATCCGTTGTTAAGCGACATGTTATGATTTGCTTCAAATAAATTGGTGGTCAAAATATCGTCTGAATATCTCTAATGAAGGTTTGGCGACATTTTAAAAAATCGCCAAATTTATCGCCAAGTGGGATTGTAGAACTGACAGTTCCACTTGGCGATAAATTGACGAACCATCATCAAAATATTATTCTCTAAAAAAAACACAATTTCGTTTATTTAGAGCAATTTATCAATTTCAAAATATTTTTATGGATTTATAAATATTTTTATCAATTTGGTGACATTTTAAAAATTTGCTAAATGGGTTACTAAGTACGGCGGTTGGACTGACAGACAAATGCTAACGAAGCACCCTTTCAGTACTTTCTTTTAACAAAACAAAATAAAATTCATTGATTTACGTCATTTTTATCAATTTGGGGACATTTCAATCAATTTGGCAACCTTTAAGAAATTTGCCAAGTTAGCGATATCCAGCCAAATTCGTAGCTCTAAATTCGCAGATCTGAATAAAATATCGCGATCCAGTTTGTATATACTAAATGAAAACACTAAAATATTATTAGAAGATATACCCATTCTACTCTTTTTCTGTTTAAACAATTGGATAAATGAATTCATTGGGTAAACAGAATATGAGTTTATTAGCTAAACACAATATATAAGCCTAAAACCTCTTTGCTAAAATACATGAAAATGATGTATGCAATTCGCAATTAATATAATTAAAAAAAATCAAACCGTTCATTTATAAGATATATTTTAATATCCATTTATTTATTATTCAAATCGAAAAAATAATAATAATCATTAACAAACACATTTAATTCCATTCCTTTGCCGAGCAACATGATATAAGATAGAATCTTCCTCATAAAATGCGAAATTAAATAACCATTTTAATTTCTTTATACTTCTAATCGTTGAGTAAAAGCTTGTGATATATAAAACATGGAGGTAGATTTTTCCATTTAAATTCATGTTTCAAACAATTCATGCTTTCAGATAGTGACTATTTAATGCAAAAATCCTGCATCAATCTCAAAAATAAAGTTTTAATTCCCTTTGACGCTTTAAACAAACGGTTTTTATCCTTTTCGTTTAGATAAACCACGGAGTTGGAGAGTAGAACTCCTATAAAAAAAGTTCCGTTTTTCATTAATATCTCGACAACCCCTGGTCTTAGAAACTCGAAACTTGGGCAAAATTTATGGGGGGCTATTTCAAGGCAATTCACAAAATTTCGTTAAATTCGGTTCAGCCGTTCTCTCATGATGATGAGACAAACGAAAGTTTCGTTTTTTACTAATATCTCGAGAACCACTGGTCGTAGAAATTCCAACCATAGACTAAATTTTAAGTGAGGCTATTTCTAGGCCACCCACATAATTTCATCAAATTCGGTTCAGCCGCTCTCCCGTGATGATGGGACAGACAGACAGACAGATTTTAAATTTTATTTATATAGATTTGGTACCACGTCTGATTTCAACTATATAAGATTAAGGACACAACGTTTAAACAGAAGGCATTTTATTAAAACTTCTTATAAGACTTACAAAGTATTAAAAATGTAAGAGCGCTTTCGAGCCTTAATACGCTCTTCATCAGTGGCTACATGGAAGGTACATATGGATCTTTCATATATAGACCACTAACATAGCAAATTTGCCTAAATACATATAAAATTAGTAAATGAACAGAATATTATCCAAGAAATATACACAGAAAATATAAAATATATTTAAACGGATTCAAAATGTAAGTATAATACGAGAAAAGAGAGAGGAGAGTACAATTGTAAAATATTGTTTTATTACAGGAAAAATGCAAATTCGAAAGGATAGTCAAGAGCGATCTTTATAAGAATGACGTCAAAGATAACTAGGAAGAGGCTTGAATTGCATAGAGTCGAGAATGAGTCGTCAAGCATAAATTAAAGTTTGAACGGGATCAAAATTTCAAATCGTCGCTCGATAGAAATAAATAAAAAGGAATTCATAAAGGAGAATATTACAACGCATTAATAGTGAAGTTTTGTCAAAAACGGATAGGAAATTATCATTAACTATATATTCAGCAAGAGCCGTAGAAAGTTTACCACCTTTGACATCACGAGAGTGCTCTGCTAAACGAATGCCAACAATGCGTTTGGTACTGCCAATATAAAAATATAGTCACCATCGAGAGACAACAACGGAACCACATACACCCCAACATAGCTTTTGAAGTTATCAATATCCCCAAGTTTATCAGAACGAATAAGATTAAATAAAGTGGTAATATTAAAATGAGCAGGCTTGAAAACAAATTCATGACAGAATTGAATAAAGGGACGGAAGATCTTAGGATAGTAAGGAAAACTAGATTTTTAAGCTAAACGATATTTTAAAGCAAAAAGTTTAGTATCAATTTGAGTAAATTTACGGCGAACATGGGCGAAAATCTTACGTATAAAATATAGAATTCTTTTTGAGTGATGCTCCCCTTTCTTCTCAGCATCCCGTGTCTAAATATTCCCGTCTTGAAATTCTTACTTTAAAACCAAAAATTTTTTCACAGCTTAAAAAGCTTTTACCTTTTCATTTTGTAAATTGTACTAACATTGATATCTCCTCTATTCAGCGTAAAGCCCTTGTGACAGACCTTAAATTCGCCTACCGTGATGTTAATTCAAGCTTTATTAATTTAATTCCTCCCTGTGGAGGATGCCCTTCTTAATGTGACTCAAGGCCATAGAGATCGAAGCCGTTTTGTTACGTATCGGTCAATTACTGTTTTTCAAAATGAAAGTAAAAATAGACATTCTGGTTCTGATATTGTTTTGAATACTGAAATCGCTGAAATTAGGAAACTAAAATCTAATCCCGATCTTGCCATTTTATCTGCTGACAAAACAAAGCAAATTGTTCTTACAAATAAAACTGATTATGTTAATTCAATGCAGAAGTGTATTGACGAAATGGAATGCAACCAGGCCAAAAAATTCCCGATTACAATGATTAATACTAGGATCGCAAAACTTAAAATATATAATGATATTCCTTCTAATGTAATATCTGCCGTTTTCCGTACTTCACATCAACTACCTAAAATCTGTGGCCAAAATGAACTTCATAAATTAAATCATCCTATGCGCCAAATTGTTTTCAAATATAGTGGACCTACTTATTTTTTAGAGAAATCCATCGCCTATTTCTTAAAACCATTTTTTAATAATCATAGTTTTTCTATTAGTTCTACTGAAAATTTCATTGATATATTATTTAAAACTAAATTTAATCCTAATAGTATACTTCATCGTTTTGATGTCGTTTCTTTATTTCTGTGTCCCCGCTAACACTTATCGTCCTATTTCCTCTAAAAAAGTCTCTTTTATCGCCTATTTATTCGCGTATTTAATGCTTGTACTTCTATCCCTGCTTTGACTGATTGAATTAATTTTAATTTTAATCTTGGCCATGAGGCTGCTTATTCTGAATTTATACATAAGATTTTCGCCCATGTTCGCAGTAAATTTACTCAAATTGATACTGAACTTGTTGATTTAAAAGATTGTTTAGCTTATATATCTAGTCTTCCTTACCATCCTAAGATCTTCCGTCCCTTTATTCAATTCCGTCATGAATTTGGTTTCACGCCAGCTGACTCTAATATTAACACTTTATTTAACCGTATTCGTTCTGATAAACTTGGGGATATTGATATCTTTAAAAGCTATGCTGGGGATGTGGTTCCTATGTTGCCTCCACAGTGACTATAAATTTTACATTAGCAGTACCAAACACAATGTTGGCATTCGTTTAGCAGAACAAGCTCGTGATGTCAAAGGTGTTAAACTTTCTACGATTCTTGCTCAATATGTAGTTAATGATAATTTCCTACACGTTTTTGATAAAACTTTCCTTTTAATGCGTTGTAATAACCCAAGTAATATTCTCCTTTTTTATTCATATCTAGTACATCGATAGTTATCTTTGAAGTCATTCTCATAAAGATCGGGCTTGACTGTCCTTTCGAATTTGCATTTTTCCTGTAATAAAATTATATTTTACAATTATACTTTTCTCGCGATATACTTACATTTTGAATCCGTTTAAAATATATTTTATATTTTCTGTGTATATTGCTTGGAAAATAATGTGTTCATTTAATAATTTTACATTTATTTATGCAATTTGATATGTTACTGGTATATATATGAACGATCCATATTTATTTTCCATGCAGCCACTGATGAAGAGCGCATTAACGCTCGAAAGCGCTCTGGCATTTTTAATACTTTGCCCGTCTTATAAGAAGTTTTAATAAAATACCTTCTGTCTGAAAGTCGTGTCCTTAATCTCATGATTGCTATTGTCTAAAATGAGTATGATGTGACTGTTGATTTTAAAATTGAATTCAAATAATGATGCTAAAACAAAAAAAAAATGCAGACAGTATATAACTTTAAGAAATCCCCAGTATTGTAGGTTATTTAACATACTTAGCTTAAAAATCCTTTCATTTAGATTCATTACTAGGAACAATTTCTTCTCATAATTATTTTATGAGATTGAATTTGTAACAATATAGCATCCATTAAAAAAAATAACTTTACGTTTACAATAATTTCAGTACGTTTTTTAGCATATTACAATATAAAAACATAATGAATTATTAAAGAGTGATTTTATAAAATGAATATAAAATTGCTTTATATGCATAGATAACTTTAATAAAGCGGAACATCTCTTGTGCCATTTGCTTGGACAAAAATATCGCAAAATGTATTTTTTTGGAAATAATTAGTATATTTTAATTAATGAGTAATGTTCTAAAATTCAAGACGTTATTCTGTTGTTATACAAAACATCTGAATAACACACTTAGAACTTTATCTGAAATTATATATAAACTAGAAATGTTATTCATCAAATTCGGAGTTTAAAGTGGTGATTAAATTATTAATAATTTATTCAATTTATTAATAAATATTTAATATAAATATTTTCATATCAAACATTATGTGTTCAGTTTTTATTATTTTTGTATTAAATAATCTAAATAATTTTTCATCTAGTTTTAAAGTATTAAAGCAAAATTCCTGTCTGTCACAAATTCATTACCCCGGTTAGGAATGCATAGGCGCATGTAATAGAATTAGTAAGAGGTTTAAAAATTGGTATATTTCCTTGAATAATTAAGCATAATACTCAACTTTCATGAAAATATGGAACTGCATTTTTGACAGTTCGTTCTTAGCATTTGTTAAGGACGCATACTCTTCTTTTGGAAACTTGTTCTTTTTCTCCATATAAATATTTAATTCTGTAGGACCTAAATTGGGTAAACAATCTAGTAAATAGAGACCACAAACTTTTACAGATTGTGATTATTTATCTGATAAGTTTTAAATGGCATAGAATCATACAAAAACATATCACATATATATGTGAGTGTAAATGTGTGCAGGAATGTATGCATGCGGGTGGAGGCGTGAACATATATGAGAATGAATGAATAACAAAACATGGGCATTAATACTGTATTTCTTCTTAAGAAAAACATCAGATTACAAATCATAATGTGTGAAGTAGTCTAATAACTTTTATACTAATTAACTGGTTGCTCTGGAAACAAAGTCTTACGTTCAAGTTACTTCTATACTATAAAGAAACTACATTTAATGCTACATGGGGAAATATAAAATATTCGTTAAGGAATGTAAATTTTATTGCAACCTAAATTAGACTAAGGTGCATTCTTTTTCGAGAAAGAGTCGAGTTTAATTACCACATTTGATGCCGTTGGTATTTACCCAGGAAATATATTTTCCTGCTTGGCTAATGTTAGGATATCAGTTGACTGTAATGTTTGCAAGACGTATTTTAAGATGGAGATAAATAAATAGAAAGGAATCTTACAGAGTGTAATATGAGAATATTAAAATGAACGTTTTAAATACATTGTTTAATGTGCAGAAAGTACAAAACTAAACATTAACATTTTTCTGGGATTAAAAAATGCTGAATAAAATAAAACTTTGTTAATATTGACTGTTGCTACAATATGGCCTAAATTGCGATGATGTCAAAAATGTGACTCTGAGATATTTATCGATTTATACTTTTATAAGATTAATGGATATCAATGAATGATTCTAAGTGGTGACTATGTGTCTATTCTTGAATATATTTGAGTTTGGGAGTCTGTAAAGACCATAAAATGTATGCCGATCGAATAAAAAATGTTTGAAATACAATACATTTTTAATTTAATTATAGTATTTATGACAAGTAACAATAATTTAATTACAGTATTTATGACAAATATAACCCTCGGATTTTAATGGATTTACAGGTTTCGTGAATGAGGTATCACGAAAAAGTCATTTTTTTTCGTAATCTGTATATGTCTGTTTCTTTGAATGTCCATCTGTGGACTAGATATCTTTAGATACATTAAGTATAATATCATATATATATATATATATATATATATATATATATATACATATATATATATATATATATATATATATACATATATATATATATATATATATATATACATATATATATATATATTAAGAATGAATTTATAACTGGTACCAAGCAATAAAAAACACGGAAACAATAAGGTATCCAAAACAGTGAAAACGTGCCCATCACCACTCAAAGGAAAAGAAGAGGACTAGGCTTAATTTGGGGGTTAATCACATCAGAATTTTTATCAAGAATGAGCATCTAATCTAAGTTACTACAAAACTAATGCTTGTTTCTAATTATGACAATAACTACTTACTATGAATACCATAAGCCAAGTCTAAAAGCCAAATCAGAAGATTAATATTAAAAAAATTATAAAGCAATAAATTTATTATTAAGATCCATGTGCGAGAGTACGAAAATAATGCTTACTGTAATAAATTGGTGGCACAGGAGAATGGAATGAATGGGTATGTCAAGAGCATCATAGTGACGGGCTGTAAATCCTTGCTACAAACTGGCTACAGTTACATATTCCTTAAATTTTTTTCAAATGAACGACATGATACAATGATATAGTCAATATATATTCCAGAAATTCCAGACAGGACTAGAGATATCAACCTTTGAAGTGATGCAGGGACACTTTTCAGCTCAAAGGGGGTTCTACATCACTTAAAGTGTCCATCAGGCGTGGAAAATACAGTATTTTTATAGTCGTTAGAATGTAAGCATAACTGCTAAATGTCTGAAGTCAGATCAAACCTAGAAAAGTAAGTTGCACCAGATAAGTTGTCTATAAGCTCACTTAGGTTTGAAATTGGAAATACTTCAATAGTCATCACAGAATTAATTTTGCGATAGTCAGCCACTAAACAGTAGGAACCGTCTAGTTTCTTTACGAAAAGTACAGGAGTGTTATATGGAAAAACACTCGGTTGAAAATTTTGGCGTCTATAGGTTCTGAGACATGTTTGCTTAACTCCTTTTGTAAGTGAAGTGGCACACGGTATGGTTTCTGCCTTATTGGGATATCAGTCTCTAAATTAATTCGATGGAGAATTGTCGCACATCCAGTAATTTCACTGAATAATTTGGCAAAAACATTGCTATGTTCTTTTAATAAATTTTGCAACTGTTTTTCTGTTGACCTCCCATATGCTTGAGATCAAAATCTTCCCTCCACACTTCAAACTTTTCATTATCCCCAATTGGGATCTCATCATCAATTCTATTTATGACTGCAGAATCCATCTCTCTAACAAGTTGCAAAGTGCCAAGTGCGTACCTTTATTAATGCTTATACGTTTATCAGAGGGGTTAGCAACACGAGCAAAAATACTTTTTCAAAAGCTTTGTACACAGCTCTAGCCACAAAAGCATGTTCAGCTGAAAATTCAGTGACATCTCTAGTCTCTAATAAAATTGTAGAGTCAGTCCTTTTCAAAATTAATGTCAATTTGTAATTTAATAAACACGTCCTCTAAAGGTTTTAAAGTGTATCTCTGAGAAGCTCTAGCAAAATTTAAATTGTCATTCTGTTGCTTACTAATATTTTCCTGCAAACAGGCACTAGTAGTGCAAGGTTCTGATGAATTTCTTATGCTTGTACTAAAATAAGATTTTTTTCTGTAAATTTCTTCCACTTAGAAAGTTAGGATGTACTAAAAGCTTATTTGTCTGCCTGTACTCTTTCTCTATATCGCTCAACACATATTCACTGTCATTAAACCTATAAACATCTCTAAAATCAAAATCTGGATATATGTTCGGAGAAAAATTTGGGCACCTAAGTAAAAAATGTTTTTGTAACCTCTAAGTTTCTCAAAAAAAATGGTTATTCACTTCTCTAAAATCAATGTCATTAAAATATTGTGCATTAGGATTGTTACAAATAGAAGATTGTTCCACATAATTACATTCACTACTATGGGAACTATGGATCTCCGAAATAATTGCGACAGAGTGAGAAGAACCTTGGTCAAGGAAAGGAACACTGCAAAATTTAAAATTAACTGGATTACGTCAACGACCACATTTCTATCTCTCAAAAATGAATTTCCAAATATCATTCCTTATCACCTTGGTGCAGGATTGTTCAGCACCCAACAGTGTAATTTACTTTCATAATTACCAATAATAATAGAAATTGACATTTTCCAAATTACTATAATATCTTGTCCATTGACACCACGTAACACAGTAGATTTCTGACAACGGTGATAACATTGATTACTAATATTTAATGTCAACTGGAAAAAATATTTGATTTTTAAAATAATTTTGATTTCTAAATTGTATTCTATCTCTTCGATTGAAATTATTTTTTCTAGGACTTTTGTAATTATCATAAGAATTTCTTGAATTCCTCGAAAAATGTCTTCCAGTATAGAACTTAGCTCTAGTTGAAGTTCTAAATGGTCTTCTAAAAGATTAGAATCCTCTCTGGGTTCTGTAACCAAATGCGAGTTTTCTCGAACATTCTTCTTCCTCCATTCTTCTCTTCTAAGGGTAGCTGGAATTCCTCTTCTTTGATATGACTAGTTTCTATTTCCAGAATTCTAATAAGTGGTTGAAGTTTTGAATTTCTTCTTTGGAGTTACTACATCAAAACTTTCTTCCAGATCTTCTCTTCTGTAATTACTTGTTGATGGTTCATCAAAACTTCTAAATTTATTGAACTGCTTTTTATTTCTCTTCTTAAACTATCAATTCTTCTTCATCTTTCACCTATTTCCTCAAGTCTTTCCTTCAAAGAATCCAATTCCACATCTTCCTTTCTTCTAATTTATTTTTCAGAGCTCTCACTTCCTCATCTTGACCCTTCCTAGTCATTACCATAGTGACACCTTCATTAAGTGCATCAGCATTATCATTCTGAAACTCTTCTTCCAGAATAGCAAGTTCCTTGGCAGTTTCAAATTTTTGTGGATTACGGCTCTGCACAGCCTTCCGAATACTTAAATGTAACCCACGTAGAAAATAACTTTTCAAAATAGCAGTTCTTAAAGAATTTTCTCCATTGCTTCGTTCAATCGGAATGACTAGGAAATATTCCGACTCAATTCGGATAACAAAATGTCTAGCAGATTCACCAGATTTCTGCTTAATATTTTACCAGACTGGTAACACGATTAGCAACATCTTCCTTTTTTGGAAATTTTCTTTTAGAGCATTAACAATTTCACTGAAACTTTTACTGTACTTAAGTGTTGAAATTCCTTTTATTAATTTCTCAGCTTGAACCTTAATTTTTAACTTCAACACAAAAATTTTATCTGATATTGATCAATCTGCTCGATCTGCAATTATATCAAATTTGACCAAAAAGTCTTGTAAACATTCAATGGGAGCACAGGAAAATTCAGGAATAATGCTCATAAACTGCAATGATAACACATTAGTTTTATTGGCATTACAACGTGCAGAAGCAGATCTCCCAAATTGTGAGGAGAGTCGAGGTGGGGCATCGAAGGCACTCGAACGGTATTAACAGCTTGTGAAGGAGAGTTAGTGCTTCGACTGTCACGCGAGGATTTTCTAACTGCCATTTCTAACTTAATTTATTACACAGAGAATAAAATTTATGTTTGCTGTGAATATATGACACTATAACTCAGTAATTTGCATATAAACCTGGTTGGTAAAAGTGACTTAATTATATTATAACACCCGAAACAATATAAACAACAGCAAATTTGTAATATATACAACTACACAGTATGCACAAGCCAATAAAAATAATCAAGTAAACTATGTGAATCAATAGGCAGATTTTTAAATTTTGAAATTTAGAACACATCAGCAAGAGCTGAACAATGACTTGAGTTTAACTGAAATCAAAAATAAATCTGCAGAACTATTGTAATTATAATTTTTTTTTATACTCCTGACCACATCGTAAAAACATATAAATTTTAAGCATATGAAAATAATTTTACCATTCACAGCATTAAATAAGTTATTTGAACTTGTAGAATATTCGAAACCCTAAAACATTTTCAAAATTCAAGGCACACAGAATTTTGCAAGTAGGTGCAATTATATCACTGAAATATAACTTTGCAGAACATTTTCATCTCAAATAATATGCATAACATCAATAACATATAACTCACTGTAATATAGCTGTTTCATCGTAGTAATTTGCTTTTCCACTAAACAAAATTTCAAATTTTTGTCATAAAATTAAAAAATAATTACTTTCTTAATAAATGTTTTTTACCAAGGCTGACACTACATGGTACCTAGCGGCACCAAATTGTAGTAAAGGTTTTTGTTGGTAAATTAAGAAGTGCCTTCACGGCATCGAATGGTAATATAGGTTTTGAGATTAGCAAACTTTTAACCTTATTCAAACTTATTGCTTTGTGTTTGTCCAGGTTCTTTTTCCCCGGCCGATTCCAGGATTCGGTTGGTCAGCCTAAACTCGAAGCTATTGGAAAGAACACACATAATACAAACAAGTAGTGTTAAGCATAACAAGTTACTTAAATGGAAATATATTTATTTCAATGGAAAAAAATTAGCTTCTTCAAATACAAAACACTCCATGTCCATCATTGGTGACACTGGTCCGAAATTAAGTAATATTAAACTGCTTATCTCAATATTAGCAAAATTGTACTTACAGTTTTTGAAGAAGATGTCTAAACCAATCGTACCAGACCTAGAAGAGGGGAGTTCGGGTCGACATATTCCAACTGATTCTCGAACACCGGATAGGCCCTGGATGGCCAAGGATGAAGTTTGGCACTTCTAAATTTCGGAATTAATAAATCCAGGAGATGAGATTAATCCACAAGGCTGCCAATACGTAAACTCATGCAGAACTCCATTTTTCGTATTTTGCACACTAAGCTGATTCTAGAACGGTGAAATAAAAACACGGTAAATCCGAAACTCGTTGCCAATAAAATTTGATTGGTGGTAAGCACTTTCGTAGTAATTTTCGTTAACACTCCATTTTTTCATACCGAAATTAATAATGTACTCATTATTTTAGTATTAAACCACGCAAACATATTAATCCATTTTTATTGTCGACTCTTCCCCGGCTTCCGCACTCCGTCAAAGTTTAGGGTAAAAAAAAAACCTGGAGTGTCCTTTGAACAACTCCAACGTTACTCATCAATCAAGCCCTTATTGGCTAACCGACACCTGCATCCATGACATTTCGCAATTAAAAACTGTAGTACACGTCACTTCCAGACAACGCCGGCGCCAGTTAAATAACTGCATAAACAAAGCTCCGGACAAACTCTCGCTTCCCCACGTTAGCCTACAGAAACAGAAAATAATTCAGCAAAATTGTTCAGAAATGTAAGAAATTGAGAAGGTGTTTCAAAGTCATTCGAGAGGTGTTGTTGAGGCCCAGACCGTCCGATCTACCAGAAAAGTGTAAGGTAACTGTTTGGACGGCCGGGATTCGAAAGGTGTGTCAACTTTTTGTAATGACTTACTGAGGACATTTAGTAGTTTTGGTATACTTGAAATACTACGAAATATACGAGTCAAGTGATTAGACAGCAGCTAGAATTTCCTTCGCTTTGGTTGATCTGAGGTGTCTTCTGTTTTTTGCAATACTCTGAAACGCTTGAACTACTGATTTATATAAATATTTTACAGTGCATGATGTCTATGCAGACTGTGGCTCTGTATGACCATCTAGTATCGCTTAATTTAACAATTTCACGTTTAGAGTTTCCGACGAGTTTAAATTCTTTATGAATTATAATAAATAACGCACGGATATCTGAGTGCGAAAAAGGTTCATACAGAGATTGCATAATGTCAAACAGGGGCAAGAAAAGTCCTTAAATACTGCAGCTAAAATTAGGTTTAGTTTATATGCCAGACAATGGACGTAATTAACATAAGGATAAACCTTGCGCTCTATTGCCTAATCTCTGTTATTAATATCTAATATAGAACTTTGAACCTGAAACCCTGATATTGACACCCTCTCATAGAATTTATAATCAGATAATGCTCACTTGGCACGAAGCTCGCCAAGATCACAATGCCAATCAACGCTGTATACCATAGACAATAAAGTAAATGGCAGTGTTTGTGCAGGCAATAAAAAATGTATGGCCGCTGTTATATATTTCAATCTGACCCTGTTGTCCGCTTGACTTACCCTGCCTAACACACATAAAACGTTTCATTAATTAAGAAACTATTATAGTAAGGCTTGAAAGTAGGATACTGGATAATTTTCACATTTTACCAAAAACTGTTGGGAGAGGGTCATTGCCTCCCAGTCTCCTCGTAACTCCGCCTATGACCCTATCTGAAGCTATGATATATCAGGATTGAATTTGCTTTTTGAATTAACCTCGTATTTATAATATCTGTGTTGTAAGAAGGTGAAATAATTAAAAGGACGAAAAATAAAAAATCACACAATAGCACGATAATTACTGTCGCATTTGAGTGCTGAAAATATATTACTTAATAAGCATATACAAATAGGTAACATAATGATCTATGTACTTCAAGATAATCTTCGAATTATGGTTATTTCGGCTTAGAACTCTCGTTGTTACACTTTTTTTTTTGCATCTGTTTTTTTTTTCAAACAAATTATAGTTTTCTTAAAATATAACTTTAAAAAATGCAAAATGGAGACGGATAATTTAAGCAGCAAGTAAAAAACAAAATGTAGAAAGCGATTTTAACGAGAAAACATGTTTTACATTTGCAGCTTTCCATAATTTTTAGGATGCTAAGGAAACATTTATGATATCTAGGACGTGCGTTAGTCAAAATATTTCTTTCAAGTATCGATGCATGATAAATTATGCATTTATGAACAATATGTACGAGACTTGGACGTTGCTATTTCACTTTCGTAATAAAAAATAAAAAAACTGCTATCAGCATTGTAGCAATTAAATCGAGGTGCTTACAAAAATATCACTTGTCGAATCATTAAAATCAAATCTGTTATATTTGAGTCCAATTTTTCGGACATGTTGTTATTAAAAAGGAGTTTTTGAATGGGTTCCATAATTTAAAGATATAATAACATAAAAATAAAATCAGACAAAGATTTATTTATTACTTTTAAAATAGCGATATAATCATAATGGTAAAATCCATGCATATTATATGGAAATAAGAGGATTTCTAAACTGAATTGGTACTACCTACGTTTTGCACAAATAACATTTTCGGAAATGAAGAAAAATAATGATATATAACTTGATATCTATCTCTTCATGGAACACCATTTTCTGTCTCTTGTTATGATTACTCCGTATTCGGTGTCACGAAGCTCTGAAATATTATTTAAAAACAAATAAATAAATTCATGACAACTCTGTATACCTACGTTGAAAAATCTGTCACAAATTGCTATGGTGTATTCTCGAGTTTTTTAAGAACATTTTGACTAACTTAGATGACACATTTTCGAGTCTGTTAAGGAAACATTCTGACTTGCGTAGTCGACGACGAAATTGAAGAGTGTGTCTTAAATTTCACTTGTTACACGGGGAAATTTTTGAGATCCCTTCCCCTTGGTTCTCATTGGCTCCTCTATATCTGTATGCCTACTTGGCATGCTTTACTTGAAAGAAACTGGTAGTTAAGATTGGCACAACGTGGATCTAGTATATGATAGTAATTTTACCAATATGCATATTAGGCAAATGGTTTGTAATAGTCTCTCTGTCATCTACAGTCTACACTATATCCTGATTTTCCCACCTGCATCGTTGCAAAGATCGTCTGGTGTCCACAGATTCTGACTTAATATTACTTTTGCAGCTATTGAGACCCATGAAAAGAAAGTAAACTATGAGCTTAGGCGGTTTTTGCTAATGCTACTGTTGACTTTTTATATATTGCACATATCACAAAATGTCCATTTACCACAAGTTTCTAACATGTGCGTATTATGGTAAACAATGTTATCATTTGTCAATATAACACCTATATATACTTTTTCTCTGTTTTATTTACTGCCGATTGTTTACTGTCAACCTTGGAGTCAAGGATTCGAACTATTTGTTTGTTTGTTTGCCGGAACATAATCTACCTAACATATCACCAAACAACACTCATTCCCAGCTACTCATTTCCAGTTTGACGCATTATCTGCACCAGAAAAAATCTTTAATAAACTGCGTGTATACCTGTTTATAACACATAGAATTGTCATTTCAAAATTTAAGATTACTGCACAATAGACTGCCATCAACTGATTGTACCTCATTATCTTTACCGATTATAAAGTAAACATTGTAACCAACTATCTCCTCGTTTTATGATTCACTGGATTGTCGTAAATATTGATCTAGTTTTCTTTAGTTACACCATGCCTAATCAATTCTGAAAATCTTTATTTGTACCGTGTTATTTTGAAAATCATACTTTTAATTTTCTGTCAGATTAAGTTGTTTATTTCTTGTTAATTATAGTGCTAAATGTATTTTTGTATCCCAATGACATTTGTTACACCACCAACAAATTTGGCTCCTCTTCAAAAATTGAACGTTTTATCTATAATGCACGAGTATTGGCATTTTTATGAATGTGCACATCTAATGATCACCTTCCCTTCATCGAATTAATATTCATTCATAATATCTCTCATTCATCGTTACTTTACAGTTAGGCCAACTTGTTGGATAAATATGGCTAATCACTTGGATTCCGCATATATTTATATTAAGTGGGAACTACGGTATATTAAGTGTGAACTACAGCTAAGATCTTGAGGATTTGATGGGTTAATGGGCGGATTGACTGTCTAAGCAGGTCTTTCCATGTAGATTATCCATGTGAAGCAAGTTAGGCATTTGTATTGACATGCTGTAAAGCTCAAAATCAATTTCATAGGAAAATGAATTCGAAGATAAAAAAATATATTTTTAATAAATAGAAGTTTTTTTCCGGATTTTATTACTCGTGTGAAGTTTTGATTAACACTAAATGATGACATTACATGAGGTAAATTTTTAACATCTTATTTCTTAGAAATGAAGTCAAAAATCGGAATCAAACTTCTTCACGACCTATAGTTTATAGAATTTTGCAAATCGATTCAGTAGTTATTTGAAAACCTAATTGCAAACATTGTGAAATTTGATCCACTGAATAGAGGGTAATGCCGACCTCATTCGCGTCATCATAATACCTTATCTAGTAGCACTATTATTTTTCTAAATGACATACGGAGGAAAGCAAATTTTGCATAATCTGAAGTCTTTAAAATCCAAACTGATTTATGTATTATTTTCATTCTTAATTTAAAAATTATACAAAAATTCAGAATAAAAGAATTTTTTAAACGTATTGAAAACACGGGCATATCAAAGCATTTAATTACATATAAATATATCCGCTATTTGTAAGAAAAAAATTGAAAATGTACATATAACGGCATATGTAAAATACCATTCGTTCAAAAAAGTTTCAGAATAATTTAAGTTATTCATATTTTATGTATACCAAAGTCAATGTCGGAACTGAAATTAATTTCAAACTCACAAATTCTGCCGAAATCATGTAGTATCCGAATGAAAAAAACATTTTTGGCCTAGCCTCATTCGTTTCTTTACAAGTTGTTCGATTCAAAATACATGTATAAAAGAAAATGCCATTAAGAAGGGAATGATTTATACTTCAATATTCGCACTCGCGTATTTTGGATATTAATGCCAAACATAATAAATGAGTACTTTTTCCAGCAAAACATGTATCTTTACTTCTGGTTATCTTAAAATATGAATAAGAACGTAATGCTACATTTCCATATTGAATCAAACTCTCTATAACGGCAATTCGATGTATATTGCTGATGTATCTGTGATGGCTATATTTTATGTTACTGTTAATATCATATTCAGGGAATTACAAACATTAATCACTTTCATATTTTCTGAAAGCATTGTTTTTTACTCACTTCACTATTTGCAAAGGGCTTTGCCAGGTTTAGTAACAATTTTGGTTTATTAAACACATGCATTTCTACAGGGTTATTAAAATTGAAAATAAAGGAATTAAAACGGAATAAAATAAGGTACCAATTACTATTGTTTATCATAGTATTAAAATAGGTGTTCAAAGTTCTTGCCATCCATAGATATGCATGTATGGCAACGTTGACGAGTGTATTGGGGAACACGTTCAAACATGCCAGGGAATTCGCGGACACGTGCTGCTGCCTCATTAATAAAGTTTTTTAAGTAAGAAATAAATGGAGTACACGTTGAGGGACTATGGCGCGATAGGTTCTTTCACTTTGCAGGAATGGTCGTATTGATAAAGTCCTGAACATATCCATGCACATCCTCGTTTAAGCATGCACAACTGTGGATGGCAAGAAATTTGAACACATAATTAAATACTATGATCACGTTTAATTACTATGTCTAATAAACCCGTGTTTTATTATCTGAATTCCTTTCCTTTGCTTCTTTCTGCATCTTTAGTACCCCACGGTGGCGTTTGCAGCCACATGTTTCTATGCAAGACGGGTTTGTTTTTGTATTCTTGACCTATCCTTAAAGCTTGTCTAAGACCTTTTGGATCTAACACTTTTTGGAATTTTCGGAAGGTTATCAATACTCGCGAATCCACCTCGACTAATAACTTCCTAAGATTCAAGGGAAGATTTTAACATTTGAATGACCTTTTGTGGTACACACTTTACGTGAATCTGACTACTGCTTAATCGGTTGCTGCTTCTTCGTCGCTGTTAGAATCTGCTCTCACGTTGTATATAATCTCAGTGTTTGTACGTATTGTAGGGAATCGTCGCTATCCAACATTTTGTGAATGAAATTTCTGGATTACGCATTTTCTTTACGATCATCCACTTTTCTAAATTCATATCATTACCTTCTTCTTTATGCACCGTGGAAATGACCTTTGCTGTTCCTCCTACTTTCGTTTTTCGTTTGCTTAAATTCTGCTATTAGGAAACTGTTCTTGATTATCTTCTCCATAACATTCTTCCAAACATAGTCTTTAATATTCATTGAATTCAAAATATTGATGGAGAGAAGGGTATTGTAATCGTGGATGACACCTAGAAAGTTTCGAACCAGTTCTCGTCTATATTTCACTTTGAGCATTTGAATGATCATTTGAACGATGGGTTGAAGCTTGAATATACTGTTTGGTTTGGATACAACAACGTTATAGTCAAGGTTTTAGAAAAGGAAAGTTGAAATAAGTTAGCGGTTATCACTGAAAAATATATTTTTCCTTTTCTTCAAATCCATATATTTATCTTTTGCGTTCAGTCAGTCACTCAAATTTTCACTTGTCATCCAGACATCTTGTTTGTTTAGTTTATATTTGAATTGGTTTTACTTTTGGTTTTACAATTCTATTTTGATGAGCCACTAAGAGAACAGTTACCTGCATTTTACTCTGCTTACCTCCTCGACACTCTTCTCTCTTGCATGTTGCTGTTCGGTTGGGAAAGCATAGAATAGTCCCGCTGCATCGGCTTTGAAGACACCTACTGGCTCATAGCCTTACACAAGCACATACGCACTCTTTAATCACTCTTCGCAAACACTTTGAGATACAGACCCACTTTCGACACAAAGTTTCCTGAAAACGTTGTTGTGTCTACATTAGAAGCTCCCGCTGATGATTTTAAATTAAATGCTATGGCTAAGTTTAGTTGCACAATCCTGAGCTTTTCAATGTAACACCATTCCGTTGACAGGAATTCCTTGGGTACATGACATTGCACAAAACCTTTTCTTACGCACTATTCCACATCCAGAGATGATTTTCAATTTTTATTTTTTTGTATTTATTTTCAAAGTCTCTCTCATTGAATTTCTGTTCCCTATCATCGTTGAAACGGTACTGTATGGAACACCAAACTTGGTCGCATATTCATTCTTCTTCACCAGTGGATTACCGTCAAAAAATTTTATAATTTTCATTTTTCCTTCAATCGAGAGAATATTTGGATTTCTTTTTGCGCCCGCCATTTGTGTCTCTTAACATCTCAATTACGGACATAACCAGTACCCAGAACACAAGTAAATTACTTTATGAGTCATCGGTCCCCTCTAATTTTGCAAGATAAGTGGAACAATTTCCATGATAAGAAGGGTTGTCTGGGATATAGGTCGCTTATCTTTCATCCTCCGCTATTCCCATTGTCAGTCGTTCCTAATCCTTACTGAAGAGGCAAATGGATTTTCGAACAATACCGATCTGCTTATGTTCTTGTTTTACATACACGTGCACTGTTTCTAGGAAAGGAATGTTTCTCAACTGTAAATTACACTGCCAAAATGTGGTCGCTGAGGTTCGAATAGGTAATTCACAGTCCAGTCCATAATTCGAATTATAGATATTTTAGAAGAAAATTATTTGAAGTAAAGAAGGAAAATACATAGAATTTAAGCTAAAATTGCAGGATAATAAATCAATTTTAAGATAGAGTTTTGCAGTAATCAAGCTCAATATAAACTGTATATATAATTTTTCCACAACTTCAAAAGAACTGTCAAAACATAAAGCAAATCTAAAACAAATTCTCCACATATATTTGCAATTTCCATATAAGCAAGATCAATTTTTGTTTCTCTAGACTAGTGGTTTTCAACGTGTGGTATGCATACTCCTTGGGGATATGTGGTAAAATTTTTGAGGACTCGACGTGAGATAACCACAGTACTGGATTAACTTTGCAAGTGTAAACGAGTTCAACCATCTTACTGATTACCCAGTGAAATATTTATAATTTTATAAAAGTTGTTAAATGGTTTATGTCATTTTTGTGTTTATCGATGTATTTAATTTAAGAATACAAAATTTAATGTGTGTATATATTTATATATTTTACTTTATCCCCATTGTTATACCATCACTGAAGTTTTATCTATATATACAAGGGGAAATCAGTTACATACATATTTTAAGGGTGTGCGTGAAACATAATAGGTTAAGGAACACTGCTTTATACTATGAATATCGATATAAACTCAAAGAAAAGACTGCAAGGATTGAATGTGATCATACTTTTAATATGAATGTATTTTATGAGAGATTGTTGAACAAAAATTGAAACGTACTTGTTTTACCTGCTGTGAAACTTAGTAAAACCATGCACGTACAGTCTCTTGATACACTCTAAGCTGCAGTTCAAACTCGTGATCCAACTCATAATGTATTATGTATTAAAGGGTGCTGTAATCAATAGGTTAAGAGTATAATATAATCAATACGTTATACTTATTTTTATTCATATAAGAATAATATTGATGATATTTATTATAAGTTATATTCACCCATTTTTAACACTTTACAACAAAGTTGAAAAGTGTTTAAAACTTTATTCATTCTGTCTATTTGTATGTCTGTCCGTCTGTCTGTCTGTCTGTCCGCTAGCACGATAACTGCCGTAAAAATGACTTAATCAAAATGAAATTTTAGTATGTTGTTCAGACGGTCTGTAGGACCTATGGGAATATAAATGAATAATATCACCCAATTAGTTTTGGATTGAACCCGGGTTGAAAAAATGAAATACATTGAGCCCTATGGGACTAATTTTTCAAACATTTTTTAAGAGGATTTAAAATTCACAAATTGCTTCGAAAATTTTAGATAATATTCAAATTGTTCCATAAAATATATAAAAAAAAATTCAGCGAAATATATTGAGTAGTTTTTTAAATAAAAATTAAAATAATAATAACAGCTCTTATATGAAGCGATCACGTGACAAGGATATGAAAAGATCACGTGACTCACTTCAAAATAATATATGGCATCCATCTTGTCTCAAAATCGTGATTTTTGAAGTTCATTTTAATTCATATTGAGTATCCATCCTGAAACCTCTTTATTTTGGCTTAAATTCTGTGCATCTACATACTGAAACAACGCAATTACAATATATTTGAGATTAAATGCTCATCCAAATTTGATTATTTCTACAACGAAACCTATTTTTCACCTATGTAAAATATACACAGCAAAATATGTAGAATGAGTTGTATTAGAATTGCTGTATTTCTTTAACACAAAATCATTTAGTTCATGGAGTCTACATAGCTGAAATGAATGAAATATTCATTGATTTTACAAAGAGAAGGACGATTTTTTTCGATGAAGTTTTACGCATAGAGTTTAATTACTTGTAGATCCATTACTTGTAGATCCATAATTTTTAAATAAAATAAATTATTATAGTATTGTGATGAATGACATGAATGGGAAATTATTTATGAATGAAATGTTGCTTTTATAGAGAGAGCCACGCGTGTTATTTTTTCTATGACGTCATTTGAATGAATTTCAGTTGAATTTCAGAATTATACCTCCCGGAAGGACATGCTGCTTTTATATAGAGGCGATTTATATTTCGATGACGTCATTTGAATAAAGTTCCTTTGTTTTCGATGAAGTTTTCAAATAAAACAAATTATCGTAGTATTATGATAATTCTAAAATTATTACCGAGGAATGCATCACATTTTAGAGATGTTTAAAGTATGTAATTTATTTTTCAATGCCGTCATTTGAATGAAGTTCATTTTTTTCGATGAAGGTTTAAGTTTTCAAATATAATAAATTAATGTAGTATTGTGATAAGTTTTAAAATATTACCGAGGAATGTTTTGCATTTTAGACATGTTTAAATAAAATTGCATTGAAGTTGGAAAGTGTTTCATAATCAATGATTTAAGCATGATTGATCTTTCTTGTTTCTTTCTTTTATTTATACAGATATGATATTGCAGTTCAAAATAGCTAAAGTTAGCATATGATTGAAAATTATTATATAAAATAACATTTAAAACTGATGAAACTCAATAATGCATTTTGCAAAATAAATATTTTGTTATTTCAACAGCATACGAGGTTCACTGAATGCATCAATCTGTTTCGGAATCAAATAGCGGCATTCGTCATCAGAATAAATGAACAGTGCATCTGAACCAAAGGCAACAACGCTTTTGGCTATTTCTTTTCTATCTGTCTTTTCATGATGAAAAATATTTATTTGCCTCCAAAACTGGATAATATTTTTAATCAACTTTTTACGCTGTTAATCCACCAAATTACTTATTTTGTAGTCTATTATATCGAATTTTTATATCCAAACTGCATGTTTGACTACTACAAACGCATTTTTCTGCATTCCACACATCCGTGTATGCTATAAAATGTGTTTTATTTTCTACTTTTACAGAAACTAGTGAGGTTTGTGAGCAGTCTGCTATTAAGTAATTTGAAAAACCGGTTTATTCATGAGATATCTTCTTCTATATTACATAATGCAATGAATTTCTTTCTTTTACAGTGAAAAAATGATGTATAAAATCTACGGTACTCTGTTTAAAACGTTGAAAGTTGCATTTGGGGCTTTTCCGGATGTCAATATGAGAACTATTTGGAAGCACCCTATTAACTTATATTTCATGCAACTCAAAATTAACAATTATCAATATTTATAGCTTCATCAATAACCAATATAGTCATATATTAAAATATTTTAGTAATTAATTCATCAACGTGGCATTATTTTCATTAACTTGGAGTCATCTCTGCAATTTTGACGATATTTTCATGAATCTGGGGAGAAATATCACCAAGTTGGCTATACACCGCTATATAATTCACCAAATTGACCATATGTATCCCTAAGTGTTACAAACAAAAGGAGAAAAGAGCATATTTTATATAATAGAATGTATGCCCCCATATGATGGAATTCAAAATTTGAAAAAACTTTACTTCAAAGCAGTATTTTTATCAATTGAAAGAAATTTTTAACACTTTTGGGACATTTTCGTTAATTTGACAATATTTCAAAAGTCGCCAAGTTAGTGACATAACCTTCAAATTCGTTGCCAAATTTTTTGCCAAGCGTTGCGGATGGCCAGCGAAATGATTAATTCATATAATCGATTCTTATGTCCTTCCTATGATATTGCATTTTTGTCATTTATTTGTAATTTTTAGTGATTTTGCGCACTTTTACCAAAAACACGTTTTATTAAGATATGGTGGCAACAAGAAGATGCCATTTTATTAGATAGTAAATTCTCCCATGGCAACTGTTCAAGCCGATATTCGGTGCTGCATAGAGTCAATGAAATTGTTTATGTTTCTGTGCGGAAGATTCTGCCACATATGTTGCAACTGGTTAGCTAATTCAGTGGTATTCTGAAAAAGCTGAAGTTGCTATGTGGACCTAGCTCCTCTCCTGATTGCACGATCCTCTTGAGCACTTGTATGTCTAGAGCATCCGTGGTCTCTGTGAAGTTTACATGTGCCTTCTATGATCAACTGTTACCAACCCGGAACAACTACCATGTCACTTCGACTAAGAAGTTGACTGACAAATCTGTTGGAGCAATCAGCTTCTCTTAGACCTACGTGTGTCCTTTCTCTAAATCCGAAAATTGTTCGTAAATATATCCGTGCCAAACTTGCCGTATCAAAGCATAATTGTGGTTCCAATTGCCTGTGAGGGAGAACACTTGTCGGTTTGAATGTTACATGTTTTAAATTTTGCGTTGTTATCATTCACGTTAAATGAGCATTATAACATCATTGATGCTGATAGTTTGATCACTTGCATAACTTTGAAAACAACTTTTGCATACCGAGTTTTTCGGCTGTAGCTCAAATGTTAATGGGTGCATATTTTTTTTAAACAGAGTGTATATATGCAAGAAATACGAGTAGATACTCATAGATTACTTGAAAAGTTGTAAAAGTAAGGCGTTTTTGTAGAAATATACTCCTATAAAAAATTATTTTCTTTTGGCAAAGAAGATTTTATTTAAACTCAAGTAAATGACAAGTGATTTATTGCTATTACATTATAATATGTGTCCGGATGCTTATGATGATATGTGACTTAACTGAGTTTAGAAAAATACATTGAATTAAGCAGACATAAAATTTGTGTCTGTCTGTGAGCTGAGAATGAGTCCCAAAAATAAATAAAGTATGTTGATCATATCAAGAGTATTTTTATACGCATGTCTCCCAAAGGCTGCATGATCAGAGACTCACATAAGCGTTACCTCATTTAATGTATTAATACGTATTGCCCTGCAAAACTCTATAAGCTCACAAGAAGAAGTAAATCTGCTGTCATCTCTGAATTTTATTCTGAGGAACATGCAGATTATTTACGGCGTTACCTACTGTTGGCCAGAGCATTGTATATTTAATGATGTACGTAACATACCTTCAACAGTGGCATCGTTTTTCATGATTTTAGTCACAGAAAACAAGCTGAGTCTCAATGCAACATTACACACTGCTTTTTCGTAGATGTTAATTTTTTGACGCTTACATATCAGCGTTGAAGGCAAAAGAAACTGCACAGGAATCTTCTATCATATTTTCTGAGTAGAACACCTAAAAGCAATTTTCTACTCAGAATATGAAGACGACGAGCCATGCTGAAACTGCACTCAAATCAATACTTTAAGACAAAAATATTATCATTAAATTTGCTCCCTTCCCTAGACAGATTCTACTGAACAAAAAGTGATACTTTCAGATGCAGAAACGTAATACCCAACTGAAAACATAAATGTACCACACCATCTTACAGCTAGTTGCACTGAATGGTGGGTAAGAAGACATGTCAATAGACTTGTAATTGGTTTTTGAATCATGCCGTCACAACCGTCCAGCCAAGAAGAAGAAGAAGGGGGAAAATAGTAGTAGGGAAATTTAGTAATTTTTCTCAAAAATTTGCTGTAGGATCAGCTAAAATGGATAATTTTAAGCAAAATAAGACAGAAATGAAGGAGAACAAAAGTAGAAGAAATGACCTGTCTCTTAAATTTTGACGAAAAGGCATCTAAACTGCTAGCTTGGTACAAATGGCTTTTTTTCCAAACAGTTGAGATTTCCTTAATTTGTTGAAATCCGTGTGAGAATATTTTCAACTCAAAGAATTTTTTATGTGGATGTCTGTTAAGCTATAAAATGAAAGTTTGAATGGAATAGTATCAGTTCTTATTGCTTTTTATCTTGCTTACTGTTTTTTTACCTATGGCTCCTATTGGACGATTGAACTCCAATGATCAGCTGCAAAATTGGAAGTTCTCTTCGATACTTAAAATAGGTTTTAGATTCAATGAAAAGGAAAGAGTTCTGCGTTGAATCTAAAATGTAAACTCATCGCAGAAACATGGTAAAGAGCTCTATGATACATTTTTATCCACTTCATAACATACGATATGAAACACACAGCACTAAGATATATGTTTACATAATTTCTCACCATAGAAGGAATAGGATTTCATTATTTCCATTACCTGTTAAAAAATACTTTCCGATTTTTAAGTACATCATGATCTGACCTAACTGAAAACAATTTTTAAAACCTAAATAGTCTATTAACCATACCTATATTTTGCTTATTACTGATACAGATTTCAAAATTATATATATATATATATATATATATATATAAATATATATATATATATATATAAATATATATATATATATATATATATATATATATATATATATATATATATATAGATATATATATAAATATATATATATATATATATATATATATATATATATATATATATATATTTATATATGTATATATATATATATATATATATATATATATATATATATATATATATATATATAAATATATATTTGAAATGTAATAATAAGAATTATGTAAAAATAAAAAAATACAATTCAAGTAATATTAACATCACCATAGAAGCAAATTCAAAGCCATAATGCCGATAAGAGAAAAGAACAGCACCATCCCAAATTCGATGATTAATTAGAATTAAATTCATCGTCAGGTCTGAGTATTTAATTCCAATTAACCCAAACAAATGCCTGTTTCAGATTAAGCAATAGTACATTACTATAAATACTTAAACTCAGACTACAGGCAACAATATATATATATATATATATATGTATATATATATATATGCCATTACGCAGTACAGTTTTATTACTCACTTTGGCAACAGTATATCACTTCTTTACACTTTATCGAATGGCAACATTGGTCTAGTCATTTTTTGTTCGTCACGATTGTACATTTGATGTGTATTTTAAGGTATTTATTATTCCTTTCTATTTTTTCAATCTTTATGCTTGTCGTCCTAATAACACATGTTTATAGATAAAATCTATCTTGTGTTTCAGAAACAAGCATTTTTGTGTTCATTTCGTTTAAAATATTAGGATTGATAAAGAATTTTATCGAAATGGACTATTCTTAAGCCTAGAGCTCTTCCACGTACAAGCTTTAATGCTTGATTATTTCGGTATTTCTTTTTTCGATTCCTCTCCTTTGGCATTTGTTGATTATCTTTAGCTTTCTGAACTGTAATATGTATTATAATTTCCTCTTTATTGTTGAATTTTATTTTATTTTATTGTATTCTGTAGGCTTAATTATTTTTAAGATAGTGTATTATGAGTTACTTCTACCATTCTACCATTGGATTTGCCATATTAATATTTTACATATATATATATATATATATATATATATATATGAGAGAGATTAATACATATATATATATATATATATATATAGAATTTATAGATTATCAGATAAAAAAATGTGTGCTTTGCACATTAATACCCTACAAAATACCAGTATATTATATAAATATCCAGTATATTTAGAAAATAATTTAGTTAATATGTTTAAATTATCTGAATATTCTTAAATTTCCTCCTAAATATCTTACATTAGCTAATTTTCAACATTCTCTTGCAATAGCATGACAATGTATTTACATCCTTTAGACATTGCCTCCTTGCTTTCATTATTATTCACATCCCTCTATTACGTAGCTTATACTGGTCAATTTATAACATATTATACTAATTTGCAATACTGTTATTTATATCTCACGATTAACAACAGTTTATCTCCATTTTATCTCCAGGGAATGGCAACAGTATTCTCGGTATTTATTGCTTTATGATAGAACATGTACAATATTTTGTCAGGTATAATATATTTATATTCCTATTTTATGGTTCAATCTCTTAGCTTGTAGGCCAAGTAGGCGGTGTTTATAGATATTACCAATCACCGTCTTCCGATACATGCTTTTTTTGTTCATTTTGAATAGATACTTGGACCTGAAGACTAATCTGCTCAAAATGAATTCCATATTAAGCCTAGTACTTTTTCACGTGTTTAACTTTAATGTCTGGTTATTTTCTGTTTTTCAATATTCGAAATCTCGCATCTCTCTCTTCGAAAGCATGGCGAATGCTCAGAACCTTAATCAAATTACAGCTTTACCGAGTAATCCGCACTTTATCCGGATAAAGTTCGAAATTGATACAATTTCAGTATCATTTCTGGCTTTGTCCGTAACATACACACACACATACATACAGATATATATATATATATATATATATATATATATATATATAAATTTCATAAATACCGTAGCATACTTAAACAATTAAGGATACTTTGCAAATATGCAAATGTAAAAAAATGAGTAAGTAGGAATGACAATGTAAAATACATTTCATTTATTGCGCAAATGCAGCTAATAAATAAAATGATTTCAATAATAAAAAAATTTGAAAGTCCAATGAAAGAAAAGTGAGAAGCTGTAACTCGAAAAACCTAACTTTCTAATAAGCTTAGAAATTAAAAGAATAAATGAGCGAATCTTCAAGCAAATGGAAAAAAATACAAATTTCAAATCATCAAGTCAAAGAAAATCATTAAAAATCAATGGTATGGAATCGATAAAAAAAAACAGACGAAATCCAAACACAAACGCTATACACGTTGACAAGGTCTAAGCCTAAATCATGGAGTTGTTCACTTCTTCAAAACTCTTTCTCAAATCCAAGTATATATATATATATATATATATATATATATATATATATATATATATATATATATATAATATAATATAATGTAATATAATACATGGATGTAGTAACATTATTCAGGAATATGTGTGATTTTACATTCAACTGATTGTCTTGAATTGACCGTCTAAATCAATAAATTTATTCTCACTTTCTTATTGGTAATTGAAGTAGAAGTCAAATCATTAATCAGCTTATACATGTGAAACAAAAAAACTACGATTATTTTGTTTACAACAGATAACAATTATTTGCGGAGAACAATAACATAACTGAAGCGAAAAATAACTCTAAAAGAAAAATCGATAAAATGATAGAAAACCCCATCAGTATCCTGTTTTCAGACCAACATTGAGAAACAAATAAAACAACTGCACTTTGTAACAAAGCCTTTTACGTCAAGACATCGAAAAATCATTTCAAAGGAAACGTTCCAAAGTGTTCTTCTGGCTGCTAGACAATTTTTATTTTTTTCGGTTAAAACTCACATATTGCATTGGTTATTTTTAACAAAGTAGTGACATTTTTTCTTTTAACCAATAATTATTTGGAAATGTTTTACGCTTCAACTGATACATGTAGTTGAAACACTAATTACAGTTTGCAAAGGGATAAGATTTATTTAAAAATAACGAAGAATAAAAACAGCTTTCTCATTCAATTTCTGCAATATATTTGCTTTAAATGTAGAATAATAAATGACATAAATGTTATGCTCTGCCAGTTATTTTTAACAGAACTACTTTATGTCATATAAACAAACGTTTATTCAATACTGTCAAGATAAAGGGTGGATTCACGCAGTTTTAAAAAGCCAATGAAGCCACTGTTTTATATCGCTCGAGCCTTTCTTGAAATATTAAATTTCTTTAAATGTTGGAAAAAATTGTCATTAATAAATACTTTTATCCTACATAAAGATAAGGTCTTAAATGATATTTGTCAGAAATCTCCAATTCAATAACTTTGTTGCCCTTATTGCACATTCATTACTGTTTATAGTTATTAAAACTGTTACATCCGCCAATTTTTGCTTCATTTTAATTCAAATTATGTGCATGATTTACGGTTTTGTATCCAAAATATATATTAAATATTCTGTCATTTAGATTTAAAAATGTATCTATTCACATATATACTACGTGACATTCAAAATGATACATCAAGAAGGATTGGGCAGAAAAATATGCAAATTGCAGGGTAGACGCAGCTTACCTAGTTATGCAAATGATGCGAAATGCGCAGCTGTCCGCGCTCGTTGAGTGAGACATGAAAGAAGGAACCTACAAAATCGGCAGCAGTCGCGCCGCTCTGTCTGATTGGGAAATATTTTTTAATTGTTTCTTGTTTCAGAGGAAACATGTAGTAGCAAAGAATGCCAGACGCCCGCCAACCGAGGCAGTTCTAGCAGACATACAAATTCAAGAGGAAAATTGTGATCGGACTCAGAAGGGCAGGTTCGTCCATACGTCACATCTCAGCCACCTACACGCGTCCACGATGCACTAGCTGTAAAATAGATGGTTGGAACAAAGGAATATGGCACCTTTGACGGGTGCCTGTACGGCCAGCGTGAAGTGAGCACTCGTAGACTGATGCATCCGCTGGTAAGAGTTGGCGGCCCCGCAAGCCATTTCCGTCCCCCTTTTACAACATGTGCAGGACACTCTTGACGCTCTTATATCGACCTGAACCATTATCCGCTGATTAGTCGCCGGTCATTTTCACTTATAAGGCCTATTAAAAAGACTGCCATAGATCCAACAGCACAGACGCCTCCGTTTGCAATAGTGTCGGGATAGAACCACGTGGACGGTCGAATGGCACAGGGTCGTAGGGTCGTATTCTCAGACGAGTCATGCTTTTGTTTTAACAATGATAGTCACTGTGTACGAGTCTAGCGCCGAAGTGGTGAAAGATTCAATCCGGCCTTCGGAACTCCACATCGCGCAACAAAGCGGCATTATGGTTTTTATGCACAATCGCCTACGATAGCAGGCCTCCTCTGGTGCATATTTAGAACAATATGACGGCCCAATGATACGTGGCTTACGTACTGCGGCCGGTGACACTACCCTTCCTTCAGGGGGTGCCCAATACCATTTGCCAATAGGATAACGCCCGACCACACACGGCACATATTAGCCAACATATCCTGCTTCCTGCAAGGTACCCAGTTGCTTCTCTGGCCACCAGTCTCTCCTGATATATCACCAATCGAACACGTCTGGGACGTGACTTGCGTATGATGCCACCTCCATCATTAAAAGACAAACTCTAGCACATGGTTGACAGCAACCATCCCTCCGGACACCATCCGCAAGCTCATGGACTCTGTACCTAGACGTGTTGCTGCCTGTATCGTCGCCAGCGGCGGTCCTACAACCTACTAATCAGATGGTGTAATCGCTCAGTGTATAGGTGTATCATGTTGCAATAAGCATCCCGCATTGTTCACTGTTGCTTCTCCCTGTTTGCCGATTTTTATCACTTTATACTCACTCCTTCTTGGTGTCTCATTTTCGATGACACTTAGTGTGTATGTGGCCGAAGTGATAGATGAACGGTCAATGCACACATTTTCTCGTACTCGCTAGGCTGCCGGGTTGGGTTTGAGTCACACCTGCGGGCATGGATGTTATATTGTCGAGCACAGTGTGTTCCGCCCCCACTGGTGCGCTGAGGTAACGTCATGAAACGGCTAAATTGTTCATGATTTCGGCCGATGCATAGGCGAATGATGGAGGGATCAAGTGCCTAGCCATTGTAAAAAAAAAAAAAATATGTCTTAAATGTGATAGTGACCCATGTTTAAAAACATCACAAATTTGCAAATTTTCGTTGAGTTTATATTTGTTAGTTAAAATTGTTTCATAATTATAGCAGACGTCATGTTTAACTTTGTTTAAATTTGAAATTCAGTCAGTAAATCTGAACTGAAATTTAGCTAACGATAAAGTTACATTTTTGACGATCTAAGAATGTCATCATAATGAAATCTAATATCACAATAATTGTTAAACTGCAGCATAAGGAGGGAGAGAAGACTGTAGCTTTAGTCTTTGAGGGAAAAGTTCCACTGGTGTTAATATATGCTAGAGCATTAATAAATTTTATGAGTGCTATGGAGGACAAAAGAATTTTTAAGTCTCTTAAGAAAATAACACAGCAAAATCTTCAAAATAAATGAATATCATTTTTTTATAAATGCAAAAAATAGCATATTATTTAATTCAAAATAATGTAAAAATATTCAACAAATTGCAGTGCACTGAATGGAAACACATAATTCAATTCATTTACTATGACAGAGCACCATACTTTAAAAACGTAGTGGATATTAGTTATTGGAGTGCAATGCACGTAGCAAGATTGTTTTATAGAAAGAAACCAAATGATAGTATATAAATAGGAAAATAAATTTTGAGATTACATACCGAGTACTCTTGTTCTATTGCGTTTTATGTTGAGTAGATAGTTTATGCGTTTTTTGTTGGGTAGAAGATATGGTACCAATCAGCCGTGAACTGGAAGCTTCTCTGACTTAAAATCTATCTACATTAAAAAGAAGTAGCTGCCGCCGCGCCGCAGATGTTTGACAAATTTCTCGTTTCTAAAGATCATTTTCTTCGTACCGCAAGAACTATTGCATATAAAAATATGAAATTTGGTACATTTGTAGAAAAACATTTTTGGAATTCGCTGAAATAAACCGTTTTATATTTATATTGTAGTTTAAAAAATGTAAAAGTCAAAGTCAAAGACAAAATATATGAGCTACGAGTTCGAGTCCTGGATAGACTAACAATAGGAATACCACAAATGTTTGCAGGTAGGTACCTACAGGGGTGAATTTCTGCAGGACGGAGCCCTTTTTTTAACTGCAAAGTAGTTTTTAAGATATGTTATTTTTTATGCTTTTCTGAAGTGAACTTTATTTTTCGTATCGGCACTTCTAGCGATTTCTCTGCCTAGTGCCATAAAAACTATAGCATACAAAAATATGAAATATGGTACATTTATAGAAAATAATAGGGAAACTCGATGAAAAAAACCGCTTATCGAGTTAAACATTAGTTTGGCATGAAATAACTTGCGAAGCGAGCTCATGATCAAGGAATCCAGTTATAGGATTCCTTGTTATAGGATTCCTTGGGTGGAGAAAAATCCCTGGTTTTTCCTCCTGCGGAAAATAGGCAGGGATAGAAAAGAGATTTTTGAAAGTAAAATATTTAGGATAGATATGAAGCGAGCGCAGCGAGTAGGAGAGACTATTTTAATTAAAAAATAATTAACATTTTAAAACATATCTCCGAGGCTTATCGTGCCGGATCTTGAAGTACATGTACCTCAAATTTCATGTCCGTACAACGTTTAGATGTTTCGCTATAGACGACACAGACAGACGTCTTCCTTTATTAGTATATATTTATCTGTTCTGGGACACTTTATAAATTTTGTCTGGTTTAAAATAATTAATATGTAAAAAATCATTAAATTTTTTATTTTCAAGAAAAAAAACTAATAAATAAAATCGAGAAAATTTTTACTAAATCAGAGAGCAAAACTCAAGTTTTTAGCAATTTATAGAAAAAATCAATAAATATGAAATCATCTAAGTTACTAACCTTACGGTTAAAATGTCTGATTTTATAGAAAAATCCGTATATAAAAATCGTTAAAATCAGGCTTTTTTGAATTTCATCTTTAAAAATTCATCAAGACAATCTTCAAGAAAAGAGCATGATTTTGAGTATTTTATCATCTTTTTACCCCCCAATCCAGGAGAGTTGAAGTTAAAACCCTGAAAATAAAAAATATGTAGAAAAATAAGAATAATTTAAAAATCAGATAGTTCAAGAAAATAAATAGAAAATATATAAAAGTAAAATAAAAAGATAAAAGTATTGAATTTTATCATTGTATCCATAAAGATCCGATGTAGAAATAACATAAAAAATAAGATTAATATCATTAAAAATGAAGCGGTTTGAAACAGACTCTTAAATAACAGAAAATCTAAGAAAAAATGATTAAAATATTTATGCTAAAAACTCTATAAATTTACTCCTTTTCATCGTGTGGCAATCTTTGCCCAGCATTAAAATCATTCATAAATTTTTGATTTCATTATCAATATTTTAATCATTCAGAATTCTTGATTTCGATTAAATAAGATTACTTATCTCTCTCTCTAATATATAGTTGTATTTGCCGTTAAACATCCCCAAATAAGTAAAAATATATTCATCTGCACTAATTTCATTTATAGCTTCGTCAGAAAGATTTCCATAATATTTTCGAAGATAATGATCTGTTTCTGAATTATTCACATCCAATTTAACAATAGTCGAATCTCCAAATTTAGTATTTATTTTGAGTAAAGATATTAGATTATATTTCCCAGGTTTTAAATCTTTCAACTGTAAAATTGCGAACTTTTTAAATTCGTTTCTGAAACTATTAAATCCATCCGTCTTATTTATATAGAATTATTTTTTTCAAATATTTTTTGGTAAGCAAAATATTTGTCCATGTCGTTTAACAATCTAAGACCTGCTTTTTTAATGTACTTATTTTTTTGTTATTAATTATTACATACATTTGAACAAAATATTTTGAAAGTAATTTTTTAATGAATAAATCAACATATTCATCATAACATTGAAGTAATTCGTCATATTTTCTAGATAATTCTTAGATTGCCTTATCTCTATCACGATAGAGAACTTTTTTATCTTCAAATACGTTAATCATTTATTTAGAATTATTTTTTAGCAATATAAAACTATCGCCTTATAAATTAAAATTCAACCATTCCTTATAATCTGTAAATCCTCTTTCTTTGCTCTTATTTATTTTTCAAACAGATCGTCTATAGGATCATCTAGAGATTGTATTTTACCTACATATTTATTAATTTTTTGTTTCAAAAGATAAATAGTTTTTCTCAACACCTGCTCAACTTCACAAAGTCCTTCAAGGTCTCTAAAAGGTTATTCTATATCATAACGACCAAACTTTCCATGGAGTTCACACAATAGTATTACAGTCAGTTTTCTCCAATGAAGATTATAAAAATTATCAGATAATTGTTTATATTTAACCAATAAACAAAGATCTAATTTAGCCATAAATTCTACTATAAATGCTTCACTAAAAGCCTGATATTGAGTTATATGCTTCCAATCTAATTCATCTTGCATTTTTGTTATTCAATTAAAGTGGCAACAACAGATCGAAATCCAGTTACAATAACCACACAAGCCCCATTCCTTATTCGGGATTCGAACCCGAGCCCTCTAGACAGCAGCCGAACACGCTATCCACTACACCACCGGGGCGGTGTTTTTCTCATGGTATCTTCTGAAAGTTTTTGAAACAAGACTATTTTATATAAATCGAGTCTTTCATGTTATTCTATAATAAATTCATCAATTAAAATCTGAAATTGAGAGATAATAACCCAAGTTATTTTATCTGAATATTTTATCATAAATTTTTCAGATAGCTTCTGATATCTAGAAATAAGATCCCAATCAAATCCTTTCTCATATTTTTCTATGAAAGATTCAGATAATTTTTTATGGATAGTTATAACATTCCATTCAACATAATCTATAAGCTCTTCCATAAAAGTTTCAGTAAGTTCTGAATATTGACAGACTAATTTCCATTTTAGACAATCTTTTAAACTTCTTATGATATGTTCAGAGAAATTAGTTTTAGAAATTTCATACTCATAAACTTTAACCTCCTTCATTTATATAGAAACAATCTTATTAAGGTGATTAGCCTTACGGTTAAACCAATTCAAATTTCAAAATTTCAAAATGAATTTTAATACTATTTGAATTAATATCACCTGAAGACATAATATACATTTTAACTTTATCTCCTTGTTTACCTTTTGCAACAAAAAATTTACTTATATTATTTTCATAGACAAATGTTGTATTTCTATTATAAATGTATCCTTCACCTATCATAAGTGTATTATAGAACTTATATCTTCTTTAGATTCAAGATGTAAGGTAATTTTCGCAATCATATCGGTTGTTAATATCATATCTTTATTTAATAAATTACCACTAAATCTAGAAAATTTTATTTTTTTATGAATCGCTTTAAAAACATCTTCAAACTCTGTTATTGTTGTAGCATTAAAAATTGTTACCTACATAACATTTAGTAGCTACATTGGTATCAGAAACAGGATCAGCTACATTGGATATTTTTTTATTATTTGCACCATAAATAGCATTTTTCAACCCTAAAGCTTTCTTTTCCAAAAACCTAATATTTAAATCATTTTACCCTCAACTGGATCAGCTGAATTAATAATTTTATTATCTTTAACGTCAATAGATTTTTCTGTTTTTATAAAATATGCTGTTTCTTTGATTATTTTTTCATAACTAGTAGTTATTTTTCCTCTAAGATTGTGATCTAATTCTTGATTTTTATCAACTGTTTCTTTAGCAAAATTTAAAAAACTATCATATGTATAATTTTTAGTATTATCCAACATTTCTTTCAAACTTGATAATTTCTTTCTAATTCATTCAAAATATATATTTTTGTACTCACAACATGATCATCTATAAGATTTTTACAATGTTTTAAAATATAATAAAAAGCAAAATATTTTTATGTATTATTTCTCAAAGTATAGTCATTCGCAAATCTTAAATTGCTTAATACATTTGTATAATTTACATGTTTAGATAGATCAAAACATATAATAGGATATAATTTGGCAAAATTCCGTATAATCTATCATAAATCATGTTTCTATGTTGATGTTATTTAAACCAGCCTCTAAGAATTTCTCATAAATAAGGTTACAATCATTTTTAGGAAAATCCATGTTTTAATTTTCTTCATGAAGTCTACAACCATTTATAAACACCGTATATTTTAAAATATCTAAATTATCAAATATCATATTATTTTGATTATGATTTTTATCTTTTTCTATATATTGAGATATAAACCTAAAGGTTCACATGTAGCAGTCACAAATGAATCTGTTCCTTTTGAATTTTTAAGTATAGTATTGGATCTAATTATACTATATTGATTCCAATTTATTTTTATGGGAGTTCTATCATTAATTAATTGATTATACCTAATAAGTGCATCATTTTTAAATTTAATAATAGGCACTAAAAGATATATATCTTCAACATATACTTTGCAGTGTGCATTTTGTTCATCCGTATAAATAATATTTTTGCTATCATTTCTTTGAAAAGTAAATTCAAATGTAAATCCCGTAAGAGCTTTTTAATAACCAATTAAGAAGCTAAATGTTTTTCTTGAAGGTTTATAAATATATACAACTTTACTGTTTTTTGTATATTCATATCTTTTCACAAATCTTTTATTATAATCTTTATTTGATTGAATATGTTTAGCAATGTTCTCACCTTTAGCAGGTGTATTCTCATTATCCCCTTTAAATTCTTGTATATCTGTTTTATCCGATGTATCTAAATAAGAAAGTATAATCCAATTTGTAGGTTGATATGTTGCATAATCAGGTGTATTTTCAATTAAATCTAATACTTGTTCTGATATATTAAATTTTTTCTCATCTGTTTCAATAGTAGTACCTATTTTTAAAGAACAACTATAGGTAAAGGCTGTTCCGCTAACTAAAATGACAATATTATCACCAGAATCTGTTCCATCTTCATTTACAATCTTTAATGAATAACAAAGATATCCTCTTGAATAATTTTTAACTTTTTCCGAACTTGAACTAATAAGAGTATAAGTATAATTTTCTTCATATTTGTTAAGGGGTTTTCTGGTTTTATTTTAACTAGATCTATTTTATCAATATCATCATTATAGTAGTAATTAATATCTTTCAATTCATGAACATTTTCCATCTCTCTATTTATTTAGGACGAATTTTTGAGGATCTAGAATGTATCATTAATCCTGATTCCGTTAATAACTTATTTAATGTATCAGGTTTTTGGCTTAATTTTTCGCGGTTATTTTTATAGAAGAGAGTTTCTTAGAATGGTTGATAGATGTCTTAGACTCTCTCTGACAGGCTTCCTTCAAAAAGAATTATTTACCTTCTATTTTCTTACTTTTTTAAAATAATCTGTGCTCATTCATTTATTTAAGACGAAAATATTATTATATTTTTTATAATTTTTGTTATATTAGTCCCACTTATAATAATAGTAAATCATATATTTTCTTTAATTAATGTCACTATCATCATATGGGTTAAATACATATTTTACTTTCTTTTGATATAAATCTAATAAACCATTGTCTTCACTAGCTATACTTATTCTAATACGTTTGATATTAATGTGTTTAACATTAAAATATATATAGGATTGTCAAATGTTATAACAATTTTACTACCAGATTTATTAGTATTTATAAATGTATGAATGCAACTTTACAGTTGAAAGATTTAAAACCTGGAAAATATAATCTAATATCTTTACGCAAAATAAATACTAAATTTGGAGATTCGACTATTGTTAAATTGGATGTGAATAATTCAGAAAAATATTATTATCCTAGAAAAAATTATGGAAATCTTCTTGATAAAGCTATAAATGAAATTAGTGAAGGTGAATATATTTTTAATTATTTTGGGATTGTTAACGGCAAATACGACTATATATTAAAGAGAGATAATTAATCTTATTCAATCGAAATTAAAAATTCTGAATGATTAAAATATTGATAATGAAATCAAGAATTTATGAATGACTTTAGTTCGTGGCAAAGATTACCACACGATAAAAAATGGTAATTTTATAGTTTTTTAGCATAAATATTTTAATCATTTTTTTCTTGGAGTTTCTGTTATTTAAGAGGCTGTTTCAAACCGCTTCGTTTTTAATGATATTACTCTTATTTATTATGTTATTTCTACATCGGATCTATCTGGATCCAATGATGAAATTCAATACTTTTATCGGTACTTACGTATTATCGCAACCATGACAAAACGTAATTGATGTATCGTCCAATAAAGGTCCCGATCGATTCCAAGGACAACATGCAACAAAGTGATCTGTATGAGGACCCACGTTCGAGCGGGCTCGAACTGGTTGGGGGACGTACGCACCGCTGGGACTGTGTCGTCAGACAGGCCGGCTTCGCCGGACCAAGTCACAGAGCATACTAGACTCGCTTCTGGGACCGTCGCACGGCGCAAGGACCGTGACAACATGCAGCCAAGTGATCTGTATGAGGACCCACGTCGAACTGCTTGAGAAAAACCCAGAAGCGAGTCTAGTATGCTCTGTGACTTGGTCAGGCGAAGCCGGCCTGTCTGACGACACAGTCCCAGCGGTGCGTACGTCCCCCAACCAGTTCGAGCCCGCTCGAACGTGGGTCCTCATACAGATCACTTTGTTGCATGTTGTCCTTGGAATCGATCGGGACCTTTATTGGACGATACATCAATTACGTTTTGTCATGGTTGCGATAATACGTAAGTACCCTTTTATCTTTTAATTTACTTTTATATATTTTCTAATCATTTTCTTTATCTTTCTGATTTTTAAATTATTCTTATTTTTCTATATATTTTTTGTATTTTCAGGTAGTAAACTTCTACCCCCCTGAATTGGGGGTTAAAATAATGATAAAAATACTCAAAATCATTGCTGTTTTCTTGAAAATGGTCTTGATGAATTTTTGAAGATGAAATTCCTAAAAACGCGATTTTAAAGATTTTAATATATTGCTATTTTCTATATAATCAGACATATTAACCGTAAGGCTAACACCTTAGATGATTTTATATTTATTGATTTTTTCTATAAAATGCAAAAAGCCTGAGGTTTGCTCCCTGATTTTGGTAAAAATTTTCTCGATTTTATTTATTGATTTTTTTAAATCAAGCATTTTAATGATTTTTTATATATTGAATTTTTTAAACGAGACAAAATTTATAAAATATCCCAGAACGGGTAAATATATACTATTTTATTATTATACGTGTTAAAACCAAATAAGTGTTAGATCGTATTTTGCTGGAATGCACTTAATACAATCATGAGTTTTACTTACACTCGGATTTGATTTTTACTTACACTCGAAGTATATGCATCATTGAATTTTTTAACATGAATTTTATATAGCTATGGTTAATGTGGCCTAATCTTTTATGCCACATTTCGCAAGAAGTGCTTCTACCTGCTTTGAAGATAAAATTATTATCCTTAATCGCTTTCAAACCAGCAACATGAAATTCCGATCGTTTTGTACTTAAAATAGTATTACATTTCCTATCTAAAATATGCCCTCCAGTTTCATTAAAAAAACATTCATATTATCATATGCTAATTTTCGGAAAGATATGAGATTACATTTCAGTTTAGGTACAAGCAATACATCCTTTAGCCCTAATTCTGAATTAAATCTCCCACTTACTTCTCGTAGTGTTGCTTGAGGAAATATCCCGCTATCGTCAGCTAGCAAAATATTTTTATCTTCTTGTACTTCATTTAAGTACTCAAAATTTTCAGTCAAATGACTAGTCGCCTCGCTGTCTAAGATCCATGTCACTTGTCATACACCTTCTGTAGCTCTTAAAGCTCTTTTTGATCCACTTCTGTCGCATATAATTTTCGGTTGCTTCTCGTTGTTTGCTTGTTTAGAATTATCCTTCAAGAAACTTGATTTTCTATGATTAGTTGGATTATGCCAACAATTCACGGCTTTATGACCGGACATATTGCAAATATAGCAAAACATTTTCCTACTGTACAGTTCTTCAAATCCATTTGGTCCTTTGCACGTTTTCGCACGTTTTTGATCAATGTACTTATAAATTCTTCATCATCTATATTTTCACCCAGTATGAGCGCACTTTCCAACAATTTCTCGGCTCTCAACAAATTGGCGTTCCAGTTTTCGTTCCTTTCCATCTGTAATCGTGAAACATTGGTTTTAGCTTTGATTCTTCTCCTTTTCAGGTCACCTCCATTACTTGTTATTTAAGAAGTCCAAATTTCCTTGGCAATATTACAGGTAAGAATCAAACAAACTTGCATATCACTTAATACGCATATAATAATGCCTCTTGTTTGAGAATCTTCTTTCTTCCACTGAGGTAGTTCTGGTTCCTTAACTTTATTATCCGTTAGATACAAGTTTAATCTTTTTCCCTCAAGTACACTCTTAATACGGTTCTACTAACTACTGAAGTATTTTCCGCCAAATCTAGGAATTGCTTGCTCCGTCATGTTTGCACGTTAGCGATTACTATGCATTTTTAATTCAGAGTAGAGAATGGGCACATAACCGTTTGTAGCGGTTTTGAGAGAGACTTATTCAGATATGAAAATATATCTTTAACAACATAAATATCTATTAACAGTCAACAAATCCTATCTCAGGTTACATAATAAAGTAAAAATCACGTCCTGTGACAATAAATATCCATTATACATATCCACTTCCATGCTGCTTGTTTCCCCCTCTGCCTTTGAGGTAGCCATTCATCTCATCCTCTTTTATACTTGGCACTTTTTCCCGTTAAGGTTCACAGTTACAGTTTTAACTTAAGGTTAATTTGCAGTTAGTTTAAGTAAAATTATTTTCCAACAAAAATTCCTCTTATTTCATATGAAGCATTGCATGGTATATGTTAAGTGAATCTTAAGCTTGATAATAGTGCCAAACACCATATTTTGAATTCTAATAAAAATGTTCTTTAAGTTTTAGAATATCAATTAAAATATCTGTCAATCACTGATCACTGATCACAAAATTTAACAGTTTCAATTATTTTAGTGTAAACCAGTCCCAATACTATTTTTGTGTTCGTGATGTTATTAACCCCCTCAGGGGATAGTTACCACCCCCCCCCGAGGTGGTACATTGTCAAATTTGGTATTAATTGAAATATTTTTCAACCCTTTAAAATGAAGGCTTACGTGCTATTATTATGATCATATGGACCATAGATACAGATTAAAATTGAAATCTTTCAAAATGTGCAAAGAAAAAAAAAAGCTATTTAAAAATGGATTCTGGTATGAGTAAGTCACGTTGAGCGACATTTTAGTTAATTTTCACTAGTGTATAAAGCTTAATAGGTAACACATATTTATGGCTAAAATATTTTAGATAGTATACTGCGCTAATTTTATTTCAATAATATCCCATGGTATCTCTTCCCGTATAGGATATATCACCATGCACAGTAATTCTTCCAGTATAGGATAAATTAAATTTTATAATTTTTTATAGAAAATAAAGCTAAATTTTATATTTTAATGTTCCTGGACAGATATGTTATTTTTTCTGAGTAATATATATTTTTTAATATTGTTCACTTTTCCAAAAATACATACGACAGGGATAAACCTCTCTTGAACTGTACTATGAGCAAATAGTTACAGTCATTGATCATTTATACTTATATAAGAGAACAATATTACTAAATTTAATTTTACTACATGCAAGTATTTCAACATTCCATTACTGTATTAATATTTGCCATGCATTAGTGTATTAATATTTTTTTTATAAAAATTTTCTAATGTAAACAGATGCTAAAATAAATAAAATATAGAGATATTTGTGAGGACCCTTTAAGTACGTTTACTGATATTTTATTTTTAAAACTATTGAAAGCACAACATATAATGGTTCTTCAAATACTAAAAGTCAATAAGATTTCGCTTTCTTTCAAATATCTTATTGACTCATATGATGACTGTAAAAAATAATGCACTTTAGAATTTGATGGATTTATTCGACTGCAGAACTTTTAATGGTACCATTACAAAGAGATATAGCATTGATGTTTCGAAATATATTCTTTTGAAAAATAATTTTAAGTTCATTTGGATTTAAAATCTAAAATATTTTTAAAGAATCCCTCATCTTTATACTACATGTTCCTTAAATAAACGTTCATGATATAACAAATCAATATATAGGCCAAACATATGAAATAACCATATATATATATATTTCACAGATATTTGTAAAACTCAATTAACAGAATAGTAAATTACCAAGCTAGTATGGAGGGTTTCATTGTGAAAACTATTCCTGATTTGTAAGAGCCATCAATTGAAGTATGGCTCAACTCGACTTTCTCATACCAGAAAATATCTTTAAGTAGCTTGATATGTTGTTTTTTTCCGCAAATTTTGCTAAAAAAATTGAAAAATCTTTAAACATCTTTCAATTGGTACCAAGTTCGAATATATATTTTAGAAATAGAAATAAATTGTATTTCAATCACATATCATGGAACACCTTTCCGTATGGACTCGTGCATTTTCGAGGGAAAATATAAACAATATATCAAAAGAGTAATATAATTTTACAGTAAATTAATTGGAGTGGGTCTCAACTGGACTTACTCAAACCAGAATCTATTTTCAGTAGCTTCTTTTTTTTCAAATTTTACAAGAAAAGTTTTGAAAAATCGGTATCATGGGTCCAAATGTTTATAATTATAGCGTGTTACTTTAAAGGGCCTGTAAAAATCTGAAAAAATTGACTGATGTCCCATATCTGATAATGTACCCCCGGGGAGCTGGCAATGTAACTTGCCAACCGAAGGGGGGGATAATGTCAGGAACACAAATATTGAACCTCGACAGTTCTTTACAATGATTGAAGCTATAAATTTTCGTGATCATTGAGCCATAAATAACCCCTTTGAAGCATAATTATGTCAAATTTTGTCCTCTGCTGCCATGATAAGGAGATATAAAATTTTGAAATGTTCCCTCGAATTTAAAACAAAATTATATAATGTTAAACATCTCATTAACAAAACCAATTATAAAGTTTCGTGAAAATTCATCAATATTTGTGGCAGTTGTCGAGAACACAAGAATAGACAGCACACAAACATACGGACATCACTCTAAAAATTGTGAAAACGTGTTCAGGATGTCCAAGGGCATTAAAATTGGCATTAAAAATTTGACATTTTCGTAAAAATAATACTTTGTCTATACTGCATTCTATAGTATGAAAAATTACAAATCAATCTTATTTTATTGAAACATCATCTGTTTTGCAAATTTAGAATTGAATCCTGTTTTGCTAGTGTAACAATCAATCCTATTTTTTGAATTTGGAGTGCGAAACTTTAGGAGCCTAAGAAATCACTCACAAGTATTTGTTTTAGTACATTACGTAATAATACTGATTAAATTACCACCAATACTGATTAAAGTTGGTCAGGTAATTGTTTTAGATAAAAACAAGGCATGTTAAAAAGTTCAATTACTGTATTGTTGTCTGTATTGTTTCATTGGAAAGGCTGCAATAAAAAATCTGAATTAAACGGACATACTCACAAATCCTACCTTTAGAGAACATTACTGACAATAGGATTATGCTCTATTGCAGATAACAGCAACTATGACTGTATGCTCTCGTCGGAATAGAATAACCGAAATCTTCAAATACAGCAAATAACTTCTGCGAATGTAATACTTCGTCTAGCCTGAATTAAATTTTCAACGAATTTAATGCCGGCATCACAGTAAGGCTAAATTTGTTAGCCACGATAGTGGTTCGCAGGCATGTGACTTATAGCAAATGTTTTGCGCCATTGCTGATATAAACTAATTCATGCTCACTAATGCAAAAGGGCAAAAATGGTCTATGAATGAGTTATGTGCAATCCGAGTGTAATCCGAGTGTTCACGTCTTATTCTGAATATTATAAATATAGACTTGATCAACTTATGTGGTTAATTGTGATAGATTATAAGCTCATAAGCAGGTATTCCTTACACCGAATATTTCTGCTTCCTACAAATTGGCCGAGGAATCTACATTAAAAGTAACTAATGATTGGAGTTAGACGCATATAGAATGAGAATGAAAAGTAGCCTGAGAAGCTTAGAGGCAAAATCCAAATAATATGAAAATAGACGAAAAAGAAGACAGAAACAACCAGAAAAACTGAATTTAAACCAAATTTAGACGAAAAGTAATACAGGATCCAGAGGAAAGTTAAAGAGGGAGTGGGAAATATAGAAATGAGTTATGTAGGGCAAGTCGAAAACGTACAATATCATCATGTGTATGCACATAGGAAAACTGGGTCATATTTAACAAATGATTTAAGATACGTGAAAATTAACAATATCTACAATAAAGATATGACACAAGTAAAAAGAAATGGCTTTTATAAGCTAAACCCAAAAAAGTACATTAAATAGAACAAGAAAAACCAAAAAGACCAAAATATTAAAATGAAGAAAAGAAGTAAATGATAAGCGATGGAATTGGATAGAGCATCTATAAATGCTACTTTCCAGGGAACCATCCATGGAAAGCTATAAATGTGTATCGTAATTTAAAGCAACACACGTGGTTGAAACATTATACAAAGATTCGACACATTATAAAAACAAATAATAAATTAAAGTAAAATGGAACAGACTTTAAGGAAGTACCAAGAGACATTTAATTCACAAATGTATAAATAACAAATGGTTGAAAGATAATCAAACAAACGAATGGCATACATTTCCAAGCAGTTCGCTAATTGATACTACAGAGACGGTGCAATAAGAAATACTATAGATAAGGGGGCATAGCGCCATCTGCTAAGAATCATAGGACAAAAACTAGATATAGAATAGTAAAATTGCAATCCTGTAAATAAGCTAAAATAATGATTGATACATAAACAACAATACCAATAATTAAAAGAAACAAAATTATGTTTGACCAAAAATATATAAAAAATTATAAATCCACAATGATCAATCAAATACTGTTAGAATAATATGTATATAAAGTCTATGTGCACAAATTAGTTATTATAAACATACACAAATATTTACATAAAATTAATTGATTTAAATAATGCATGAGTAATTAAGTGAAATAAAGCTAGAATTTAATAATTTAGTTTCTAAGAATTGCAGAAGTAAGTTTCTGACGTGATAATGAACAAACTAAGCAGGGTAAGTTTCAGCCAAACAATTTTGTATTAAATCGGCTAGATGGCAACTAATACAGTATAAAGTGAAACTAATACAGTATAAGGCGAAAGAAGTATAAGGTCAAAGTATAATTGAATGAAAATATACTTTATTTTCACTTTATCAAAATGAATTTTTGATATTTCTGACCTCTAATATGAATTTATACAATAACATTAATAACACAAAAGACAACAAATATGAGCCTTACAAAAGTTGACCTTTTAAAGATTATCACTAAAGAAAATATAGAAAAAATATAAGGACACGTTCTAAATTACTTAATATTTCTCTTAATAATAATAAAACAACTTTTTTTTTCAATTACTTGAATAAGCCGAGAGGTCATCGATGCTGAAAGTTATTTTAAAGTGTCTATGGAAATGTTATTCCAAGCTTGTTTGATGGCTAACACAAGATCCTGTTTACATTGATATTGTGTGCAATTTTTATAAACTTCTCGGGCTAGAAGGTCCCATAAATTTCTACTGGATTAAGATCGAGACTCCTCGCGGGCCAATCCAGTAAATTTACTGAATTAGCATCAAACCAAAGTTTTACACTCTTAGAAACGAGTATGGAAGAGTTATCCTGTTAGAAAATATTTTCTCCTGTAGTAATTAGCGAGGCCTCAAGTGACAAATATTCGCCTAACATATCAACATATTTATCAGAGTTCATTTTGTAGTTGATAAAGACGATAGATATGGTTCCGTTTGCTGCAAAAACGCCCCAAATCATTAATGTGCCCCGACCGTATTGACGTTTGGAAAAAACTTCTATGGTTTTACGCAGATTATGCCAAAAATAGCGAAAACCATCTGGTCCATCAAGACTAAACTTCTTTTTGTCTTGATGGACCAGATGGTTTTCGCTATTTTTCGCCATTTTAAACCGAGAGAAATGCATTTTTTTTTTAATTTATCTCTTCGTTAATTATGTTCCTTTTTAAAAAACGGACGTGGCATTAACTTTCCATACCAAATATTCGGATGTTTATTTAAGATATTTTGAACTGTTGGTGTGGAACATGGTAAATCCAACTTTCTTCTAACTTCATTTGCAGTTTCTTTTTTCTCGCAAGCTCTTCTGATAACCATTATTTTCTGTCGAAGCGTTAGAATTTCTCGTCTTCCAGCTTATTTTTTCATCCCATACATTTCAGGTTCTTTTAGAAAATTATAAACTACAGTTTTAGATCTTTTAATTTTTTTTTCGAAATTTCATGCCCACTCAATCCACATACTTTGAAAGCAAGAACTTCATCTTTTTCAAGGCCGGACAAATGAATTCCCTTTGGCATCGTACAAAAATCGTGTAGACATGAGGCAAGTGTAATTTTTGTTTTGAAATCCAGCCTTTATATTTGAAATAGTCATCTTCTGCTTTCAAATATACAAATTTTACTATAATTTTAGATGAAAAAACAGTTGTCCTTATACTGTTTTCCAAGATTATATGGCTTTAAAATTTATAAAGTAAATTTATACATATTTATTTTCGGAAAATTTAACTAATTTACTTGAAAAAGAAAATTTTAGCAATATTTTTACTTAAGAAATTTGCATGCATTTCCGTCTAAAAAATTTCTAGATTTGGCGAGTTTTCGCTTGTTCTTACTATACTTTTTTCGCGCATTGAATATGTTTTATCACACGACCTAAATGTCCTATTAAATTTATTATTCAAAATGTTTCTGTACATTTGCTTACTCATGTAATAGTTAAAATTGATAATTTTTTGTATTTTGAAAGGGAAGCTTATTATTTGGAATAAGAGATAAATTAGAGGGATAGAAATAAAAATCAATAACATGCAAGTAGTATGAGGGAGCAGTCTTAATTAGAAGGATATCAGTAAAAAGTAAATTTAGAGTTTTAAAATCGTAACTCGTAATGATGTAGATAAAGATTTGCTAAAACAGAACTGGTAGATACACCCTGAGGAACACTCTTTTTATTACCTTGCAATAGATTACACCATAGTTTATTACCTTGCAATAAATTATTATTCAAAAGATCAAACTTGAATAGGTGTGCACAAAAGAATGATTGATGAAAAACCAACTTTTGACTATTATAAATTAAAGCTATTATAAATTAAATTAAAGCCCATATTAATCTAAAAATATCATTATCAATTTTCTTACATAAGTTCTTAAAATCAAAAGTTTGAAATCTCAGTGTATTGTGCTATCTAGTATGACGAAACAGAAACCAAATTTCTTAATTTGTGAATGACTTGAATGAGGACATATTGTGAAAAATGGCTCTGTGGTTAGTTGGTTAGAAACTACAATTTTCGCCGAATTTCGCATTGGTACACGAATTAGAGTATCTCCTATACTAACAGTTAAGAAATTTAGGAATGACAAAGTCATTTTCCATATAAGGACTTGTTTCATAAAGACCATATAGAGACAATGTTTCCTACCATTTGGATAAATTGATCGTTTTTAAGATACATATCCGTGAATTTATTTTTTTTATGTAGGTCAAATTGTAATACAGAAATAAACCTTAATACATTTTTTCAGTTCATCTATTGAAAACCAAGCAGGAATTTAAAATCTTTTAGAAAAGTAAACACGTTCTATTACTATTCAAAAAGCTGAGAAATATGTCTTGCAATATTCTTTATACAGTAGAAATTTAATCTCAAAAATTCAGTTCAGAACATAATATATCTTTCCCGAGAACGAAAAATATAATGATATTATTTTCTGATCAGTTTCTAAAGAATTTGAAACTAAGACCTAAACATTAAACTGTTGATTCGGGAAATAAGATACACCATAATTGATTTTTAGGGGATAATAAGATTAAACTTACTAAAATATCTATGTGCTTTTTAAATGAAATTGAGAATTTGAGTAATAATCAAAATAATGGTATGTGAGATGTTGTTAAAATATTGTTTTGGTCAAGTCTGTTTTCTCATGAAAAGCGACTTATAAAAAATCTCGATAATAAGAGAATGGGGTATACAGAGAATGTCTTTAGAAACATTATTTTTTACTACAAAATTTAATTCAGACATAAGTAAAAGACACCTTTAACCCTGTAAGGGGTCTCATGTGTAGAAGTGCCCAAAATAGATCGAATCCATGCATCACATTTTATTTTCTACATTTTATCTTATACATCAATAATACCTAAACACTTCATGGTTTATAAGAGAATACCTACAGCATATATGATGATTTTTTCAATACAGTGAATCTGATAATAATTTTTTTTTAAAATTGTATAATTTTCATGGATTTATTAAAATTTTATTTTGATGCATGTTGCTTGTGCGCAGGATTGCTATAAAACTATTGATTCCAGAAACAAAAGTGTTGCTGATAAAAAGTATCCATTCAAAAAGGCATGCATTAAAATAAAAACATTTGAATAATAAAGTATTTAAAATTTAAATTTAAAATTTAAATTTCAAATTAACATATATTTTTATCTAAAGTAAAATTATAACAAAACAAATTCAAACCAATTGTTCAATTTGAACCTCCCAGTGAAAACTAAGCAGAAATTTAAAATCTTTGAATAAAATCAACACGTTCTATTACTATTTAGAGAGCTTAGAAATATGTCTTGCAATATACTTTATACAGTGGAAATTTAATCTCAAATATTTAGTTCAGAACATAATATATCTTTCCCGAGAAATTTCGAAAAATATAATGGTAATATTTTCTTATCAGTTTCTAAAGAATTTGAAAGGAAGCCATAAACAATAAACTGTTGATTCCAAAAATAAGATACTTCATAATTGATTTTTGGGGGGAAATAAGATTAAACTGAAATACCTTTATGCTTTTTAAATTAAATTGAGAATTTGAGTTATAATAAAAATAATGGTATGTGAGATGTTGTTAAAATATTGTTTTGGATCAAACCTGTTTTCTCATGAAAAGCGACTTATAGAAAATTTCGATAATAAGAGAATGGGGTATAAAGAGAATGTCTTTTGAAACATTATTTTTCACTGCAAAATTTAATTCAGACATAAGTAAAAGTCGCCTTTAACCCTGTAAGGGGTCTAATGTGTAAAAGTGTCCAAAATAGATTGATTACATGCTTCACATTTTATTTTCTGCATTTTATCCTATACATCAATAATACCTGAACATTTCATGGTTTATTAAAAATACCTATAGCATAGATGATAATTTTTCAATAAGGTGAATCTGATAATAATATTTTTAAAAATTGTAGAATTTTCATGGCTTTATTAAAATTTTATTTTGATAAGTGTTGCTGTGCGAAGGATTGCTAAAAAACCATTGATTCCAGAAACAAAAATATTGGTGATAAAATGTATCCATTCAAGAAGGTATACCTTAATATAAAAACATTTATATGATTAAAGTTTTATAAATTATATTTAAAATCTAAATTTCAAAATAATACACATTTTTATCTAAAATAAAATTATATCAAAACAAATTCAAACAAAATTGTTCAATTTGAGTTCCTGAATGGAATATTTTTGCTGCATAATCATCAATATTTTGTTTCTGAAACAACAGTTTTGTAGCGATCATGCACATACGCAACAAATATCAAAATAAAATTTTAATAAATTCTTGACAATTATACAATTTTTAGCAATATTATTACCAGATTCACCTTATTCAAAAAATTGTCATATATGTTACAGGTATTCACTTATTAGCTATGAAAATTTTAGGTATAATTGATGTATAGAGAAAAGGTACAAAATAAAATGTGAAGCATAGGAATTTGCTCTGTTTATGATACTTTAAGACTTCTGAGACCCTTAAAATAATTGATATAATTCATTAACTTTAATGAACAGTATAGTGTTAGGAGTTGAAGATATTTTAACATCAGAATAATGTCTCGAAACTACATTACCTGTATCCTCCAAAAAGTACCTGAGATGTAAATAAGGGATAAGAACGAAATTTTCAAATTCAGCTTATGCCTCCTCCCATGCGCGTTTCTCAGACCAACCTGACAAAAAATATACGCTAGGGTAAATTAAAAATAAACTTATCTAACAAAGTTTGGGATATTCGCAGTATAGTTTTTGGAGCTAGAGTGGATACATACTTTGAAGAGACACATACACATGCAGATTTTAGAATAAAAATGATATATTTATGTTCTAAAGTGCCCGAAATATGTAGATTCGTCGAAAACCTAATTTTCAATTTTTGTCGCCATTCCAATACTTTCATTATAAATTACAGAAAGTTAAAAGAGAATAGTGTTAGCATTACCTACAGTACATATGAATGTCACAAGTGTCTTTAAATTGTTAATTTTCGAACAATGAACAAGCATATTTATTTCGAACTTAGATGTAGATTAAAGCATTTACTCTTGTATTTGAATATCTGCGAATAAATAACACATCTGTTATTTTAGGTGACGCAGAAACACGCATGCTTTCGGTGGTAAACATTTAAAAAGGAATAAATATATCATTGGTGTTTATACTTATTTATTTCTCCAGAAAATAAACAATAAACAATTAAAATAAACATTGTTCATTGAACATATTATTATTATGCTTAAATTACAATAATTATGCACCTATATTAAAAGAGATTGGGTATATGAGACCAGGCATTTATTAGCCAAATATGATTATGACCTTTTATAATATTTGGCAGGTGCATACCTCTATTATTGTCTTTAGACGTTGAATTGCATACTGTAATTTTCACTCTGTGTATGTTGTGTCGTGCTATGAATGCTTCAATCTCGTCTGTTGAACTTTGTCTGTCGAATCATGTCTGTTCTCTATGTGAATACTGAGTCTTATCTATTTTACAATCTGCCTGTTGCCACACCTTTTTTCCAGAGGTTCAGATACGCCTATCTCATTGGTTGACTTCAGGGAAAGGCGGCAACACGCCCTCATTGGTGAAATCTTTAACTAATCCCATGGTTTCATATTTAGCCTTTCGTAACTTTTCTGGTTCGACCACATATGTAAAAGAAGCCCATTTTTATGGCTTCCATAACCTCTCGGGTTAGGACTGCTGTAAACTGGCGCTACCAGTTTGGGCCTTTGTATGGCTTGCTGGAAATCACAAATCTTTGTATATTCAGACTGCCTAAATGTCTCCTAGTCTCCACACCTTTCTTTATATACCCACAACACCATGTGAAAATTTTGAGTACCTCAGATTTGCTCCTCTCATCCTCGGAAGCATTACTTTATTTCACCAAGTAGGAGGGAATTAAGCGGTAGAGCATTACAAGAAAAATATTATTTATATATATAAATATGCAAGTTGATATTGGATCTCATGTATGTAAATTAAACATTTTTTGTCTGTGAGGCGTACTGTGAAAATCATCTATGAGAACATTGTCTGTGAGCTTTATCTTGAAGAGAAGCATTGTGTGTGAACATAATATATGAGAGAAACATTGCCTGTGAGACATGAATGTGTAAGCGGAAAATTAACTAGAAAATTTCCCTCTCGACCTCTTTTTTAACTTATCAGATATTTCTTGGAGATAATCAGTATTTTTTAAGCTTATAAGAGTGATTTCATATCTTTGGAGCTTTATATGGAAGGCGTCAGTGTCAATTTTTTTTGTTCTGGTGGCACGTTAAGGAAACTTACATAAAGGAAAATGTCTGTTAGTATGTGCAGTCTGTGGTGATAAATCTAAGCATTGTTCAGCCATTTGGCACATAGGTACACGAGGATCCGGAAAAGTGTATCTTGGCATTATATTTTTTAAGTTCTAATTCTTTTTCTAGTTATTTTATAGGCTCGAATTTCTTTTGAAATCTCTAAAATCACCCTAAAATGCAGTTCAAACTTCATTCGAGGCATGTAGTCATAATCATAGACAAGGGGACAAAACGCCATGAATCCCAGACGTCGAAAGTCTGCTAAAAGTTAATTATCTGTTCTAGCTAGTTAGCATTCAGAGTAAGCAATTAAAATCTTAAAAAAATGACCTCTAGATAGCATGTATATTTTTCCTTATAGCATGCTTGGAGAATTTAGTAGTGGGTGTTTATTTACGACACGGTCAACGCCGAGTAATTCGTTCTAGTAAATAAATACTAATCACACTTGAATATATTATTTATTATGACGTATAAATATAACTAATGCACTTTAAAAATAATAATATACTGGTTAAATAATGATATTATAAGTTATGCCTTTGAATACTACTTTTCGTTCAGATTTATATTTCCAATAATATTTTACTTCATTTTATGTCATTTTTGACAATTTGGTAGCATTTTTTAAAAATCGCCAAATTTGTCATCAATTAGCAGACTGTATTAAAACATATATACCACACCATTCTTTAAGAAATCGTAATTAATTTACGAACCCTAGATACCTAAACTAAACGTAACTGTTCTATAAATAGTGAAACTCACTATATTTTGAATATTGTATATTAAATAATTTCCTCAAAGCTACAGTAATTATCGAATAAATTAAATTTAATTAATAGTATAGACATTTTAATTTGTAGCATTTTTGATAATTTGGCAACATGTTTCTCAATTTGGCGTTGTTTTGTGACATATTTTGACGCCTTTCAAAAGTCTGCCAAATTTGCCCCTAAGTGGAACATACAAATATAAAATTTAAAATTAAAATCCTAATTACTTATGTTTTGGTTTTAAACTTGATGAATTTGCCGACATTTTAACAAAGTAGCCAAATTTGTGGCCACAGTCGCCAAATTTACTCCCAGTCTATTCTTCATTTTAGGACATCTATTCTTTTCATTCCTATATATTAGAATTAAAGTTATTATAATTTATAAATTCATGCAGGCATTTATACCTTTAGATTTGATACTGTTTTGTCACATATTTGGAAAGAAATGCTACGATATATACTCAAAGGTGATATTTTAAAAACAGAGATGCAGTTACATTCATATCAAATATTATATAAAGAGAAATTATTATATCAAGAGAAAAAACTCTCAATCCAAAATATAACTTAACCAAATTTCGTGGTTGTACGTAACTAGATATGCTGCACAAACCCAGCAAACAGACACTCGTAAATTGCCTTTTATTATTTAAAACAAACATGTACTATACTGTAAGTCAGAAAACTTTAAATATAAATGTTTAGAAGAAACTTTGATCCACAAAAATGTTTTTCACTTTCTGAAATCCCTTAATAGTCTATTCTGTTTTCGAATACCGAGTGAGTTTGTTCATTTTGAATATTTAAACGATAAATAAAGGGATATTTTTTTGCTTAATTTTAAATTCACAGGTTCATTCATTTCTGAGTAGTTGCATACGTTTAACAACCTCCCTTTTTCATGAATAATTTCCACGATATTTTTTCTTCCCAATATAATTTTCTAATATTGCGTATCTGTCTAGCTGCCTGAAGTTGTAAACAAATATTTGTCCATCCAATTATACTGTCCACTGTTTTCAAAAAGTAAGAAAGATCTATAATACCATCTACGGTTCTGATATTTACAGATTCTGCGCCTTTCTAAAATTACTGCATTGACTGTTAATTGGCTTATTTGATTTACAAGGCATTAGGATTTTAATTCACAATGAAATATTGTTTTACATTGTGCAATTACATCATTATAAATTAAGGGATTAGTACACAAATTACAAACATTCAAACATTCAATTTAAGCGAAGAAGGGCTCTCACACTATCAAGTTATCAATATATGTTTGAAAACACTTCTAGATAGAATGGCTGATAGAAGGACTATTATATTATGTGGTATTCAAATTCCGTCTGCAAAACAAATTAATATATATGATATGTTTATACATCAGACTCAAATACAATATTAAATATTTTCGTTTATATGCCGAGGAAAAACAATAAAAATATTCAGAAATAAATATTTCCTTATTATTTAAAATATGTACCTTCAAATTTTTCAGATTTGCATAAGGAAATATTCTCAAATGTTATAACTTCCTCATATTTTACATTTGATTGCACTTATGAAAGAAAAATATTGCTGATGCATAGTTTTCATCAATTACCTTGTCAATTATGTTTTCTTTATAGCAAAGCATTCAGTTACAGTAAAGAAAATGCTATTGTGATTTGATATAATTTGATTCAGTAATAAATTATTTGCTTCAAAGCGTGTTAAAAAGGAGAATGTAAGTCAATATCACAGATGAATTTATATTTTTTATATAAAATCGCTTATATTTGATTTTAATGACTTTATGTATCTGTCGCTGATTAATTTTTACTTCCCTTCGATATAATGTATATGTAACAGGAGAGTGTTGTAAAGTTGTCAAAAATCTGGTATCCGGATTTTAGTAAGAATAGTAGCATAACATCCCTGAATAAAAATAAATTATCTTTTCAACTATATTGCATATCGGTTTATGAGTATAATATCTCTAAAAATATCAAATGAAATCCAACACGATTATTTTTATCAATGAAAGTTATAGGGTTATTTATTTTTAAGGTACGCAGCCTGAAAAAGAATGCCCTCGAATTTAGAACATGTTTTGTTTTGGAAAGACGTTATAAAAGACATATTTATTTTAAAGTTTTATATGTATTATGTGATTTTATATTTAAAGCCAAATGTCATTACTACTAAAATGGTAGTTTAGGATGTTTTCACAATATTTCACATTTTTGATCAAAATGAAAAAAATAAAATTAACTCAATATTATCAGGAGTACCCGTCAAAAATCACGGGAAAGTTTTTATTCACTAAAAGTTGATACATGTAAAATATTTTTAAATGTAATAGTTTTATGTAAAATATAGCCTCAAAAAGAATATATTTAGCATAAATTTTATATACTATATTATTACCAAAATAAAAAATTCAATATTACGTCAAAACGGTTTTGATAATTCTTTCTTCAAGTGACCGTAGAAAAATAGCGTAAGCTTAAATCGTCATTTAGGCCTAACTGTACTGTTATGAAAACGTATCCTCAAGAATCATGGGTGTATACGCAGGATACAAGAACGAGTCCAAGTTTCTGAAACATTCTGGAAAGCGCAAATGTCGCCAAATCTGGCAAGCGTTCTTCTGACTTGAAAATCGGGCAATCATAGAATGACGTCAAGGAAAGAATGTTCGTACCGCTGTCTTCTGGAGAAAACACTTTGATGATACAGTTTAGTCAGCGATAAAGGAGAAAGATAAGATGGGGGACGCCTATAAGAGAATATTACACGTCCGCAACACTGCCACCTAATTAAGACTTCACCTCCCAGTCAATATCAATCTACCGTGGTCCAAAAATGGGGACAATCTGTCGATATGGACGACATTTGGCTAAGTTGAAGATGATTTCTGGATTTGATAAACGATACTGCTTATTATTTTCATGTTGACGTAGGGTCTTTCCCTGCTGTGCCGTAATTTTGACGAAAAGCCTGATCGTCGCCGAGAGTTGAACAGCCACACTTTGTAGCCTTCCTAGAATCGTACTTCATTAGCCTTCGCATCGTACCGGGTTTTCATTCTATCTGTAGCAATGTTGATCCTCTCGCGAGAAATGAAATGCAAAGAAAGGAACCTCCTTCAACCGTGCCATCAGATTTTGCAAAAAATCATTAGTCGATGAAGGAGCATCGCATGGTCTTCCAAACATTAGGTTACATGGTAGTCGTAGGTACCGGCCAGAAAGCCTTTCCGATGGAGAATGACCGGTTGATTCGTGGACAGCACTTCGGTAGGCCAACAGAAACAGCGGTAGGTGACTGTCCCAGTCTTGCTGGGTTTCTGGATACAAATATGGGGATATGATTATATATCGTTCTGTTTAAAATCTATACCATGCCGTCCGATTGAGGATAAGTGGTGTAGTTCGAGTTTTGTTTATTCCGAGTAATTTGCACAGTCCCGTGAAAATGCCAGAGCTACATTTCGTTCCCTTGTCAGAATGGATGAGAGAGGGAGCTCCCATTTATCCCGCGCTCTAATCACACGACCTACTTTCATTTCAGATCATTTCCATATATCGCGTTTGTCTCGCAATTTGTATAATTATACGGCCAAAGCTTCATGGTGTTGCATTTTCTATGTCGGATAGTGTATATATCTCTCTATTAAAAAGAAAGTAGCTGACGCCTCAGCTGTTTGACAGATTTCTCGTTCCTCGAAGTTCTTTGCTTCATACCACCAAAAATTTGCATATAAAAGTATGAAATTTGATACATTTGTAGAAAAATTTTTGGGAAATACGCTGAAATAAACCATTTTTGATATATATTGTAGTTTAAGAAATATTTAATGTCAAATTCAAAGACAAAATATTTTAGCTGCAAGTTCGCATCCTGGATAGACTAATAACAGCAAGACCACGATTTTCTGCAGGAAGGTACCTACGCGGGTGAGTTTTTGCAAGACGGAGAACCTTTTTTTAATTTCGATGTAGTTTTTGAGATATTTTACCTTTTGTGCACTTCTGAATTGAACTTTTTTTCGTATCGGCACGTCTAGCGATTTCTCTCTCTCTCTCTCTGTATATATATATATATATATATATAAAGGAAGAGAATGAATGTGGAAGCAATAAGAGGGGGTTGTGACCCCCGCTCCCCTGTTAAGCAAGCTTTATATGACGATGACACTCCCGGTAGTCGATACATCGCTATAGAAGAGAGTACAAAAGTATCAAAAAACAAAGAGAAAAGAAATCACATGATTAGCCCGTATTAGGAGGAATCATTGACCGTAAAAAATTCTTTTTCTATTCAATATAAATTAAAAACATCCAATATCACCACAAGCCATATATTTGTTATCCAGTGTTAAAAACATTTATAAAAATCATTGAAGCAGATATTGTACGTGAATATCAAATACTTCAAACATTGCTGTAAAAAGTACAATTTAATACACAATACAGTGCACTTACATAATCAAACCTTCTGTGAAGAGGATCAACCACAGCAACTTCATGTATATTGAAGGCACTGACATAAAGCCCAGTAAATCTACATGTCACTTGGACTTTTATTTAGGTATAAAAACCGCATTTATATCATAAACATCGCATATGATGTCACTCAAAAAACTCTTCGGAAAACCTTGTGTATTAGAACCATGGAGGAAACGAATGTCTCTAGTATATCGATCATTAGTGTTGCTATTTAATCGTTTGCTGCGAATGAGTTGATTTAAAATGATGTTTCAGAACACATTCTTTTGTAAGCAGGAATTTCATAAAATAACATAATTTATTTAAAATTTAAAATCTCTGCGTTTCTCGTAAAGACGAAAATCCGTAATACCATCATAGAGCTTATTGAAAAATCCAGAAAATTTAGACTTTGATCGTGGTTATATGGAGTTTATGTTAATTTTAAACAGTTTGGATAAAATCCAAAATTCATAATATACTCCTTGTTACTACAAGCCAGTAGTATGTCATCAACGTAACGTATGTATAGTAATATATTCAGGAGATGAATGCTCTCTTCATAACTGTTTAAGTATATATCAGCAAGAATAGAAAAACATTCTCCACCCATTGGAATACCATGTACGAGTAGTTGTTTGTAGAAATATGTACCATCCTACAGAATGGATTCAAATAGCACCAGTTCAACCATAGACTTGAATTTTTATTTTTTAATGTTCGTCTGCATATTATGTTTGTCGTAAATTTCCATCAAAATAGCAAACAGATCATTGATATTGATATTGCAGAACAAATCGTTAAAATCACAGCTCTTATAAAGTAAACATTCTGAAATATTTTTATTTTCTTCAATGACTTCTAGACTGTTATTAATAAAATATACTCTATTGCGTTTGATTTTGATCATCACTTCTTTTAAGTTTAATAGCAGTTTTTTATTTGCAATAGTGAAATAAGTTTTAAATTCATTAGTAATAGGACGAAATTTGATAGGATTTTAAGAAGTTTCTGTATCATAGGAAAGGAAAAGGATGGAAATCCATAAGGAAATCTAATGGATTTTACTTTATAACCCCAAGTCTTGTATTTGGCTTTAATACGGTTTTCAATTTCAATGTGTGATTGCGTTAAGAGGCGGTATGCATTACGATATTTATAACATGTATCTTTGTTACAATATTTATAACGTGTACCAAAGTATCTTTGTTACAATGTTTCATAACATATTTCCTCTTCACTTCACTGCATTTTTTATTAAATTCATTCAGTACTGCCTCTCTCCACTCGTCATAAACTGCGGTGGGTGCACTATATTTTACGGCATTGCTGATTGCAGTCTTTGGTACCAAATGTATCAAAAAAATTCACGTTTTTACCACACTTCAAAAATTAGACTGCTATAATTTTATCGAATAAGGGGATTCCCCAGAAACTACTGGAGAATCACCTTATTCAGTAACTCTTACCTACCCATTTCGTATGACATTTACATAACATATTGCATCATTACATTGTTTAAGTTTATTAGCTCACAACAATTAATCAATTGTTCGTGTTATCTGCCATACATAGTGCTCTAAATTGTGTAATTGAAAATTTCTGACGTTAAGAAGTGAAAATAGGTATTTTTATCTAAATAAAATATTTACCCTAGATAACATTTAACAAAATGTCGAAAGTTTCAAATGTTCGTAAAAGGCAAGCCATTTCTTTAGAAGTTTTTACATGGTTTTTGAACTAAATATAGTTTTGTATTTCATTTTACACGATTTTCGGATAACATGGAACGTATCTCTAATTTTACTATAGAAAACTTATCTGTTTTTACACGTTTTTTTACACGAATTTCTGAGAAACGTAACTACCGTGTAAAATAAGAGTTGGGTATATGCATATATATATATATATATATATATATATATATAAACTCTTAACTGACAAGTATATCTATGTACATAAATATATGTAGAATACATCTTGACACAATATATACATATCTCATTACCATATGAAAATGTTCATAGTGATTGAAAGTATAGTAGTACTCGTAAATATAGTGTCGAAAGTGTGTATATGAAATTACATGTGTTTTCATATGAAATGTTTTAAAAATTTACAGAAACTTCAAATGTAAAATAAATTAGCAGATTGAATTATTAGTGCAAAGTTCTTCTGCTAGATTTAGTTTTAAACTCTAAAAATCAAAGTGTATATTGATTTTTCACATACCAAAAGTCAATAGTTTCTACAAGTTTCGTATTGACTCAAACGCTCGAAGAAAATAAAACGCATTATAGATTTTATCGATGTATTCAGTTACTGCAGTTTTGAGGTTATCACATACAACATCTATTCCATTCTTGAATTATAATTCATTCTTTTCAAAACTACTCCATTAGCTATTTATTAGAGTTTTGGCTCATTTTTAAATTTACTTTATATTCCTATAACTTGCAACTTTTCATATAATTCTTATATACAATTCCAAATCAGAACATTATGTATATAAATTTGCACATGTCATTCAGTATTTTATTAGACCGTATAAGTGTCCAAATTCGTGTAGAACATAGATTTGGTTTGTCACAGATATTCAAAATAATTTATATCTAGAGACATAAGTATCCACACTTAAATTTGCAGGACATCCCCAGAAACAGAATCAAAAACAATATAGCCGAAAAACATTCGATTCCCCCCAAAAAATCGATAGATAAATAAAGCATACAGGATGACTAATTTAGATTCAGCATCAATTTTCTGCATGGTATAGGGAATTACTAAGAATTTAAAATGCCATTTCTTTTCTATTTCCAGTTATAAAATTTCTAATGAAACTATATCTATATTTCTCAGAATCTGATAGAGCTTAGATAGGTACTTATATGGGTGCATCATTAAATGTTTGTGGGAATATGAGTCTCCTTAAGAATCCCGTCTTCAATTTCTAGAGATGTTAGTTCCGGTCAAACAATTCATATTTTCTTGGTCACATAAATTTTTCAGATTTTGCTATAAATGAAGCTTATAATTTTAAAATTATTAACCATATATATTTGAAGTGGGATAAGGATCTCAGTAAGGATTTCCACTTCCGCTTCGGAAGACTTCACTTCCTGTTTGTCTGTTTTAAAATTCGCACGATTCTACCAAATAAGTTTGCATATTATATATATATATATATATATATATATATATATATATATATATATATATATATATATATATATATATATATATATTTCTTTTGTGGGTTGCGTTTTCTTTATAAAGTGTGATTGAAAGTTCATCAATCATCACAACCAGTTTAATAAAAAGTATAGATATTTCTAATCAATAATAAAACTTTAACATCTTCTATAAAATAACATGCCATTTAATAATAAATAATTAATATATCTAAGACAATATTTTGAATTTTATTTTGAAATATAAGTAGGAATAGTAGGTTGAAATATAAGTAGGTGTGTTTTATAAGTAGGAATTTCACGTAATCCACACATGTATTGTTTGTTTAACAAAAGTTCTTTATACAAGACTAAATATTAATGTTGACAACATTTTTGTAATTGCATATTCTTATAGGAATATGTGTAAAATAGTTTTTCTTTTCCCTACAGAAATGAAAATTACTGAATATTTTTATTTATATTTCCCTTTATTTCAAATCATTATTTCAATTTTTTGCATACTTATTTCAGAAACATTGGAAATATTACACTTTTAAATTATAACAAATTCGTCTAACGCAAAACAAATTATTAATATTGTACAATTATAGATAACTAAAACACCTGACCTTTTTGCAACTATTTATAACTAAAATGCACTTATAGATGACAGTGACAATATAAACATAATTTCAAAAATTACTTTCAGTAAAAAAGGTAATAAAAGAAGAATTCGTAAGTGCAGCAGTAAATGAGTAGTAGGTATCATCAGATTCCAGAGGCAAACATTAACTTCTTCTGCAGGATAAAATTATTTTGTATACAACAATAAATTTATTGTATGCTTGTATGTGTGTATGTATAGTTGTGTTACACTTAATGGAAAACTAATGATAAAAGCATTATTTTAAGTATGATGGAATGGTGAAATTTGGTATATGTGTTAATCGTTCGATAACATTCCGAGACAAAATCAATTTTCTCAAACATTTTCAATAGAGGGGGCGGTGAACAACACTAAAACTATCAAAATGTGAAATAACAGAAAAATATATTTCATGGTGAGATAGAAATTTTAAATTTAGAGGAAGGTGGTCTAGTGTAACGTACATATAGTGCTATCTTCGGAAAAAGTTATGTATAATTTCAATTCGCCAATATTTGCTAATTTAGGATTGCCGCACACTAAAATGTTCGATTCGTCAAAGAATGAGAAATGTCTACTTTTAAGTAAGGTGGATACTTTTAATTTAGCATATGTGGTTAGTCATTCGATTAAGCCACAATTAAAATCAAATTTTTATAGAAAAAATATAATCATTAGAGGGGAGAGCGGAGCTCCTTAATACAACGTTCAAAAGGTGAAATGATAAAAAATACATTTTGCTGTAAGGTGATGAAGAGATGGATTCAATGGGAAGAAAGTGAACAGATTCAGCTGCCAAATATTTGTTACACGCCGAAGAGTGCAGTACACCAAAATGCTTAATTTTCTGACTGAAAGAGAAAAAGTTTCTTTAAAGTGAGATAGAAACTTGAAATTTGATGCATGGCTGATTTAATTGATTAAACTTTCAAAACTGTTCAGTGAAGAGTTGCTCCATATCTAAAGGAGAAATAATAGAAATATATACTCGGTGACTAGATAGAAACTTTAAATTTACTGTAATAGTAGATTACTCGGAAAAATGAAATATGGAATTTAGTTTTTCATTATTTTCTACTTCAGAGGTGCAACACAAGAACATGTTCGATTTGCCGAACAAATGAAAAATATCTTCTTTCGAATGAGAAAATTTTGTGCAAGGGCTATCGCACTATAAATGTCCTAAGAAAAATCTAATATTTCAATAATGTTCAAACCAGGGGTGTTGTACGCCAAAATGTTCGAAAGTTAAACGATAAAATAAACATTTCGCAGTGAGATAGATAGATACTTTAAAACTAGTGTAATGGTTAATTGTTTGAAGGAATGAAATTGTACATTTTCCGTTTACCAATATTTGCTACTTTAAAGTGTGCCATGCACTAAAATGTTCGATAGGCTGAATCAATGAGCAATGGTTCCTTTGAAATGCGATAGAGTCTTAAATTTAGGTATATGAGCCAATACAAACACACAATTGTTGAAATATGTTCATATGAGAGCATGATCCACAACAAAACTTTCGAAAATTTAGATGATAGAAACATACTTTGTTATAAGATAGACTTCAAATTTTCTACATAGGTAGATAGTACCGCACACCAAGTTACCGTACATCAAAATATTCGATTTGATGAAAAAATGAGAAACGCTTTATATGAATTGACAGAGATTTCAATTAGGTGTATGGGTTAATTGCTTGATAAAAGCCACAGTAAAAATAAAATGTTGACGAAGTAGAAATGCTCCGCATCAAAACGTTCGAAAAAGTACAATTTCTGTTTCGCATAATTTGCAACTTTAGAGGTGCTGCACACAAAAATGTTTGATTTTGTGAACAAATGAAGAACGCATTTTCTTAAGTGAGATTGGGAGACTTGCAATTTGGTATATGGGTGTATCGTTCGATAATTCCGCCTTAATTTTTTAAATATGTATTAAAATGGGAGTGGGGGATGTTGGCTCAACTCCAAAATGTTCAAAATGTGAATTAACCAAATAACGTACTTCGTAGTCAGATAAAAGATTTTAAAATTGGTGTAAAAGTATATAGTTCGAAAAAAAGAAAGTATATAATTTCAGATTTCCAATATGGCGTGTCGCACACCAAAAGTCGCGATTTTCAGAGAAAATGATAACACGTTCTTTTAAATAAAATGGAGACTCAAAATTTGGTGCATGGGTCCAGAGTTCTAAGAAACTTCCGCGAAAAATATAATTTTTCATAAACGTATATTTGAGCGGGTGTCAAACACGAAAATGTTTGAAATGTGAAATGAGAGATAGAGATATGATGTATGATGCACGGGTCAATCGTTTAATAAAATATCCTGAAAATGCTGAATTTTTCAGAAATGTCTATTTAAAGGATGCTGCATAGCAGAAAGTTCAAAATCTGAAATGATAGTAAAACATACATTGCTATGAGATAGAAACTTAAATTAGTGCCAGGGGCTAAATAGATGAAAGTAAATAATTTCACTTTACTTGAGGGGCGCTGAATACCAAAATGTTCGATTTGTCGAAAATATAATAAAAAAAAACCTCTTTTAAATGAGATAAACATTTAGAATTAGGTGTACTGGTCATAAATAAGAAAGTAATTAGGATCGAAACTTGAAATGTGGTACAATTGTGGAAGTTTGATAAATATGATGATGCATTCAGTAATTATAATCATTTAACAACAAAATAACAAATATTTAAAATTTTACAATTATATAACTGTATACGTTACTGTTCGGGATATGTTTATTATGACAATGTTGATTTTTAACGAGTATTCGGCTAGTAATTGATTAAAATCAACTAAGAAATTAAATACTGAAATGAAATAAACATTCGGTTTTCGAAGCTCGATGATTTTATAAAATAACTAGATTCAAATCAGCATTCAAATCAACTACAGCATTCAAATCAACTACTGGAAAATAAACCAAATAAACACATTGACCATAACTTAGCCCCTGCCTTGTTAATTAAGGAAGTGTGTATAACGATAAATTATGATGCAACACGCCTACGTAAAATTTGTTCTATGTATTGCAACTCATGTGTTACACATATCGATATTACTATTTAGTTTAGAACAATTGTGTGGGAAACAATTTCTAGAAAGTGGACGCATTAGCAGAAACATTCAATTCGTAGACACTTTTGCACCTAAAAATATATATTTTTTATATTAACCCTGTCATGCTAAATTAAATTACTACATCACCATTAAATTTTTACGTGAACATTAAATAGTACATTTATGTATATAATAGCAGCGATTACCCAGCGTTGCTCGGCATCTACGACGTAAAATTCTGATAAAAATTACGCCCGAACATATAGGGTCGTGAATCTTATACATTGGTTTTTCACTATGAAATAAGTAAATTCATTGCATTATGTAAGAAAAAAAATCATTGCATTATGTAAGAAAAAAAATCATTGCATAATGTAAGAAAGAAAATCATTGCATTATATATGTCATAACTGATTCCGACACGCCCTTCGCAGCTAGGCCCTCCGGGCAGCGTCTCGGAATATGATTATTAGGTGTTCACAATCGATGTACAGTCAATATGTACAGTTTGAAATATGTGTAGTTTGAAAGGAAAACTAAAATGACTCTTAAATGCTAGGAAACAATGCAAATGTTAAAAAATTAAATGGCATTATCCTAATTTGTTAGGTTTTACCGCAATGCTTGCTTGTAAACCACATTTGTTTTATTTTCCTCCTGGAGCTAAAACATACAAATTTTGTGAAATTCCTACTGTTGAGCATGCAACATACAATTAATTGGCCATGAGAGAAACAAGAACTTTATAAATTCACACCTGCAAACTTAAGGGTTTGTCCTTGAGCTTTGCTAATGGTGATGACAAATGCCAGTCTAACTGGAAACTGGACTCGTTTGAAGCTAAATATTAGGTCGGTTGGTATCAACGGTATGCGAGGTATGAATAAGTCATCTACTTTTGCCTTTCCTTTTAATACTGTGGCTTCTATAACATTTGGTAAAATATTTTTTACATAGAGCCGTGTCCCATTGCATAGTTTTGGTGGGTTCAGATTTCGCAGAAGTATTATTGGTGATCCTTTCTTTAACTTCAAGATATGAAAAGGCATTCCAGGTGGTTCAAGATAGTTCGGAAATTCCAGCGGGTAATTAACTGCATCATCGGTGTCCACTGCAGAGTCAAATGACTTGCCATGATATAAAATGCTGATAATTAAATAACCATTAATCCTCCCAAAATGCTGATAATTAAATAACCATTTTGATTTCTTAATACTTTTCGTTGTTGAATAAGCTTGTGAAAAATAAAACCTGGTGATAAAGTTTGCATTTAAATTCATATTTCAAACCTACATTTTCAAAAGTGATTAATACGTTCAATAAAGTTCAAATCAATTCGTAATTGGCTTCAAATTCTTAAAAGATTGAGCATTCACGTCACAAAGTTGTAGTGACCAACTTTCTCGTCTCCGAACAACTATTATTATCATAGCCCTGCAGAGCAGTGTGAGCTCAAATTTCGAAAATTCGAAACCGGTTGAGTAGTAAAACTGTAGTTGGTCACAACAGAATATGATTTAATATGAGAATATGATCTAATGACAAGGATAACATGGATTGTAGTGAAAAAATTGATAAAGATGTAAATGATAATGTTAAAACTAAGAGTTATGCTGAAATTGTCGCGCAACCTATAGTGTTCAAAAGTGCACCAAAACCAAAAACGGTTCAAAATAGTGTAGTGGTTAAGAAAAAAGACCCAAAAGCGGAATGTTTTTTCATCAAGTTTAATGACAATTACCAGGCTCTCCTTAAAAAATTAAATGAAATCTCAGGTAATAAAGTATCTGGCAAGCTCACAGGAGACATGCTAAAATTGATTCCAAATGACGCTGACGCCTATAGGGTTGTACAACGCCATTTATCTAGTGAGAAAATCCCCTTCCACAGTTTAAACTTAAAGACGGAAAGGCCCAAAAAGGTAGTTTTGAAGGGGCTACCAACAAGTTATAACATTGAGGAAATAAAAATCACTCTAACATCCGAAGGATTAGATGTAGTCCGGGTTTCTCAACTGAGAAACACAAAAACGAGATTGCCCCTGCCGATCTTCTTAGTCAGCATTAGGCCTACGGAAGACTGGCAGAGGGTATACCGACTGACAAGATTAGGATACTTGGCTGTGAAGGTAGAGGCCTTCAGAGCACGGGGCTTCAAAATCTGCTACCGGTGCCAGCAATTCAATCATTCCTCTGAGAATTGCAGCATGCCACCAAAGTGCCTTAAGTGTGCTGAAGAACACTTCACACGTGACTGCCAAAGACCAAGGACAGAGAAGGCAACGTGTGCTAACTGCAATGGAGATCACCCGGCGAACTTCAGGCAATGCCCGAAGAACCCCTGGAACAGAGGAAAGGCACCGGGGTATGCCCCCCCCCTCCCCCCAAAAATCAGATACCCCCTTGGAGGCAAAAGGCCCTCGGTCTAAACCCTCAGACACCCCATCAGGACTCCTCGCACTCTGTGCCACAGGTTAAAAGAACTCAAACTTCAGCACCTACCAGATCGGTGCAAGAGCAGGCCCCTAAACCGTCGACCTCCAGAGAAATGACTGTGGAGGAAGTGAGAATAGCTCATGAAGACATAAATCAGAGGATAGCAATTGATAAAGCCGCCAAAGAGGCAAGAGAAGCAAAACAATGATTAGAAAAAAAGGTTCAGGAATGGCAGAAAACTAAACGCGCCCGAGAAGAGCTCGCGCAAACACAGCAGTTAGACAAATCGGCTGAAAAAAAACAAAAGACTACCGAGGTCCAAAAGGATACTCACAAAACAGATCAAACCGCGGTTGAGGCTGAGGAAATTGTAGCTGAGACTGAGGAAATGGAAGCTGAGACTGAACTTGCTGATAAATCCAATGATGAAAAGATGGATAAAATCCTCAACCTCGTCAGAGGATTTATCAGTATGTTCAACCTAGACGATATAAAACATCTGTTGATGCAGCTCGCTGAGTTAATTCAAAAAAAGAGCGATCCAATGCAAATGGTCTTTGAGGCTTTTAAATTAATCGCGGAATTTAATAAAAACAGTGAGAAACAAACCCGCCATGAATAGGTCCCAAAAAGAAAGTTTTAAAATAATATTTTGGAATGCGAACGGCATATCTCCAAGAATAAATGAACTTAGGAGCTACGTAAATGAAAATGATGTAGATGCCCTGCTAATCCAGGAAACTAAAGTTAGAGAAAACAAAAAACTAAATATAGCAAACTATAATAGCTATCATACCCTTAGCTCAAATATAACTGCTAGAAATCCCCATGGAGGAACAGCAATATATATTAAAAGTAATATTCCCCACGAGGAAATAAACAACATAAATCTTCAAGGTATAGAAAATACTAGTATAAAAATTAAAATAAATAATGTAAACCCATTTATCCTAACTTCAATATATGTCAAAAACATGAGTGGTATAAATGTAGCTGCGCAGCTGGAACTGCTTTTCTCGCGATATCCAAACACAATACTCGCGGGCGACTTCAATGCACACCACCGAGCGTGGGGCAGCAGGAGAGCCAACACACGCGGTACACAGATACATAGATTGCTAAACACAACAAACACTGACATCATTGCACCGTCGAGACCAACCTGCTTCTCAGGTGCCAATGGCTCATTCATAGACTTTGTCCTAACGAGAAACATAGAATACGCTCACACAATTGATACCCTGGATGAATTCGACTCGGATCATCTACCGGTACTGGTGACATTCGATTTGAACACTCCCCTTCCAGCCTCTCTGGGACAAGAGAGGGTGAACTGGAACGTATTAAAAGAGCACTTTTCGAGCCGCATTTAGCAGTACCCAACATTATGAGCACGGCGGATATTGACTCTGCCACGCTTACACTCACAACAGAAATCAGGAGAGCTATTGCATCTGCCACAACACATCGTGAGTCACCAAAAATGCCCACACTTTCCCACCATGTCAAACAATTAGTTAGGCAAAGGAACAGAATGCGTAAGACATGGCAGGCTAATAGAGACCCTACCCTCAAAAGGGAGCTTAACACACTCACGTGGAAAGTCAGGGATAAAATTGTCGCAGAAAAGCAGCAACAGTATAAAGAGTTAATTGAATCCCTTAGCTCGGAAGACGTATCGCTCTGGCAATTCGCTAAAAGACTCAGAAAACCTCAAATTAAACTCCCGCCACTAATAGATGGCGCTAATATTGCGTACTCAGACGAAGAAAAGGCAGAGGCGCTTTCTAGGCATTACGAAAAGCAATTTGAACCAAACCACGATCTAATGTGTCAGGACACCCTAAGAATGGTTAGGCAAACTCTAAACAATTTCAGGAACTCCCCGGTCACGGCTGAGATTAACCCAGCCACCCCGCAAGAAATAGTAGAGATTATCAAAAACCTTAAAAACCGTAAAAGCCCAGGGCACGACAAAATCAGGAATATCGCGGTAAAAAACCTACCCTTAAATATAATATTTTACTTGACCATCTTAATAAATAAAATACTAGAACTAAATTATTTCCCCAAAGAATGGAAGGAAGCGATAATTATAGCGATCCATAAACCTGGTGAGGATGCCTCAATTCCAGCCAACTACAGACCAATCAGTTTGTTGCCGACACTTAGTAAAATTACTGAGAAAATAATTCTTAAGAGACTGAACACGCACCTTAGTGAGAATGACATTATCATTCCGGAGCAGTTTGGATTTCGGCCAAAACACTCCACCACTCATCAATTGCTGAGAGTGGTAGAGTACATTTCTTCTGGTTTTAATAATAAGACACCCACAGCTGCGAATTTTCTTGACATCCAAAAAGCCTTTGATAAAGTGTGGCACTGTGGATTAGCTTACAAATTGATCACTCTAAAAGTCCCTGACGCACTTGTCAAACTTTTAATTTCATACCTAAATAACAGACACTTTCAAGTCAGAGTAAAAAATAACTTATCTACACCCAAGCTCATTAAAAGTAGTGTACCGCAAGGATCCATCCTGGGCCCGACACTCTTTAACATATATCTAAATGACATTCCCAGGACCTCAGACAGCTGGCACTCTATGCAGACGACAGCGCGATACTTGCAAAACACCCTTACGTCTCAGTAATGCACAGACAGCTACAACAACACTTAGACATACTCCAAACATGGCTGGAAAAATGGCGAATAAAATTAAATCCCAATAAATGTCATTGGATTTATTTCTCAAGAAAACGTAAACCTCCGCCTCCTCTGTACATAAACAACCATGCCCTAAAAGCGGAAAAATCTACTAAATACCTAGGTGTAACGATAGACTCCCACCTAACTTGGAAACTGCACGTAACGAACATAATCAAAAAAGCGTATATAACCATAGGAGCCTTATACCCAATGATAGGAAACGGAAATCTAAGTTATCAAAATAAACTCCTAATTTATAAATCGGTCATATGCCCGGGAATGCTGTATGCAGCACCCGTATGGGGATATGCCTGTAAAACTACCATAGACTTATTAGAGACAAGACAAAACAAAACCCTAAGGATTATAAGGAAAGCCCCTAGATACTTAAGAAACTCGGTAATTAGGAAAGACTTCAAAATAAAAACTGTTAGAGCCCAAATCAAAAAGCTAGCGCTTAAATTCTACAAAAATCTGCCATCTGTCCCAAATGAACTATTATTTAATCTGCATGACTATGATCATCGCAAGGCTAAATCTCGTAAGAGACCCCGCTCGGTACTTAACTTTGATATTCGGTACAAGGAACGTTCCACCTTAATCAGTTGATATTAACGAAAACTCGCGATCTTTGGTTTTCTACAAAATGTTTAAAATCCTAAGCTGCTAAAATGCTAGGTTACTCTCAGATCTGCATCAACCCCCCAAACTGCTTAAACTCTTAATGTGCAACAAATTGCCACACTAGGAGCTAGGACAAATAATAAAACCAGTAAATCAATCTAATATCATGAATCTAATAATCATGAATCTAATAATATATAGCCAAAACAGATATACACAGATATAATGATATACATAAGAGTAGTGAATGGCAGTCGGCCAGTTGCAACTTCAAAAAAAAAAAAAAAAGGGGGGGGGGGACTAACTTGCAAGTAAATTTTAAATAACAAAATAAAAAGAATCAGTAATCAAAATAACAAAATAAGTAAATAAAGTAAAAGACATATATGTATAGCACAATAACAACAAATAAATACTTCACCATATACAAACCGGACGGCCTTGATGACAGGCATTTGAATTAGGGTATTCAGATCGTTGATATCGCTGCAAAATATTTTAAAATCATGACAACGGATGTTTTAAAAGGTTTACATTCAAAGGTATACAATCAAAATAAATAAATAAATAAAAAAAAAAATTGGAAAGGAAATGTAAACAAGCTTTAAATAATAAGAGCAGCTCCGCTTACAAAAAAAAAAAAAGCTGACGGCCGGCTGGTATGAAAAAGCCAGTGCTTGGCAAAAGGTCGACTCTTTCGGTAAGAAAAACTGGTTCCGAGGCAAAGTACGCAGGCGAAAATTCAAGGTCATTCTCTTCAACGCGGGGGAAGCTTAGCATATGTTCACAAATAGGCATGGAGCAAATACAGTAATACGAAGTGATGAACTCATAGTAAAAATGAATAAATATGTACAAGATTAGAGAATCACAGAGGAATAACAATATACAGATTTTAATATAAATATAAGTAAATGACAATAAAAGATAAATTAAGAATAAAAATATAAATAAATAAATAAAACATATAGCTGCGTTAGAAGCATGATTCATGGTAGTGAACCAATACAGGTATTTAAAACGCGGGTCGTTCAATTTAAATACTAAACATTAAAATTATAAAAGGTGTCCTAGGTAAATCTATAGATGTTATTCAAAAAAAAAAAATTGGGTTAACTCGTGAATACATCAAAATGCGCAAAAAATAAAACATAAAATAAAAATTCAAATCACAGTAAAATAGACGTAAATTTAGATTAAAAATAAGTAATAATAACTTTGTGAAAGAGAGATCAGGGATTATTGTGACACAGTATCAGTGTATGTGACGATTTGGATTTCCCGCCAATGTAGCACGATGGTCAGATGACAAAGAAAATGAATCTGACTTGTACAATTAGACAGCCAAATTTCATTTCCACATCAAATAACTCACGTGTGTGTAAAATACAGAGATAACATTGCTAAAGAACATGCCAAAGAAATAAAAACATGCAAAATTGCTTACCTGCTTGTAGGCTGGTGAAACATTGAGCGAACGGCCGCTCTCAAAATGACCAGCACATTTTTCTATCGAATGCAGTGTGCGAAGAGAGAAAGGGTGGGCGACTGGATTTCCGGTTCTACTAGCACTTCGGGGGAACAACTAGTTCCGCCGTTGCCTGGCGACGAACATATGTTTTGAGATAAACAGTGAAGGAAAACGCCTGGACTGACAGTTGTTTTGTTGTGGTCGTATTGCGTTGTAAAGTAAAATGTGTAGAGTATAAAATTGTGAAATTATACAAATGTAGATCAGATAGTACTTGTTGTGTGTAAATGTATGATTCGAACTGTAAACAAAAAAAATTGTGAACTGTGAGAAAAAGTGAGGGAAAATCTGTAAACAAATAATGATGATGTAAAGTGTACTATATAGTATTTTGTAAACCTAGCTTGACTTCTTTTCTGTTCAGGAGGGTGAGAATATGTGACAATATTTTCACATATTTTGATACATAACCCTGGGAAAAAAGGGAATGGTGTAAATATATTGAAATGTATACTATGTTTTGGTGATTTATGTTTATAGCTAGGCCTTTGCACAGACGGAATTGGGATTTTTTTGGCGCCGTTGGGTTGTGTGCGCACTGACATGGATTGTAAATATTCAGAGATTTAATTGCAGCAAAATGTCAAAGTTGAGCTACAAATCTTTGAAAATTTATAGCCCTGTCAGGTGTGGCGCGCGTCGGTGTCCGGTATTTTGGACCACCCTGGTTTTGTATGCCCTCTGGTTCTTGTATTTTAGTGGAACGCATAAAAAATTAGCGTCGCTTCAAGACCAATGGTGTGAAGCATTTTTGGACCTCCTCTTTTTATAGCGTTTGGGAACAGCGAATGAGAGTTGGGGGGATTTCCTCCCTGCTTTTGTCGTTCCCCTTGTTTGTAGTATTCTAAAAAGTTTTAGAATTTGAAAAAAAAGTTCAGACGCAATCTGAGTTTGATGGAAAAAGGTCTCCTGGGTTCCTTGTGAGCACTTGCGCTAGAAACGCATCTGGGCCACGAAGTAGGCGACACTTGACGACACTTGTCATGCGGCAGTTTCTACAAGTTTCACGGAACCGGCGCATTTTACCTAACTAGGGGTAACAGCCTCTAAGACAGCGTTCAGATATTCTCCAGAAATAGCTTCTGTTATTTGCAGCTGGATCAGGGTAGTCACAGATGTTGTAGAACGGTTTCGAATCGTCAGCAAAATCTTCACTACGCAAGCACGTAGACGGAGTCGCATAGGGATACCAATTCAGGGATCCTAAGCAGCAGACAAGCCTCTACGAAAACGATATATATTTGGCAAAACCTGTACGCATGCTCACTCAAGAGCCGCTGGGACAAGCCATCGTTTAAGAGGAGGAGAAGGAAAGTGGACAGTGTGCCCATCTCCAAAATAATACTTTTCAATAACTTATGACCTGATGATATGCAACCTAGTGTTTCCCGGACTGGTAGTGTTTTCCCCGAACCATCGGAATAAATGAACTAATAAACATTCAATTAATTGTGCCACCCTTTCCTACGTGCAGAGGTCAGCTACAGCACTCAGTGAGAGTCCTATGTATGAAGGTATGGAAATCATATATTGATTTTAAAATGTATACATGAATGTTTAAGTAACTGATGTAATCCAATAGTGTAAGGGCAAGGTTATGCTAAATGGGAGTTTTGCAAAATTGAATATATATATTGTGTTCTTAACAAAAGTAATGTAATTACAAATTTGGATTTTATAAATATGCAAATTAATGCAAAATAAACTGTGCACCCCGAGGTCAAGTTTAGGTAATTTGGGAACTCTTTTGTAATTGTGTATTTTGTATATTAATGTTTAAATTTGAGATTTCATGTGTTCTATAAATAAATATTGTTATTTGGCCACAAAAAGGGAGTGATTATTTTGATTGAGCAAACGCAATGTACTTAGGTCCAATCGGACCCCACTATACTTTAACGCGCTTGAGCCTGGTGGAACTATTTGGTGAGTATCTTTAAGGTATTTATGTGTTTAAGTTTTATTATATTTATGTGTAAAATTCACCTCACCACAGAACGTTCCACCTTAATCAGTTGATATTAACGAAAACTCGCGATCTTTGGTTTTCTACAAAATGTTTAAAATCCTAAGCTGCTAAAATGCTAGGTTACTCTCAGATCTGCATCAACCCCCCAAACTGCTTAAACTCTTAATGTGCAACAAATTGCCACACTAGGAGCTAGGACAAATAATAAAACCAGTAAATCAAAAACCTCGAACCTCCAACTATGGACCAATGAAATAATGTCACAGTATGAAGATAAGAACCACACCTAGAGATTGGAGATTAAAGGCGCTTCGCGCCTGGTGCTCTGTTCTGGACGAAACTCTATGAGGAATATGATTTCTTATTTCGACTGCTATAATGACTATTAAGTGAAGAGATATGTATAAATAGACAGATTAGAAAGAGTTCCACCAATTCATATTAAGGCCAACGACCGTACCGTGCTGAAAACACCGGTTCTCGTTAGATCACCGAAGTCAGGCAGCATCGGGCGCGGTTAGTACTTGGGTGGGTGACCACCTGGGAACACCGCGTGTTGTTGGCTCTTTTCGGGCGCGGCAGCCCAGTGGTTAGCGCGCGATTCTCGCCGCTGCCAGAACTGCCGCCGTGTTCATGCGGAGTACGATCACGTTAAACATGTGGGTCCGCAAGTCCTTCCGAGAGGTTGGTGGTAGGGGAAGGAGGGTACGGTCCCTGTGGATGCCTCCCCCACTGGGTTCCGGTCTAAATTGGGTGGCACTTCCCGGCCGTCCAAACAGTTATCTTACACCTTTCTGGTAGGTCGGACGGTCTGGGTCTCAACAACAACAACCAATTCATATTACTACACTTAGATCACGATTCAATATTTCTGTAACAGCTTCTACTGCCGCATTCTGTAGCTCTGAACACACATAAACTGTCTGATAAAATAATTCATATGTTTAAATCATCGAGGAAAGTTTCGACATTGTTTTACCACGTAATAGTATATGGTAATTAAGGAATGGTTAATGAAAGCATTGTCTAAGGCATAGGAACATATTAATACTGTTTCATCAAAGTGAACCATTTATATAAAGATATGCTAACTACACTCATATTAAATGTGGTCGAAAACCCAGACCACTCGACTCGCCCTAAGGCATGAGCAGCAATTTGAGTGGCCGGATTGTTAAATGTGGTGTAAAATGTTAGTGTAAAGCCAACTTAAATGTGGTATAACAATAAATATATAATTATATTTATTATGTTATCGTATATTGCAATTTCGTACATAGATAGTACTAGCAATTGTCCACCAGTGTATATCGTCCGGTTTTAACCTGTAAAAAAAATGATAAGTATACATACATTTAAATATTTAACTCTGAAATAGGTGAGACATCTGTTGCTTCAATTAAACGTTTATTGGCATTTTTATTATATCCTTATTAATAAAACTTATATTAATATTAGACATATTTTTCTTCATAAATTAATATATTATCTAGCAAAGTTTCTGCTGACTAGTTTCTAGTGTGATAACAGGATTTATTTTTCTTGACTCAGGGTCAGATTAAATATAAAATTCCTCAGTTATGAGTAAAAAAGTGTACCTTGATACTTGTTGTGCTTATATGCAAGCATTTGGTTCCCTGGATCGCACAGGTCGTTATTTGTAATTCTTTAGCACAAAATATTTTACTTAGCGAATGACATCTGATTTGCTACCTCTCATCTTGAGTCGGAACAACCTCTAAACTCTGGGGCGCGGTAGCCCATTGGTTAGCGCGCTGGAATTGCACTCGGTAGGCCCGGGTTCGATTCCAGCCGCTGCCAAAACTGCCGCCGTGTTCATGCGGAGTACGATCACGTTAAACATGTGGGTCCGAAAGTCCTTCCGAGAGGTTGGTGGTAGGGGAAGGAGGGTACGGTCCCTGTGGATGCCTCCCCCACTGGGTTCCGGTCTAAATTGGGTGGCACTTCCCGACCGTCCAAACAGTTACCTTACACCTTTCTGGTAGGTCGGACGGTCTGGGTTTCAACAACAACCTCTAAACTCTCTCTCATCTTCTCATCCCTTCTTCTCTGTACAAGGTTTTTCTGCGAAACTGCCCATTTCGCAGCCCAGACCAGAGGGCTCGCATCGTCGACCCAGACCGTCCGACCTAACAGAAAGGTGTAGAAGACCCAGGCCGTCCGACTCATCCTGAGGACTTGAGTATCTAATTGGACGGCCGGGAAAAGAGTTAACGGAAGCCAACTCCCGGGACGGCCAACGTCCAACGGTTTGGGGCGAAGTTTATTTAAGTTTCAAAAAATATACATTGAGGTTACAAGGAGTTGTACAAAGAGGTGAAGATGAGTTAACATTTTGATGATTAGATGACATGATTAAATATAGATGACATGATATAAAACATGATGTTCAATGACAGTTGTAGATGATTAGATGACAGGATTGAAGAATGATGACATGTTTAAGAATTGATGACAGGTTATTTTGCGTGAAGACAAAAATGAAAATGAAGACATGAATAAAATTGAGGATGACATTATATAAAATTGAAAAGAAGAAAAATTATATGATATTTTGTTGATGAAAAAGAATGGTGGTAAGAAAATGACTAGGGTAAATTACAAAAATATCATTCTACTACTAATGATATATATGAAACCAGTATAAAGTAATAGGATGTAATACGAAACATGGTATAATTATTGCTTATCACAGTTGGTATACAAAACACAAACAACCAACAGCTCAAACAAGGGACAAAACGCACAAGTACTACAACAAAACGAGCAAAGAACAAGCAGGTTAAACAAAGACAAAAACAAGAAAACAGAAAGGTGTAAGGAAGAACAGAAGGGTAGAAGGTAACAGAAAGGTGTAAGGAATCTGTTTGAGCGGCCGGGAAGTGCTACACAATTTAGACAGGAACCCAGTGGGAGAGGCATCCACAGGGATCGCTCTCTCCTTGCCCTACCGCCAATCTCTCAGAAAGATTTACGATCCCGCATGTTTAACGTGATCGTACTCCCCATGAAAACGGTTAGCTGCTCATTGGATCGCAAGCATTTATGAGGAGCCTGGTCGCGGTTTTATCATTGGCCAATTATCTTATCGCCCGTGGTCTAAGATTCCTCATTAGTCGCTTACTTTCATAATCTTCAGTCTACAAATACCATGTGACGTTTCTATATATGAGAGAATAACCATAATTCATTTCCTTTTCATAGCTTTATCGTGAAACACCTACCTATAAAATCAAGTCTTTCATTGGTAACTGTTCGACTGAACTAACTTTTTATAGCTTCTCATGTAACTTGTGAGCATATCCATATAAGAATAAGGATAAACACCCTTTCTAGTCACTAAATCCACTTGATCACTTGTAAAATATTCTTGGGTGATACGAAACTGATTGGATTCCAAACTAGAATTTAGTTTCTCAATAGAGGCAGGTAAAAATTGAAGAGAATCTATAAACTGTAAACTTCCTAGGCTGAATGTGATATATTTCTGCATATTGCTACTGATGCATTCAATCCTCTTTCCTTTAAATTCATCGATCCCCTGCATAATTAAATGTCCATCATACCCCTTTAAATTATGAAATACAACGGGTATGCGTCGTCTTATCTTGTAATTCAGATTACAATTATGATGGGCTGCACCTCTGAACTTGAAAGTTGAGTGGCAATGGTCTCTCACACGCTTTTCTCCTAAAGCCTTGTTACAAATATGACAGAGAGTAGCATTTTCAAAGTTTTCACGATCTTCAGCAGTAAAATTCATTTTCATATTTTCTCTCAGTATTCTCTGAATCTCTTCTTCTTATTGAATAAGGGCCTTCAAAAAATGATGAATCACATCTTCACCCCTATAGATAACAGGTCTTTTAAAGGTTTTTCCATCAGGTCCAATAATAATATAGGCAAAACCACAAGGAACATGATGACATAAGATGCTCTCATGTGAAACAGAAAGGGTATTCTCACATATATCCGCTATTCATATCCGCTATTATTTCACCCTTTAATGAACCGCGTAAATAATGAAGTTTTTCATTTTCTGATAAATCTTGATTTTCAGTTATTAAGGCATTAAATTGACCTTTAAACAGATTCCATTCCTCAAATTTACCACTGAATATAGGTAATGGAATTTTGGGTTGTTTGATCGAAGCCCTTTTATGCAGATCTGTATGTAATGAACATACCTCTTGAGTAGAACTATTCCCAGTTGTTGTAGAATTATCTGAATTATCATTAATTTTATTAATAGAGGTCTTAATTCTTACCTCTATTTTTTGCATCTCTTATCAATTAGCGAAAGGCCTGCTTCCGTTTCTTCGAACTCGTCATCCGGAACAGTAGCGTAATATTCTTCTTTTAATGCATCAAACTTTACTTGAATTTTTGTAATCAATTCACAGTAGACATTCAGTTCATTGAATATTGGTTCTTTTCCTTCGGTAAGACAGTTCGTAACTTTGGTCAATTGACCCTTAATATTACCGCGCTTGCGATTTAGAACAGTAATTGTGTTACTGTCAGTCATGGCGCGTGATGAAACTAAAGTAAGATTAAATTAGTTATTTAATCAAATCCTTTACCATACGAACTGGTAGTACCTCCGGTTCGTCTGGACCATTAAATGTGCGGAGGTAAGCGAAAGAATGCTGCGAATGGACTGTATATTCACAAAACTTTATATTGCGTCAGACATTGTTTGTCTTCAAAAATTATTCATCTTCTGGCTCTCTTCGTCTTTTCGAAGGGTTACAATAAACCTAATTAGCGCCAAGGTGGAATGTTCAGTCGCCAAGTGGCGATCGCGAAACAGATACGGAACACCTATATATATATATATATATATATATATATATATATATATATATATATATATATATATATATATATATATACATATATATATATATATATATATATATATATATATGTATATATATATACAGGGTGTATATAAACTAGTAGTCAGAACTATAAGAGGTTATAGAAATCACCAAAACAAACAACTTTCACAATACAATGTGGGATCGGAAAGCAACCGGCGAGTCGCGAAGGTCGCTTTCTCTGGGAGTGGATGAAACGTCGCGTCAAAATGGAGTGAAGTGAAGACGAATACAGTGAACACGAATAATGGAAATTTACTGACAAAATGTTTAGAACAAATAATGTTCTGGCTCTCCGCCTTGCTGGAACCACATAACCACTTGATGATTTGCTGGTACAACATGTAGTAAATCTGGCAACACCTGCTGGAGGAAGGTGAGGTATTTTTGTCTATCTAGGCGGTCTGGTAACTGATACGAGTCAATTAATTGGTCGTGGATAATCCGTGCCTATATATTCACGGAGAACCTTTGCTAGTGGCATCTTGAACGTGTAGCATGCGGATTCACTGTTCTCCATTTTGACGCGACATTTCATCCACTCCAGAGAAAGCGCCCTCTCGCGACTCGCCGGGTGCTTTCCGATCCAACATTGTATTGTACAAGTTGTTTGTTTTAGTAAAATCTATAACCGCTTACAGTTCTGACCATCAGTTTATATACACACTCTCTCTCTCTCTCTCCATATATATATATATATATATATATATATATACACACATATATATATATATATATATATATATATATATATATATATATATATATATATATATATATATATATATATATATATATATATATATTATATTTTGTATGAAAAATTAAAATGTCAATTTGAAATTATCATTTCGTACTAGCAAGGCATTTTTAAGAAATCTAACTAAAAATACATATCTGGCAGAAATACGTTGTTTTATTGCTTTGTAGGGATCAAAGTGGGCGAAGATCATACAGTGGCTAAATGAGAAATAAATTACTGTGCGACAGAAAGAGATAAACTTGACACAAAAGTTAGTACGCAGAAAAATATTTGTTACAGAGTTTGCTTTCATTAGTTACTGTGAGATAATCATAGCTGTGTATTGAAGGAAATATTTCCGGAAATCCTACATAATCTTCATGATTATAAGTATTCGTGATTTGCGTGATGATTGCTAATATGAATTTCATATAGGTCCAATTACAAGACAAACATAAGTTTCGTTATAATAAAACAGTTGAACCACCACCAGAGCCTTAACCAGAGGAAAATGTGAGTATAATTTATTATACAGAGTGACTTGGAATTGTTTTTACAAAAGCAGAGGGGTGATAGTACCCCATCAGATGAGCAATAATTACCATGGAACATAGGGTCGCATTGCACTTAGATAGGCAGAAAAGAGTAAAATTAGAATACGAACCTGCACGTACACCAGTGTTGGGAAAGGGAATGGACGATACCAAACGTTCCACAAACAGATTTATTGTGCAACGGCAAACTCACAGCAAGTGCTTAAAGTGGCGACCACGCGTTTCGTTGCACCGTTCGCACCGGCGAAGGAATGACTGACGCACTCTCTCGAAGATTCCGGATGTTGTGTTAATGTGGTCTGCGGCAACAACGACGCGCGCAACGCGATCTTCTGCCGAGCCCACAGCCGTCTCATACACTAAAGATTTCATGTGGCCCCAGAAGAAAAAGTCCAGTGGGTTGAGGTCTGATGAGCGAGGAGGCCACGCCAAAGGCCGCCACATCCGATCCAGCGTGCGGGATATGGGGCATTCAAGGAGTTCCGGACCGTGATGGAAAAGTGTGCCGGGGCTCCATCGTGCATAAACCACATGTCGCTCTGGACCGGGAGCAGTACGGTCTGCAATAAACTGGACATCACGTGTTCCAAAAAGATACGGTATGTTGCGCCGGACAAACGGTCTGGAAGGATGTACGGGCCAACCAGGTAATCACCAAGGATACATCTCCAGTTGTTCACGGTAAATCGGTGCTGGTGTTTACGATGGGTTGTGCAGTGGGGATTACAGGCAGAGCACACCTGTTTATTGTACATGTTGAAAATGCCTTCTCTTCTGAACATTGCCTCATCGCTAAATAAAACTAATGCAGGCAATCGTGGATCGGTATTCCTCATCCCGAGCATCCACTTCACAAAGGCTGCCCGGCGGGGATAATCATCTGGGTGCAAATATTGCACCTGTTGCACGTGCTATGGGTGCATGCGTTCCTCGTGTAAAATACGCCACCCCACTTTCTGAGAAACACCCATTTCGTCTGCCACCGCTCAAGTTCTGGTGGACGGAGCTGCTGCAAATCTCGTCAGGACTTGCTCTTCCAGTTCAGGCGTTCATGCAATTCGTGAACGTCTTGCATTGCTGTTAGCGATGGAGAACGATCCGGTTTCTCGCATTCGTCGATCGACACTGGCAAAAGTAGGATGACCGGGAATACGACGCATTGGAAACCACTGCTCGTACAATCTTGGTGCTGCGCGTCCATTTCCTTTGGCTTCAACGTATGTGAGGTGCATGTTGGCCAATTCCTCGTAGGTGTACTCCCCCATAGCATTCACGCAACGTGTCGGACGATGTTATCACGGGAATAACTTGCAGAGTTGAAGTTGTGCCGGTTTTTAAAGGGCAACGTGTGCTCTGATTGACTATCGCCGGAACCTACTAGGAGCCAGTTATGCTGATTCTGCTCCCTGGACATTTGCATACGGTAACTGCGTTCGTAACTGGCGTAGGAGATACTACGTTGGCAGGTACACAATTAAGTCTGAGGCGCTAACTGCGTCATGCTCGACGCGGTTCGTCGTGCCTCTTTTCTGCCTCTCAAAGTGCAATACGACCCTATGTTCCATGGTAATTATTGCTCGTCTGATGGGGTGCTATCACCCCTCTGCTTTTGTAAAAACAATTTCGACTCACCCTGTATACTTAAAACCTAGGAACCTGCATAAAGTAGTATCACAAGTAAAATCAAGTTCTATGTCACATCTTGTTGGACAAATATGAAATAGATTTATTCTAAGATGAAATAGAACATATCTTAGAAATATCAATATTCACTTTGTAAAAAAATAATCTAATTAAAATTTAGGAACAGCACTGACCACTAGAAAACGGATAACGGATCAGCATTCGTTATTATTAAGTCAAATATTTCTTAACACTCTAATAACACTCCTAGTGATACATTGGAAAGAAGTGGTGGTATTAGTAAAAAACTTAATAACTAGAAAAATTATGGGTATAATTATATTATATTAAGAGCAATGAGTAGATTAAAATGTGATATATATATATATATATATATATATATATATATAAAATTGTTTCCCGTTTGTCCAATATATTTCAAACCACATTGCTTACACCTGATACAAGGATATTTCTGTTCTGACCTAACCAAACCTCCAAATTCTGTGCACTGAATTAATAATTTGATCGATATTTCCGGCTATCTCACTATTACTTTTTTGTGTGTATAAAATGAATTTGTTCTTAAAATCAGGAGCCCTAACCGTAGGTAGGTTCGCTGAAAATTGCTGGTTTTAATTTCTCAAACGCCTCCTCACATTTATTAGTCCAATTGAATTTTATATTTTTACTTTACTTATATACATAATGTATAAGGAAAGTATTGTGACGGGATCGAAAATTCGAATTCGAGTTTTCGACGGGAGAACACGTTTCAAGCATCCCTGATCACGAATCAAACATTTTTGAAGTTATGTCTGTGTGTGAATAAAATTTAAAAAAATCGTCGAAAAATTAAAACTACTAATAAAGTTACACAAATAGACATTTCTTATGTAATTTTTCATTAGAAAACGATTGACATAAATTTTAGAACGCTAACATGAACCGTTCTCGAGATATTGTGCATTTTTCAAAAAATTATCAAAAAGTCATATAAAATAAAAAAAATATTTCCTATTGACAAACATGTTCACTTTTCATATGTAATACCATGCAATAAATTGGGTGACATCAGATCTAGCTCATTCCATTCATGAAAAAAGATACTTTGAGTAATACGGTTATATTTGAACGCCAATAGTCATTTATCTGCTGTAAGAATAACTTATTTCTTTGTCCATAACGCTTGTCGAGATTTTGGTGACAAATTTGGCGGATTGTCGCCAACTTGGCGACTTTTTGAAATGTTGCCAAATTAACGAAAATCTCGCCAAACGGATGAAAATGACGCTAAATCAATGAAAATGACGACTAATTGTCAAAAATTCAATATCTTGGAGTATATTAGTATTTACTATAAGTAAAATCTAATTTTTACTGTAAAAGTAGTAAATTCATTACATTCTATATATGGAAAGTCATGTGTTGCCCACATCAGACTTTTTCTATTTAACTGAATTAATGACTCAGCAATTTGCGCATAATTTGGAATAGAAGATCTAAAATAATGTGTGGTGCCTAAAGAACTATGAATTTGTCTAATAGTAGTAGGATTTTAAAATATTTGAATCTTAGCACACATTTTTTTGTGATGAGAGAATACCGTTGCTGCTAATTTTGTGCCCCAATAATTCAATTTCTTTCTTGCATATTTGGACTTTATAGGGATCCAAAGTAAAATTTTTCTCATTCAATCTGTAAAACACAATTTACATTTATTGCATAATTTCCAGGTTGGAGTTGCCGCATACGACTAAATAATCATCAGGATAAAATGAGTGTCATATACCGTGGTGTATATGAGATTTATTTTAGGTATATGTAGAAAACATATTCATAATTTTAAACACATTTATGCTTATTATAACGGAACAACTGTTACAGTTTGAGACTAGCATCATGCAAACTAACATCTCTGACTGTTGCATTTATAGGTTCAGTGACTGTTACAAAATGCATATTGATTTTTTAAGACATTTTCTATTTCATCTTGGAATAAATGTATTTCATATTTGTCCTTAACAAGATGTGACATAGAACCTGATTTCACTTGCGGTATTACTTTAAGTTGAATCGAATGTTTTATGTATATAATAACTTATACTCACATTATCCCCTGAATTAGACTATGGTGGTGGTTCAACTGTTTTATTATAACAGAACTTCTACTTTTCCTGTCTCTAGATCTATTTGAAATTAATATTTACAATCATCACGCATATCACGAATACTTATAATCATGCGGCTTTCGTAGGATTTTCGAAAATGTTTCCTTCAATACACATCCATGATTATCCCACAGAAACTAATGAAAGCGAAGCCCTGTCACAAAGATTCTTCTGCATTGTGACTTTTGTGTCAAGTTTATCTTTTTCTGTAGCACAGTAACTTCTTTCTTATTTACCCACTGTGTTTGATCTTCGCTCACTTTGATCCCTACAAAGCAATAAAGCAACGTATTTCTGCCAGATATGGCTTTTTAGTTAGATTTCTTAGAAATAACTTGCTTGTACGAAATGATAAATTCAAACAAAATATTATATTATTTCACACAAATTACACTATATATATATATATATATATATATATATATACATATATATATATACATATATATGTGTGTGGGTGTGTGTGTGGGTATGTGGGTGTGTGTGGGTGTTTGTATCCTTAAAATTTGAGCATGCAAATTTCGTTTCAGAGTTATAGAAATGAAAAGTCAGCGCCAATAATGTTATAGGATCAACACAATGCTCATGTGAAACGAACCAGCATTTAATTTAGCTTTCGAGTGGGCATTTTGAATCATATAGATTACTTGAACTGTTTTCAGTGCTTATAATGGTAAGCATTAACTTTTCAATGTGATTATAATATGCTATATTCATTCTCTGCCTTTTGAATTTTATTGATTCAGTTATGAAATATTTTCAAAAGTTTATTCTGAATGTTTTTAGTAATTACAAGTTTAGTTTTATTATTTTTTATTTTGACCCGACTGACCTGAAGGTGGAAGTTATCAACTGTGCCACCCCCTTCAATTTTTACCGGAACGCAATTATACTGACTTCCCTTACCACCAACCTTACAGAACCCACAGATTTAAAGTGATCATATTCTGTGTGAACATGGGTACTGTTTAGGCAAATCCGGGAATCGAACCGAGTGCAATACTTGTTCTTTAACCACTGGGATGTCATACACCTAAAAAAGCGTAGTTGATATTAGATGTAGTAGATCAAAAATAATTTACATTTTCGTTGAGTTGCTTCAGGAATTAGCGTGAATATCCATCGGGTGAGAAATGCGCCATTTACATTCTATTAATTTATTTTCGTTTTTAATATTTTCAAATTAATGAATTTCTTATTACTGTTTGATGTTGTATGACATATTAGATTAGTTTTTCAGTTGTATTTTCTATTATTTGAGTAATCCATTTGTTTGATTTTTAATAATACATTACGCTATATGAAATAGCATTTGTTTGTTTTTTTAATAATATACTATGCTATAAGAAATAGCATTTGTACTGTATAAATACACTCACTGCCATAAAAATTTGCGCACCAAGAAAGAGTTGTTCGAATCGAACGAAATTTTCTATAAAAAGTATCTGGCAAGTAATAAAGTATCTGGCAAGCTCACAGGAGACATGCTAAAATTGATTCCAAATGACGCTGACGCCTATAGGGTTGTACAACGCCATTTATCTAGTGAGAAAATCCCCTTCCACAGTTTAAACTTAAAGACGGAAAGGCCCAAAAAGGTAGTTTTGAAGGGGCTACCAACAAGTTATAACATTGAGGAAATAAAAATCACTCTAACATCCGAAGGATTAGATGTAGTCCGGGTTTCTCAACTGAGAAACACAAAAACGAGATTGCCCCTGCCGATCTTCTTAGTCAGCATTAGGCCTACGGAAGACTGGCAGAGGGTATACCGACTGACAAGATTAGGATACTTGGCTGTGAAGGTAGAGGCCTTCAGAGCACGGGGCTTCAAAATCTGCTACCGGTGCCAGCAATTCAATCATTCCTCTGAGAATTGCAGCATGCCACCAAAGTGCCTTAAGTGTGCTGAAGAACACTTCACACGTGACTGCCAAAGACCAAGGACAGAGAAGGCAACGTGTGCTAACTGCAATGGAGATCACCCGGCGAACTTCAGGCAATGCCCGAAGAACCCCTGGAACAGAGGAAAGGCACCGGGGTATGCCCCCCCTCCCCCCAAAAATCAGATACCCCCTTGGAGGCAAAAGGCCCTCGGTCTAAACCCTCAGACACCCCATCAGGACTCCTCGCACTCTGTGCCACAGGTTAAAAGAACTCAAACTTCAGCACCTACCAGATCGGTGCAAGAGCAGGCCCCTAAACCGTCGACCTCCAGAGAAATGACTGTGGAGGAAGTGAGAATAGCTCATGAAGACATAAATCAGAGGATAGCAATTGATAAAGCCGCCAAAGAGGCAAGAGAAGCAAAACAATGATTAGAAAAAAAGGTTCAGGAATGGCAGAAAACTAAACGCGCCCGAGAAGAGCTCGCGCAAACACAGCAGTTAGACAAATCGGCTGAAAAAAAACAAAAGACTACCGAGGTCCAAAAGGATACTCACAAAACAGATCAAACCGCGGTTGAGGCTGAGGAAATTGTAGCTGAGACTGAGGAAATGGAAGCTGAGACTGAACTTGCTGATAAATCCAATGATGAAAAGATGGATAAAATCCTCAACCTCGTCAGAGGATTTATCAGTATGTTCAACCTAGACGATATAAAACATCTGTTGATGCAGCTCGCTGAGTTAATTCAAAAAAAGAGCGATCCAATGCAAATGGTCTTTGAGGCTTTTAAATTAATCGCGGAATTTAATAAAAACAGTGAGAAACAAACCCGCCATGAATAGGTCCCAAAAAGAAAGTTTTAAAATAATATTTTGGAATGCGAACGGCATATCTCCAAGAATAAATGAACTTAGGAGCTACGTAAATGAAAATGATGTAGATGCCCTGCTAATCCAGGAAACTAAAGTTAGAGAAAACAAAAAACTAAATATAGCAAACTATAATAGCTATCATACCCTTAGCTCAAATATAACTGCTAGAAATCCCCATGGAGGAACAGCAATATATATTAAAAGTAATATTCCCCACGAGGAAATAAACAACATAAATCTTCAAGGTATAGAAAATACTAGTATAAAAATTAAAATAAATAATGTAAACCCATTTATCCTAACTTCAATATATGTCAAAAACATGAGTGGTATAAATGTAGCTGCGCAGCTGGAACTGCTTTTCTCGCGATATCCAAACACAATACTCGCGGGCGACTTCAATGCACACCACCGAGCGTGGGGCAGCAGGAGAGCCAACACACGCGGTACACAGATACATAGATTGCTAAACACAACAAACACTGACATCATTGCACCGTCGAGACCAACCTGCTTCTCAGGTGCCAATGGCTCATTCATAGACTTTGTCCTAACGAGAAACATAGAATACGCTCACACAATTGATACCCTGGATGAATTCGACTCGGATCATCTACCGGTACTGGTGACATTCGATTTGAACACTCCCCTTCCAGCCTCTCTGGGACAAGAGAGGGTGAACTGGAACGTATTAAAAGAGCACTTTTCGAGCCGCATTTAGCAGTACCCAACATTATGAGCACGGCGGATATTGACTCTGCCACGCTTACACTCACAACAGAAATCAGGAGAGCTATTGCATCTGCCACAACACATCGTGAGTCACCAAAAATGCCCACACTTTCCCACCATGTCAAACAATTAGTTAGGCAAAGGAACAGAATGCGTAAGACATGGCAGGCTAATAGAGACCCTACCCTCAAAAGGGAGCTTAACACACTCACGTGGAAAGTCAGGGATAAAATTGTCGCAGAAAAGCAGCAACAGTATAAAGAGTTAATTGAATCCCTTAGCTCGGAAGACGTATCGCTCTGGCAATTCGCTAAAAGACTCAGAAAACCTCAAATTAAACTCCCGCCACTAATAGATGGCGCTAATATTGCGTACTCAGACGAAGAAAAGGCAGAGGCGCTTTCTAGGCATTACGAAAAGCAATTTGAACCAAACCACGATCTAATGTGTCAGGACACCCTAAGAATGGTTAGGCAAACTCTAAACAATTTCAGAAACTCCCCGGTCACGGCTGAGATTAACCCAGCCACCCCGCAAGAAATAGTAGAGATTATCAAAAACCTTAAAAACCGTAAAAGCCCAGGGCACGACAAAATCAGGAATATCGCGGTAAAAAACCTACCCTTAAATATAATATTTTACTTGACCATCTTAATAAATAAAATACTAGAACTAAATTATTTCCCCAAAGAATGGAAGGAAGCGATAATTATAGCGATCCATAAACCTGGTGAGGATGCCTCAATTCCAGCCAACTACAGACCAATCAGTTTGTTGCCGACACTTAGTAAAATTACTGAGAAAATAATTCTTAAGAGACTGAACACGCACCTTAGTGAGAATGACATTATCATTCCGGAGCAGTTTGGATTTCGGCCAAAACACTCCACCACTCATCAATTGCTGAGAGTGGTAGAGTACATTTCTTCTGGTTTTAATAATAAGACACCCACAGCTGCGAATTTTCTTGACATCCAAAAAGCCTTTGATAAAGTGTGGCACTGTGGATTAGCTTACAAATTGATCACTCTAAAAGTCCCTGACGCACTTGTCAAACTTTTAATTTCATACCTAAATAACAGACACTTTCAAGTCAGAGTAAAAAATAACTTATCTACACCCAAGCTCATTAAAAGTAGTGTACCGCAAGGATCCATCCTGGGCCCGACACTCTTTAACATATATCTAAATGACATTCCCAGGACCTCAGACAGCTGGCACTCTATGCAGACGACAGCGCGATACTTGCAAAACACCCTTACGTCTCAGTAATGCACAGACAGCTACAACAACACTTAGACATACTCCAAACATGGCTGGAAAAATGGCGAATAAAATTAAATCCCAATAAATGTCATTGGATTTATTTCTCAAGAAAACGTAAACCTCCGCCTCCTCTGTACATAAACAACCATGCCCTAAAAGCGGAAAAATCTACTAAATACCTAGGTGTAACGATAGACTCCCACCTAACTTGGAAACTGCACGTAACGAACATAATCAAAAAAGCGTATATAACCATAGGAGCCTTATACCCAATGATAGGAAACGGAAATCTAAGTTATCAAAATAAACTCCTAATTTATAAATCGGTCATATGCCCGGGAATGCTGTATGCAGCACCCGTATGGGGATATGCCTGTAAAACTACCATAGACTTATTAGAGACAAGACAAAACAAAACCCTAAGGATTATAAGGAAAGCCCCTAGATACTTAAGAAACTCGGTAATTAGGAAAGACTTCAAAATAAAAACTGTTAGAGCCCAAATCAAAAAGCTAGCGCTTAAATTCTACAAAAATCTGCCATCTGTCCCAAATGAACTATTATTTAATCTGCATGACTATGATCATCGCAAGGCTAAATCTCGTAAGAGACCCCGCTCGGTACTTAACTTTGATATTCGGTACAAGGAACGTTCCACCTTAATCAGTTGATATTAACGAAAACTCGCGATCTTTGGTTTTCTACAAAATGTTTAAAATCCTAAGCTGCTAAAATGCTAGGTTACTCTCAGATCTGCATCAACCCCCCAAACTGCTTAAACTCTTAATGTGCAACAAATTGCCACACTAGGAGCTAGGACAAATAATAAAACCAGTAAATCAATCTAATATCATGAATCTAATAATCATGAATCTAATAATATATAGCCAAAACAGATATACACAGATATAATGATATACATAAGAGTAGTGAATGGCAGTCGGCCAGTTGCAACTTCAAAAAAAAAAAAAAAAAGGGGGGGGGGACTAACTTGCAAGTAAATTTTAAATAACAAAATAAAAAGAATCAGTAATCAAAATAACAAAATAAGTAAATAAAGTAAAAGACATATATGTATAGCACAATAACAACAAATAAATACTTCACCATATACAAACCGGACGGCCTTGATGACAGGCATTTGAATTAGGGTATTCAGATCGTTGATATCGCTGCAAAATATTTTAAAATCATGACAACGGATGTTTTAAAAGGTTTACATTCAAAGGTATACAATCAAAATAAATAAATAAATAAAAAAAAAAATTGGAAAGGAAATGTAAACAAGCTTTAAATAATAAGAGCAGCTCCGCTTACAAAAAAAAAAAAAGCTGACGGCCGGCTGGTATGAAAAAGCCAGTGCTTGGCAAAAGGTCGACTCTTTCGGTAAGAAAAACTGGTTCCGAGGCAAAGTACGCAGGCGAAAATTCAAGGTCATTCTCTTCAACGCGGGGGAAGCTTAGCATATGTTCACAAATAGGCATGGAGCAAATACAGTAATACGAAGTGATGAACTCATAGTAAAAATGAATAAATATGTACAAGATTAGAGAATCACAGAGGAATAACAATATACAGATTTTAATATAAATATAAGTAAATGACAATAAAAGATAAATTAAGAATAAAAATATAAATAAATAAATAAAACATATAGCTGCGTTAGAAGCATGATTCATGGTAGTGAACCAATACAGGTATTTAAAACGCGGGTCGTTCAATTTAAATACTAAACATTAAAATTATAAAAGGTGTCCTAGGTAAATCTATAGATGTTATTCAAAAAAAAAAAATTGGGTTAACTCGTGAATACATCAAAATGCGCAAAAAATAAAACATAAAATAAAAATTCAAATCACAGTAAAATAGACGTAAATTTAGATTAAAAATAAGTAATAATAACTTTGTGAAAGAGAGATCAGGGATTATTGTGACACAGTATCAGTGTATGTGACGATTTGGATTTCCCGCCAATGTAGCACGATGGTCAGATGACAAAGAAAATGAATCTGACTTGTACAATTAGACAGCCAAATTTCATTTCCACATCAAATAACTCACGTGTGTGTAAAATACAGAGATAACATTGCTAAAGAACATGCCAAAGAAATAAAAACATGCAAAATTGCTTACCTGCTTGTAGGCTGGTGAAACATTGAGCGAACGGCCGCTCTCAAAATGACCAGCACATTTTTCTATCGAATGCAGTGTGCGAAGAGAGAAAGGGTGGGCGACTGGATTTCCGGTTCTACTAGCACTTCGGGGGAACAACTAGTTCCGCCGTTGCCTGGCGACGAACATATGTTTTGAGATAAACAGTGAAGGAAAACGCCTGGACTGACAGTTGTTTTGTTGTGGTCGTATTGCGTTGTAAAGTAAAATGTGTAGAGTATAAAATTGTGAAATTATACAAATGTAGATCAGATAGTACTTGTTGTGTGTAAATGTATGATTCGAACTGTAAACAAAAAAAATTGTGAACTGTGAGAAAAAGTGAGGGAAAATCTGTAAACAAATAATGATGATGTAAAGTGTACTATATAGTATTTTGTAAACCTAGCTTGACTTCTTTTCTGTTCAGGAGGGTGAGAATATGTGACAATATTTTCACATATTTTGATACATAACCCTGGGAAAAAAGGGAATGGTGTAAATATATTGAAATGTATACTATGTTTTGGTGATTTATGTTTATAGCTAGGCCTTTGCACAGACGGAATTGGGATTTTTTTGGCGCCGTTGGGTTGTGTGCGCACTGACATGGATTGTAAATATTCAGAGATTTAATTGCAGCAAAATGTCAAAGTTGAGCTACAAATCTTTGAAAATTTATAGCCCTGTCAGGTGTGGCGCGCGTCGGTGTCCGGTATTTTGGACCACCCTGGTTTTGTATGCCCTCTGGTTCTTGTATTTTAGTGGAACGCATAAAAAATTAGCGTCGCTTCAAGACCAATGGTGTGAAGCATTTTTGGACCTCCTCTTTTTATAGCGTTTGGGAACAGCGAATGAGAGTTGGGGGGATTTCCTCCCTGCTTTTGTCGTTCCCCTTGTTTGTAGTATTCTAAAAAGTTTTAGAATTTGAAAAAAAAGTTCAGACGCAATCTGAGTTTGATGGAAAAAGGTCTCCTGGGTTCCTTGTGAGCACTTGCGCTAGAAACGCATCTGGGCCACGAAGTAGGCGACACTTGACGACACTTGTCATGCGGCAGTTTCTACAAGTTTCACGGAACCGGCGCATTTTACTTAACTAGGGGTAACAGCCTCTAAGACAGCGTTCAGATATTCTCCAGAAATAGCTTCTGTTATTTGCAGCTGGGGCAGGGTAGTCACAGATGTTATAGAACGGTTTCGAATCGTCAGCAAAATCTTCACTACGCAAGCACGTAGACGGAGTCGCATAGGGATACCAATTCAGGGATCCTAAGCAGCAGACAAGCCTCTACGAAAACGATATATATTTGGCAAAACCTGTACGCATGCTCACTCAAGAGCCGCTGGGACAAGCCATCGTTTAAGAGGAGGAGAAGGAAAGTGGACAGTGTGCCCATCTCCAAAATAATACTTTTCAATAACTTATGACCTGATGATATGCAACCTAGTGTTTCCCGGACTGGTAGTGTTTTCCCCGAACCATCGGAATAAATGAACTAATAAACATTCAATTAATTGTGCCACCCTTTCCTACGTGCAGAGGTCAGCTACAGCACTCAGTGAGAGTCCTATGTATGAAGGTATGGAAATCATATATTGATTTTAAAATGTATACATGAATGTTTAAGTAACTGATGTAATCCAATAGTGTAAGGGCAAGGTTATGCTAAATGGGAGTTTTGCAAAATTGAATATATATATTGTGTTCTTAACAAAAGTAATGTAATTACAAATTTGGATTTTATAAATATGCAAATTAATGCAAAATAAACTGTGCACCCCGAGGTCAAGTTTAGGTAATTTGGGAACTCTTTTGTAATTGTGTATTTTGTATATTAATGTTTAAATTTGAGATTTCATGTGTTCTATAAATAAATATTGTTATTTGGCCACAAAAAGGGAGTGATTATTTTGATTGAGCAAACGCAATGTACTTAGGTCTAATCGGACCCCACTATACTTTAACGCGCTTGAGCCTGGTGGAACTATTTGGTGAGTATCTTTAAGGTATTTATGTGTTTAAGTTTTATTATATTTATGTGTAAAATTCACCTCACCACAGAACGTTCCACCTTAATCAGTTGATATTAACGAAAACTCGCGATCTTTGGTTTTCTACAAAATGTTTAAAATCCTAAGCTGCTAAAATGCTAGGTTACTCTCAGATCTGCATCAACCCCCCAAACTGCTTAAACTCTTAATGTGCAACAAATTGCCACACTAGGAGCTAGGACAAATAATAAAACCAGTAAATCAAAAACCTCGAACCTCCAACTATGGACCAATGAAATAATGTCACAGTATGAAGATAAGAACCACACCTAGAGATTGGAGATTAAAGGCGCTTCGCGCCTGGTGCTCTGTTCTGGACGAAACTCTATGAGGAATATGATTTCTTATTTCGACTGCTATAATGACTATTAAGTGAAGAGATATGTATAAATAGACAGATTAGAAAGAGTTCCACCAATTCATATTAAGGCCAACGACCGTACCGTGCTGAAAACACCGGTTCTCGTTAGATCACCGAAGTCAGGCAGCATCGGGCGCGGTTAGTACTTGGGTGGGTGACCACCTGGGAACACCGCGTGTTGTTGGCTCTTTTCGGGCGCGGCAGCCCAGTGGTTAGCGCGCGATTCTCGCCGCTGCCAGAACTGCCGCCGTGTTCATGCGGAGTACGATCACGTTAAACATGTGGGTCCGCAAGTCCTTCCGAGAGGTTGGTGGTAGGGGAAGGAGGGTACGGTCCCTGTGGATGCCTCCCCCACTGGGTTCCGGTCTAAATTGGGTGGCACTTCCCGGCCGTCCAAACAGTTATCTTACACCTTTCTGGTAGGTCGGACGGTCTGGGTCTCAACAACAACAACCAATTCATATTACTACACTTAGATCACGATTCAATATTTCTGTAACAGCTTCTACTGCCGCATTCTGTAGCTCTGAACACACATAAACTGTCTGATAAAATAATTCATATGTTTAAATCATCGAGGAAAGTTTCGACATTGTTTTACCACGTAATAGTATATGGTAATTAAGGAATGGTTAATGAAAGCATTGTCTAAGGCATAGGAACATATTAATACTGTTTCATCAAAGTGAACCATTTATATAAAGATATGCTAACTACACTCATATTAAATGTGGTCGAAAACCCAGACCACTCGACTCGCCCTAAGGCATGAGCAGCAATTTGAGTGGCCGGATTGTTAAATGTGGTGTAAAATGTTAGTGTAAAGCCAACTTAAATGTGGTATAACAATAAATATATAATTATATTTATTATGTTATCGTATATTGCAATTTCGTACATAGATAGTACTAGCAATTGTCCACCAGTGTATATCGTCCGGTTTTAACCTGTAAAAAAAATGATAAGTATACATACATTTAAATATTTAACTCTGAAATAGGTGAGACATCTGTTGCTTCAATTAAACGTTTATTGGCATTTTTATTATATCCTTATTAATAAAACTTATATTAATATTAGACATATTTTTCTTCATAAATTAATATATTATCTAGCAAAGTTTCTGCTGACTAGTTTCTAGTGTGATAACAGGATTTATTTTTCTTGACTCAGGGTCAGATTAAATATAAAATTCCTCAGTTATGAGTAAAAAAGTGTACCTTGATACTTGTTGTGCTTATATGCAAGCATTTGGTTCCCTGGATCGCACAGGTCGTTATTTGTAATTCTTTAGCACAAAATATTTTACTTAGCGAATGACATCTGATTTGCTACCTCTCATCTTGAGTCGGAACAACCTCTAAACTCTGGGGCGCGGTAGCCCATTGGTTAGCGCGCTGGAATTGCACTCGGTAGGCCCGGGTTCGATTCCAGCCGCTGCCAAAACTGCCGCCGTGTTCATGCGGAGTACGATCACGTTAAACATGTGGGTCCGAAAGTCCTTCCGAGAGGTTGGTGGTAGGGGAAGGAGGGTACGGTCCCTGTGGATACCTCCCCCACTGGGTTCCGGTCTAAATTGGGTGGCACTTCCCGACCGTCCAAACAGTTACCTTACACCTTTCTGGTAGGTCGGACGGTCTGGGTTTCAACAACAACCTCTAAACTCTCTCTCATCTTCTCATCCCTTCTTCTCTGTACAAGGTTTTTCTGCGAAACTGCCCATTTCGCAGCCCAGACCAGAGGGCTCGCATCGTCGACCCAGACCGTCCGACCTAACAGAAAGGTGTAGAAGACCCAGGCCGTCCGACTCATCCTGAGGACTTGAGTATCTAATTGGACGGCCGGGAAAAGAGTTAACGGAAGCCAACTCCCGGGACGGCCAACGTCCAACGGTTTGGGGCGAAGTTTATTTAAGTTTCAAAAAATATACATTGAGGTTACAAGGAGTTGTACAAAGAGGTGAAGATGAGTTAACATTTTGATGATTAGATGACATGATTAAATATAGATGACATGATATAAAACATGATGTTCAATGACAGTTGTAGATGATTAGATGACAGGATTGAAGAATGATGACATGTTTAAGAATTGATGACAGGTTATTTTGCGTGAAGACAAAAATGAAAATGAAGACATGAATAAAATTGAGGATGACATTATATAAAATTGAAAAGAAGAAAAATTATATGATATTTTGTTGATGAAAAAGAATGGTGGTAAGAAAATGACTAGGGTAAATTACAAAAATATCATTCTACTACTAATGATATATATGAAACCAGTATAAAGTAATAGGATGTAATACGAAACATGGTATAATTATTGCTTATCACAGTTGGTATACAAAACACAAACAACCAACAGCTCAAACAAGGGACAAAACGCACAAGTACTACAACAAAACGAGCAAAGAACAAGCAGGTTAAACAAAGACAAAAACAAGAAAACAGAAAGGTGTAAGGAAGAACAGAAGGGTAGAAGGTAACAGAAAGGTGTAAGGAATCTGTTTGAGCGGCCGGGAAGTGCTACACAATTTAGACAGGAACCCAGTGGGAGAGGCATCCACAGGGATCGCTCTCTCCTTGCCCTACCGCCAATCTCTCAGAAAGATTTACGATCCCGCATGTTTAACGTGATCGTACTCCCCATGAAAACGGTTAGCTGCTCATTGGATCGCAAGCATTTATGAGGAGCCTGGTCGCGGTTTTATCATTGGCCAATTATCTTATCGCCCGTGGTCTAAGATTCCTCATTAGTCGCTTACTTTCATAATCTTCAGTCTACAAATACCATGTGACGTTTCTATATATGAGAGAATAACCATAATTCATTTCCTTTTCATAGCTTTATCGTGAAACACCTACCTATAAAATCAAGTCTTTCATTGGTAACTGTTCGACTGAACTAACTTTTTATAGCTTCTCATGTAACTTGTGAGCATATCCATATAAGAATAAGGATAAACACCCTTTCTAGTCACTAAATCCACTTGATCACTTGTAAAATATTCTTGGGTGATACGAAACTGATTGGATTCCAAACTAGAATTTAGTTTCTCAATAGAGGCAGGTAAAAATTGAAGAGAATCTATAAACTGTAAACTTCCTAGGCTGAATGTGATATATTTCTGCATATTGCTACTGATGCATTCAATCCTCTTTCCTTTAAATTCATCGATCCCCTGCATAATTAAATGTCCATCATACCCCTTTAAATTATGAAATACAACGGGTATGCGTCGTCTTATCTTGTAATTCAGATTACAATTATGATGGGCTGCACCTCTGAACTTGAAAGTTGAGTGGCAATGGTCTCTCACACGCTTTTCTCCTAAAGCCTTGTTACAAATATGACAGAGAGTAGCATTTTCAAAGTTTTCACGATCTTCAGCAGTAAAATTCATTTTCATATTTTCTCTCAGTATTCTCTGAATCTCTTCTTCTTATTGAATAAGGGCCTTCAAAAAATGATGAATCACATCTTCACCCCTATAGATAACAGGTCTTTTAAAGGTTTTTCCATCAGGTCCAATAATAATATAGGCAAAACCACAAGGAACATGATGACATAAGATGCTCTCATGTGAAACAGAAAGGGTATTCTCACATATATCCGCTATTCATATCCGCTATTATTTCACCCTTTAATGAACCGCGTAAATAATGAAGTTTTTCATTTTCTGATAAATCTTGATTTTCAGTTATTAAGGCATTAAATTGACCTTTAAACAGATTCCATTCCTCAAATTTACCACTGAATATAGGTAATGGAATTTTGGGTTGTTTGATCGAAGCCCTTTTATGCAGATCTGTATGTAATGAACATACCTCTTGAGTAGAACTATTCCCAGTTGTTGTAGAATTATCTGAATTATCATTAATTTTATTAATAGAGGTCTTAATTCTTACCTCTATTTTTTGCATCTCTTATCAATTAGCGAAAGGCCTGCTTCCGTTTCTTCGAACTCGTCATCCGGAACAGTAGCGTAATATTCTTCTTTTAATGCATCAAACTTTACTTGAATTTTTGTAATCAATTCACAGTAGACATTCAGTTCATTGAATATTGGTTCTTTTCCTTCGGTAAGACAGTTCGTAACTTTGGTCAATTGACCCTTAATATTACCGCGCTTGCGATTTAGAACAGTAATTGTGTTACTGTCAGTCATGGCGCGTGATGAAACTAAAGTAAGATTAAATTAGTTATTTAATCAAATCCTTTACCATACGAACTGGTAGTACCTCCGGTTCGTCTGGACCATTAAATGTGCGGAGGTAAGCGAAAGAATGCTGCGAATGGACTGTATATTCACAAAACTTTATATTGCGTCAGACATTGTTTGTCTTCAAAAATTATTCATCTTCTGGCTCTCTTCGTCTTTTCGAAGGGTTACAATAAACCTAATTAGCGCCAAGGTGGAATGTTCAGTCGCCAAGTGGCGATCGCGAAACAGATACGGAACACCTATATATATATATATATATATATATATATATATATATATATATATATATATATATATATACATATATATATATATATATATATATATATATGTATATATATATACAGGGTGTATATAAACTAGTAGTCAGAACTATAAGAGGTTATAGAAATCACCAAAACAAACAACTTTCACAATACAATGTGGGATCGGAAAGCAACCGGCGAGTCGCGAAGGTCGCTTTCTCTGGGAGTGGATGAAACGTCGCGTCAAAATGGAGTGAAGTGAAGACGAATACAGTGAACACGAATAATGGAAATTTACTGACAAAATGTTTAGAACAAATAATGTTCTGGCTCTCCGCCTTGCTGGAACCACATAACCACTTGATGATTTGCTGGTACAACATGTAGTAAATCTGGCAACACCTGCTGGAGGAAGGTGAGGTATTTTTGTCTATCTAGGCGGTCTGGTAACTGATACGAGTCAATTAATTGGTCGTGGATAATCCGTGCCTATATATTCACGGAGAACCTTTGCTAGTGGCATCTTGAACGTGTAGCATGCGGATTCACTGTTCTCCATTTTGACGCGACATTTCATCCACTCCAGAGAAAGCGCCCTCTCGCGACTCGCCGGGTGCTTTCCGATCCAACATTGTATTGTACAAGTTGTTTGTTTTAGTAAAATCTATAACCGCTTACAGTTCTGACCATCAGTTTATATACACACTCTCTCTCTCTCTCTCCATATATATATATATATATATATATATATATATATACATATATATATATATATATATATATATATATATATATATATATATATATATATATATATATATTTATATATATATATATATATATATATATATATATATATATATTATATTTTGTATGAAAAATTAAAATGTCAATTTGAAATTATCATTTCGTACTAGCAAGGCATTTTTAAGAAATCTAACTAAAAATACATATCTGGCAGAAATACGTTGCTTTATTGCTTTGTAGGGATCAAAGTGGGCGAAGATCATACAGTGGCTAAATGAGAAATAAATTACTGTGCGACAGAAAGAGATAAACTTGACACAAAAGTTAGTACGCAGAAAAATATTTGTTACAGAGTTTGCTTTCATTAGTTACTGTGAGATAATCATAGCTGTGTATTGAAGGAAATATTTCCGGAAATCCTACATAATCTTCATGATTATAAGTATTCGTGATTTGCGTGATGATTGCTAATATGAATTTCATATAGGTCCAATTACAAGACAAACATAAGTTTCGTTATAATAAAACAGTTGAACCACCACCAGAGCCTTAACCAGAGGAAAATGTGAGTATAATTTATTATACAGAGTGACTTGGAATTGTTTTTACAAAAGCAGAGGGGTGATAGTACCCCATCAGATGAGCAATAATTACCATGGAACATAGGGTCGCATTGCACTTAGATAGGCAGAAAAGAGTAAAATTAGAATACGAACCTGCACGTACACCAGTGTTGGGAAAGGGAATGGACGATACCAAACGTTCCACAAACAGATTTATTGTGCAACGGCAAACTCACAGCAAGTGCTTAAAGTGGCGACCACGCGTTTCGTTGCACCGTTCGCACCGGCGAAGGAATGACTGACGCACTCTCTCGAAGATTCCGGATGTTGTGTTAATGTGGTCTGCGGCAACAACGACGCGCTCAACGCGATCTTCTGCCGAGCCCACAGCCGTCTCATACACTAAAGATTTCATGTGGCCCCAGAAGAAAAAGTCCAGTGGGTTGAGGTCTGATGAGCGAGGAGGCCACGCCAAAGGCCGCCACATCCGATCCAGCGTGCGGGATATGGGGCATTCAAGGAGTTCCGGACCGTGATGGAAAAGTGTGCCGGGGCTCCATCGTGCATAAACCACATGTCGCTCTGGACCGGGAGCAGTACGGTCTGCAATAAACTGGACATCACGTGTTCCAAAAAGATACGGTATGTTGCGCCGGACAAACGGTCTGGAAGGATGTACGGGCCAACCAGGTAATCACCAAGGATACATCTCCAGTTGTTCACGGTAAATCGGTGCTGGTGTTTACGATGGGTTGTGCAGTGGGGATTACAGGCAGAGCACACCTGTTTATTGTACATGTTGAAAATGCCTTCTCTTCTGAACATTGCCTCATCGCTAAATAAAACTAATGCAGGCAATCGTGGATCGGTATTCCTCATCCCGAGCATCCACTTCACAAAGGCTGCCCGGCGGGGATAATCATCTGGGTGCAAATATTGCACCTGTTGCACGTGCTATGGGTGCATGCGTTCCTCGTGTAAAATACGCCACCCCACTTTCTGAGAAACACCCATTTCGTCTGCCACCGCTCAAGTTCTGGTGGACGGAGCTGCTGCAAATCTCGTCAGGACTTGCTCTTCCAGTTCAGGCGTTCATGCAATTCGTGAACGTCTTGCATTGCTGTTAGCGATGGAGAACGATCCGGTTTCTCGCATTCGTCGATCGACACTGGCAAAAGTAGGATGACCGGGAATACGACGCATTGGAAACCACTGCTCGTACAATCTTGGTGCTGCGCGTCCATTTCCTTTGGCTTCAACGTATGTGAGGTGCATGTTGGCCAATTCCTCGTAGGTGTACTCCCCCATAGCATTCACGCAACGTGTCGGACGATGTTATCACGGGAATAACTTGCAGAGTTGAAGTTGTGCCGGTTTTTAAAGGGCAACGTGTGCTCTGATTGACTATCGCCGGAACCTACTAGGAGCCAGTTATGCTGATTCTGCTCCCTGGACATTTGCATACGGTAACTGCGTTCGTAACTGGCGTAGGAGATACTACGTTGGCAGGTACACAATTAAGTCTGAGGCGCTAACTGCGTCATGCTCGACGCGGTTCGTCGTGCCTCTTTTCTGCCTCTCAAAGTGCAATACGACCCTATGTTCCATGGTAATTATTGCTCGTCTGATGGGGTGCTATCACCCCTCTGCTTTTGTAAAAACAATTTCGACTCACCCTGTATACTTAAAACCTAGGAACCTGCATAAAGTAGTATCACAAGTAAAATCAAGTTCTATGTCACATCTTGTTGGACAAATATGAAATAGATTTATTCTAAGATGAAATAGAACATATCTTAGAAATATCAATATTCACTTTGTAAAAAAATAATCTAATTAAAATTTAGGAACAGCACTGACCACTAGAAAACGGATAACGGATCAGCATTCGTTATTATTAAGTCAAATATTTCTTAACACTCTAATAACACTCCTAGTGATACATTGGAAAGAAGTGGTGGTATTAGTAAAAAACTTAATAACTAGAAAAATTATGGGTATAATTATATTATATTAAGAGCAATGAGTAGATTAAAATGTGATATATATATATATATATATATATATATATATATAAAATTGTTTCCCGTTTGTCCAATATATTTCAAACCACATTGCTTACACCTGATACAAGGATATTTCTGTTCTGACCTAACCAAACCTCCAAATTCTGTGCACTGAATTAATAATTTGATCGATATTTCCGGCTATCTCACTATTACTTTTTTGTGTGTATAAAATGAATTTGTTCTTAAAATCAGGAGCCCTAACCGTAGGTAGGTTCGCTGAAAATTGCTGGTTTTAATTTCTCAAACGCCTCCTCACATTTATTAGTCCAATTGAATTTTATATTTTTACTTTACTTATATACATAATGTATAAGGAAAGTATTGTGACGGGATCGAAAATTCGAATTCGAGTTTTCGACGGGAGAACACGTTTCAAGCATCCCTGATCACGAATCAAACATTTTTGAAGTTATGTCTGTGTGTGAATAAAATTTAAAAAAATCGTCGAAAAATTAAAACTACTAATAAAGTTACACAAATAGACATTTCTTATGTAATTTTTCATTAGAAAACGATTGACATAAATTTTAGAACGCTAACATGAACCGTTCTCGAGATATTGTGCATTTTTCAAAAAATTATCAAAAAGTCATATAAAATAAAAAAAATATTTCCTATTGACAAACATGTTCACTTTTCATATGTAATACCATGCAATAAATTGGGTGACATCAGATCTAGCTCATTCCATTCATGAAAAAAGATACTTTGAGTAATACGGTTATATTTGAACGCCAATAGTCATTTATCTGCTGTAAGAATAACTTATTTCTTTGTCCATAACGCTTGTCGAGATTTTGGTGACAAATTTGGCGGATTGTCGCCAACTTGGCGACTTTTTGAAATGTTGCCAAATTAACGAAAATCTCGCCAAACGGATGAAAATGACGCTAAATCAATGAAAATGACGACTAATTGTCAAAAATTCAATATCTTGGAGTATATTAGTATTTACTATAAGTAAAATCTAATTTTTACTGTAAAAGTAGTAAATTCATTACATTCTATATATGGAAAGTCATGTGTTGCCCACATCAGATTTTTTCTATTTAACTGAATTAATGACTCAGCAATTTGCGCATAATTTGGAATAGAAGATCTAAAATAATGTGTGGTGCCTAAAGAACTATGAATTTGTCTAATAGTAGTAGGATTTTAAAATATTTGAATCTTAGCACACATTTTTTTGTGATGAGAGAATACCGTTGCTGCTAATTTTGTGCCCCAATAATTCAATTTCTTTCTTGCATATTTGGACTTTATAGGGATCCAAAGTAAAATTTTTCTCATTCAATCTGTAAAACACAATTTACATTTATTGCATAATTTCCAGGTTGGAGTTGCCGCATACGACTAAATAATCATCAGGATAAAATGAGTGTCATATACCGTGGTGTATATGAGATTTATTTTAGGTATATGTAGAAAACATATTCATAATTTTAAACACATTTATGCTTATTATAACGGAACAACTGTTACAGTTTGAGACTAGCATCATGCAAACTAACATCTCTGACTGTTGCATTTATAGGTTCAGTGACTGTTACAAAATGCATATTGATTTTTTAAGACATTTTCTATTTCATCTTGGAATAAATGTATTTCATATTTGTCCTTAACAAGATGTGACATAGAACCTGATTTCACTTGCGGTATTACTTTAAGTTGAATCGAATGTTTTATGTATATAATAACTTATACTCACATTATCCCCTGAATTAGACTATGGTGGTGGTTCAACTGTTTTATTATAACAGAACTTCTACTTTTCCTGTCTCTAGATCTATTTGAAATTAATATTTACAATCATCACGCATATCACGAATACTTATAATCATGCGGCTTTCGTAGGATTTTCGAAAATGTTTCCTTCAATACACATCCATGATTATCCCACAGAAACTAATGAAAGCGAAGCCCTGTCACAAAGATTCTTCTGCATTGTGACTTTTGTGTCAAGTTTATCTTTTTCTGTAGCACAGTAACTTCTTTCTTATTTACCCACTGTGTTTGATCTTCGCTCACTTTGATCCCTACAAAGCAATAAAGCAACGTATTTCTGCCAGATATGGCTTTTTAGTTAGATTTCTTAGAAATAACTTGCTTGTACGAAATGATAAATTCAAACAAAATATTATATTATTTCACACAAATTACACTATATATATATATATATATATATATATATATATATACATATATATATATACATATATATGTGTGTGGGTGTGTGTGGGGGTATGTGGGTGTGTGTGGGTGTTTGTATCCTTAAAATTTGAGCATGCAAATTTCGTTTCAGAGTTATAGAAATGAAAAGTCAGCGCCAATAATGTTATAGGATCAACACAATGCTCATGTGAAACGAACCAGCATTTAATTTAGCTTTCGAGTGGGCATTTTGAATCATATAGATTACTTGAACTGTTTTCAGTGCTTATAATGGTAAGCATTAACTTTTCAATGTGATTATAATATGCTATATTCATTCTCTGCCTTTTGAATTTTATTGATTCAGTTATGAAATATTTTCAAAAGTTTATTCTGAATGTTTTTAGTAATTACAAGTTTAGTTTTATTATTTTTTATTTTGACCCGACTGACCTGAAGGTGGAAGTTATCAACTGTGCCACCCCCTTCAATTTTTACCGGAACGCAATTATACTGACTTCCCTTACCACCAACCTTACAGAACCCACAGATTTAAAGTGATCATATTCTGTGTGAACATGGGTACTGTTTAGGCAAATCCGGGAATCGAACCGAGTGCAATACTTGTTCTTTAACCACTGGGATGTCATACACCTAAAAAAGCGTAGTTGATATTAGATGTAGTAGATCAAAAATAATTTACATTTTCGTTGAGTTGCTTCAGGAATTAGCGTGAATATCCATCGGGTGAGAAATGCGCCATTTACATTCTATTAATTTATTTTCGTTTTTAATATTTTCAAATTAATGAATTTCTTATTACTGTTTGATGTTGTATGACATATTAGATTAGTTTTTCAGTTGTATTTTCTATTATTTGAGTAATCCATTTGTTTGATTTTTAATAATACATTACGCTATATGAAATAGCATTTGTTTGTTTTTTTAATAATATACTATGCTATAAGAAATAGCATTTGTACTGTATAAATACACTCACTGCCATAAAAATTTGCGCACCAAGAAAGAGTTGTTCGAATCGAACGAAATTTTGTATATGTGAGTGCAACGTTGATATAAGTAAATGATACAAAACCAAAGCAAAATGATCATTTATTACAGGAAAAACGGCAGATAAATGGAGGTTCTAGTATCCTGTTGGGCCACCTCTAGCGAGAATACACGATGGGATACGTTCGGACATTGAGGCATACAGGTTCCGTATGGTATCCTACGTCATATCAAAAAACTATTGTTGTAAACTCGCCTCTAGTTCGACCAAACTCGTAGACTGTCCAGCATGCAATCCCAATTGATTCAAGATATGCTAGATCGGTGATAAATCTGGGGACCGGACAGGTCAGAGAAGGGTGGTAATATGGCGGAGGCATTCCTGTGACACTCTTGCTGTGTGCGACCGAGCATTGTCCTGTTGAAAAATGCCTATTTGGAGTCCTGTCATGAGTGGCAACACATGGGGCTGAAGGATGTCACGAACGTACAGCTGGCCTGCCAGGGTTCCGCGAAACAATATAAGAGGTGACTGGGTATCTTATGCAACGGCACCCCATATCATCACACCAGCTGTGGCAGCGGTGTGCCGCTGTAAAGCAAAAGCAAGATTGAGGCGTTAACCACAGGATCTCCACACACGTACAAGGCTGTCATCACTGTCCAAATTGAATTTCAATTCGTAGCTAAAGACGACCTGGTTCCATTCGGTTGCGGTCCAATCCCGTCCAGCGCAACACCACTCCAAACGGAGTCGACGGTGAGTGGGTGTCCTTGACAGCACACATAATGGGCGCCGCAATACCTAATGTCCTTCAGCCAGGCACCTCGCGATGGTACGGATAAACACAGGGGCCCGTATTGAAGATACTGTCTGCATCCCAATGGCGGACGATGATGCAGTTGGTGCTGTGCGTCAGGTGATATGACGGTCTTATCGGCTATTGGTCTTCGGAGGACGTCCTGAGCCTGGACGCCGTGTATACGATCTCTCTCTCGTCCGCTGGTCCCAACACCTCCGCACTATAAAGTCAGAATTGTCCAAGTGGCGAGCTACCGGCCAAGCTGACCACCAGGTTTCCATCATCCAGATGATTTTTACCCTCTCGAACTCTGACAGATGATCATATTGTCTTCGATGGCGGCGTAACGGCATCCTTAATGAAAAAGCGTCCCTCTGCAACAGATTAAGTACAGGCAAAAAGCCTCTGCGTACCTTTTTGCTGCGCCAGGGAGAACGAAGTTCAACGCCTTCTGGTGGCATTACACAATGCGCAGTGACGCTGTATTTCTAATCATTTGCATATCTGCCTGGCACGTACCTTCATGCCGATTTTCGTTACAATCCACAATTACTTCTTTGTGCGCAATTTTTATGGCTATGAGTGTATATTTGAGGTAGAAAATAATAAAATTGTGCATATGTTTTATAATTGGAAGAATTTATAGTGCAATAGATATCTGGAAAATGGCATGGGGAAATTTCCATTCACAAATACAAACTAATGTTCACTTTTGTTTAATTAATCACTTTTTACTGTCCAATGTCATCGTGGGAGATTCATCTGACATTTTTATATATGTGTGTAGTGGAGGGGTGTCAACACCCTAATCAACCGCTATGCTCTAATACGACGGTGTTTTGTGCCCTAAGAACGCATGTTTACCTCTACGGGAGTGTAATGCGTCCTAAATAAACTTCTTTGATGCACCTTAAATAAGCGTAACAGTAAAACATTTTTACCGTTTTATAAAAGCACTACCTACTAATTCAACTTAAAAAAGTAAAAAAACACCAAGCTTAGAAAAAGGGAGAAAACATCAGTGTTAAATAAATATGAATTTTTTTCTTGAACAATATTGTGGTATCAAATTGTCAAGCTTTTACTTTTTTAAATATGGTATACTCGGCGCTTGCTGGCTCTCTTTAAAAACTTCCAGATCCTTTGAAAACCTTTTAATCCTTCATTATCATTAAAAACCTCATTATGCTTCATAACTATATCACATTATCAATTTCTACATTCAATCAAAACATAAATTAATTGTGTGAGATGCTTTGCGGAAATATCTGGGAAAAAGAATGGATTCGATTAAATTGCATTCAGTGCTTTATAGAACAGATATGTTAATTTTTTTTAAAACATGAAACATGGCCTCCGAGTGCCGTGTGTACCAGAATTAAAAAAATCAGATGTGAGCAGCATATGACTTTTCATATAAATTCAAATTCATTTTCTTATTTTTTATTTCATGATGCACTAAATTGAGTGTAATCGCAGAACATTGATATTTTTCTAAAATAACATTGATATTTTTCTAAAATAACATTGATATTTTTCTAAAATAACATTGATATTTTTCTAAAATAACATTGATATTTTTCTAAAATAACATTGATATTTTTCTAAAATTATATCCAATTTGTAGTTTTAATGTGTGTTCTTTTCATTTGGTAACTTAATGCAATTTAAAGTCTTTAGCTCTTGAAAATTCTAAAAATTTAAAATATCTCTAGAACGGTTCATCCTAGAGTCATGGGGGTCAGTCTGTTTTCTGTGCTGTCAAAAATTATATAAAGTACTTAATGTTTGATGTTTACAAATGCCGGTCGTTTGGCCTCTAGGCCATTAAACAGTGAGCTCTCCAGTATTTCTCGACGATTGATTTAAAAGTCAGTAGAGCAGAGCACTCGTCCAAATATTTTCCAGGCATACGATGTCCTGCGTCACATTAAATATAATACAGGGAAACAGAAAGTCCAATTTGAGGGACATGAGCTCTGAGACAGTCATAAGTCTGAACCTGGCAACTGCTTTCCTTGAAGAGCCTCTGGAATGGCTGAAATATTTTTGCTGAGGACATCCATGACTTCCCCTTAGAGGCCTTCACAGATTCTCTCTCTATTTCTTCTTGTGCAGTATGTTAATGTACAGTTGTGCTGAATGTAAAGTCATAAGCTTTGAGAATTTCTGCACGACCATAGCCTCCTTTTCGGTCAAAAAGTCCGCATTTTCATTTCCATATACTCCGCAATGCGCAGGCACCAACTGTAAAGTGATTCTATGCGTTACGCCTTTTAAAAGCGCCCTGATCTCTTGAAACCGGATACCAATGCTTCTTTGGTTGCCGGAAATTACCTGGAGTCCCGAACTAGAGTCCTAAAGGATAACCGCTCAGTTGAATTGAGAAATACGAAGTGCGAGTTTTTGAAATGCCACATAAATTACCTCGATCTTCCCATCAAAGTACGTTTTAGAAGCTCCAATAGGTCAGTAAAAATCAAACAGCGTGAAAGAGACTCCAGCTGCGGCCGATTTCCCGCTACAGACTACACACAAAGAGGCACGGACAGACACACTAATATGTTTTACTATGTAAGATATAACATTTGATAAACAACAAAAATATTCGATATATCCCTATTTCACACATGTTTATATTTTTCGCATTACTCCAGATTTCAGTTTACATAAAACAAATGTTTCAAATAAAAGCATGTCATTGAAATGCTGCGTCTGTGATACTTATTATTCAATCCCAAAATATCTCTCCACATTTCTTATCGTTTCATTTGCAACCACTTTGAAGAAATTCTGATTTGGCGTGCTGTGTATTTCAAATACGGCATTTGTATTCATCTGCAGACAATACCTTTTTTTATCAAATGGATTTTATTTTTGTTTAAAGGAATTTAATGAATTCGATGCTTTTGTTTTCTGCTCATTCTCTTAAAATATCTTAGAAATATATTTCTTGTCTATAGCAAGTAATAGCATTATTGCTTACAAGTAAATTATTTGTTTAATACAAGTACAGTTGATATCTATAAACATAAATTAGTTAAAGAGATTGGAGAAGATTATAAAAATCTGAAAAAAGCTTCGATGCATATTTGTGAGTTATACTACTATTTTACATATTGTGTATAGAATCTCAACTCACTAGAATTTACCGTCGGAGAAGAGACAATCTGATGAAATTAATGAGCTATTCCTCAATACTTATAAGCGATTCATTTAGCAATTTATCAAATATACAGGTACTCGCAAAGCCGTCATTTATGAGTTTCTTAAATGGCCCTCTCGAACAAACCTGGGACCAGTTTAGTTATTTCTGAAAATTGCAAATGATGAGTAGTTAATATACACTCTTTTGCTAAAAGAACGAAGCATCCCTAAAAAATAATCCGATTATCTCGAAATTTTTCATGCAAATTTCTTTAAACCAAGTATGAAAATGATTATATATGCAAGGCCAATGAGTGTTAACTTCGGCCATAGCGCGCGTTTCTACTGCGCAAATAGCATCCTATAAAAATGTTAAAAATGAGGAAGGTTTATCTTTTCTCGTTATCGACCTTGCAGTTCCGTGGAGATACAACCAATACTGTCGCTCTGATGTTGCCAAAGATCTTATAAGCAATTTGACGAGTTCGAAAGTGGTCGTATAGTGGTCAGAATGAGTGAAGCTCGCTAGTTATACCGAGCAATAGCCTCCACCTGTACCGAATGGACATTGCTGTGCAAAGGTGCTGGTAGCAGTGGTTGCTTCAAGGAACTCTTATCGACAGAATGAAGGCGCTGAAAATCCAAGGTGCACGAAAGCGAGGCAAGATCGGATGATTGTGCGACAAACCCGAACTGGCCCAATTGCATCATTGTCCGCAATCCAACATACAAACATTATACAACAGCCTCTTCCATACCACCCGTGGTACCTTCCACCATCTCACGGCGCTTAGCTGAGGTGGTGTTACGTTCACGGAGGTCTTTAAGACGTCTGCCCATAACCTCACAATATAGAAATAGTCGTTTGGAGCTGTCTCGTAGCCGAGCATCATGACTTCCAGCAGACTGACATCGCATAGCGTTCAGCGATGAATCACGCTTCAGTCTTTTAGCAGATGACCATCGGGTACGTGTGTGGAGGCGCCAAGGCCAGCGGTGCCAATCAGCCTTTGTTTTACACAGGAACACAGACGTTATCCCTCGTGTGATGGTGTGGGGTGCTATCTCTTAGGACAGCAAGTTGCCCCTAATCATCCTGCGTACACCTTTAACAGCTCAACGATATGTTGATGAAATCCTGCGGCCGGTTACGTTACCCTTCAAGGCACGTTATTCTGGAGAGATTTCCCAAAAAGATGATCCCACGCTAAATACGACTCGCACATCAATGGACTGTTTCAGTGCTGTTGATACTGTTTTTGGCCAGCAAGGTCACCAAACCTTTCGCCAATCGAGCATGTATGGGGCATGCTAGACCGCCAGATTCGGGCACCCCAAAATGTAACAGATCTGAAGTGATAATTGATGAATGCCTTGCATAATGTATCGCAGGATGACATTAGGAAACTTTATAACTCCTTACCTAGACGTACATAGGGATGCATTGCTGCCCAGGGGGTGTTCATCAATTACTGATTTGAAAATTCAATATGCATTTGCTCACCATTGATGTGTCCTGCGGCCTTGATTTTGTAATCATTTCATTACCTGTGTATGAGCTGTGAACATAATTAATTTCAATAAAAACAGTTACTTTATTCATCATAATTTTCTCTTTTAAATTTTCCTGTAATGTAATATTATGTAATGTCATTCTCAAAATTATACAAAATCATTGGTTGTCCCGCGTTTTGTTTTTTCTGACATTGAAACATTTCAAGGAGAGGGTATTAGAGCATCTCGAAAAGGGCCAACGACAAATGGAAGTAGTCCAAATCTTATTTGTCAATCGTTCCGTCATTTGCCTCCTGTGGAAAAAGCACCAAAGTGAAGAAAATTTGTCATGAAGACCAGTAAGTGGGCGTCCAGGTGTCACAACCACTCAGGATTACAGTTTTCTGTGTCTGTAAGCACGATGCCACACGTTAATCACTGTACAAAAATTTGCTTCCTATCCTTCAGCGTCGACAGGGAGAGCCGTATCTTGGCAATATGTTTACAGACGGCTAGATGCAGGTCAGTTGTATGCAAGACGACCAGTAATTTACGCCCCACTATTGACCTCACACTGAAGGGCCCGCTAAAATTGGCCTGGAGATCACCTTAACTGGATTCCACAACATTGGGTTACTGTGTTCTTCAGGGATGAATCACACTGTGATTTACAGATAGATTCCCGACTGTTAGTGGTTTGAAGAACGCCTGGAGCTAGCTAGCATGCCAGTGACATCCGCGAAATGCACGCATGGAGGTGGTTTGATGGTTTGTGCAGGGATTGCTGCTGCCGCAATCACTGATTTCCACATCTTTTCTGGTGATACTGTGACTGCAGTGCTGTATAGAGATGACATCCATACTCAATATGCTCTCACATTTTTGTGACCATGGATCGTGATGCTCCTTTTATGAACGTTAACGCGTAAGTTCACAGACCTCGCATTGTCGTCCAGTACTTAGTATCGGAAACATTGCTTTATGTGGAATGGCAAGCAAGATTATGCGACTTCAATCCAATCGAGCCAGTTTGAGACATGTTTGGGAGATGTTTAAGTTATCTTCATATCCCTTCTGGGAATTTTGAGGAGCTGGGAACATGTCTTCTTCGATCCACATACCCAAAATCACCATAGATGATCATATTCGTGGCATGAATCGACGCTGTCGGGTATGTATTTCTAGCATAGTTCATTATATTCCGTATTTACAGACCTCCACCAATGAACTGTTTTGACCGCCCAAAATTATATGGTTTTGTTTATCTCTATCATTATTTATTGATAATTTTCTTTGCTTTTACCTACGCTAGTACCTTTTTTATACTCCACGATCTGTGAAAGTAAAAATAAATTCGAATAAATAATTTTCTTTTTATCCGCTTTTTTCACTTTGTTCCTTAATTTTTGGAGATAGGTATACTTGCGTGTGGCAGTATACAGTTTCAATTTATATAGCTAAGAAATGTTGATTATTAAAGGTTATTTAGATACATGCGTAAAATCTGGAAAATTGCATGCTCCCGATTGAATCGATTCTCAACATTTTATTTGACTGAATATTAATTTGTCTATTATGCATTTTTGTTACCTATTAAATATTCTAATCTAATGTGGAAATTGAATTCTATGAAAACAATCAATGTATATGAAAAAACTAGGACTATGCATTATTAAACATAATGCAAATAAATATTATTAATGATATATATAATTTCATAATGTAAAATATAATATGAAAAAGTTACAATTGAAAAGTTCTCAGATTTATAGATTTATATTTATTTCATTCTTCACACAGATTACATCTGGCATTCAAACTTCGTTATTATCTGTTCTTACTTTAAATAGTCGCTGAGTATTTTTTTTTATATTTTGAATGAGTTTCACAATCAATTATTTCTTTTCGCCTAGAAATAATTTAATGAAATTCGAAATGGCATTTTAAAAGCAATTTGGCATTTTACACATAACTTTAAAAAAATGAGACTTTCAGATATAAGAAATTTTTTATCTACAACTTATGACAAGAAATTTTCTTTAGGGAATGCCAAAATATGTTTTATAATGATCATGACAAATATCATTATTTAGTATATTACACAACATTTTTTTTAAAGTGAAGGAGGATACTTATAATAGATATACTTTTCATTTCCCTTAAAGCTTAATTATGGAGTTTCATAATTATTGCCAGTATTATTTTTAGTTAGTTTTAAATAGCTTCAGGTAGAGTATCATATAAGTATTTCTATAACACGTTTCTATAGTAGAAAGCAGTATCACACAAAGAAATTCAACAAATCCAATGAAATTTATTACGAATATTCCAATCAATTCCCGGCTAATACCAAACAATTTTCAGGTGTTCGGATAAGCGAAAGGCCGTTAATATTTAAAAGCGAAAATGAAAATAATATATAACTAAACTATTTGCAAAAATAGCTTTTTTAAGTAATGTTTTATTTCGAAGTAAATAGAATAATGAGCAAAAAAGTAATATGCTTCGTTTGGATATATTATATACATTATAGAATGGATATTCCTATAATGTAAATAATAATTGATATTTAAAAGACATTTATAGAAAAACCATCTGGAAATAATAAAACGTATAGTTAGCGAATATTATTTTCTTTGACATTATTTTCTTTGAAATATAATATGAAAAGCAAACAAAATATCTGAAAATAATAAGAATGCTGTAATGGATAACATAATACTAGTGTTTTCCCTGAAATGATTTTTAGATGTTTTGAAGTAAACACATTTGTTATAAAGCTTAGTTGTTCTATTATTGTTCCCTTCTGGTCTTAAAAGCGTGCACTGATGGGCTTTTCTTTCATTTTATTGATTTTTGTTTTAAACCTTTGTTTTGCTTCAGCTGTATTATATTTCTTTTCAAATAATTGAAGCGAGGAAGCGAAGTAACTAAGCTTCTTACTTTTGAGTTGGACGCGATTTAATGATTTTGTCTGTCTTTCTGTCTATATGCTTTCGTGCCGATATTTCCTCTTTAAAAATAACTTTTTTAAGTCGGTCTATAGTGGAAATTAATGTTTTTCAGGCCGAGGTCGTTGATGAACGTGATGCAATATTAACGATAACTTTCTTAAAACTTAGGCATTTTTTTTTACAATTTGACAATCTGACGAAGACGAATATTTAACAGTTCGATTTCGTCCCGAACGTGATTGGACAAAAATCGCACTTGCTGCGTCTCGCCCTTTTATTGATATACTTGGTATATTTTATTCCTTCTATTTCCAACTCTTAACAATTCCCTTACGTTATGACACTATTTTTATAATGGATGATTTATTGTCTTTGCATGTGCACATGTTTTTTTTGTTTTTTGTAAGAAAATATTCTTTTGTTTGTGTTCAAAACTGGTTGATATCATTAATATTTTAATTAATGCTGTACGTCTGATAATTTTTTTAACTTTAGAAAGAAATAAAGTTTTTAATTAAAATATTTCCAAAATTGCATTCCTTCTTGTTCATAGTAAGTCACTTATTCATCTAAGAAATGTAGTAGAAAACTATTCGTACTAGAAAACATACTAGAAAAATATCAGCTCTAAAATACAGTCGTATGTTATTAATTGTTAAACATACTTTTAAAGGGATTAATATTTCCGAAAATTGTATTACTTCTTGTTCATACTAATCACTTATTCATCTAAGAAATATAGTAGAAATCTATTGGTACTAGAAAATATACTAGGAAAATATCAAGTCTAAGAAATAGTCATATAATGTTCAGTGTTAAACATGCCTTTAAAGGTGTCTTTTATCATAATATTTGCATTTGATTTATGTCTTCAATTGAAATTTGTTCCTAATCTCTAATAATCTCAACTGTGAAAGTAATATGAAACAAAGTTTCTTTAAACAGATTTTTACTGAAATCATCTAAATATTTGAGTTATGGAAAGATGACATTTACTGGATATAATTTTCTAAATTGTTTACAAATCAATATATATATATCAAAATATGTAATTCGCAGAACACTACAAAACAACACATATCAAGAAGTGAGTCTAAAAGTTTCACTGAATGTTACTTTTAACTCCCATCAATATTTCAGGATATTAAAATAATTCCTTAACTATATTTGAAAGAATATGTATGTTCTCTTAATAACGAACGTAATTATATTTTAGTGAATAATAGTGAAATACGGTTATGGCGGAATAAATCCCCCTTTCCTTAATGGTATTTCCTTTCTGCCGAGTCCTTATTTCGTAACAACTTGCAGTGAGACCTATTGCTCTTAAGAGGTAAATAATTTATGTTCCTTTGTTCCTTTCAGAAAATACTATTTAAGTTTTACATTGTGCTTGCGGACTGAAAACACGTTCTCAAGAGTGTTAAAGGTCATTAAAATTAACTTCAAAATATAAGTAAATATAACACATATAGTTCCTTTACCATGCTCGTTTGATAAACTTTAAATAATGTAATATAATGTACCTCAAAAAGTAGGAATTTTGTGTCACAATATTTAAGACTGAGTTAATTCGTCAATTTATATTCGTTACCAACATTCAGAAAGCGCAACTGTGAATTAATTGTCATTTAGGACAGTGTTTAAGTATAATTTTGCATATCACAGCTAAACATAGTAGTTTTTGATAATGAAACGGAGACATGTAATGAATATAATTTTTTGAATACTTAAAATTTATAAATATGTATCAAACTATGCATTTCACAGAACACAACCAAATAGTAGATATTAATAAATTGTGCAGGAAAGAGTTCCTAATTATTGAAATACAGGATTTTATTTGCATCCACACTTTTAGATGTAGAATTTCTAAATTTCATCTAAAACAGATAAATGGGCTATCCTTAAACTAAACACATTTATATCTTTGTTAATAATGACAAAATACGCGTATTCGAATAATAATGAATAAATCGCCATTTCCTTAATAGTGTTTCTTCTTTGCCGTATCATTTGCTTGCTACAACTTAGACTAACATGCATTGCACATAGGTGGGAAATAAATTATATTAGTTTTAGGTAAAATTATGCAAGCTCTGCAAGAAAGTTTGGAGTTTCTTTCATGTTCTTTGTTGCCGTTGAAATATGTTTGATTTCATTTGAATGAATTTACGTATTCTGAAACATGTTTGTGAGAATGGTGATTTATACCAGCATAAAGTAATTTGCATCGATTGGGTTTTGATGTAAAGAGTGGGGTTTGATATTTCTGCGCGTATGTTTTTAAGAAATAATAAAATCAATACATCATAAAAAGATCGTCTATGTATTCGAATAAATAATTTATAGATTATATTCCATACATAATTTGTATCCCATATTAAATTTTATTTGTGTGCCATTAGTTAAACTTATAATGTGAAAAAAAAATTATTTTCTGCAGTTAACTTGGATTTATTCATAACATGTTGAGTGAACTGTTACCTTTCATATGGGCATTCGACGTATATGCATAAAAACTAAAGATCCCTGGGCTAAGTATCGGAATCATTATTCACTCAGTAATAAGTATTTAATTATAATAAAATTATGAAATGGCAATGTTAGTTTTTTTTTATATTAAACTTTGAAAATATACTAATATTTTTAAATATCATACATTCTTAAAAGTCTTAATATATGACTTATAATTACAATGATTTATTAGATTTACTATACTTCAGAGATCTAATATTTTCTAAAGTGTAGAATATATACATCAGTAGAAAACCATCTATTATACTTCAAATGTAGAACACATATTTTACTTGTCCAACTTTAGTGGCTATTGCATTTCTTTTACACTGAAGGTAATTGTATTGCATTAATATTGATTTTAAAAGAGGGCATTTTTCAAAACATTTTTAGTAAGTAAACTAATGAAAAATGAGTCTGCTTTTTTTTCCTGAATCTCTTTAAAAACATTTTTAAAAGTCTGTAGTTTAAATTGCTTACTGATGTTTGCTTACTGATGTCTTAAATTGCTTACTGATCTGTTAATTTTTTATGTTATAATTAATTGCTTCTTTATTTTATGTACGGGATGAGATTTTATGCTTAATACATGTGATCTAAATGTTATGTATACAGATTACTAGTTATATATGAATATGACATATAATAAAGAAAGCTTATAGTCTAATGTTTGTATTTTCTTTTATATTTATTTAATAATGTATCTGTAAGGGAATCAATTGCAAGAGGAAACGAATTTAATATTAATCCCATGCGCATGGCTATGCATTACAATCATAAAAATTGTCAGAGAAATTTTAATTTCAGTACATTAATTGATATAAAATTCTGAGTGTACCGTACGCATGTTTACATAGTTCCATTTACTGCATCATTGCACGTTAATTTAATTAAGTAAAATAAAACAAAACAAAACAATTTTTAACCTAATAGTTTTAACATTCTCATGCATATGACTTAAAGAAATAATTTTTCTGCATAAAGTTTAACATAGAAATTGTGGAACTTTTCTTATTTTTTTTTTCTGTTTAATTTTATATATTCTATATGAAACAGTGGTGAATTATGTATTGATATACCACACTCTTCTGATATAAAATGGGTCTTTTCCATCCACATATTTGCAAAAAATGAACAATAAAAATTTCAAAACTGAAAAATATTTTAAAATGTTTATTCATTCCCCACTCCTTCCCTACATTTAACAGAGTATGGTTCTATTGATAAATATGAACTAATAAAGCCATTTTATTAGAAAGTGTCAGTCATTAACTTTTGAAAGTTAATTCCTTACAAGTAGCATTTTGATTTATTACATTATGTCCAAATATTTTTAAAAACATTTTTTTGGTTCAAGGGATATAAAGTAACTGTTGCATAGTCTGAGAATAATATTCAAGATGTTGAATAGTTCTAAACAATTGTATATTACTCAGCTATAATTCTAAAGTTGAAAATTGGCATTGAGGCAATTTTGCACTTCAGTTTGTACAAGAAAAAAAATATTTTATTAAAAGTAAACTTTTACTGAAGTAAGAAAATAATTTTAGTGGCACTTTTAAAACACTAAAAGATATGGTAACTCTAATGACTGAATGTATATTTTTAAAATCTCAAACTTCATACAAGTTTTTTATTCATTATTAAAATATTGATGCAATAATAATAAACATCAACAACCTTAAATAATATAATTGATGATTTTTCGAAATTAAGCACAATTTAACTGAGATTTTATTAATTGAATTGAAAATAAGTAAAAATGTATTTTCTTTTCAAGTACAGCCATTTATTAGTTGTATGTGACTTAAATGTATGGATACAACTGCATACAAAATGTTTGCTCCGGTTCCCAAGTTATTTCTCAGACTAACATTAAGTTATTCCTCAATGCATTTCTCTAACGAATCTTTGACGGGCTGGGATCTGCAATGAATTAAATTGCTCCGATAATTCAAAATCCAATAAATTAAAATATACCACGAAAGATATAATCATATGCTAAATATGATATGATCTTTTTAGATACAATGGATCGCGAGTTAGTCCCGAATAATGAGTATATTTATATGGCAGGCCCAGGACGGGATAGCCCGATAAGGTTCAAAATCCAAGAAATCAATATGCACTGTAAAAAACAACGAAAAACTAAATTTGGACCTTCTAGCTAGAAAATTAAGTTCTTGCTAGAAAATTAAAATCTAGCTAGAAAATTAAAATATATCACAAAAGAAAACGACATGCCAAATTTCATGTTACTGTGATTAATGGAACTTGATTAGTTAGGACCTAAACAATTTGTATTTTGAAATACATCAGACACGTAAGAAGTATTCAGCACTGTTTTACTCCAGTGCAAAAAGATTATTTCATGGTACCAAGTGCGTCAATAAGACGCCAAGTCTAGGAGTTTTCGACCATAAGTCATGTGATATATGCAGTGGTCATTCTTATATCTCTTCTGAATAGCAATGCCCAGTCTATCTATATCACTGGTCGAAGCTTTTTCCTCTCTACATCTTTTCCTTTAAATTGCAGATGAGAAAAATCACCCACCGAAAGTTATAATCCCTACGCAAAAATAAAAAAAATATCTCTCTCTTTGTAAAATCATTATAAGTTAAGTCATCATCTAATTTTCATTTCTCAATATATCCATTTATCTGCATTATTATAGAAAATAATAAGTTTAATTACTGTAATATTGTTATGATGACATACGAGTATATTTAATTATTATGTGCATATAATGAATTGCAGATAAAGCAAGTAACATTGCCATATGAGTAACTGTAAGAGCTAATAAATCTCAATAATTAACAATGAAAAGGGTCTCTTTCCATATGATGAAATTTTATGGAAAAAATATAACATTTTCTTTAAACTTTTAAACTTAATAATTTGTTACTGGTCCATAACGTTCTTGGAAAACTATATTCGTAGTGATATAGCCAGATGTGTATCACGATTTTTATTCAGGCTTCTAAATACATAATGACACGTTCCCACCATTTTCTGAACAAAGGAAAAGGGCTTGAGCTAAAGTGCACAGAAGAATTATACAAAGAAAAGCAAGATTGGTGAATTTCTCAATCAAAGATATGGAGTCTTAAGAATTTCTACCAATTTTTTTTCAAGCAAATTTATTTAGCTCTGAAGTCTGGAATTTAAGTAATATGAATGAAATACTCATTCATTTTGCTTAGAGAGGCAGGCGACTTATAAAAGGAAATAGTTTATCTTAGTTACAACAATTTCGAACAACTAATTTAACATGAGACAAGCTATTCAGTTTCTATAATAAAGAAATACTATTTTATTTGACGTATTCGTATTAACTGCAAAACCATCGTAAATACTTAGCAAATTATACTTTCGTTGACGTCATTTGAATAAAATTCATTTTGTGTAACTAGTATTGGCCTTCTCTATGCGGTTGCAAGATCAATTTTGGCGATGAATATTTTTGAAGCCGTTAATATGTAAATAATATTGTATTTCAGTTGGGAAGTGTTTCGTATTCAATGCTTTATGCATGCTTTATCTTTATCGCTATTAATTTTTTCCCGATTTAAATAAAATTCAAATGGCTATAAAAACAAATTTTATAAATTGATTTTTGACTGGATTCTAACAATTATGGCTTTGGGGCTTACATATTATGGGTATTATTGGTATTTTTAATTTCTTGCTTTTTTTTTCAAAGATTTTTCAAACTCATATATTGTGTTTAGCCAATAAACTCATATATTGTGTTTTGCCAATGAACTCATATATTGGTTTTAGCGAATGAACTCACATATTGTGTTTAGCCAATAGTTGAAATAGGATATTAGTAGTACGGGTATAACTTCAAATACATTTTAGCACTTTCATTTCAGCAAATATTTATCCAATTTTATATTTTTTTATAAATTTGTTTAAAAACGGGACCAAGGACTTTATTTCCTCAGATCTGCCAGTGAAGATAATATGTGTTGCATGAACAGAAATTCTTATATTTCCTTTTATGAGAATTAAATTAAATATTTTAGAAGAATGCTTTCAATATCAATGTCATTTAGAATACTACAGATATTAACACTTTATAACATAGTTGAAAAGTGTTTATGACTTTGTTCATTCTATCTGTCTGTTCGTTCGATGATAACCGCCGTAGAAATAACTTTATCAAGCTGAAATTTTAGTATGTTATTGAGACGGTTTGTGGGACATATAGAAATGTAAATGAATAACATTTCCCATTTAGCTCTGGATTGAACCCTTGTTGAAGAAATGAAATACATTGAACCTTATGGAACCTAATTTTTCAAACATTTTAAACAAAGGTAAAATTTACAAATTGCTTCGAAAATTTTAAGAAATCTTCAAATTATTGTATAAAATATATAAAACAAATTTCAGCAAAATATGTTCAGTAGTTTTTAAAATAAAAATTAAAATATTAATGGCACCCATATAATATGAAAAGGTCACTTGACCCACTTCAAAATGAAATATGGCATCCATCTTTTTTCCAGGGTAAAACTCGTAATTTTTAAAGTTCTTTTAAATTTATATTTAGAGTTGCATCCGTCCTGAAATAGCTTTATTTTTGAGTTTTTTCTGTGCATCTATGTTATGTGCCAACGTAGTTACAATAATTTTTAATTTAAATAATCATCAAACATTGATTATATCTATAACGAAGCCTGACTTTAATGAATGTAAAATGAAAACAAGTGATTGTAAGATGAGTTGTATAAGAATTGGTGAGTTTTTTCACGCAAAATTATTCAATTCTAGAGTCTAGAATAAAATCGTATGGATGAAATATTCAGTTCTTTTACATAGAGAAACAGACAATTTTATAGTATTGCCTTTTTCAATGAAGTTTTAAGCATGGAGTTAGAAGGTTCTTTTACCTTCATGGTTTTAAGATTTTAAGTAAAATAAATTATTTTAGTTCTGTGAAATTAAAAAAATACCACCTCTGAATGTATCGCATTTTATAGATGTTTAAATAAAATTGCATTTCAATTGAAAAGTATTTCATAACCTATGCTTTATGAATGATTGATCTTTCTTATTTATATTATATATTCCATACGAAGAACAGGTATACTACTAGTAATATATAAATAAGCAATTGTATTACATATAACTGTATGTATTAAATGCGCACATCAATTGAATTATATTTATTTGAGAATATCTCTCGCGTTTTGTAATTTATTTACATCATCGAAACTAGTTTTAATACTTCTATGAAGAAATAATAATAAACACGATTTGCATGCTTATGCACGGATAATTTGATGATATTTTATGTATTGCCTTAAAAATTAATAGACATTATGTATTTAACATTTTGCCCCAATAATCTTCATTTAACTGATAGGAATAAGAATTTCAGTGTTGCTAACGTTTTAGATTTGAATGAATGACATGAAGGTGGGTGGCTCCAAGAGAGCCCAGCACAGCAGAGAGCCCAGCACAGCAGAGAGCCCAGCACAGCGACCAGAGATCTATTGTATTATCCCCTAAAAAAAAATCCCTAAGAAAAGAGACCAGTAGCCGAAGCAAAAATCAGCAGACACTTGACAGGAATGTCATGCAATTCCCAGGGATCGATCACATTTTGACCCAAGTGTTCGATCCTATGGACGGAGAACACCCCCACATTCGCAGAGAATGTGTGCGGCGGTTTCTTGGCTATAATTGCAGCCTCTACAAAGCGAATCCTTAATGACATCCATTATATTAGGTGTCTTTTAAGGGCGCAGTGCCCAGTAAGGAGCCCAACAGCCCTTCTGATGCCAGTTCTACTGAGCTTGAATAAAATATTTTAGATTTAAAATTAGTTATAGACAACAATACGCTGATTATAAATTTATATGATGTGATGACATAATGTTAATCAAAATATATTTGGATAAAAGTTAAAGTCGCATATGAATTTTTAGAATAAAAATACCGAATTAATATACCATACGACAGAACAGGAACAAAAAGCAGGACCATAAAATTCAAAACATGCAAACAATGATCAAAATTACGTAGATTCCGATGTGGCAATAGATTGTCCTAAAATTTGTTAGGAATGCATCATGAGATATGCACAGCGTCGAAAACTATGCTGTAAAAGAAGACTAAAGGAAAGAAAAAGCAAGCAACCACTTTGACTAATTGCAAGGTGAAGGAGAGATGACGTGAAACTACGTAAAATTCAATGGCCAAGGGGAGGTAGGAGGCTCTAAATAAAAGAGAAGCTCAGCGGATCCACCCAACTATGTAAAAATCAAAGTAAAAATTCATGCTGTCTTCGATTGTGAATATTGCATGTCAAATAAAAATAATTCCGAGGAACGTAATTAGCGTGTGAATCCGATATGACTAAGCGTTTGCTTTAAATATAAGTAAACCAATAAGTAAAATACACTTTGTGGAAAGATAAGGGAAAACTTGAAAAACGTATATAAGCACAAATAAGACAATAATGCATGCAGTATGCAGCTGTTTCGAGGATACACTTGACTCCCTACGTCAGTGCTAGAGAACCAACTTCAGAACCAACTTCAGAACTAACTCTAATTTCGGATTTGTTGGTTCCCTTGCACTGAGAAAAGGGATCCAGCATATCTTCGAAACAATTGTACGCTGCATTATTGTCTTACGTATACGTTGCTCAAGTTTTCCATAACCTTAGATATAGCTGGGGGTGCAATATAACTTATCTCACAGCTAATGAAAAGTCAACCTAAAGTTTAGGTTTGTCAATTTACTAAATTACATGTATCTATTATGAGAATTAGTTTTAGACCAATCTCTAAAATACAGTGTTAAGCTGAGTTACGAAATTCGAAGGTGGAAACTGCTATCACACATCTTTGACAGATTCAAAATATTATAAAGCTCTCCTAGGTTTGAATGCTAATTTTCTGAAGTATTGTTTTCCTTTGAAATTTTCTGTAAACTGAAATATAAATAATTTTTTTCAGTATTAATGTAATAACTATCAAAAGTAATATTTTAAAATAATCATTTTACGTTGAAACTATTCTCTATTGTGTAAAATAATATTATCTATTTTTCAAAAAAATGTCTTTAATATGACAAGAATCCTATTAAGAGAATATTTAATGATTCAGACAATCCAATGTCAAGATTCTAAATATATATTAACAATATCTTAACAATTTTATATTTCTTTGGACGATGCATCAAAAAATTTGCCCAATACCAAATATAATGTAAGGATCGAATGTCTCAATTCTTTCAACCGCCTGGTATGGAACATTATCAAATAAAAACTAATGAGCACTTGCTTTATACGTTACGAAAATTATTAAAATAATGCACGTACATCCTCTTGATACAGTCTAATCTACAGTTCAACATCGTGTCTCGATTCAGAAGTTATTATTAGTGAGGCTATGCTATGGGTTGATATAGTACAGTAAGAACTTTGTTTTGTATACACTTATAGAGTTTTTATATAGTTATCTAACATATATGTAGTTTTTTAACTTAAAGTAAAGATATATCTACTCAATTTTATTACATTCGGTTAGACAAGTTTATGGTATTAATTATGAAACTGAATTAAGTTAATAGATACAATTTTTATGCATGAAGCAATCTAAAACTGGCAAACCCTAAAACTGAATGTTTGAATAATAAGGTACGTAATTTCAATTCTGCATTACTAATAAAATTTACTTATAATATACACACTTTTCATATTTTAAAATTACAAAAATGATTAAATCCAATTGAATGATTGCGTGAAACATGCATATTTTATATATATATATATATATATATATATATATATATATATATAAATATATATATATATATATATATATATATATATATATATATTTAGTTCCTTGGCAAAAAATAGCTTACCTTGCAAATTTCACACTTTTCAAAACTTGTAACATTTACAGAAATTTTAATTTGCCATTAGAAATCCATTAGAAATCCATTTGAAGAATATATATATAAAAAACGTGTATTCTAAAGGATCTTTTTATTGTAAAAAGGGAGTTTTATAAGCTCAGAAGTTTGTTTCTCTTTATTTTGAAGTCAGACACTTTGAAAAAGTTCAAATTATTCAGAAATGTTTCTTAAAAATGGTTTCTCGAATTTGTTTTAAATATCATTTGATTTTCATTTGGTGCAATGACTCATCAAGCAAATTTTGATATAATGGTAATTTAACGATGCAGTGTTAATTTAACGATGCAATTTTGATATAATGTTAATTTAACGCAAAGAAAAGTGTCATAAAAATACTGAATTGTTTTAAATGGATATATTCGGAGTATAATACACAACGTGGAGACATTAGAGAAGACTATTCATCAGTAACTATAGCTTTCATTAATATTTTTGAATTGTTTAATTTTTAGAAGTCATATGAAAGGTCTATGGGAAAGTGCGTATCAGGGTAAATTTCTCGTATAAAAAGATAGTTATCTTTATTCTTTTAATGCAGCTGCATTGGAAACCCTATGCTGCTACACTACAAGACAACTTTCGGAGTGATTCCCCTTTTTCTCAAGAGACGGAAGCTATCTATTAAAGAGGAAGAAAAAGTCTCTTACAAAGTTGTAGAGCTTTGTCAAACAGTACAAAAATGAATATTTTGATAGAAAAAACTAAAAAGAATCCTGAAAACTAGGAAATTGACTAACAATCCAAAAAAGAAAAATATTAACGTACTCAGACGACTGAAATGGCTTGCACTGGTAAATGCTATGCTTGTACTTGTTCAGCTTCACTGACATTCTATTTACATTATCTAAAAATCTGATGAAGATAGCATAGGACTTTCCTTATATAATTCAATGAATTTACTACTTTTACAGCCAAAAAATTATGTATAAGATAAACGGTATTGTGTATTTAAAGTTGAATTGTACCTTTGGAGATTTTCCAGATGACAACAAATAAAACCATTTCAAAGTACCCAATTAACATATATGTCGCGCAAATCTAAATAAACAATTGTCAATATTGATAGCATCCTCAATAAGCGATATAGTCCATATATAAAATATTTTAATAATTAATTCAGCAATTAGGCGTCAATTTCATTAATTTAGCGTCATTTTTGCAATTTTGACGATATTTTTTGTAATCTGGGGCAAATTATCGCCAAGTTGGCAATACTTTGCTAAACTATGCCTCATGTTCCCAAATGCATCGCCAAGCGTTACAGACAAACGGTGAGAAGGGTATTTCTTATATACTAGAAGGCATGCACGTCGTATGACGGAAATCAGAATTTGCGAAACAATACTTCCCAAATGGCGTCACTTTTATCAATGTGGTGACATTTTTGTCAATTTGGCAACATTTAAAATAGTCGCAAAGTTCACAACATCCGCAAAATTTCTCGCCAAGCGTTACGGATGCACGAATGAAGAAATAAGTTATTCTTAGTCTACTCTTACGTTCTTTCCAAGATATTGAACTTTCATCATTTTTATTGATTTAGCGTCATTTTTAACAATTTGGCGACAATTTCGTTAATTTGGCAACTTTTTAAAATGTTACCAAATTTGCGATATCCCTCCAAATTCGTTGCCAAAATCTCGACAAGTGTTATGGACGGAGAAATAAGTTATTCTTATAGCATATAAATGACTATTGGCTTCCAAATCCAAAAATATTACTTAAAGTATATTTTCTCAGGACTGGAACAAGCTAAATCTACGAGAATGATGTCATCAAATTCGTCGCATGATATTACATATGATAAGAGAACATATTTCACAATAGTATATATAATTTTATATTTTATGTGATTTTTTGATACATTTATATGAAAAATGTGCAATATCTCGAGAAAGGTTCGTGCTAGTGTTCTAAACTTTATGTCAATGGTTTTCTAATGAAAAATTACATAAGGAATGACTATTTACGTAACCTTATTAAAGGTTTTGATTTTTTGACAGTTTTTTCAAAATTTTACTAGACATTTTAGGAAAGTTCTAAACATTCGACTTCGTTTAAGGCTTCCGGTATTACTGGTATTGCGTTGAAGCCTTCCATTATTACATATAGCCTCTCAGTTTTCACGGATTGTAATTTTTATACCAAATTTTCGTTCGATTCCCCCATTCGTTTGTGAGATTTTGTCTCCACAGACACACACACATACAGACATCAAGTCAAAAACATTTTCAGGGATGCTTGAAACGTTCTCCCCCGTCGAAAACTCCAATTCGAAATTTCGATCCCTTCACGATAGTTTCCTTATACATTATACTATGTACAGGGTGAAGCAGAAAGAACGTTTTGATTTGGCAGAAGCGTTGATTCGCTCATAATAGAGGCACAGCAGTGGGCATGGTCTCTTTTGACTTGTTTGCGCATGCCATTTTTAGTTATCGCCATGGTTTGGAGCGGAGAGCATCGTGCTTTTGTTGTTGTTGAGTTTGTTACGAACTGTGAATCTGTGATAACGACGCAACGGGCCTTTCGAATACTCTTTCAGCTCAGACGTCATGATCCGGTTCCGACTGCACAAACAATTCGTCGTTGGGTTTCAAATTTTAGACGAACAAGTTCGGCTTTAAAAAGAAAAAGTCCTGGCCGCCCTAGAAGCGTAACAAGACCGGAAGATGTGGCAGCTGCTAGAGATTCCATACATCAGTCTCCCAAGCGATCTGCACGCAAACACGCAGCTGCATTAAACATGCCTGATCGTAGTCTCCGAAGAATTTTACACAGCTCGCTCCACATGCATCCCTACAAAATGATGGTCATTCAGAAGTTGAATGATAGGGACTATCCAACCCGTAAAACTTTATGCGGTCGCCATTTAACTACCATTTAACGGTCGCCAATAACTAACGGTCGCCATTTAACTGATGTACTCTTCAAAACTTAATGGATAACAATGGTATACTGTGTACTTCTCAAGTATAAAAGATTTCTTTCTCTATCTTGCTTTGTATTTCTTTATTGACGTTCCAAATCGGTACGCTCTTTCTCCCGCACCCTGTATATAAGTAAAGTAGAAATAATCTTTATTATGTTTACCGACAAATCGTTTGTCAAATAAAATAGTTAAAATTCAAACTAAATTTGTTATATTATTTGCTACACAGCTGTGGCCAGGCGAGTTAAGTTTTCAGATTGTGTAATTTTTCATTTTACATTTTCTCTATATGAGTGAAGTTTATAATGCCTATCCAGAATATTTTCCATTAAGAGATACAACTGATATTTTTGTTCGATTTTTATCCTTACATTTTATTACACCGTTTTTTCTAAAAAAAAATTAAAGTGTTATTTGTTCTATATTTGGATTGAAATGATATATCTCGAATACATTTTTATAATTTTTTGTTCATAAATTGTTTCTACAACAAAGAAGAAACAAAAATTTATTGTTTTAGTGCAAAAAAAGTTACTTTGAATCCGAAATCATTGCTATCTCAGAGAATTTTTATTTAACTTGAATCAGATTTTAGCATAATACTCATAGTGATAATATAATACCAAATAAAATGAAATATGATGTCATCTTTTGAGTTCACAAATTTACAAAATCCTAAAATATAAATGTATTTTGTGGGATTAGCTGTTTTTTCCCCATTTAACTGTCTGATAAACTGCTGAAACGTCTGCGAATCACCATCAGCAAAGAAAGGATAGATTTAGCATGACAATATGGTGGAACATATTGATTTTAGATTTAAAAAAATTATAACTAAAAAACTGATTTGACAAAAAAGAACGCTTAGGTTCACCACCGGGTTTTAAGCACCTGTGCACTAAACTTCATTATCATACGATAATTAGATTTCTCATTACAGACTGCACACACACACACATATATATAGTCATTCATTTTATTATGTTAGATTCGTCTTATTTCATTAAATTTCTTTATTATATAAACACTTGAGAGTTTATACAAAGAAATAAATATGAAGTCATGAATGCCAATTTTTTAGAATTAGTTAAATATTGAATTAAAATCAAATAATTGCTACGTTAATAAAAGTAGTGCCACTACAGAGCTACAGTTTTTTTCCATTGACTATCAAAATAACCCTAAGAATTAAGTGATATTTAAAAAAAATGCAATTTGTCAAGGTTGGGTCTAAAACATTTGATTTTAATTCAAAATATAACTACAATATATAATTGTTCGAAAATGATCATGTTTATCATGCCAGACCATATCATAATTTATTTTCATCTATCATAGTGGTCTCTCACATCGATGCTAATATAACTTTCATGTCTGCCGTTTGACAAAAATCTATCAAGTGTAAGTAGAATAAGAATTATAATGTTTATATTACAATGACAATTAATGAACGTACTATCATACGTTCATTAATTGTCCTGTCAATATTCAGTAGTCTTCTCATACTCATATCACTTGTTACTGAGAACGTCTCTTGATCCCAGAGTGAAATTTTATGATTACACATTTTATTGTAACTGATTTGCTTTTGACACGGTTCAGTTTCTTATTACCTGTATATAAGGATCTTTATGGCTCCATAAATATGTCTTACTCTGATATTAAAAGTCCAGTACAAAAAAGACGGGCCATAGTTTTTTACGGTTAGATTTTTGTTCAGCCAGATAAATGGTCTTCTTGATTGGTGTATATGTATGCCATACATATATGTGACACAATAATACTTATATATTCGAATGCAATTTAGTACCAGTCGATGGTCTTCATAGTGTTTTCTATATGTAGAATAAGAGTATATATTTATAAAAAAGAGCAAAACTGTAGCCTTCAATCCAAAGTTTGTTTACATACTCCATTTTTAAAATAGACAAAATTTAAAGACACCAAAATATAATTTAGCTTTCACAAAGTGAACTGTAACCAGAAACTGTTTTTTGAATTCTAAATTTTGCTGTATTTTATTATATATTCGTTCTAAAAATGGTAAAACATCTTCAGAATAATTAAAGTATATTGTTGTCGCTGGACAACATTTGAAAAATTGTTATAATACATTACTTCTAATATGCTGTATACAATTTAGCACATCTTAATATAAGTCTGTGTTTGTGATAAAATATTCTCAACAACATAATATATCTTTCAATTATGATACACTGATATACTTAGAATGATACAACCTTCTAGAAGGCGTTCATTATAGTAATGGTAGTAAAATAACTATAATATTTGTATTCGGAATTATTAGAATGTTTAAACTACAGGGCGTTTCTAAAGTCGCGCAACCCACATTTCGTTTGATATTTCCCAATACAAAGAAGACAAAAATATGAAATATTCACAGTAAATAGTTTAATGTCTGCATAACATCGTGCGTTACAATGCCAAAAATGACAACCATTTGCTGCCAATCACAGTTCTACTCGACGACAGGTATTTGTAGCCACACGATGCAGTATATCGGTGGGAATGGGTGCAGTGATGTTGCGGATGTTGTCCTTTAAGGCTTCAATTGTCTTTGGATTGTTTGCGTATATACGTTCTTATGAAGATCGATTCGGCACATTTCGTGTTTCAAAATATTTGCGAAATGCTGAACGAAGAACGAACAATTTTGTAAGAATTAGTCTTCAAATAATGCTTCACAATAAATACACTCTCCGGTAAACTGAGCGCCATTTTAGAACTATGTGAACTGACTCTGTACTAACAACGCCATCTATTGTGCATAGTAGTATCTTTACGCACGTATGAGCACACCTATATTTTTAATGCTAAAAACTATATTTTATAGCTTATTTTTTATCTTTTTTATATATAAAAAAAGATCTCGATCCATTTTAATATTAAAAACATGATTTTATAGCTAAATAAGGCCTTTTTTGCATTTAGACCAAATTTTTAACTTTTTTTAGATAAATGCGTGAAAAAAGAGAACTTCCAAATGAATGGAAGTCCTCTAAGCTTTAAAATAAATGGGGGGACCGTTAGTCCCCCCATAAAAGAAGAGAACAAGGTGAAAAAAAAATTATTTTATTTTTTAAAGTTTTTTAGAAAATAAAAGTTTTGATAAATGCGTGAAAAAAGAGAACTGAATGGAAGTCCTCTAAATAAACTTTAAAATAAAAGAGATCTCAAAATAGGATCTTCAGTCCATCATTACAAAGTGACTCAAAATATATTGGAACTTACTGATGACGAAACACGCCCGTAAATTACGGACGTGTTTTATAGAGATATTTATGAACAGATAGATCATAAAATTATCATCTTAAATTTATTAAATTTTCTATTCCTGAGTGATTAAGCTTTCTCTAATTCATATTCATATTTATCATTAATCATACCTGAATACTTAAATATATATCTACCTTTATTGATTTTATATATTGATTCATCAGAAAGTATTCCATGTTTATTCGCTAGGTAATACACTTTTTCTTCAGCTTCCACATCTAACTTTGCGATTACTGTATCTCCATATTTAGTTTTAATTTTTTTCAATGATATCAGATCATATTTCCCAGGATATAAATCATTTAATTTAAACGTTTTGGGATAAACTCTCAGTCTATTGAACTCTTCCATTTATTAGTAAACATTTTTTATAAATATAAATTCATGACCAATAGAATAAATTCTTTGAAATAACATATAAAACTCCTAATCCATTCAATTTAATATCTTCATTTTCTTCTTTTTCAATTAATTCAGTCAACCTTTGTAAACTTTCTGATAATAGTTTTTTAGTATGATCATATTTTATATACAAATCATACAATTCTTTACAAAGATAAGTCATATAGTAAATTTCTTCAGAATTTGTAAAATTTAAAGCTTGAATATCACTTAAACACTCATCCATGTATATAGAAACATTTTTATAGTGCCCTAAAGCTCTAGTATTCATACCATCTTCTAATATAAATCTTTTATCATCTTTTGCTGATAAAGCTATCTTGTTCACTTGAAGTGAATACAATTCATGTTTCTTACTTCTAATTAAATTCTGTGTTCTATATTGATCTTTTTTATTTAATAAACAGTCTTTATAATCCTCAAATGATATTATGTTCTTAACGGTACTAGTCTTAGTACCTTTAGACTTCTTAGTTTCAAATTTTTTATGGTTTTCTTTATCTTCTTCATTATTATTGTATTCTTCAACACTCTGCTTTTCTAATCTTATTGAATACATTTTACTTCTTAAACCTACAAATTCTTCCATAACCACACCGTTATTTTCATCTTTCATTTTACCTAATACTTTTTTATTACATCTAGACATATTATACAAATTATTTACTTGATAATCAGATGTATCGAAATAATCAATCATAGACTTCATATCTTCATAAAAGTCATCTCTTTTAATATCATATATAAAACTATCTGTATCCATATATAATAACTTAATATTATCTTAAACACTCTCGGTTTCATAACATTATAATGAAAATCATACATTAAATGTTTAGATAAATCTAATATACTCATTCCAACATAAATCGGTTTATTAAAATATAGTTTTGTTTTTTTCATGTGAACAGCTACCAAATTTTCATCAAAAATAGTTCTACATTTGAAATTAGGTTTAGCAAATAATTTTTTAACTTGATCATAATTACAACATAATCTTACATCGATTCGTTTTCTTATATTTCCATAGTTTTTCCAAATACTGAATTATTCATTAATTTATAAAAATCTTTCTCAAAATCATTAGCAGCTTTCTTTCTCATTTCAGTGTTTAAATCTATATATTTTTTCAACCAATTCGATTGTTTAAATTGTAATACTCTATGTACTCTTACAGCTTTTAAACCCATTTTCAAATATTGTTTTAAACTTCTATAATGAACTACATATTTCTCTTTATCATGTAAAGTTGTTAATAACTTACCTTGTTTCGAATTTTCAGGAATTCTATTTTCAGGACATAATGGTAAATCTGAATGATAATCATGTAACTCTTTTGGATATCTTAAACTAATTTCAAATATATATCCAATCTCTGAATCATCTTTTATTTTATTGTTATATAATTCAACATAATTTATTTCATCACACCATTTAAATTCTCCATATGGTAAATATTGACTCATAGCCCATCCATATAAATTATTAGCATCTAAATACATTAAATAATTGGATTCTTTACTATTATCATAATTTTTCATATATTTATTATTAGCTTTTCCATATCTATTACAACATTGTGAAACACCTCCTCTTAAACCTTTTTCTATTATGAGAATCATATCATAATCATTTAATAAATCAAATTTAACATTTGTTATTTTTAACATTGCATCCCAAGATAAACCAGGAGCTGTAAAATACCAATCTGGATCTAATTTATAAGTTTTTAAACAAACATCTCTAAAATTTTCAAATACATCTGTTAAAATTAATACATCTGTTTTGACATATAAATCTGTATATTCACCTAAATTTTTTATATTAAATTCTTTCCAAACACGTTGAGCATGTTTATATTCTTCATCAGTTATATTACATTCATTCAATTTATTATAAAACTAGCCGCCTTTGGCGACCAGCCTGTTCGCTACCCTTGAAAATTCTGACCGTGGCAAATTGTAACCGTGGCACACTCGCTGGCGCGACCTTACCAGAAGGTGTAAGGTAACTGTTTGGACGGCCAGGAAGTGCCACCCAATTTAGACCGGAACTCAGTGGGGGAGACATCCACAGGGACCGTACCCTCCTTCCCCTACCACCAACCTGTCGGAAGGACTTACGATCCCACATGTTTAACGTGATCGTACTCCGCGTGAACGCGGCTGCAGTTTTGGCAGTGGCGGGAATCGAACCCGGGCCTACCCAGTGAAATTCCCGCGCGCTAACCACTGGTGTACTTCGCCCTCCGCGACATTTTCCATAACTTTCTTTTTATTCACCGAATTTAGACCGGAACCCAGTGGGAGAGGCACCCACGGGGACCGTACCCTCCTTCCCCAACCACCAACCTCTCGAAAGGACTTACAGACACACATGTTTATTCCGCGTGATCGTATTCCGCGTGAACACGGCGGCAATTTTGGAAATCGAACACGGGCCTACCGCGTGCAATTCCCGCGCGCTAACCACTGGGCTACTTCGCCCTCCGCGACAATCTCCATAACTTTCTTTTTATTCACCCAATTTAGGCCGTACCCTCCTTCCCCTACCACCAACCTCTCAGAAGGACTCACGAACCCACATGTTTAACGTGGTCGTACTCTGCGTGAACGTGGCGTAAGTTTTGGCAGTGGCGGGAATCGAACCCGGACCTACTGAGTGCAATTCCCGCGCGCAAACCACTGGGCTGCCGCGCCCTCCGTGACAATCTCCATAACTTTCTATATATTCATCCAATTTAGACGGGAACCCAGTGGGGGAGGGATCCACAGGGGCCGTATCCTCCTTCCCTTACCACCAACCTCTCGGAAGAACTTACGGACCCACATATTTAACGTGATCGTATTCCACGTAAACACGGCGGCAGTTTTGGCAGTGGCGGGTATCGAACCCGGGCCTACCGCTAACTTCCCGCGCGCTAATTTGAGATTTAAAATGACCATATGCTTAATTCCATCATCCTCATTCCATTGTTTCATTGTTCCATCATTTAAAATATCCATAAAATTAGAATATCCATTTAAAATATCCAAAAGTTAAAATATACATTTAAAAAATCCATATCGTCCCATCATTTAAAATATAAATATAATAATTTATATAGAGCAAAGGAGCTCTATTCAGAACCGTGACGTCACCTCCACCTTGACGTCCCCACCCACCACCTTCCCTCCTTCAGCGGGGGAGAAACGAAGCGGCACGCCGAGCGGAACGCCGAGAAATTGAAATTCGGAAACATTTAAAATCCCGATCCTGTGGGCAATACGGAATATTTCCTGACCAGATTGGACTTGTAAGAATGCCAGATGTTTGACCTTTCTAAAAATGTAAATTATTAGTCGAAATTATGAGTACTTTTTACTATGCGAGAATTTAAAAACCAAAAATCGTTTTTTTTGAGTCAAAAGTGACTTTTGTTTTAAAATCAGAAAAAAATATTAGAATTTATCCCTGAGATTTGAAATTGATATATTTTTACTCGAAATTCTCTGCTCTTTCCGATGGTGTGATTTGTTTTTTTCTACAATGTCTGGATCATGGAGAAAAAAGAGCAAAAATGTCAAAAAACGGTCGAAATCGCATAAAACATTAAATAACAAAAAAAAAATTAAAATTTTAAAAATCGGTTTTCACGTGTCCCCTTCCCACCCCCAAGGGTCTCCGATTGCCAAATTTCATAACTCTCCGACACGCGGTCGCGAAACGTATAGTGTATAAGACAGACAGACACACAGACACACACACAGACATTGCCTTTTATTATTTAAGACTAGCCGCCTTTGGCGACCAGCCTGTTCGCAACCCTTGAAAATGCTGATCGTGGCAAATTCCAACCGTGGCAAACTCGTTGGCGCGACCTACCAGAAATGTGTAAGGTAACTGGTTGGACGGCCAGAATGTGCCACCCAATTTAGACCGGAACCCAATGGGGGAGGCATCCACAGGGAACGTACCCTCCTTCCCCTACCACAAACCTCTCGGAAAAACATACGGACCCATATGTTTAACGTGATCGTACTCCGTGTCAGTGGCGGAAATCGAACCCGGACCTACCGCGTGCAATTCCCGCGCGCTAACCACTGGGCTACTTCGCCCTCCGCGACAATCTCCACAACTTTCTTTTTATTCACCCAATGTAGACCGTACCCTCCTTCCCCTACCACCAACCTCTCGGAAGGACTCACGAACCCACATGTTTAACGTGATCGTACTCTGCTTGAACGAGGCGTAAGTTTTGGCAGTGGCGGGAATCGAACCCGGGCCTACTGAGTGCAATTCCCGCGCGCTAACCACTGGGCTGCCGCGCCCTCCGCGACAATCTCCATAACTTTCTATATATTCACCCAATTTAGACGGGAACCCAGTGGGGGAGGCATCCACAGGGGCCGTATCCTCCTTCCCTTACCACCAACCTCTCGGAAGGACTTACGGACCCACATATTTAACGTGATCGTATTCCACGTAAACACGGCGGCAGTTTTGGCAGTGGCGGGAATCGAACCCGGGCCTACCGCTAACTTCCCGCGCGCAAATTGCAATTTAAAATGACCATATGCTTAATTCCATCATCCTCATTAAATTGTTTCATTGTTGCATCATTTAAAATATCCATAAAATAAAAATATCCATTTAAAATATCCAAAAGTTAAAATATACATTTAAAAAATCCATATCGTTCCAGCATTTAAAATATAAATATAATAATTTATATGGAGTAAAGGAACTATTCAGAACCGTGATGTCACCTCCACCTTGACGTCCCCACCCACCACCTTCCCTCCTTCTTCGGGGGAGAAACGCCGGTTAAGAAGCGGCACGCCGAGCGGAACGCTGAGAAATTGAAATTCGGAAACTTTTAAAATCCCGATCCTGTGGGCAATACGGAATATTTCCTGACCAGATTGGACTTGTAAGAATGCCAGATGTTTGACCTTTCTAAAAATGTAAATTATTAGTCGAAATTATGAGTACTTTTTACTATGCGAGAATTTAAAAACCAAAAATCGTTTCTTTGAGCCAAAAGTGACTTTTGTTTTAAAATCATAAAAAAATATTTGAATTTGTCCCGGAGATTTGAAATTGATATATTTTTACTCGAAATTCTCTGCTCTTTCCGATGGTGTGATTTGTTTTTTTCTACAATGTCTGGATCGTGGAGAAAAAAGAGCAAAAATGTCAAAAAACGGTCGAAATCGCATAAAACATTAAATAACAAAAAAAATAATTAAAATTTTAAAAATCGGTTTTCACGTGTCCCCTTCCCACCCCCCAGGGTCTCCGATTGCCAAATTTCATAGCTCTCCGAAGCGCGGTCGCGAAACGTATAGTGTATAAGACAGACAGACAGACAGACAGACAGACAGACGCACAGACAGACATTGCCTTTTATTATTTAAGATTTATCTTTTGAAGGTGATTCTGTTTCTTTGTATTTATCTCTAGAATCCATATAATCATAAGGATATACACCTTTTCTTGTAATGAGATCTAATTTATCATCAGGAAAATGTAATGATGTCTCTCTAAATTTTGATTTTAAGTATTTAATATATTTCATTTTTCGTATTTTTGGAGGATATCTATTTATTTCATTCTCTGGTCTCAAGTTTTTTGATAAATTATCTAAACTGCAAGACATAAATTTAAATGAATCAATAAATCTCAATTTCATACCTCCTATTTTTCTGCTGAAAGATATATATTTTTCTTCAGTATTAGGTATAACATCTATTTTTGATTGATCAAATCCAAGTTCTTTTATAAACAAATGAGAATCATAACCTGTTAAATTATGAATTTTTACTGGAATAAATTTTGGAATTTGATAATTTAAATTACAAACATTATGAGCAGGACCCCTATATTTTCCAGTTATATGACAATGATCAATTACTTTTTCATCATTTAAGATTTGATTTTCACATATATGACAAATATTAGTTCTTTTATAATGATTTTCATCGAACTCTATCATTGATTTGATACTTTCATATTTTTTAGTTTTGTCTTCTATCATTTTTTCAATTTTAAGAGTATCCTCTTTTAACATAGATACAAACTTTTTGATTGTATCTGGTCCTCTATAAACAACAGGAGGTTTAAAGTATTCCTTTTCATATTTGATATAATAACAAAATGCATCTGCTACATGTTTTTGATATTTCACAGTATATGATTTAGTTTGATCTTGCTCACATGTATCAATTTTAGGTAAGAGAGATTCAAAATCAGCATATATAGTATATGGTACTCTCATTTTTCTTTCATGATTTTTAAATTGAATAACTTCATCTTTTTTAGGCATATTAATTGTGACAGCATCTTTACAGTATTCCACATGTATCTTTAATCTTTCCTCAGAATAAAAATAATTTAAACATCTATCACATAAAAATATATGATGATTATTAATTTGTGATCTGATCAAACTATTCATATTTTTAATCCAACAATAATGATCTTTCATATAAAACAAGTTTACATGTTTTTCTAATTTATTGTTAGTTATTCTAAGTGGATAAATTGAACCATCATAACTATAAACATTTACAGATATATTATTTAGTTTTTCAAATTTCTTAATATTGTCTAATGAAACAGGAAAATCAATTCCTTTAAAATTTAATTCATCTGTATATTGTTCATATTTTGACACTCTTTGAGGATTTTTTTTTACAGGATGAATTGCTGATAATATAGACCACATAAAACATTTGTTATCTTTATTTTTTACATTTATTATAGCTTGTTTAGATTTAATATTTTCAGGTAAATCAATATAACTTGATCCTCTCAAGGGTTGATACTTATTTATTCTCAATTCCAAAAATTTAATTTCTTCAAGACTCCAACCAGATCCTTTTGATATAAAATCATCAGATTCATTTATTAAGTTGTCAATAACATAATCATAAAAAGTATGTAAATCATTAGATTTTAATATAATTTGATTCTCAGTTTTGAATGTAAATTCTTGAATTTCTTCATTTAATTTATACAAACAAAACAATTTAAAATTTACCTTTATTCCATTAAATTCTTTCATAATTTGCTTTATTTTTTCTATTCCAACCTTTCTTTTCTCTTCTAAAAATTCTAGAGGGATTTTAATATTATTACAATTATTAATATTGTATGATCTTAATCTAGATTTATAAGCAATTTCATATTCCTTAATTTCTACATTACCGTCATCATTTAATAATGCTTTTTTATGTTTTCGACTTGATATGTGATTTTCTAAATGTTTATAATATATGTCGCAAATAATACATTTTCTTTTTTGTTTTGATCTTTTAATCATTAAGGCTTTCTTTATATGTTCTTCTTCATCTTCATAATATTTACCACATATACGACATTTTCTATCTTTTGTAAATAACTTTTCAAGATTTTCTTCTATTGTAAATACATTTTCTTCAGGAAAGACAGATTTAAAATCATTTTTATCAAATCTTAAACTAAAAAAATCAAAAATTTTCTTAATTTTTTTACGTTTTTCAGGTTTATCAATAAATATTTTTTTCTTTTTTTCCAAGTATGCTGACAAATCTAAATTTAATAAATCTACTAAAACAGGTTTATATTCACCTGTTTTTCTGATATATTTAGTTAATAATTTAATTAAATCAACCTTCTTACAACCTTTAGGTTGTTTAATATTCAATTGTTTAATACTTTTCTAAGCTTATTAATAGTCTTTGACTTTAATGTAAACTCCATTTATTAGGGAACATTTTTTGAAATACTTTTTCCTGGAAGATGCTTACTGTGATAATTACTTTTCAAATGTCTCTTTTTGTGTGTATATGTATATTGCTTTCCACATTCTCATATATTTTTTTTATATTTAATTATGGATTCACAACATTTGCAAGGACTTTGGAAATTAATTTTTCCATTTCTATGATATATGTAAAACTCATTTACTGATTTCATAGTCAAACAGTGTATGCACTTTTTTGTAACCTCCATTTATTAGGAAACATTTTTTGAAAAACTTTGTAAGAAATCATTCCATATTTCTTCATATTTCTTTTTAACTTTTTGGACTTTTATATTATTTTCAATATTAAAAATATCACAAATCTTTTTCATAAAATAGTAATAGTTAATTGATTTCTCATAATACATAAAATCTAAAAATTTTAAAAACATATCCTCAACTTCTTGAGAAATATTATATCTCCTTCTTAATCGATTAAAATAACAAACTCTACTATTATATCTTTGTTTTAAACTTTCGTAATCGATAACATAAAAATATTCTTCTTCTTCTGAATCATAGATTAATTTCGTCTTTAAATTATGCTTATTATCTTCAATCTCATCAAAAAAGTTCATTTATATATGAACTAATTCAGATGTCCAACTATTATATTCATCTGGATATCCTAGCCATTTTACAAAATACTTATTTCCTTTCTTTTTTATGATTTTTTCAATTTTATATACATCATCTTTTTTATTATATTTTACCATTTCATTTTCATAAAAAGTTCCTTCAATTTCTTTACTGTTTAAATCTTTTAATCGATAAGTAATTGGATCTGTTTTCAATACTTCAGAAACTATAAAAATCTCTTCAGTAAATGTAGAATCATCTACTTTCCTGAATGTTTTCTTAATTGTAGATATTCTAACACTATCCCCTATCTTAAATTTAGGTTTTTTCATGATCTTTTTAGTATATAAATTTTTATAAACTAGAGATTCATTTTCTCTAGCCTCAACGGGTGTCATTTTTATTGATCTATGATATGAATTGTTATAATTTTTAAGTAATTTAGGTAATACATCAATATATCTTTTAGTATTGTTAGCATGCATATATTTTATAATTTTTTCTCTTATACTTCTATTAAATCTCTCAGCTATTGCAGATTTTATTTCTTTATTTTTAGTTGTAAACCAATGTATATTATTATCTTTAAATAATTTTTGTGTCTGTTTTCCTGTAAATTCAGTACCTTCATCTGTCAAAATGAATTTTGGTATTCTTTCTTTAAAAACTTCTTTAAAGCCTTGTATAACTTCTTCAGATGTTTTTCTTTTTATAGGAAAAGCCCAAGCATATTTATTAAAAGCATCTATAACCGTTAACAAATAATTAGTTCCATCATTATATTTGCTATAATTTTTTATAAATAACAAATCAGCGTTAAATTGATTATTACTGTTTGGAACATAAACTCTTCTTCTTTTAAATTTACGAATGACAGGTTTATATCTAGTATATACATCTTGTTCATGTAAAAATTCTTCAACATTAGGTAACCCTGTTTTTCTTTTCAATTCTTGAATACCACAATAACCTGTTTCTGGATTATAATAGACCTCTTTTAAATTCCTAAAAAAGTATTCTTTTTACTTCCACAAATAGTACAGATACCTTTACCAACTGGTTCATTATTTTTAGAAGTAGTTTTATGATAATTTTTAGTTGGGGTTTTATCTTTACACTTGACACAATATATAGAAAGACCTAATCCAAAAGTCTTTTTAGCTTTAATAATAGGTTTAATAATTCCTCTAGCTAATCTTTCTTGAAATGTTGGATCTTGTATAGCATTTAAATCATCTATTAATTCTTGATCAGCAACATGTCTCAGTTTTGTATCTTTTGTTTTATTGTAATCAATATCATGTTTTTTACATGCTTCATCAACTCTGTTTATTCCTGGATCACCTCTTTTTAATCTTTTATTCTAATTTTGTATTTGGACCACAATATTGATATCCTGGTAAATGCATTTCTGGAAGATTTATTTTATCTTGTATCCATCCAACAATATCACCACCTTTCTTTTTACAAACCATTTATTTAGAATGAATAAATTTATATCCATTCATTTGCATTTGTTTTACGTATTTTTCAACTGGATTAAATTTTAAACTTTTTATGAAATCCTTTTCTCGCATATAAATTTCTTCTTCTGTCATATTTTTAGCTTTAAACGAATTAATGAGTTCTTTATAAAAATTATAACAATGTCTATATTCTTCCTTTCTTTCCGCAATTTTTAATGCAAGATCAATAGCTTCTACTATACCAACTGATAAACTTAAAAAAGCAAGTGGTAGAAAGGCAATAGCTGATAAACCTGTTCCACTTAGAATAACCTTACTTACTGATAATGAAATACTTATCTTTTGATACAAATTTCTACTCTTTCTGTAAACATACAATCTTTTTTCTAAATATACACACATTTATATAGGATTAAATTTTTCCTGTATCTTATTTCTGGATTCACTAAAACTAACATAAAAAAATCGTATTTTTCTTGAACACTTTTATTATATATTTGTTTGAATTCTTCAGTACTTAATGAACCATCTATCTCTCTTATAATCTGTTGATTTTCTTTTGGTTGTAGAGTGAAAAATATATCGTAATTACAGTTCCTTCTTATATTGATAGGTGTTAAAAAATATGACTGAGATAAATAAATAAAGGATGCGTTTTTCTTTCTACCTCTGATAAATAATTCTTCGATGTTTTTTTGATATTTCTCAATCACACAATCATCAAAAATAACTGAATTCGTTAATGTAGGATTTAAATCATCTACAGTAATAAAATTTTGATCTGAAGAAAATAATACTTTTTTTTTGTATTTATCATATAATTTTAATAATCTTTTCTTATTCTTTATATTCTTACATTTCAAAATATCTTCTCTTTCTATATCTTCAAACAATGTATATATTTCTTGTAATTTAGAATATTTAGGTTCGTATAAATCTTTTGCACATATATATAATGCATCAAAAAATAATAAATCATAAATCAAATTTAACAGTAAATTTGTTTTACCTGAACCTGAAGATCCTACTATAAGCAATCTAAATGGATGGTTAGGTAACAAAGGATGTTGTTTAGGATCAGGTAATTCTTCTGGTTCTGTGTAATCTTTAATTTTTATCATAATTTACTAGCAGTAAAAATAAAATTTGCTGCAGTAAAAATAAAATTAGCTGTAGTAAAAAAATTAATATTATATAAATGAACTTAGAAAAAGAACGGAAACACAAGTTTTTAAAGCAAATAAAAGATTCAATTAAAATAGTAAAAATAGAAAAAGAAATAAGAAAGAATAATGAAGATCAACTAAAAGAAAAAATAGGTATTCCAAAAACCTTAGAGGAATTTCATAAACCAGTCACTCAAGAAATTGAAAAATATGAAAAATCAAATAAAGAGGTTGTAAAAAGTATTCAAAATGTTGTAGAAAATATTTCATTTCCATCTATAGAAGAGCCTATTGAAGCTGTGAAAGAATTAGTATCTTATATTTATGATATCGATCAAAATTTAAATTTAAAATATTTAAAAGAGGAAAAATTATACAGACCGTCAGTATTTTTAAACGATAAAAAAAAATTAGAGGAGATGTATGGAAGAGCTAAACAGTTAAAAGAAGGATTATCTAAGAAAAGAGGCAACTTAAAAAGTACAATTTCTAGGGCTAAAAATTTTTCAGAGGAGGAATTAAACCAGAAAAAGAATGATATAAAAGAAATTAAAAATAAGGAAAATATGTTGCAAAATTATATGCATAGATTAAATATGATTCGAAGTAGTAAAGAAATGAAGGTGGGTAAAGGATTGAATGTATTATCAAATTTAACAGAAAAAATATGTAACGGAAGTAAATCAAAGAAATTGTATAATCAAGTAGCTTTATTGTTAGATATGTTATTAAAAAATAAAGAAATGACTTATAATGATGTACAACGATATCATAAACAATTTCTCTGTTAATAAATGATAAAAAATAAAGTTTATTTGAGTGAAGGTCAGAAAAATAAACTTAAATCAGCTTTTAAAAATAAAGAAGAAGTAACATTACAAATAAATATATCTAAAACTCCTAATCATGAGATGTATTTAACTAAAACTCAAATTAATCATATTAATGATAAAAAAAGAATTACAATCAGTAAAACTCAATTAGATAGAAATGGAGGATTTTTACCATTTCTAGCGGCACTTATACCCTCTTTAATAACCGCTGCTAAATTAGCAGTTCCAGCATTATCAACAGGTACTTTATCAGGATTAGCTAGTTCAACTGTACAAAAAAAGATGAAAGGATCTGGGAAAAAAAAAACTTGGAAAGGGAATATATCAACAGTGGGAATTAGTGACAAAATGATTAAAGATAATATGAAAAAGGAAAAAGGATTTAGAGGTGTGTTTACCTCCGATTTATTACCTAAAACAATAGGAAAATTTGAAAATGGAATCATTAATTTAGATGTATCAACAGGCCCCGGAACTCATTGGGTTTGTTATTATAATGATCCTAAATATAAATATGTGGAATATTTTGATCCGTTTGGTGAATATGACAATATGAAGAAGGACTATATTCCTAAAAATATTAAATCATTTCTTGTTACATCCAATAAAAAAATAGGTTAGAATGATAGTTTTTTACAGAAACCTTCATCTGTGAAATGTGGTATATTTTGTATGAAATATATAAGAGAAAGGAATAAAGGTATATCACCTAAAAATGTTCTCAAATCATTTCCTACACAAAAACCTAGTGACTATAATGAAAATTTTGTTATGTATAAATGATAATATTAAAATCTGAAGGTCATGAGAGATCAGAGGAATTTACTGTAAATTTTATTACACCTCTTAAAATAAAAAAATTAGCTTTACACTCATTCTCTATTGAAGTTTCCTGGTTTAATATAAGTAAGAATTATGGAAATAACATATTTAGAATGTATACATTAGACACAGATATAACAATTGTTATCTCAAATGGTAATTATACTGTAAGAGGTTTAAATGAGTATATGATGAAAATATTTGGTAAGGATCCACCTGTCAAATTTGGTATTATTGAAGCAAGACAAAGAATATCTATTAAACTGAAAAATGGTTGGGTAATTGATTTTACAAAAAGTAACTTTCATAAAATTATAGGCTTTTTAAATCCGACATATGGAAGTTATGATGAAGAAACAGAGGTTGAAGGTGAACATATTGCTGATATATCTAATGGAAATGATAATATTTATATTCACTGTGATGTTGCAAAAGGATCTTTAATAAATCAATATAATTCAGAAGTCATATATTCTTTCACTAATAAAAACCCTCCAGGTAGTATAATTTCAAAAGAATTTAATAATTGGATATATTTTCCTGTTAAAGTGGATCCTGTTGAAAGAATAAAAATGAGGATTACTAATCAAAAAGGTGAATTAATAGATTTAAATAAAGGAGCTCTAGAATTTAATTTTATTTCTTCTTAAATAAATGAATAAACATAGATTATATAGAAAAAGTAAAAAAATACAAGGATTTTTAAAGGTTTTATTGAAACCTATTATTAAGAATAAATTAAATGAAATATTTTCTATGAAAAAGAAAGGAGGTGGTTTAAAAATTCTTCCTAAATAAATGATTTATGATTTAAGTGATACTCGTTATTATTATAATGATCACATTAAAAGTTATGAATTAAGAGAAATTCATCCAAAAGAACATAGTTCAGATGAGAATGCTACCTATGTTTTTCATATTAATGATACTAAAGCAAAAATTTTATATTCTAGAGGATATCTTGAACAAAAATTAAAAATTACAAAAAATGATAAATCATCCATTGGAAACGAAAATGTGAGTCTGGTAAATGGCGGAGGTTTTATCAAAACTTTAAAAGTATATATAGGAGATACCGAAATTGAATCAAATACACAGTCAAATTTTTCAATCATGAATCATGTTTTAAGATTAATTCATTATACTCCTGATTATGCAACATCACAAGCTCAAAATGAATTTTTTTATCTAGATACATCTGATTCAGCTGACCGTAATGAGTTCAAATATGATGGTACTTTAGAAGATACTACTAAAATAACTGAATTTTTTAATAATTTGAAAATGAATAAAGATTATAAAGAAGGATTCGTAAAGAGATGGGAACTAACGAAAGATAGCAATGTTATTAAAATATGGACACCTTTAAAAGATATAATCGATTTCTTTAGAGAATATGAAAAGACAATTTCAGGTTTTGAAGTGAAAATAGAAATTCAAAGAAATGAAAATAAAAATATGATATATACTAATATAAGAAACGAAAATTATAAGGTAGTAGTTGAAGGTTTAACCTTGCATTTACCTTATATAGAATTAAAAAATTCTGCAGAAAGCTTGTTTCTGGAATCATCATATCTGTCTGATAAAGATATAGAGGTAAATTGGGATCGATATAGATTTAAGATGGTAGGCCCCTATAGAAGCGACAGTGGATCTGTGACAGCAACTACAGCGTCAGATGAAGTTTTAGGTGTCTATGTTATTCCTCAATATGTTGAAAGAGATAGTAATTATGAAAAAAATAATATGATATTTGATAATATAGATATGACAGAATGCTGGTTGATGATTAATAATAAACAAGTTCCTCTTATGCGTTATAAAGCAAATTTTTCCAATAAAGATTATAATAGAGTGTATGAAGCTCTTTTACATGCAGGATTAAACGATATTAATACAGAAGCAGGATTTTTGATAAATATGAAGAATTTTGGTGATCTGTATCCTATTTTTCCTTTTGACTTATCAAATCATGAAAACTATACCGATTTAAATAATTTAGATATTGAATTTAATTGGGTAACGAATAGTCAAAAGGAATATAAGTTTTATTTTATTTTTAAAGAAAGAAAGAGATGTTTTATAAATTAGAAAAATAAAACTATAACAATGGTTAAGAGTTTAAAATCTTAAAATTAATAAATGAGTGTTTATTATCCACCTTATGATGATCAAATGAAAGCAGGACCTATTGGACCTCCAGGTATAGGTTTTAAATTAATGGCTGATGGAAATTATGATATGGAAAATAGAATTTTAAAAAATTGTGAAAATCCTATAGATGATTTAGATTTAACCACTAAAAGTTTTGTTTTGAATAAAATAGAGAATAATCATTTTGAATTGAGAGATCTTATAAAAACTAAATATGATGAGGGTTTTTTAACCTGTACTGAAGAAACAGGCAAGAGAATAAAAGAATTAAATGATACAACTTTACATTCTTTAGAAGGAAAAGCTTTTGATGCAAAAGGAAAAAGAATAGGAAATGTTGCAGATCCTAAAGATGAAAAAAATGTTGTGAATAAAAGATATTTTGAAAAAAATTCGTTAATATTACAGAATGATAAATTTGATGTAAAAAATAAAATATTTACGAATGTTTCTGAACCTGAAAATGGTAACGATGCTGTCAATAAAATATATTTAGACAATAGAGATATCTTGGTTACTATACTAAATGATTTTCATACAGATGGGGATTATAAAAAAGTAAATTTCAACATGATGAGCTCAAAATTACTGGATCAAGAGATGCGATTATCTACCGATATGTATATGAAAATTTCCATATATATAGATATATATGATACAGTAGAAAGTAAATATATATATGATAAAAGTCCACTGATATCACTGGAAATCAATGGTAAGGAAATTTTAAATGTTAATAGAGATGTAGTAACCTGTTTTGTTTATGGTAAACGTGATGATATCATCACATTAAAGATAAAATGCGATGGTAACGCTTTAAAACCTTATATGCATATTGAAAAAATTTCTTTCTAATAAATGGATATTGATTGGAATGAATTTTCCAGAAATAATTTATCTGAAGATGTAATTAGAAATCTTAAAGATCATGTAAATTGGGATTTAGTTTTACAATATTCAACACTGTCTGAATCTTTTATTGAAGAATTTGCTCAACTTGATGATTGGTCTAAAATTTCTAGATATCAAAAATTATCAGAAGATTTTATAGAAAAATGTAAAGATAAAGTAGATTGGGTAAACATATCTCAATATCAAACTTTAAGTAACGAATTTATCATAAAATTTTCTGATAATTTAGATTTATATAAAGTATCAATGTTTCAAAATCTTTCAGAAGATACCATGAGAGTATTAAAAGATGATTTAAATTGGCTGTATATAGCTAGATTTCAAACATTTAGTGAAAATTTTATAGAAGAATTTATGCATAAATTAGATTTTTGTTATTTGATTAAATATAAATTTGATCTATTACCTGATAACTTTTTTAATGTTTATTGGAAAAAAGTACAAGCTATACAGATGAGTGAATTAAATAAAAAGTTTGGTCATCATGAAATAGAACCTTACCGAGAGAAAATTATTGAAGAGATATATGAAGCTAAATCAATCTTGAGAGAGTGTGTTTATCTTTTGAGACAATTAACTAACAAAGATGATAAATAAATATTTAATAAAAATGTTTCTATATAAATGAATGTTACATATAATAATGGTATGGAAAAAAAACCTATGTCTTTCTTAAATATAGAGAATCCTACTGAAGTGAAATCTATTTTTATATTTAATTGTGTAGGAGATAAATTAAAATCTCTTGAAGGAATAGAAAATTTAACGAATTTAAAAGAATTATATTGTGACGGATATAAATTAACATCTTTTGATGGAATAAAAAATTTAATAAATTTAGAAACATTAAATTGTTGGGGAAATAAATTAAAATCTCTTGAAGGAATAGAAAATTTAACGAATTTAAAAGCATTATATTGTGATTCAAATATATTAACATCCCTTGAAGGAATAGAAAATTTAAAGAATTTAGAAAGATTAAATTGTTGGGGAAATAAATTAACATCTCTTGAAGGAATAGAAAATTTAACTAATTTAGAAACATTAAATTGTAGGGGAAATAAATTAAAATCTCTTGAAGGTATAAAAAATTTAACTAATTTAAAAGAATTATATTGTGAGGGAAATAAATTAACATCCCTTGAAGGTATAAAAAATTTAACTAATTTAAAAAAATTAAATTGTAGAGGAAATATATTAACACTCTTTAATGGAATAAAAAATTTAACTAATTTAGAAAAATTATATTGTGGAGGAAATAAATTAACATCTCTTGAAGGTATAAAAAATTTAACTAATTTAGAAACATTAAATTGTAGCGAAAATGATATTACATCTCTTGAAGGTATAAAAAATTTAAGTAATTTAAAGAAATTATATTGTGGAGGAAATAAATTAACATCTCTTGAAGGTATAAAAAATTTAACTAATTTAAAAGAATTACATTGTGAGGGAAATAAATTAACATCCCTTGAAGGAATAGAAAATTTAACTAATTTAGAAACATTAAATTGTAGCGAAAATGATATTACATCTCTAAATGAATTAATATTTTTACCTGGAATATATGAAGTATACTATGATGCAGATAAAATAAATTTATCCCCGATTTTAAGAAGACGTTATAATAATGTATATAAGGACTCTCAAAATGTGCATAATACATATATTCAAAAATCTTTGAGAGAGAGTATCATAAAATTATTAAATACAGAAATTACATATGATTTAGATGAATGCTTTAAAGAATTAGATATAAAAATTAACTTATTGGAGGAGGAATTCCATAATATTAAATTTAGAGAGATATTAGTTGTTGTGTTTAATAGAATTTTAAAAAATGTGAATAAAAATGAAATTATAAAAGTGTTAAAAGATGAACTAAAAGAGGCTGATGATAAATGTTTCGTTGGGAAAGTAACTAGAATAATTAATGTACTAAGTGGATTTGATCCTGATGTTTCTATTACGATTTCTGATAATGAACAAAAAATATTATAGCAGAAAAAATATTTAGAGAGTCAAAGTCTGAAGATGAATACAGACTAAATCTTAAAAAAGAGATGGAACATAGAGGTTTTACAGATTATGAAGAATGGATGAATTTATAAAAAATGTTTACTAATAAATGGTGGACAACTTTCTAATAGATCAATAAATAAAATCAATAAAGGAAGATATATATTTAGGTGATAATAAATACATATTAGAGAAAGCTTAATATATGTACTCTTAAGAGTTAAAAAATAATTCTAAATAAATGGATCTTTATAAGATTAAAAAATCTCTAGAAAAGAAAGGAATTAGTGTAATAGCAAGATTTATAGAATCAAACGGTGATACTGGAACAGCATTTTTAAGTAATTATAATGATAAAGATCTTAAAAAACTTAGTAAGAATATTAAGTCATATTATGATTTTGGTGGAGAGAAAAAATTTAGTAAAGATTGTATACAACTTACTTTTGTTGAAAAAAAGTGATTATATTTTATGTGATTTTTCCAAGTATGGAAATATGATTTTTTTAACATCGTCTTCTAAAAAATTTATATCATAACTTCAAAATTATTAAAAATTTTTTTAAAATCTTTCTTCATTTGTATAAAATCCAGGTGGGGATAGGTTTCCCACCTGAAAATGTACATTATTTGTAATATTTTTTTATCAAACAAAGGTATCCTATTTTGGGATCTCTTTTAAAGTTTATTTAGAGGATTCATTTGGAAGTTCTCTTTTTTCATGCATTTATCTAAACTTTTATTTTCTAAAAAACTTTGAAAAATAAAATAATTTTTTTTTCACCTCGTTCTCTTCTTTTATGGGGGGGGGGGACTAACAGTCCCCCCATTTATTTTAAAGCTTAGAGGACTTCCATTCATTTGGAAGTTCTCTTTTTTCACGCATTTATCTAAAAAAAGTTAAAAATTTGGTCTAAATGTAAAAAAGGCCTTATTTAGCTATAAAATCATGTTTTTAATATTAAAATGGATCGAGACCTTTTTTTATATATAAAAAAGATAAAAAATAAGCTATAAAATATAGTTTTTAGTATTAAAAATATAGGTGTGCTCATACGTGCGTAAAGATACTACTGTGCATTATATGATGTATAAATGAGAGATGTATATTTATGAGAGATATCAACCGGCTGGCTTTCTGTGTTATCTCATTATGGTCACTACCCTCATTACCTGTTCAAGCATTTGGACTTTCGCTACGTGCCTCATCACCTGTTCAAGCATTTGGACATTCACTACGTTCCGCAACACCTGTTCAACAACAGTTCAAGCATCGGGACTCCTCCCACATGCCTCATCATCTGTTCACCACCTGTTTCAAGCATTCAGACTTTCCCACGGTCTCACTCCGTGCTTATTGTGTATGGACTTGTTCTCGCGTGCTTGACGCCAGCTCTTGCGACGGCGCCCCGCCTTTCAGGGGACGTTCTACTTCTACGGACTTTTCAAGAATACAAGTAATGTTAAAGCTACAGTACAACGAATCACACAGCACAGAAGATAAAAGCGGCAACGCCAGGTGCTTCATCAACGACGACGACGGAAGAGATATCAACCGACATGTGGGTTGCGCGACTTTAGAAACACCCTACTAGAATGTGCTGTTCCTGCTTGCTACGCTTTCGAACACCCGCACCTTGTTTCGTGAGTCGGGGAGGGGGACCCTTCCACTCTACTAGCATGCGTTCGATAAGGTCGCTTCGCGAACACTTTTGCGCCACCTCTTACGTAGGCGTAATGCGCCAGTTGGGCGTTCGCCCCTTTCTCCCTGGAACAAACTAACCAGAGGAACTCGCTTCGGGAGCCATTTATATCAGGTCGGTAAAAAACAACTGCTCTCGTGCTCCTAATCAGCTTCTTACGACTTATGTTGGAGGCCGTCTTTTTCAAGATGGACGGGCGTTGGTTCTGAAGCCATTGACCCACCTCTAAGGGGCATATCAATTCCGGAAGCGACTGTTGTGGTCTTGTACTCCGGTTTGCGAACCGGAATTTTTCAGATATGTGGGGCCTATTTATGTCCCTGCTCCATGCCTATTTATTGCCTAAGTCAAAGCTCGTTGGTGACTGGAATCTAGTAACCGTTTGGTGTGTTTTGAACACTGCCCGGTTAATTATCTCACCGACCTCACTCCCTCGACCGTGTTCAGGCTGAGTGAATATTTTACTCCGATGTCCTCCCCGTATTGGCATAAGCCTAACGGTTGTTGTGGGGGTATCTCTCTAATTAATCTGCCCAAATCGGTCTGACTAATTAAATCTTTGCCCATACTGAAGAAAAATTTGACTTCAGAAGTGCATAAAAATTAATTCATAAAATAAACCGAAATTTAAAAAAAGTACCATCATCTTGCAAAAATTCACCTATGTAGGTACTGTAAAGTATCTGCCTTCCTCGGTTCTTCCAGATCACTTTATTGTAAAGATGAGTATATTTGTCTTGCGGGATTACACATCCGTACTTATCTCTGTCAACAAAGTGACTCAACTCAAATTTAGAGTACTTGATACTTCGACCTTTTGGTCCAAGGGCAATAACACAGGACGGCACTGTTTAAAATATAACTCAGTTTATTGGGGACTTTACAGAAATTACAGCAGCTTGCTGCAATTAATTCTTTCATACTGCAGAAACGAACTACCATACAGTATTGAATACTTTAATATCGTAATATCAAATCAATTTCAAATACATCAATATTAATTAAACATCAAATCAGATGAATTGCAATTTCAAATATTGTAAAACATGGCATGTCAATTACTATAACTACTACATAAATTCAAATGCAATTTAAACTATAATTACTAAATACACGTAAATTTAGAACCCTAAATACTAAAGACATAAAAGTTAATGAACTTTATTGCATATTACTCGATACATTTCAATCTGAAATATTAATTTCTAAATACTTCTGAAAGCACAATAATTTAACTTTACTTTCTAAAACTTATTTAATTGCATCAATATCATGTTTTAATATCTAAAACCTTGTTCAAAACACATAACTAGCACTTACCAATTTCTAAATTGTAATCAAAGTACAATTCAATATACTTTTAACTTATTTAGAAACATCAATGTAATTTTAATTTCTGTAAACTTACGTCAAACTGAGCAATACAATACTTTTAAAACTACATTTTATATACTTTCCACATACCAAATGTTATGCAATTAGAATTCACTTTAAAAGAATTTCAGCTTATTCAATTTTCTTGCTTGTCCTTTCTTCCATGTCGGCCAGTCTGGATCTTGAAATATTATATTTTTGTCAACATGGGGACTTATCCTTCTATGATCGCTCCAGTGGTCGTTGACGGTCCCCTTTCAAAAGTTTCCTCCATCGAAGTTCTGTTTGGACTTTGTAATGCCTCAGCATCTTCCTTCTGTCTGCCCATTCTTTTAGACGCTGCTGACTTCATTTTGTCCTGAATTTCAATCGAACTCGGTATGATTCATTCTGCGCTGGTGGTGCAATATTTCCAGTCGCTGGCCTTTTGTTGCAACTTCACTTTATTTTCGAAATCGGATTTCTTTTCCTGTTCCCCTTATTGGGTCTTTTCCGCACTTCTAACTAACTTGGAGAGCTGATCAAACTTCTTTTCAACTGGGTGTTGAACCTCCAAATCACCTTTTAACTACACTTCCACCCTTCTAATCTCAACCAGATTTTAACTTCAGTTTTTTTAAATTATTTCTTCTATTTCAAATATTTGCGTTCCTACGATATTCCTACGATTATAGCTTTCTTTCCGCTAGCTCCTTTCTAATTTCTTTCAATTGAAATAGTCGTTTACTGTTCTTTCTTTCAACGCACTTTTTGTTTGCATCATCTAGTTGAGGAACTCTTCACTTCTCAACAGGTCATTTGTCACTTTTTATCTTACGGGCGGCAGCTTACTATTTTTCACATTTACTGCGTGTATGGGCTTAGATGGCCTTTCTTTCTGTACTTCTAATTCTAGTTTCGAACCTTTTCCAGTGGCCGGATTCGGATTTTTGCTTCTTATCTGACTACTGCATGTGGCGGTCTTCTTTCCCTTTGGTTAGGGTATTTCTTTTTCCGAATCGGAAGATCTATCTCCTCTACTCTTCAGTGTACTGGCACATTGACAGCTGTTTCCCGATTTATGTTTCATTCCCGACTGCTTTTGCTCACTCTTCTGTATCTTTGTGTTTTAGGAGTATCTACAACTTATCGAAGTTCGTATCTTTTCTGCCAATCCGATTGATTCCGAATTCCATTTTCAATTCACTGTGTTACATCCAAATCCTTCACTTTCATCTATTGGAAGCCGTTCACAGTATTTTAAAGCCAATTAAAAGAACTATGCGACCGTTATCGGTACTTTATCAAAGATAACATCTTGAATTTTTGATTTCAGCCTTTTAAATATTAGCATATTCAATTCGAACTACCCGATTTCCAATCCTAATTTGTTTCGCACTTCTTGTGAGGCCAGGAGACATGTTCGGTAGGGTTGATGTAGAATATTTACGCTATCTACCAAACTAGACAAAAGCACAGACTCGTAAGTACCGGCTTACGACAGCCCTGGCCCGATAGGTCATGAAAGTAATAAATATTGACACCTAAATTGCAGGTGTGTTTGGCCCAAAAATTCTACTGGAAGCGAAAGCTGTAACCATGAAGATTTGTTAGCGAATTAATCAATGGAGACGTGTTACTGCATCGTCCTGAGAACAACCAATGAAATAAGGTGGGTGTATCTGGACCTCAAGCGAAACGATGTGGCAACAAACAGAAAAAGTTCAACAGATAAGAGTATATTGAATTCAGATGTTGTAAACTGAACATTTAGAGTTAGTCTAAGAATTAAGAGGTTTAAAGTTTAGAGGTTTAAGGCATTCTAAGAATTGAGATTGATTTAAAATTTTAAATGGTGGAAGTTAATTTTTAGTATGTTAATATACTTAAATTTCAGGAACTCGCACAAAGACTTTATGGCGGGGAACTGCGCAATGATACAATGTAAGGCAAAACGAATTTAAGGGCAATTTAAGAATGAGAAATTAACTCAACCCAAAGATTTAATTATGACTTATTAGGAAATACACTCCAACCAATGTTTATTCATATTTGTGTACCACACTTCTGCTCTTTCTTAACACAAATTTGCACATTAATTCTTTGGGCTGCTGCATTAAGCCATAAAATTCAGTTTCTAACTCCCCTCTGTTCCTTTCAACTGGAAAAACATTTTTATTTGTACTTTGAATTCGGCTCATGTTTTACAAATTTCGTGTCCGAATACCTCCAAGCAGTACCCTGCCTTTCTTTTCAGCATCGATAGAATAACATATACTTTTTGCATCTCACTTCTCGTTCCTGTTAGAAAAAATGTTTTCATTTCATGCAGATATATTTTGACATATCCATTTCAGTCAAACGTATAAGTTGGCTTCATTAACATAGCTAACGCTGTGATCTGCTACTCCACAATATTTTCCATTTTTTCGAATTTCTTTTAAACCAAACTTGTGCGATACAATTTTCCTGTGTCATCGGCTTTTACTATATTCGGGCTGAATAACTGCCTTCCTCGACTCTTTCTGATTACTTCATTTTATGGATGAGTATGTTTATGTTGGGGGAGTACATACTCTCAACAAAGTGACTTAACTCAAACTTAGAGTACTTGATATTTCAACCTTTCTATCCAAGGACAATAACACAAGACTGCACATATAACTCAGTTAATTGGGGACTTTACATAAATTACAACAGCTTGCTGTTTAAAGTTATAGACAACATATATACTAAACTGTTATTGCACATAGCCAGAATAAATGACAAGTATACAATATACTAGGATGGTGATAATGCTTAAGTGGATATGCATTTACAAAGCTTATATACTTACCACAGCATTCTCTTGTCTTACCCCGTATTGTTGCCACACCTCGAATACTAGACCCCCCCTAGTCATCGTTGTATTGAGTGGAGTTTTCTTCCATTCACTATTCGAATCTTCATCACTCCAAGAACTCTCTACTCAAGAAGCCACTGGTCAAGAACCCTCTACACCAGAAGCTACTATTCAAGAAGAATCTCAAACTCTCACGATCCGAAACATATTCTTATTCTACCGTAGGAAAGCAGAAAATGCGGTTTAGATTGTTGATCAGTCTAACAATCGAATCAGTTAGGATAGTTAGTTTAAGAAAATATAAACTATAATGTGGACACTGGACCGCAAAAGTCGACCCCACTCAAATCAAAAAGTGCTCCAGGATGGAAATAATAATCGAAAGGTTATTTATACCTCAGAGTATATGTCTGCAAAAATGTGTGTTCTTGCTATTGCTAATATGAATTGTTTTACTCAATGTTTGAATAGCTTTATATTGAACAAAAAGTTCTTATTTCATAGATATTTTTAACAATAAGCTAGTTCAAATTCATATTGTTCATAAATATGCATATCGCATTTAGTTCATAAATCATGAACTTTGTTATTTTGGGTGTTTACAGTTCATCAATTGCTTGACTGAATAAGAAATGCATAATTTAATGGAGAATTATTGTATGTATATCCTTTATTTATGTATATCAAAAAGTTTAAAAATATTCTCTGAAACTTAATTTTAATTATATTAATTTAAAATATGCAATGTTTCAAGAACATATATTTTATGAACATATATGCAGCCATTTCAACCTTTAATTAAAAATTAAATTGTAATCAACAGTTAAATTATAACATTGCTCAAGGATATTAAAATGAAATATTGGATATATTATTAATGAATCAAGGTGCTTTTCTCGGAATTGTATTCATAGTCAATTTTTTTAAATGGTATAGTTTACACATTTTATTTATGATATTGATTTCATTGTTTTTATTGCAATTTGTAATCTGTTATGAACATATATGCAGCCATTTCCCACTGTTCAAAATAATGCTTTACTTCAGGGGTGTTTTTTTTATACTTCAATAATTTTTAATTTTTTTTTCAGATAGTTGAATTCATTTTAAAAAAAGTAATTAAGTTAGTACAGTGAGTGTTAATTCGCAGGAATTTATTTTAAAAGTTAGTCAGTTAGATTAATTTGAAAAGCAGGAGCAGAGTTCTGTCATATTGTACTATTATATTGAATATGTTTTATTGGGAAAGTGATGAAAGAGACCTGTATGTCAAGAAAATGGCATTTCAAGTTCTTTTAAAATTTTATATGTTAATTACAATTAATGTCGCAAGCATTGAAATCATCCCAGGAGCAGAGATTCCAAAATTAAATTTTTTGTTATTTGTGTTGATGAAGTTCATAAAACTTCAAAATGTTATTTTATTAGAATGGGATAAAGATGATTGAAATCATTGTGAATTGGTATTGCATATGTATTATGTTTTTATATTGAAAATAATTGACAGAACTCAATAATAATGATTATTTAGATGGGAAACTATAACTTATTCTTTTGGCTTTTTATTTGAATATTTACCACCCAAACAAATTATTTTGAAAAAAAATAATCCTTTAAATATTATTTAAAACAATTGTTTTTAATTTGGTTATGAGGATTTAAAACATCATTTTGGTAATATTAAAATGAATTAGTTATTTTTTTGTTTTGTATTATGAAGAAATTTAGGATGTTATTGATGGTTAAATTATAACTTATTTTATGAACTTTATTTACAGGTTTTTCCATAATTTCATATTGAATTTCTTTTTATAAACCTTTTTCAGAAAATGTAGCATTAAACTCTGAACTTCTTATAGTTTTTTTTTTGCAAACATTGCATAGTAAATATTAATAATTTCAATTTGGTAAGTAATTAATTTTGATTGTTTATAATTGGTTAATTGGTTTCACATTGAATATCTGTGGGCATCTTTCGAGTCTATCTTTCTTGTATGAGTTTTGATGGTTCATCCATACTATCAAAATTTTTGCTAGGGCTCTCTACAGCTCCGATTCGTTCTCAATATTTCTGTATTTTGATGATTCTAATTTATAAATCTTGATTAACAACTCCGTTATGTTTATTAGAAATCTTAATACATCCAAGCTATTTACTTCATTCATTCTTATCAGTTTTTGATTGCATTTTTGCTTATTTGTCTTTATTCATAAGAGATATTCTCTTTGCAATTAATTACTATATTCTCAACCTGCAGTTTTATTCAGATATGTTGAATTGGTGTAGACATTGATTTCAAATTTTAAATGGATTTTCAAAAATTCATTCTACATCAATTATTGTTTTCATTTTGCGATTCAGTTTTCTAATTAATTATTTCAGGTTTCTGAGGTTTATTTCAGGTTTCTGAGGTTATAATATTATTTGTATTAATTATGGTTTCATTTTGGTATAGTTTTAGCAGCATTTTGAAAGGGATATCTGTGTGTATTGCAATTGCACAGAAACTGTGGACAGCCTTATTTTTCTTGATGGCAATTGATGGAAGATTGATGTGGTCTGTTCTTCATGGGCTCTGGAAGCTGGTTCTTGGATTCTTTTCTACCTGATTAAGCGAAACAATCTAAGATGTGCATTTATTTTCTGTAGAATTTCGTTGGGAATTGAGATTTTGATAACATTTCCTTAAATGTCATTTCATTGTTATATTTCATTTTATTAATTTTTAATTGAGAATTTTATTATTTATTGTGGTAAAATATTTTCAATTTTATAAATTTTCTTATTCATGTGAATTTAGTTTTTGGAAATTTATAATTTTGTTTTAACAATATTTGTTTTTATTTTAATTATTTAGTTATTTTTACATTGATTGGAAAACTAAATTCATCCGAACATTGTTGGATTTCAAAATTTCATTTTTTCATTCCCAAGGATTTTTTAACTTTGTATTTATATTAATTGACTTATTGTATGAATATTTTAAAGGTTCAAATTTATTGATTTATTTCTCAAAAACTTAGAATTACAAGTAATTTTATATTCATTGGATTTATGAAGTTCATCTTCAATTTATTCAATTTAGGCTTAAATTTTATTGAAGTTCATTTTAAAGTTCTTATCTTTATTCTTATTTGGAATTTTTTTGTTGGTTTAGATTGAATTTTAGACTTGTTTTTATAGGTGGTAATTCATTTTTTTAGAAGTGGTAATTTATTTTTTTAGAAGTGGTAATTTATTTTTATCTGGTTTTTAACAGAAATTTTACCTTCATGCACAAACTGTATTCACACTTTTGTATGCAATATTGTATTAATTTGAAAATTTTATACTGAATAATTAGTCGGACATCATCAAGCTTTGGTATTTTATATCTTTATTAGAGAATTGTTTTATAATGAGGTTTAATTCTATTTTGTCTTCTCTGTTTTTAAATAGGGATTGTAATACTTTGACGATTCACAACACTAATTCATTCTTTATTCAAAATTAATACTTTTTATAATCATTACTTTATTTTAATTATATAAATTTCTCAAAATTTATCTTTAAAATTTCAAAATTATCTTATTCTAAATTATGATTTAAAATTAATTATCTAATTCTAAATTATTTATTAAAATACTTCATTAATATTAAATTTCTTAACTGTAATTGTAACATCATGCTCGAGTATGCTGAATAATCTGTCTGGAGCTCACTCTAGAACTCCATGTTCCGAGCGGAGAGTTTGTATTTACGAAGTAGAAGCGTCGTCATCCAATCATAATCAGCTACATCTGGGCGGGATTTTTCTCTTTGTGTAAAACGAAAGCTTGTGCAGTTGACTCTACTTTTATTAAGATCACTGGTTGTGAAATTTTACAAGGTGAACAATCCCTTATGGGATTGTTCCGCCTGTTTATCATTTTATAATCTCTAATTGCATATATAGTATCTAGTAATCTATTAGGAATTGGTTTATGATAGGAAAATGGAATTAGAAGAATTAAATGAAACGAAAATTTGCATAGATTCTAGCGAAAATGTTATATCTATAATGTTCAATGTTAAATAAGAAAAAATGAAAAAAATATTCTTCTACAGACTCATGGTTTATGAGTGTTTATCTATATTAGTGGATGCATATTTTTTAATCTATGAGTGGTATACAAGGATCAAGTATTGACAAAAAAACGTGTAATGCAAAATGTGTCAGTGCGAGGAATGATGTACTCGTTTAAGAAGATTAATTCTGACTTTGTGAATATTCATCAAAGAATATTAAATTCCTATATTCTAAAACGTGATCTAATACTTTTTTTAGCGACATAACATAATCATTGAATTTTATCTTTGATATTATCTACTATTACTTCAAAAATGTGCCAGCGCAAGGAATTACGTCCTTGTTTAAGAAGATAAAACCTAATTCAGTGAATGTTCAGCCAGAAATCTTAATTTCCTGTATTATTGTAAAGGTGATCTAACATTTTCTAGTGAATACACAATCGTTGAATTTATGTGTTGACATTATCTACTTCTAATGCAAATTTGCAGTGAATCTGCTACGAAAAAATTATGAATATATATATATATATATATATATATATATATATATATATATATATATATATATATATATATATATATATATATATATATATATATATATATATATATATATATTTATATATATATATATATATATATTTGATTAGATATTTCCAATATGTTAGATCTTAGCAGAAATTTTAGAACATTGCATATCAAACAATGTAAAATATAACTGATGGGTTGTGTTGAATTATCTCGTGATGTTCGTAATCATTATAAAACAATGATGTTAAATGGAAAAAAAGTATCTATTCCTTTGATTGGAAATTTTCTTTATATATCTTATTTAATAAAGACACAGAGCAAAATACATAAACAGTGTGTGTTGTGATTTTATCTTTATAACGTACCAATAACAATGTGAAACCTTAGCATGAAGTCAAAAGTCGAATTTTTTTAATGTTGCAAAATTAACCAAAATGCCCCCAAATTAATAAAAATAACCCTAAATCAAATAAATGACAATAAATGCAAATATCTACTATAAAAATAGCTCATTTCTCTATCCCTCCAAATTTACCCAAATTTTCCTGTTCGAAAATTTTAGTGACGAATTTGGCGAGATGCCGTTAAGTTTACAATATTTTCAAACGTTGTTAAATTTACGAAGATGTCTCAAAAGCGATAAATGTGATGTTGTTGGGAAGCATGGCCCAACTTGATTACGTAACGCGACGCACTTGCTCTTGAAGCGCTTGCTCTAAAGTAAGCGCGTTTGGTTGCGTAATCGAGTGGGACCTTGAAGGGGAAGTAATGGTCTACAAATCATGAATTCCGTCATACAACGGGCATACATACCTTCTAGTATATAAGAAATTCTCCATTCTCCTTTTGTTTGTAACGCTTGGCGATAAATTTGGCGAACTTGACAAATAATCTAGCGAAATATTGTCCATCTGGTGATTTTTCGCCCCAGATTGTTGAAGAAAATGTAAAATCGTGTCGAAAATTGTCAGTCGAAATTTCGACGGATCTACACGGATCTACCTCTAGAACAAGAAAATATATTTCAGCGTGACGCATCTCTCTCTCTCTCTCTCTCTCTCTCTCTCTCTCTCTCTCTTTCTTTCTCTCCCTCTGTAATTCTCTCTCTGGCTCTTTTTTTCTCTCTCTCTAATTCGCTTTTTCTCTCTCTCGCTCTTTCTTTCTCTCTTTCTCGTTCTCTCTCTGTGTGTGTGTGTGTGTGTGTGTGTTTGTCTGTGCAATGTATGTATCCACTCTAACTCAATAACTAATTGACCAAACTTCATAAAATTTTATATGTAAGTCACTTATGGAATACTCTGTTGTTGATTGGATTTTGGTATGATACATGATATGAATTGGTATGATACGGGATTTGGTATGATACTGCCTTTTTTCCGAAATGGCTCCGAAGAATCATATATATCCAGACTAGTTAAAAAAAACTATTTGATCACATTTCACAAATTTTGGAAAATAAAGCTCTTGTGGATTATCCTGGTGCTGATTGATTTTTGGTACGATTCGGGAAAATGAACAAGCTCTTTTTATACCAAATGGTTCCCCAAAATCGTTATAACCTAAAATAAAAGACTACGTGTGGTCAAAAGTATTAATAACATGTTTATTTTATATCCAGTTTTTGACGGCGAAGACCAACCCCATTATTCTAGGACTAGTCGTTCTCGAGATATTTTACTTTTTCGCATTTTTTGTACACTACCTTTAAAAATACGTCCAGTTACCAAATGAAACCGAATATTGAATTACCGAAAGTGAAGCCAAGTACCAAATTAAACCGAACCGAAAGTGCACATTCAGTGTAATGTTAAATAATTAGGCCTGTTATTTTGAGCATTTAAATGTAATTTAATTAATTATTAAGAGAAAATGAATGAGCCTGTAGGGAAATCCATGTGCTTCCTACATCAGATTTTAACTTTCCGTGCAATACATGGTATGTATGGGAAAGTATTGGAATCGCATCGAAAATTGCAACTCGTATTTTCTACTAATCTACACGTTTTTAGACTTCTAGTACACGAAAATCAAATTTAATCGTAATGGCTGTGCGCGTGTCTCTCTCTCTCTCTCTCTCTCTCTGTGTGTGTTTGTGTGTGTGTGTGCGTGCATGTGCGTCTATATATCTGTCTGTACAATATGCAATGTATGTATTCACTTTAAGAAACTAATTCATTAAATTTTATAAAATTTTATAGCTAAGTTACTTGTGGAATTATCTTTCTCTCTCTCTCTCTCTCTCTCTCTCTCTCTCTCTCCGTGTGTGTGTCTGTATATCTTTCTATGCAGTATGCAATGTATGTATCCACTTTAACTCAGAATCTAATTCACTAAATTTTATAAAATTTTATAGCTAAGTTACTGGTGGAATTATCTGGTGCTAAAAAAATTTTGGTGCATTTCAGGATAAAAGATCCTACCTTGTTTTGAGCATTTGCCCGAAAAATCATACGTATCTACTCTAGCTGACAAAAGGCTGTTTCTCCAAATTTCATAAAATTTGGTAGATAAGTCACTAATGGGTTACACTGGTGCTGATTAGATTTTAGTACGATTCGGGAATAAATAACAAGCTATTTTTGCGAATTGACCCACAAAATCAGTCAAAATCTGATGTAAAGGACTGCATAGACTCAAATGTATCAATTAGATGCTTATTTTATATGTAATTTTGAAGAAAAAAAATAAAACCACTTCCATTACTTTAGAACTAGTCAGTGCCGAAATAGTTTAGTTTTGAGCATTATATTATTTTGTTCAATTAAACTCCATTTAATTAATTATTAAATACATTAAGAAAAAATGAATTTGATTCAGTTGTAAAAGTCATGTGCTACCTACATCAGATTTTAATATATCTTTCGGTATTTTGTAATTTTTTTTTGTAAATATTTTAGATTTTTATTTATCGTACACTATTTTTATCTGTACATTTTTATAATGTATTTTAGTTTTCAAACCGCTACTTGAACTTTATCTTGTAGCTTACATTATTTTAATAAATAAAATAAATAAATAAGATGCATTGGATTGGAAACGCGGCTAACACATTCAAACTGTTTCCTCGAAAAGAGCCTCATACTTTAAAGGAAGAATACAGATTAGTTATTGAAATGCAATGCACGTAGCAAGACCAAAATCTTTAAAAGGAAACTAAATGAAATAAGAGGAAAAATCATTTTAAGAATTTATACAAGGTTCATCTATGTTTACACGCCGACATTGGATTCTATGCTGAGTACTTCCTTAAAATAGAACAAAAGATATTTATTTTTCTACTATTTGGATAATAAAAATATATCATTTCACTGTTAGAAAAAAATGTTTAAATTTCATTATTTATCTTCGTAGTTATGTTTGCATATTTTTATTTGAGTTGAAACATTTGCTTTCTTCCCTTGCAAATGTAGGCGAGAAATACTAACCTACAATATTAACTGCAGAATGTGATATTGTGCAAAAATAATAAACTCGGTGAATAAATTGCTCCATAGATAAATTGCTAAAAGCAAATGATCGCATCAGAAACAGTCGCGTTTCACCCTTCTGTGTCAACAAGAGCTGAACTTCAAATGAAAACATAACCATGTGCAAGGAAAAATGCTAAAATTTAGCAATGATAGGCCCACCTAATGTACTGATAAATAAGTAAAAAGAGGAACAAAATTATAAAATAGTATAAGGGGACACAACAGAAGGTACACTAAAGAGAAAAAAAACTGGGAATTTTCTAAATTTGCTGTCAGTGTAGACTATTGTATCTACTTCACTTTAGATCTTAACGTAAGTCAGTTTAAACAAGAGTTCTTTAATAACTTGAGTCTAACCATGTGTAGGAAAGGTTCCTCTTAGTTCTGATATATTTCATAATTTTACTTCCCTTTACATACTGCAAAATTTGCCATCATCGTTTTCTATTTCTGACCAATTTAAACACTATTAAAAGTTAGAAGAAATTTCGGATATCTCATCATTATTTAAACACTCATCACTCAGACAAAATAACTATTTTTCAATACTTTTCATAATCCGCCAAATGCAGTAATGTTGAGTTTTCACCAAAGGCAACAAGCGTCCTTACGATGAATACAAAATCGACCATCACGCATAGAAAATGTGTGAAAGTTTTCTCCTCCAAGAAAACTCATGTATGCATCGTGTTTTCCAATTGGGCAGTTGATTTTGCCTTAACACTCGCCATATTTGTTGAAAATTCAGCTTGAAGATTTTTATAGGTAGGATTAGCAGAGGTTTTTTGTTCAGTTCATGATTATCATATTTAATTATTCAACTCTGCAGATGCATCGCTTAAACTTTTCTACGCAAAGAACTAACTCAAAATTACTCGCATGTGATTTTGTGACTATGAAGTTGACTATATCAACGTATAAAGTCAAAATCTGAAATTAAAGTCAAATAACACAAATTGTATTCACAGGCAGTGTGTGTCCAGTTAGGTTTTCTTTTTTTTTTCATAACATACAAAACAGAAATATCCTTCTTTTGATCTCTTAAATTCACTTGAAATTTAATGAAGCAATTGCAATTGCAATTATTATTATTTCCTACACAGGATTGTATGATATGTTTTAAGTGAATATTTAACACGGACATTAATGTCAAAGGACATATTATTGAATGCTAATTATTCAAATTACGTTTTATTAATTACTTAATTACGAAAATGCGATATATTTCATCCTAAAATTTTGAAAAGTTTTGATACTTATATGGAATTTTGAATAATCCGTATGTCTATTCCATTACTTAAACGCTTTTAATTATCCTCATTGAAAATGTTCTATCATATTTTGAAATTTATTTATTTCATTATTTCCCAAGGCGTTCAGATCACCCAAAGGTTATAGAGCAATAAGAGACGGCTGGTCAATTTACTTACATCGATTTACAAATTGTATTTTATCTGTTCATGCTTTGAATCATAAAATGATTCCTATATTCGATTCAAGTATTTCATATAAATTACGATTTTTACCAACATCAATAAAATTATGTTTTCAATACAGCTTCCGAAGAAAGTGATTATCACAATCTTAATTTCATTTCAAATGCTTGCATAATTTTGAAGAGACACATAAAAATGAAACGAATCTTGAACAGACAGTATGCAATATTTGTTGTAGGCAGTTATTCTCACAAAAAATATTTATCTTTATCGAGAAAGCATGTATATTGTATTGGCAAAATAAATGTAAAACATTAAGTCTTATTGATGCATATGCATAAAAAGGTTATTATTTATGGATAATCTTTAACTTTTAAAACTTTTTACATTATAGATAAGATGCAATTTGTGTAAACACATATAATAATAACGCATATGCATCTATAATAAAGGTTCTTATGAATGTCTTAAAGTACCCCAACAACCTTTAAAAATATTTTTGTGGACGAGCCAAGCGAAGTCCATTTTCCATTCCAAACGAAGCGAAATCCACATTTATCTGAATTTTGTTAGCCTTTTAAATCGAAAACAACTGTGGGAAGATGCATAGATACGTGAAATTGCAGGCAGATTTGCGGAATCACAAGTTCAATTGCTAAAACGTAAGCTTAAATATAACAGAGTAAAACACCCATTTCAAACCACATATGCTTACTACGATTCCTACAAATATCAAGTAAACAACAACATTTAAACAACTAATCAAAATGTGCAGTTGTATGCATTGCATTTTGAACGTGCCCCTGTGTATTAAATACACTTTTGTGATTTGAGTTCATACGGGTGATCATTAATATAAATGTTCAAATGAATCGTACTTGTAACTCACACCTCCCTGCAATAAAATTCGATGTGCTTAGCAGAAACAACAAGCACAACTATAATAGAAGGTCGTTATTTCACTTCCTATAAGACGTACAAAGTTTTAAAAAGGCCAGAGAGCTTTCGACCGTAAATACGCTCTTCATCAGTGGCTACATGGAAATAGAAATGATCGTTCATATATAGACCAGGAAAGGTGACAAATTTGCATAAATACAATTATCAATATACTTACGTTTATCAAAGGAGAATCCAAAAATATAAAACATATTGAACAGATCCAAAATAGAGCATAAACCATGAAAAGTACAGTAAATTTTACAATTTTATTACAGAAATTTCAAATTCAAAATTTTTTTTAAAAATATAGGGGGGGGGGGGCTGTCAGGCCCAATCCTCGAGAGGGTGACGAGATAAATATGAAGAGACTTGAATTGCATGGAGTCGAGAATGAGTCGCCAAGCATAACTCAAAATCTGAACGGAGTCAAAATTAAAAATCGACTCGCAGGAAATATAAAAAAAGATTGACTCAAAAAGGAGAATATTACGAGGGTTATTACAACGCATAAGAAGGAAAGTTCCTTCAAAAATGAGCCGGAAATTTTTTTAGCAACCAAATGAACAAGGGCCGTAGAAAGTTTACCACCTTTAACATCCCTAGCATGTTCTGCCAAACGGATACCAATAGTACGTTTTGTGCTGCCAATACAAAATTTAAAGTTACCATCGATGGACAACAGGGGAACCACATACACCCCAGCAAAGCTTCTAATGTCATCCTTAGCACCCAGCTTATCAGACCGAATCCGGTTAAATGAAGAAGAAATATTAGAGTGAGCAGCCCTGAAACCAAACTCAGAGAAGATCTGAATAAAGGGGCGGAAAATCCTAGGATGGTACGGGAAACTAGATTTATGATTCAAACGATCTTTTAAAGTAATAAATTTAGTATCAATTTGAGAAAATTTACGGCGAACATGGGAAAAAATCTTATGTATAAATTCAAAGGAATAAACATCCGCATGGAAAAAATTGAAAATAAAATCAATTTCGTCGCTTAAAGTAGAAACAGAAGAACAAACGTTAAAATCGCGATTAAAATAAGAGTTAAAAGAAGCTTTTTTAGAGGAAATAGGATGGAAAAAATTAGCAGGAATAGAGGAATTAGTAATAGACGGTTTACGGGAAACAGAAGTGTGAAAACCAACAGCAGAACAGGTAACCAGAACATCAAGAAAAGGCAAGGAACAATTATATTCGTGCTCAACAGTAAAATTATTCGAAGGGTAAAAATCATTCACCTTTGACAAAAGAAGAAGGAGATCATTTAAATCACTATCCCAAATAATAAAAACATCATCAACAAACCGGCACCAAAGAGAGGGGGGTTGGGCAAAAAAGGCAAAATTTCATTCTCGAGCTCTTCCAAAACCGCCTCTGCCAAATTACCAGATAATGGGCTACCCATCAGTGGCTACATGGAAATAGAAATGATCTTTCATATATACACCAGAAAAGGTGACAAATTTGCATAAATACAATTATCAATATACTTAAGTTTATCAAAGGAGAATCCAAAAATACAAAACATTTTGAACAGATTCAAAATCGAACATAAACCATGAAAAGTACAGTAAATTTTACAATTTTATTATAGAAATTTCAAATTCAAAACTTTTTCTTAAAAATATAGTGAGGGGGACTGTCAGGACCAGTCCTGGACAGGATGACGTCAAAGATAACTATGAAGGGACTTGAATTGCATGGAGTCGAGAATGAGTCGCCAAGCATAACTCAAAATCTGAACGGGGTCAAAATTAAAAATTGACTCGCGGTAAATACAAATAAAGAGGGACTCAAAAAGGAGAATATTACGAGGGTTATTGCAACGCATAAGAAGGAACGTTCTTTCAAAAATGGGCCGGAAATTTTCTTTAACAACCAAATGAGCAAGGGCCGTAGAAAGTTTACCACATTTTACATCCCTAGCATGTTCTGCCAAACGGATACCAATAGTACGTTTTGTACAGCCAATACAAAATTTAAAGTTACCATCGATGGACAACAGGGGAACCACATACACCTCAGCAAAGCTTTTACAGTCATCCTTAGCATCCAGCTTATCAGACCGAATCCGGTTAAATAAAGAAGAAACATTAGAGTGAGCAGGCCTGAAACCAAACTCAGAGCAGAACGGAATAAAGGGGGGGGGGGAAATCCTAGGTTAGTACGGGAAAATAGATTTATGATTCAAACGATCTTTTAAAGTAATAAGTTTAGTATCAATTTGAGAAAATTTACGGCGAACATGGGAAAACACCTTATGTATAAATTCAAAGGAATAAGCAGCCGCATGACCAAGATTGAAAATAAAATTAATTTCGTCTCTTAAAGTAGAAACAGAAGAACAAACGTTAAAAGCGCGATGAAAATAAGCATTAAAAGACACTTTTTTAGAGGAAATAGGATGTAAATAATTAGCAGGAACACAGGAATTAGTAATCGGCGGTTTACGGTAAACAGAAGTGTGAAAACCAACAGCAGAACGGGTTACCAGAACATCAAGAAAAGGCAAGGAACAATTATTTTCGTGCTCAACAGTAAAATTATTCGAAGGGTAAAAATCATTAACCTTTGACAAAAGAAGAAGGAGATCAGTTAAATCACTATCTCAATTAGTAAAAACATCATCAACAAACCGGCACCGAAGAGAGGGGGATGGGCAAAAAGTGCAAAATTTCATTCTCGAGCTCTTGCAAAACCGCTTCTGCCAAAACACCAGATAATGGGCTATCCATAGGAGCACCACGAGTTTGTAAATAAATATTATCACAAAATCCAAAATAATTGGTCTCCGCAACAATGTTCAAAGCAGAAGTTATTGCGTCGATAGTATGGGTTTTAAAATTATCATTTTACTATTTTTTGACAATAATTCTAATAACAGTGTCAACAGGAATGCTGGGAAATAAAGAAACAACATCAAAACTATGAAGGGTACTGTTAGGATTAAATTTAGTTTTAAATAAAACATAAATAAAATTTTCAGTGGAACTAATAGAAAACCTATAGTTATTAAAAAAGTGTTTTAAGAAAAAGGCAAGCGATTTCTCTAAAAAATAAGTAGGACAACTACATTTTGAAACACTAGGACGCATAGAATGATTAGGTTTATGAGGTGGCTTTATTTGACCAAAAATCTTAGGGAGTTGATGAGAAGTACGAAAAATCGCAGATTTAACATTGGGAGGAAGATCATTACATTTCTTTAAGGTTTGCGATCTTAGTTAGCATTAATCATATTGATCGAAATATTTTTAATCTTGTTACATTCTATCTCGTCAATACACTTCTGCATTGAATGCACATAATCAGATTTATTAATAGGAACAAGTTGCTTAGTCTCATCAGCAGATAAAATGACAATATCAGGATTAGATCTCAGTTTCTTAATTTCTGCAAGTTCAATATTCAAAACAATATCAGAACCAAAATGACTATATTTATTTTTATTTTTATTTTTAAATTTATTCATATTTTGCAAAGGAGTAATTGACCGATACGTAATAAAACAGCCACGAACTCTATGGCCCTGAGCAACGTTAAGAAAGGCATCCTCCACAGGGGGAATTAAATTAATAAAATTAGAATTATTATCGGGATATGCAAACTTAAGGCCTCTCCGAAGAGCATTACGCTGAACCGGGGAGATATCAATGTTGGTACAATTTACAAAGGGAAAGGAAAGGGGTCTTTTATGCTGAGAAAAAAATTTTGGTTTTAAAGCAAGAATTTCATTACGGAAATACTTAAACACAGTGTGCAGAGAAGGGGGGAGGACATCACTCACACGGACCGCCTGGTTGTCAGTAGAATTTGAAACAGGGAAGGGCAAAGGGGTTTTATTAGAAAGGTTAAATCATTTAAACTGGTTCCTCCAACCAAATAACTTTTTATCCTGTCGAATTTCAATCTCAGAACGGACAAAGGAAAGCCTAGTATAAATACATTCACAAACAGAATTTTCAATGGCGGGATGTGAACTTGCAACAAATTCGCCATACCAAAAGTAACACGAGCGTTCACAAAAGCCAATATCACAACGGAGTTCCCAGATGGAATTACCCAGTAATTTAAATTCAGCACACTGTATGATACGCATTTCAGAAATACTATGAATAGATAATTTAATATAGCAAGAAGGGAGAATAACATGTGCATTTTTGCAATTCATTAATAATTTAAGCCAACAGAGCAACTTAGCTAATTTAAGTTTAAATTTAAGCAGTTTATTACAGGGAAATGACTCAAAAGATTGCATCTTTAAAGAAAAGGCAAGGAAAACTCCTAGATATAAAAACCAATGTATATATTCAGACAAAATATAGCTCCAAGTGAACGATCAAAATCCGATAGCACTATAAAACCAAAGCATTTAAAATCGTTTAAAGATTAAAAAAGGTTAAAAACACAGTTTAAAATCTAAGAAAGGCATAAAATATCAATTATAGATACCGGCCAAAATTACTAACTCGTTCTAAGACAAAAGGCCAAAATGTACAAATAAAATGCATGTACCAAGAAGATGTTGATTTTAAGCTAAAGACAAATGATGCAAAGCAAGATATCAATACAGGAATGTTGTTTACATTTCAATCAAAAAGATAACAAAATGTTCACTTACAGAAATACTTTTGTCAAGGGATAAAGAGTAAGACTCCAGGTCAAAAAGAAAGCTCATCACTTTAAAAATCCCAAAGGATCCATTCATGATGTATGCCGTGCAGGATTAAATACAAGTCTCGCAGGACATCATAGCCAAAGTACATCAGAAAATTCTACAGAAAGACATATACATCCCACCACTCAGAGCAGCACAGTCAAGACAAGTCAGAAGATTCAAAAAACAAAAGTTATATGCACATAAAAATTTTCAGTCGAAATGCGGCACAGTACTTGAAAAGGTCGAAGAATAAAAATATATACACCACGTCATAGGCTGCACGCGGAAATTTTAGTGGGTACAAATCCAAAACACGCACATGTAGAACCGCCAAAAAATATCAAAGTACGAAAGATAATAGCACTTCCAATGCACGTAACACAGCTCAGTAAACAGCGGCAAAAAGCTTGAATACCCGGAACGTAAATGCCAGAGCACTTTCAAAAACCAGCTTTTTGCCGCTGTTTACTGAGCTGTGTTACGTGCGTTGGAAGTGCTATCCCTTGACAAAAGTATTTCTGTACGTGAACATTTTGTTATCTTTTTGGTTGGAATATAAACAACATTCCTGTATTGACATCTTGCTTTGCACCATTTGTCTTGCTTTAAAAACAACATTTTCTTGGTACATGTATTTTATTTGTAAATTTTGGACTTTTGCCTTAGAACGAGTTAGTAATATTGACCGGTTTCTATAATTGATATTTTATGCCTTTCTTAGATTTTAAACTGTGTTTTTAATCTTTTTTAATATTTTTATCGATTTTAAATGGTTTGGTTTTATAGTGCTATCGGATTTTGATCGTTCGCTTGGAGATATATTTTGTCTGAACATATACATTTTTAACACTTTACAACAAAGTTGAAAAGTGTTTATGACTTTGTTCATTCTGTCTGTCTGTCTGTCTGTCTGTCTGTCTGTCCGTTAGCACGATAACTGCCGTAAAAATGACTTAATCAAAATGAAATTTTAGTATGTTGTTCAGACGGTCTATAGGACCTATGGGAATATAAATGAATAATATCACCCAATTAGTTTTGGATTGAACCCGGGTTGAAAAAATGGAATACATTGAGCCCTATGGGACCTAATTTTTCAAGCATTTTTTAAGCGGATTTAAAATTCACAAATTGCTTCGAAAATTTTAGGCAATATTCAAATTGTTCCATAAAATATATAAAAAAAAATTCAGCGAAATATATTCAGTTGTTTTTTAAATAAAAATTAAAATAATAATAACTCCTCTTATATTAAGCGATCACGTGTCCATGATATGAAACGATCACATGACCCACTTCAAAATGATATATGGCATCCATCTTGTGTCAAAATCGTGATTTTTAAAGTTCTTTTTAATTCATATTGGGTGTTGTATCCGTACTAAAATTACTTTATTTTTGCCTAAATTCTGTGCATCTACATACTGAAACAACGCAATGACAATATATTTCAGTTTAAATGCTCTTCCAAATTTGATTATTTCTACTATTAAGCCTATTTCTAACCTATGTAAAATGTAAACAGCAAAATATGTAGAATGAGTTGTATTAGAATCGCTGTAATTCTTTAACACAAAATCATTTAGTCCATGGAGTCTGCTTAGCTGATATGAATTCATTGATTTTAGAAAGAGAAGGACGATATTTTTCGATGAAGTTTTACGCATAGAGCTTACTTACTTGCAGCTCAATGGTCTTAAATTTTAAATAAAATAAATTATTATAGTATTGTGATGAATGACATGAATGGGGGAATTATTTATGAATGAAATGTTGCTTTTATAGAGAGAGCCAGGCGTGTTATTTTTTTATGACGTCATTTGAATGGATTTCAGTTGTTTTCGATGAAGTTTTCAAATATAATAAATTATCGTAGTATTATGATAATTCTAAAATTATTACCGAGGAATGTATAACATTTAAGAGATGTTTAAACCAGGCAATTTATACTTTAATGCCGTCATTTGAATGAAGTTAATTTTTTTCGATGAAGGTTTAAGGTTTCAAATATAATAAATTAATGTAGTATTGTGATAAGTTTTAAAATATTACCGAGGAATGTTTTGCATTTTAGACATGTTTAAATAAAATTGCATTGAAGTTGGAAAGTGTTTCATAATCAATGCTTTAAGCATGATTGATCTTTCTTGTTTTTATATCTAGGAGTTTCCCTTGCCTTTTCTTTTAACATGCAATCTTTTGAGTCATTTTCCTGTAATAAACTGTTTAAATTTAAACTTAAATTAACTAAGTTGCTCTGTCGGCTTAAATTATTAATGAATTGTAAAAATGCACATGTTATTCCCCCTTCCAGCTATATTAAAAATATATTCATAGTTTTTCTGATATGGGTATCATTCACTGGACTGAATTTAAATTACTGTGTAATTCCATCCTGGACTCCGTTGTGATATTGGCTTTTGTGAGCGCTTGTGTTACTTTTGGTATGGCGAATTTGTTGCAAGTTCACATCCCGCCATTGTAAATTATGCTTGTCAATATATTTATACTAGGCTTTCCCTTGTCCGTTTTGCCATTGAAATTCGACATGATAAAAAGTTTTTTGGTTGGAAGAACCAGTTTAAAGGATTAAACCATTCTAATAAAACCCCTTTGTCCTTTCCTGTTTCTAATTTTTCTGACAGTCAGGCGGTCCGTTTGAGTGATGCCCTCCCCCTTCTCTGCACCCTGTGTTTAAATATTCCCGTAATGAAATTCTTGCTTTAAAACCAAAATTTTTTTCTCAGCAAAAAAAACACCTTCCCTTTCCCTTTGTAAATTCTACCAACATTGATATCTCCCCGGTTCAGCGTAATGCTCTTTATTAATTGAATTCCCCCTGTGGAGGATGCCTTTCTTAACGTTGCTCAGGGCCATAGAGATCGTGGCCGTTTTATTACGTATCGGTCAATTACTCCTTTGCAAAATGCGAATAAATTTAAAAATAAAAATAAAAATAAATATAGTCATTTTGGTTCTGATATTGTTTTGAATATTGAACTTGCAGAAATTAAGAAACTGAGATCTAATCCTGATATTGTCATTTTATCTGCTGACAAGACTAAGCAACTTGTTCCTACTAATAAATATGATTATGTGCATTCAATGCAGAAGTGTATTGACGAGATAGAACCAGGTTAAAAATATTTCGATCAATATGATTAATGCTAACTAAGATCGCAAACCTTAAAGAAATGTAATGATCTTCCTCCCATTGTTAAATCTGCGATTTTTCGTACTTTTCATCAACTCCCTAAGATTTTTGGTCAAATAAAACTTCATAAACCTAATCATCCTATGTGTCCTACTGTTTCTAAATGTAGTGGACCTACTTATTTTTAGAGAAATCTCTTGCCTTTTTCTTAAAACCCTTTTTAATAAATATAGTTTTTCTTTTAGTTTTTAGAAAATGTTATTAATGTTTTATTTAAAACTAAATTTAATCCTAATAGTACCCTTCATAGTTTTGATGTTGTTTCTTTATTTCCCAGCATTCCTGTTGACATTGCTATTAGAATCATTGTCAAAAAATTGCAAAATCATAATTTTAAAACCCCCACTATCGACGCAATCACTTCTGCTTTGAACATTGTTGCGGAGACCAATTATTTTGGAATTTATGATAATATTTATTTACAAACTCATGGTGCCCCTATTGGTAGCCCATTATTTAGTATTTTGGCAGAGGCGGTTTTGCAAGAGCTCGAGAATGAAATTTTGCCTTTTTTGCCCATCCCTCTCTCTTTGGTGCCGGTTTGTTGATGATGTTTTTATTATTTGGGATAGTGATTTAAATGATCTCCTTATTCTTTTGTCCAAGGTTAATGATTTTTACCCTTCGATTAATTTTACTGTTGAGCGCGAAAATATTTGTTCCTTGCCTTTTCTTGTTAATCTGGTTACCCGTTCTGCAGTTGGTTTTCACACTTCTGTTTATCGTAAACCGTCTTTTACTAATTCCTGTATTCCTGCTCTAAAAAATCTTTTTTAACGCTTATTTTAATCGCGCTTTTAACGTTTGTTCTTCTGTTTCTACTTTAAGTGACGAAATTGGTTTTATTTTCAATCTTGGCCATCCGGCTCCTTATACCTTTGAATTTATACATAAGTTGTTTTCCCATGTTCGCCGTAAATTTTCTCAAATTGTTACTAAACTTATTACTTTAAAAGATCGTTTCAATCAAAAATCTAGTTTCCCCTACTATACTAGGATTTTCCGCCCCTTTATTCAGTTCTGCTCTGAGTTTGGTTTCAGGGCTGCTCACTCTAATGTTTGTTCTTTATTTAACCGGATTCGGTCTGATAAGCTGGGTTCTAAGGATCACTTTAAAAGCTTTGATGGAGTGTATGTGGTTCTCTTGTTGTTCATCGATGGTAACTTTAAAATTTATATTGGCAGCCCAAAACGTACTATTGGTATCCGTTTGGCATAACAAGCTAGGGGGTTGTAAACTTTCTACGGCCCTCGCTCATTTGATTGTTAAAGAACATTTCCGGCCGATTTTTGACAGAACTTTCCTTCTTATGCGTTGTAATAACAATTGTAATATTCTCCTTTTTGAGTCCCTTTTTATTTATATTTACCGCGAGTCGATTTTTAATTTTGACCCCGTTCAGATTTTGAGTTATGCTAGGCGACTCATTCTCGACTCCATGCAGTTCAAGTCTCTTCATAGTTATCTTTCACATCATCCTCTCGGGGATTGGGCCGGACTGCCCCCCCCCTATATTTTTTAATAAAAGGTTTAAATTTGGAATTTCTGCAATAAAATTGTAAAATTTACTGAACTTTTCATGGTTTATGCTCTATTTTGGATCTGTTCAAAATATTTTGTATTTTTGGATTCTCCTTTGATAAACGTTAGTATATTGATAATTGTATTTATGCAAATTTGTCACCTTTCCTGGTCTATATATGAACGATCATTTCTATTTCCATGTAGACACTGATGAAGAGCGTATTTACGGTCGAAAGCGCTCTGGCCATTTTTAAATTTTGTACGTCTTATAGGAAGTGAAATAAATACCTTCTATTATAGTTGTGCTTGTTTCTGCTAATTGAAATCGGACGTGATGCCAATTTATTTACTCTTTGTGCTTGTTTGTACGTGGTAAGGTTATTTTCGGACCCTTTGGCCATGCCAGTAGATTGGCATTTACAACTAGTTCAGCTAGAATAAGATTATATAAAATGCTTGATAAACTAGGCGATAAAGTAATGGATTATGATACAGATAGTATCGTTTATATTAATGATGATACTAATAAAGTAAAAACAGGTTGTATGTTGGGAGAATGGACAGATGAATTACAAGAAGATAAATATATGACATCGTGGATATCTGGAACTAGTACAGAATATGGTTATATTCTTAATAATGGATCTGTAAAAATCTTGGCGATTTAAAAAAAATGCATGATTTTGACGAATTTTATGCGTTTTAGTCTGAAATTTTTTTTAAAATGTCGAAGATGTCCTAGAAACTTTAAAAAAATTGAATAAGTATATGGGGGTGACTTTGTCCCACCGCCCCCCCATATACTACTGTTAATATTCGTAATTCATTTTTTGAAAGCTGTTAATTTAGTCTCGTTGACCTCAGGATTCAAAGTTCCAATTATTGAAGAAACAATTTTAACGTTTCAATTTATTTGTTCGACATCTTAAATTGCCGATTGTAGATATATTGAGAAAACGAATAGGAAATGTCTATTAATCAAGTTTAAAACATTTCTACTACAAAAATGACAAAACAGTGAGAGTGAATGCTTTCATTTGTTATAAAGATGAATTATAGGTGAAAATAATATTAATATCTGCCTAAGACGGAAACATGAGATTCACAAAAATTTCCGTTAAAAGAAGATTAACATATCTTAGTATATTCTGATTTTTAAGTCTACCGCCAATTTCCCTTCCATTAAAAAGCAACATGCAGCTTGTCCAACAAAGGACTCCCTGAATTGAAAATTAAATAACATGAAAAAAGTTCGATAGAAGAATGCAGCAAACGGTATGTTTATTATGAAAGCTGTAAGAATTTTTACAGATGTTTCGAAATAGTAGTTACAAAAGCTGCTAACAGATGGCGCTGTAATCGCAATAAGTAGTGCCTATAAATAGTGCTCCCAGGCGAAAACCCCACCACACCGCAAAGCTACCGCCCCATTAGCCTCCTTAACACAATTAGTAAACTTGCGGAGCGCATCATACACACACGCCTTAAAATACATATAAACAGCAGAAACATCATTATCCCTCAACAGTTTGGCTTCCGCCCACTACATGCTACAACACATCAGTTGTTACGCGTTACGGAGTACATCTCTGAAGGGATGAACTCCGGCCTAACCACTGGGGTTATACTACTTGACGTGGCGAAGGCATTCGATCGCATCTGGGGACATGTTCTTATTTTCAAATTAATTCAGCTGAATCTCCCTGATGCGATCATACATCTCATACACTCCTGCCTTCGCCAAAGATCCTTTACAGTCCGCATAAACAACACCCTTGCCACTCACAGACCCATCCGCGCCGGGGTTCCACAGGGCTCTCAACTTGCCCCGACGATATTTAATCTATACATAAACGATATCCCCTACTCCACACACACCAAAATTGCACTCTATGCGGACGATACTACACTATACACGAGATCATCCAATCCAAACTTCGTGCGATCACGCCTTCAAAAACACATGAATATCCTCTCTGCCTGGTTTCAAAAGTGAAAAATCAAAGTAAATGAAAAAGAACTGTATATTATTCATGAAGAAGAAGGAAAACTAACCCCCCCCCCCCATAATTATCAACAAAACCCCCATTAATTATGTCAAAAATTGCAAATACCTTGGACTGCACTTTGACAATAAACTCACTTGGCAAAGTAACATTGCTCAAACAACTAGGAAATACCATATGGCCAGAGCATCCCTTTACCCAATTTTGCACTCCCCCCATGTTAGCATTAGAAACAAAATCCTACTTTTTGAAACCGTCATGAGGCCAATACTGCTGTACGGGTCGATGATTTGGGGTTTCGCTTCCAACACATTACTCAAGAAAATACAGATCATCCAAAATAAAACTCTTAGAAGTATCAGAAAAGCGCCCAGATTCCTCCGGAATGACGTAATCCATAATGATTTCCAAATTAAAACTATTAAAAAAGAAATTCAAGAACTAGCAAGTAATTTTTATAATAATATCCCAACTATTCCAAACATTGAATTACAAAACTTGAATGTATATTTCCCCCATCAATGGAAGTTTCGTAAACGTCCGAGGTATACGACTATCCTAAACAACTAGCACAGACTGAATCCGTGAGAAATTAAAAAAAAAACTAACTAGTGGCTCCCTTTATTTTGACTGAGGGAATTACTTATGCTTTCTTGTTCATCTATTTACAAATCTGGCTTCTGAATTCAGTTGCCGCTCGAAAAGTCAAGTTACAAATCAATACAATAATTATTAATTTAACTTTGAAATTATTAATAGTAATATAAACTTCTGTGCGAACATTTAGTAATTATTGTGGCATCTCTTCACTCTACCAATCAAAAATCAGTTCTGTCTTGACAAATCCGAACATCCCGGCCTCTTGGCCAGCACTTGATCCCGCCCTTTTGGAGAAATGTTTCTGTTGATCTAATCATGTACAATTCACCTCGGAGATACAGCACTCAGTGCTAGGCACTCCATAAATGTGACAAACACGAGAGAGAGCGATCAGTTCTACCGTTCAAACGTGAAAGGAGGTTAGCGTACCGAAGGAAGAGGTTGAAATCATGTATTCCATTGAAGAACGTGTGTTTCTGGTACTGGAATATCACAGGTTAGAACACAGTATTACTGAAACAAGGGGCAGTTTTCAAACACGATTTAATGTTCCAACAGGACCCGATGTGAAAAACATTCGCAAGATCTTCGTCAAATTCGAAAGGGCAGGCAGCATGGCTGATGTTCTATTGGAGAATGTTGGCCCCAGGCCAACTGTAGTTATTCTTGAAAATGTCGCCACAGTTTCTGGAATTATTCAACAACATCCGAGGAAATCCGTCCGAAGAATTGCAGCAGAGACTAGTTTGAAGCGTTCCAGCAGGCATACAGTACTGAGAAATAGTCTACACATGTTTCCATTCAAAATCCAAAGTCACCAGATCATACCAGTACTAGCTGTGCGACAAAGGTCTGACTTTGCGAACCAGATTCTCACAATGACTGATTATGAAGGATTTGATGTTGGCTGCATCTGGTTCACAGATGAAGCACACTTCCACATGAATGGATACTTGAATAAACCAAATTGGCGATTTTGGGCTTCCGAAAATCCACATTTGTGTGAAGCGAAACCACTGTATTCTCCCAAAGTTACTGTTTGGGCTGCGGTATGCAGCAGAGGTATTATTGGTCCTTTTTTCATGCGAGAAACGATAACTAGTGAACGTTACGTTGCAATTTTGGAACAATTTGTCATCGCACAACGAGAGTTGGAGGATCGACCAGGCACCAAGTTGATCATGCAAGATGGGGCCCGACCACATCGCACCGGACAGGTAATTTGCTTTCTTGATGAATACTTCGGGAATACAATCATTGCATTGAATTTTCCCAAATTTACTGGCTCAGGCATGGATTGGCCTCCATATTCGCCCGATCTGACTCCTTGTGACTACTTTTTGTGAGGCACATTGAAAGACTCTGTCTAACCGGAACCATCCCACCAGTCTGGACTAGCTTGAATCGTCGTTCTGTTAGGCATTTGAATCCATTTCCGTTGAGACACTACAAGATGTGATGTCAAGTGTCATTGTTCGTTTGCGCCACCTCTGTGTTGCGAGCTGTGGACATTTTGAAAAGATTGTGAAGTGATTACAAAGACTGCTTGCAGAGGACGAGTTTATTTCTGCATGCTGATACGAGCTGTAAAGCGTACACTGTTAGCAGATTTTGTATCTACTATTTCGAAACTTCTGTAAAAATTCTTACATCTTTCACAATAAACATACCATTTGTTGCATTCTTCTATCGATCTTTGTTTTCATGCTATTTAATTTTAAATTCAGAGAGTCCTCTGTTGGACACCCTGTATACATTTACTTTAAACTACTAAATTATATCATGACATCACATTTTATGTAAATCAGATGCGTATCCAGAGTCGCCTAAGTAGGATTTCCAAGTCCATATCATGTGATTTTTATCTGATCACATTTAGCAACGAATTTGTCTCTGAAAAACTAATTTACATTATTTTCCTCGAAATATTATAAGAATCAATTGTCCATATCATTCAAGCAGTTTTAAGCACATACTACACTAAATTTTCAAGCAACCTGCGATGTACACTCAAATTGTGAATGTCAAAGTATGGTATTAATGTTAACATCTGTAACGGTTTCGAGTTACCATTGGCTAGGACAAAGTATTGATCGCATATCTTGCAGAATTTTTAACAAACATATTCAGTTAAAATATACAGGAAAGATTTTTGATACTTTTTCATTTATCGGATAAGTGTTAAAAATTGTTACATTACTACATAGAAGAAGATGTTTGTGTTTCTGGGCGTATCGTCAACAGAGAGAAGTATGGAATTTGGTACACAGGTACCTGTGAACACGGTACGACGTACCTCAGGAAGATTTTTATATAATAATAATAATTTTTGTTGGTGTTTTATGTTTTAGCACACTTTGAGCAATTTTGACGCAAATCGGTTCTTTGGCGACCAAAAAAATTATTATTGAGTTTCTATCATGAAATCATCGAAAATATCAGAGCACGTTTGGGTCAACAATCGCAGGACAACCCATAATATTTATTTTTTAAAACATAGAAATTTATATTTTAGAACACTTTACATTATCCTGCAAACACTTTGCATTATCCTTTGGATAGAACGCTTTGCATTATCCTTTTCATAGAACGTTTTGCATTACCCTGCACTTATTTTGCCGCATCCCAAAACGGAAGATTAGCACAACGGAAGATTGCGCAACGGAGGATTAGCACAACGGAAGATTAGTTTGTCAAAGAGTTGAGTATATATATTCGCATTCCATTTTCTTTTAATAAATCTCATATTTTATTTTCAGTTATATTCGTTTTTTAAGCGAACGCATAAAACTTAAGATTCTTGATTCCGCTTGCACCTTAAATTAATTCCGGTGGATTTTTCTACCGGTTAACTATGAATGCCCAATTCACGGCGAGGTTTAAGTCACACCTCCTTTCCTACAGAAAGGTTCCTTTCTTTTATTTGTATTTTGCTTTCCACGGTTGTGGAGTGGTGAATTTTCGTGTACACGAATGCTCATGCGTTTGAGTAATGGATTTCACATGTGTGGGGATTTTTATTAAAACTGAGGTAAATTGAAACTGCTTTGGAAACTGAAGCGGTTTAAAGGGATTTCGAAAGTAAGAGATGTTATCTATATATATATTATTTAAATAGCGTGTGCTTTTAAAGGGTCCTGGTAACACGAGGTAATTCAATCTAATTTTATAAATATAATACATTTAAGATCAACAAAATATATCGCTAATTAAATCATGCATATGATAAATCTACAATGATTATAATAAATCAACAGGATATCAATATAATGCATTATCTGACATTATAATGATCTATCTATATAATACATTATCTGTCATTGTTATGATCTATCAATATACAGGATTTTAGAAATCAATTCAAGTAGCAATATAATGCATATATTATTAATACTTGATTCGTTTATATTTTTTTAATTATTGGTAAGACTAATCAATTTTTCAATCAACTCGCATGAATAATTTTTCTTCAAGATGCCATTCGATGCGATCCCTGGTGAATTAATTCATAAATAGTCATATGCGTCGTAAATCTTAGAAGAAGATAATGTATCAATGAATCATTTTGAGAAATGATTAAGATTACAGGTTATCTAGAATGATCGTTTAAAAATCACTCCTTATCTTAAGCAATGCGATATATGCAAAAATTAAAAGAGGAATCATTTAAGAAAAAAAAATGTTTAAATATGTTTAATAGCTAACCAAGTATACGCACTGTTTCATAACTTGTATGTAACCGAGGATACGAACTCTTCATAACTTATTCCAAAAACTGTTTAAAATTCTATAAAAGGCAACATATTTATAACAGTTTTCTTAAATAAGAATTTTCTATTGTTGACATATGAACAATAAAATAAGATAAATAAAATACACTCCGAGACAAAAAAATCGCCGTATCCCGCAAATTAATCCGATAGTGATGAAATTCTACATGCAAACACCTTTCGACCGAATATGCAAATGATCAAAAATTCGCAGCCAATGAATGAATAGTTGGAACTACAGCGCATTGAAGCTGAGCACAATGTGGTGTATATAAGGAGCGATCCTCGCTTTCAGGAACAAAACGTGCAGTGGATTTCGATTGCGCTTACGCACCTTGATTATAACAATGCCTCACCGACGAATTTGTGTGCACTACGAGCATATGAAGGAGTTTGAAAGAGGGGGTACTGTCGAACTGTTTGGGGCTGGATGGGCACACCACCGAATCGCTCAGCATTTGGGTAGGATCGATGCAGCAATTAGACTGTGTTGGCAGGAATGGGTCTGGAATGGCAAATTTCAGCGGCAAGCTTACAGCGGACGGCCTAGCGCGACGACAGAACGGAAAGTTAGAGCGATTGTCAGAGCAGCTGTGACAGCACGAGATTCGCCGTGATATCCACCATCCAACGTGTGACAAGCACGGAAGTGACCGAAATGACCATTAATAGAAGACTACGGCGGCGGGATCTATACTCGCGGTGCCCATTACGCCGCCTACCACTGACCAGTATGCACCGTCAACTGCGATTGCAATGGTGCCGGACCCGATCAACGTGGAATTGTTCGGATTGGGAACGAATTATCTTCAGTGATGAACCCCTTTTCGAACTGAGTCCAAACGACCAGCGCAGACGTATCTGGAGACAGCCTAGACATCGTCAAGAAACTGCTCTTACTGTCACACGCCACATAGCCCGACAACAAGGAGTTATGGTCTGGGGTGCCATTTCGTTTGATAGCCGGACCCCTTTGATAGTGCTCCATGGCACCTTCACCGTACAGTAGTATCTTGCCGACATTCTACGACCCGTTGTATTGTTATTCCTGTCGCGACACTCCGGGATAACTTTTCAGCAAGATAATGCTAGGCCACACACGACACGCCTCCCTATGGATTGTATGAGTGCTTACGACACACTTCCTTGGCCAGCCAGATCCCCATAACTCTCCCCTATTGAGAACATTTGGGCTGAGTTGGGGCGTTGTATGCGACCATCACAGAATATAGACGAATTAACTCATCAATTGGTGGTCATTTGGAACGACATCCCTCAGAACACCATCCAGCAACTTTATGCATCAATGCCACGTCGGGTAACTACTTGTATCAAGGCCAGAAGTTGACCAACGCCATATTGACGTGCTCATTTTGTGTAGATCTATCAGTGCAATAAATCATCTAATTGTTCTGAAATTCTAATCATTTACTTTTCTGTACATCCACAGTACACGTACCAAATTTTGTCTCATTTAGATAATTCTTTCTTGGTGCGTTGATTTTTTTATCTATAAAAGAGAAAAAGAAAAATATTTGTCTGGGTATAAAAGAAAAATATTTGTCTTGGCTACTTTGAGTAATTTAACTGATATTTTATTTTTACATTACATTTAACATACATCTTAGTTATTTCTTCTAAAGATAAAAGTCAATAGGTTATCCTATTCCTACCAGTTTTTTATTTACTCAACCGTAGACAATAATCTACCATCGATTTTATGGACGGTTTGCTTCTTAAGTTTGAAATATATCATTACATAACAAAAATATATAGCTCTAATGTTTTGGAAAAGATTCATTTTGAAACAAATGTCTAAAGGAAAATAAGTTTATTTTCTCAACATAATGGCTATGTAAAGACATTTGAAATGTAAAAGTCAAAAAAAGCAACCAATTATGATATCGGTTTTATCGTGTTTATGTCATTTATTTCATGTAAGATTTAATATATTTTAACTTGTTTGAAGTAGATCCAAAACTTTGAAACCAAAATTATTATTAACTGGTCTCGGCCCCTTCTATTAAAGAGAAAGTAAAAGTGATTGACTTGTATTCAACAATGCTCAAAACATCAGTATCCCCCTTAAGTTAATTCACCATATGTCCATATCCATCAAAATCTAAAAGTTCATCTTTTGACAGTACAATAATAAATGTTTTCCCTTATGTACTATAAGTAAAATAATAAGAAATCGTGATAATTAGAGAGATTAAAAATAAAAACAGAAACATTTGATATTGATTTACATTTTCATTCCTTAATAGGATCTGAAATATTGAAAAAATTAACTGATTGTGACTCAACTCGAATTTCTCATACCACAATCTACTTTTGAACAAATATATTTTTTCTGCAAATTTTGTAACAAATGTTTTGAAAAATATGTGTCGTTGTTCCAAATAATCGCAATTATACCACGTTATACTTTATTTTCAAGGGCTCGAAAAAATATTTCGATTGATACCAAGTTTGATATTTTATTGATACCAAGATGCAAGCTAACCCTCGTGGGGTTACTTTCCCTCCCTCCACCCGAGGGACGGCTAATAACATCATGAACGCATGAATTATATTGGGGCTGTTTTTCACCTCAATTATTGAAACTATTAAGTTTTTACACCTTTGAGCCATAAATAAAAACTATTGTGCATAATTATGTCAAGTTTTGTCTTTTGCTGCCATGTTAAGAAAATATGAAATTTCGAAAACATAATGTTTTCGCTTGAATTAAACGAACTTATCTCTAGTTATGGTGTTTTCGTTATCAATGCTGAATATATTCGTTAAAATTCGCTAATATTTATTGCAGCTATCGTGTACAGAAAAAATCAACCACAGACAGACAGATAAACTGATTAACGGACATCACTCTAAAAATGATCAAAATCTATTCATGAGATTTAAAAATATATATTGGCATCAGAATCTCGGAATAGAAAATTTCGGGGAAAGCAATACTTTCTCAATATAAAGAGTGAAAAAGTAAAAATAGTGCTAAATCGAATTATCTCAAATCAATCCAAAGAACATTTTCAATTACTTTAATTTAATGCTTTATTTTAAAGTAAGAAAAGTTGACAAGGCAACTGATTAAGGTTATACATCAGTAAAATTTAATTTTGTAAAACGAAATATGAGGCTATTGTAAGTTTCGCTAAAGTATTCTCATAAAATGGGAAATATTTAATGATAAGTATTTTAGATAACGGGAAAAATAACTTTTAAAATATTATTATGGTTGTCTGAGGCATGTAAACGGATATATTTATTATTGCATTTTATTTGAATTTATGTTTCATGTTTATTTAATTATTTTCCACAGAAGAAATAAAAATTCCACTTAGAAGAACCAGGTGGTCAGTATTAAAAAAAACCCTACTCTGAGCTCTTTCTACATCGAACTACTCAGTGTAAAGGCTCCAAAATTGTTGAACCTACTATTCAAGACATGGCGAAAAAAAATTAGTTCCAGAAACACCTATAGGTGGCGCTGTACAACAGAAAATATGCTGAAAAGACACAAAATACACATTTGTAACACATTTTATTCGATCGTACTAAACATTCATATCACAAGGACCTTATCGATGCAGGGAATGCTGCTCAATATGGTTCCCCTCTTCAAGATGTATAACCTGCAGTCTGTGGACAGTTTGTTCAACTGCGGGTCGTAATTGGTCGATTGAGATGGTTCTCACATTCAGAGTGATACTGTCTTTCAAATCTGCCAAGGTTACCAGACGTCCTCGATAAACAAGACTTTTTAAGTATCCCCACAGCCAAAAATCACAGGGATTAAAATCTGGAGAACGAGATGGCCAGGTTGTCGGAAACGCACGACTAATCACTTTACCAGTAGTAAAATGTTGGCGAAGAAACTGCTGTACACAGAGTCCAATGTGTGGATCCATCTTGCATAAAGGTAATTGAATCAAGACATTGGTGCTGTTGCAGTTGGGGTACAACAAAATTTTCGAGCATGATTTTGTACTTCCTGGCCGTCACGGTGCATGTCACAGGGCCATTGGGAGTAGCCTCTTTGAAAAAGAAAGGTCCAAGAATGAATGTGGCTAAATGGGTCGAAAATCCAGGCCGTCCGACTCATCCGAAGATATAAAGCAGTAAAAATGGGCGGCCGGGAATGAATGTGGCTGTGAATCCACACCAGACTGTAACTTTCGGTGAGTGAAGTGGAATCTCTTGGAAGGTACGAGGGTTTTCAGTGTCCCAAATGCGACAGTTATGGGTGTTGACTGTTCCACTTAGATGGAAATGCGCTTCATCGCTCCATCGAATCTGCTATGGCCACGATGCATCCACTTCAACTTCAGCCAGAAAGGTCAGTCGATTCTCCCTGTCGATGGTCAGCAAGTGGTGATTGTGACTAATTCTGTACGGGGAAAAATGCACTATGTTTCTCAGTACGTTCCGCACTGTGCTGTAGGGAACACCCAAGTGTCGTGACACTCCACGTGCACTACTACAGCCTATGATGTTATCCATTGATTGTTCAACAATAGCGGTGGCAACATCGTCAACGACATTTGAACGAGTCGATTTGCGTCCTCGACCGGGGCCTCCGCTCGAGAGGGGACCGTGGCAGTCGAATTAGTGACGTCACAAAAAACGATCCACGGTTGGCGAAACGATCCCGTTTGCTCAGTTTACGAGTTTAAAGCTAGGTTTTAAAAATATTTTAGAACTTTTTTTTTAGCTAAGATTTTCAAAAAGAGGTATGTATGTTTGTCTGTTACACACACAAAAAAAAATGCAATTAATTAAAATTTAATGAGCACATATTGATTTAATGTTTAAAATAATAAACAGGTCTTTTACTGACAACTTCCCTTACATATATGTAATTTTTTTATTCTTTTATGTGTTGGATTTTTTTTATTAATCAATGTAACAGACTAATTCATTGTAACAGACTAACAAAAAATTATTATAGCATTTAATGACCTCGCTATAGTTTATTTTAATGCTAATCATGCTATATTTTGTTTTCAGTAAGTACATCATAAAATCATGGTAATTTTGGTTAGCCTGTTACATACACAGTTAATTAGTGTTAATTTATTTAAAATTCAATTTTTTTTTCAAAATTTGATATAGGCTATTCTTCGAACATATGCAGATCTGCATATTATTATTTTTTTATTATTTGTTTTCCTTTTTGTACTTAAAAATCTTTTTTGTTTTCCTATATGTGTTAGTCTGTTACTATGGAATGGCCCAAAATGGTAACAGACAGTAATTTTATTTAATGAGAAATATATGTCTAAAAATTAAACAAATGAAGATGTCACTGATGTGCTAAATCTACAAGTAAATGATTGAGTATTAGTAAAATAAGATTCCATCCTTTACCAGGGATCTGTCACGTAGATCAATAAAAAAGAAATTGAAGTTTCTGTAATGCACAAAACTAAAAACCATTTCAAGTGGTCTCAAAAAGACACTTAACAGGGTGATACATAAAAATGACAAATTAACAAGTTACAGCAAACATTAAAAATGACATAACACATATGCAATTATAAAAATCAGAATAAAAACAATCGATACAGGAAAAAAATATATAATCAGTAATACAAGCTGCTACTGTATCCAATTGAAATGCATTATGTTTACACAGAGATACATTGGATTAAAAAAAGATAAATATAATTATTCTAAATTCTTGTTACACATTAGTTGCCTTAAAATGACCAATCCAATAATGTTGTAGTTAAAATAGAAGTTTGCAAACTTAAAAATGAGCTCAAAAGCAAAATTTTGTTAAATATCAAATGTAAATGTTCTGCAGAGCTTATAAAACAGAGTTCGTTCTGTGATGTATGCCACAGCTTTAAGTACTACTTTCTGTTGTCGGGTAAATGAGAATTTCAACTCAAGGAATGAAGTAAGATACATTTGCATTACACTGTAGTAAATAAATCTTTAAAACTATAATGAAATTTATAAAAACTGTAAATTTATGCAAAACTAATAAAGTAATTTATGGCAAACCATAAAGCAAATTATTTTATGGCTTTTAAACAAGCAACAAAATGGAGGGTCTTAAAATAAAACTTAGCGTTATCCAAAGTTACTTCAATTTTCATTTAATAGTTTGGTCATGAATGTATCTTTGTCAACATAGTGTTGTAACAAACAGCTGAGATTTGTAGAAAAATTGATTTTTTAAATCTTCATTCATGAGTTATTCTATAACTATGATTATATAATAAAATGTCGCAACCTCATAAGTTAAAACTATGAGTCCCTAGGCATTTTTTTTATGTTTGAAAGGTCTTAAGAATACAAGAAAAGAAAAAAAAAACAGGCTTTACGCATTTTTAAATTAATAGAATTTTTCAGGTTGTAGTCACGTAATTATTTAGACAAAAACATTATTTTGTAAGTTTATTCAACGAGATATCTGGCAAACTATTAGTAATGGTATTTAGTAAACAAGCAGCTAAGCGACATAGGAAAGTTGAACTCCTACGTCTTCAAAATAGTATTCAATTTGTCAGATGATGCTACAGTTGTAGACAATGACACATTATTGGAATTAAAAATAAACCAATACTGCTAGCACAATGTAAATAACACAATGAAATAAATGTAAATAACACAATGTATAAGTAACAAAATGAAAGTCAAAAAGTTTTTGAAAGAAACGAGCTCAACCATGACATCAGATCAAAACAAACGCTTTTAGGTTGAAATACGCTGGAACACTGGATCGTTTTTCATGACGTCACAAGCTCTGAAAAACAGACTACCACGGCCCCCGGAGGAGCGGAGGTCCCGCCTCGACCCGGCTGAACTCCAAGATGTCCAGTTTTCTCGAATCCAGCAATCATTCTCCTGAGAGCTTGTGGAAGTAAAGGTCCTTTGCGCAAGTTCTTAAGTCAACGAAACTCTCGAAGTGCAGCTGCAGCATGTCCTTTTTTTTCATAAAACAGCTTCACAAGCAAAGCGCGTTCTGGCAGTGTGACAGCCATCGCTGATAGGAATGAAAATTTCCCAGTTTTATCTCATTTTATGCCCAGAACATAGTAGCTGCAAACCAAGGGTTTATGCAAATTTTTGTGCTTACAGTGCGGAATTGCAGTTACAATGACAGTTTTAGTTTCTTCACTTTTTTATCTTCTTTTTTTTCATATCAACAAAATAAATTAAAACGGAAAAATTCCATATCGCATGTGTTTGTTTTTTTTGTGATTATTTTGTGTCTCTTCAGCATATATTCTGTTGTACAGCGCCACCTATCGGTGTTTCTGAAACTAATTTTTTTTCGCCTAATCCCTTTTCCCATGTCTTGAATAGAAGGTTCAACAATTTTGAGCCTTTACACTGAGTAGTTCGATGTATAGAGAGCTCAGAGTAGGGGTGTTTTAATTCTGACCACCCGGTATATTTATTTAATTATCTAGTCCTTTTTTCAGAGATGTGTACATTTTTCATTCGCTTAAAATATCACTCTTTATCTTCTTACTATAATTATATTTCATTACTAATATGCATTTTCCGTATTTTCTCAATATAGTTTTTATTTTAAGTGGCAAAACGCTAGAAAATTATTAATCATCTTTTGATGTGTATAACATACATCTATGCGTAGCGTATCTGTGCTGAATTAGGAGCCCTAAAAATGTAAATATTTGGAAACTTTATCCGAACCTAATTGATAAAAGTGTAAACATTTCTTACATATCTAGAGAAAAATATCTTATAGACTATTCATTTATAAAAATAATTTTAATATTTTAATATTTTGCACTGTTTTTTTTTTTCGAATAAACTTCAAATATTTGTCCAAGCGAGTTCCTTTTTCTTTCATTTTGCTTATTTTCACATGAAGCATCTCCGAAACAATAAAAGTTAAAGATCAGTCGTAAGTGAAAAAAAATTATGTATAAGGAATCCAGTTTTTAGATCAGTAATTTTCTTTATAAGAAGCTCTGATAGTTATTGAAATCATCTTGTCAATTTTAAAACAATTGAAAATATTCCGTTTTTTAAGTCTGTTAATAATGCTTTTTTCACAAAAACTATTCGTGCAAAAACTATTCATTTATTTATGTCATATATATATATATATATATATATATATACATTTACAAACATTCATGTATTTGTTGTACACTGGGGATAACAATTCAATTATAGCGAACCACACAAAAGAACAAAGATAAACTAAAATGGTACACTGAATCAATTAATTAAATGAGAAATCTTAAAAAGCAGATTTAAACATCACTTTATGAAAAACCATCCTACAGACGTACAACAAATAATTTTAAGCCAGAGCGCTTTCGAACACTTTCATGCTCTTCCTCCGTGGCGATAGAATCAGAACAGATGCCAACATGCCGAAATACATTCCAATGCCGTCATGAAAAATTTGCATATTACGAAAATTGCTATTCATACAAATTTATGAATCCATAAACCAGATTTAAAATTATAAAATTACAAATAACAAAGATAAATATTTTAAAAAACATCAAATACTTTAGAACATTATTATAAATTAAGGTAACTGTGTAAAGTTTTTACACACACGGCATCGATCGTCCGGCCATCCAAATGGCTTCTCTAAGTCTTCGGACGAGACGGATGGTCTGGGTTTTCGACACACGGCATCGAGAACGAGTCGCCAGGCTTAACTTAAGACCTGAACAGGGTCAAAATTACAATAGAATATTCGCCATAAGTTTTTATAACCCAATTCTAGTCTTATTCCCATCAATGAACGTTTACCGTTTAAAGCTGGTTGTCCTTACTGCCATCCTAAAATGTTTCGTCCTCATCAATTTTTGTACCGAATTTAATTTTAAACCTGCTCATTCAACTGTTACTACTATTTTCAAACGTATTTGTACTGATAAATTTAGGGATAATGTTAACTTTAAAAGTCTTGCTGGGGTATATGTTGTACCCTTTCTTTCTCCAGATTATGTTTATAAATGTTATATCGGTAGTACAAAACTTACGATTGGTATTCGTTTGGCTGAACATGCTGGAGACGCAAAAAATAGTAAACAAGCGACCGCTCTTGCCCAATTAGTGACTAAAGATAATTTTCGCCCCCTCTTAGAAAATAATTTTCTTTTGATCAGCTGTACTAACCTCACTTTATTTTACTTTACGAATCCCTTTTTATTTATTTATATCGTACTTCTATTTGTAATTTTGACCCTGTTCAGGTCTAAAGTTATGCCTGGCGACTCGTTCTCGATGCCGTGCGTGTTAAACATTTACATAGTTACCTTAATTTGTAATAATGCTCTAACGTATTTTATATTTTTTTAAAAGTTTTCTAAAATGGTTATCTTTGAGATTTGTAATTTTATAATTTTAAATCCGTTTTATGGATTCATAAATTTGTATGGATGGCAATTTGCTTAATATGCAAATTTTGCTTGACGGTATTGCAATGTATATAGTCATGTTGGCATCTGTTCTGATTCTATCGCCACTGAGGAAGAGCATGGAAGTGTTCGAAAGCGCTCTGGCTTAAAATTATTTGTTGTACGCCTGTAGGATGTTTTTTAATAAAGTGAAGTTTAAAATCTGGTTTTTAAAATTTGTCATTTAATTAGTTGATTCAGTGATTAGAAATTTGACGTGTCGCGACTAATGATATAAAATGGTACATTCTGACAAACACGCTTAAATCAGTATTATGAAATTTAATAAGCCTTAACAAAGCATAAAATTTTATCCTGTGGGTTAAAAGCCTTTTTAGAATAACAACACATCAAATATTTCTTTCGGACTTCAGCGAGATGATATTAAACAACTGTCTAAGCTGAATCGATGAAACAGAACACACGTTTCCTTTGAAGTAAAGGTGTCTAAGAAACCTGTTTTGTACTCTTCCGATCACTTGAGATGATTTAAGATCTGGATCCTACACCAAGAAACCGTACTAGAATTATTGTCTAACCAAACTGTTAAACAAATCAGAAAAATCATCGGTTCTACTAACAGAATAAGCGAACATTCTGTAAGTTTTAGAAACAATTTGTCCAATGTGAATACGAAATTCGAAATCAGAATCAAAGAAAATATTGAAGTCCCTAAAGATATATATTGAAGACAAAATTTTAGAATTAATATTACACGAATAACCCATTCGAGAACAGAACTGCACTTCAAAATACTCAACTTTAAATTATTGTTCTCGGGTCACAAGTACAAAGCATTCAAATCGTGCTGAAACTTATAATAATCAGAAATATTTTCATTTCACCTAAACAGCCTAAATTAATTGGCAAGGAATTCAATCTGGAAATCACTTTGCCAGCTTCAACCTGTCAGGGATGTTATTATAAAGAGCATGAACAGGAGACCAAGTTTCAAACTCTGAGGAAGACCTGACCCATTATAAGAGAGATGCGACACCAGGGAACACACAGAATATGCATGTTCTCTATTAGTGAGATAAGAATAAAACCAATATAATAAATTCAAAGAAAAACAGAACACGTGATGCTTCTTCATCAAAATATTCCAAAGTCAATTTTACCAAAAGCCTTAGTGATATCCGTGCAAACAACAAGTACATTTCTTAAGAGTCATAATATCTACAAACACAAAGCGGATTGGTCACCCTACTTCCTTTGGTTCTTTTTTCTCCTTAACTATATAAGATGCAACATTATTTGATCCTAGCAAGCTATAATCTCTAAGTGCTTAATGAACTCAAGAATTTCAACGAAACTAATATGTTCGACATCCATAACGTTATTTTCACATGGCGAATCAAAAATATCGGGACCACAATCATACCGATTAAAGCAAGTTCTATCGGCAAAGACGTACTTAAAATAATCCGCAACGTCATCAGCAATTTATTTAGCATTGACAAGCTCCTTATTCCCCATCTCAATGATTTTGGCATTGTTCAAATTATTAGTGTCAAGCGCATAGTATTTTAAAAATTTATTAGAATTTATACGAAAATAGGCCTCCAGTCCCGTAATGTACCTTGGACAATTACTTTGAATAATTACTTGTGCATAATTACTTGTGCATTCACACTTCTTCTACATTGCATAAATATTAAGGTGAGTCGAAAAAAATCGAATTTTGGATATCGCAAACATTATAGTGAGACAAAGTTGTCCTTTGGCATCAACAGTAAGTGCGGCAAATCTTAACAATAATAACAACGCCTTGAAGCATGTAAACCAAGCAAATCAGTCTGAATGAATAGAGTAAACTTATTGGATTTTATTGGAGGTTTATTTTACAAAATGCTATTCAAACAAGACCCTACTGGCTTCATCGATTTAGAGACACCACCGACACTTTTAATTGTGTTTCCACAAACTCATAATGATTTTTTTTTTCAGAAGCAAGGGGTTCGATTCCCTGCTGGCTGATGCTCACTAACCTTCGTAACTTGCTTAGTAATTCGGGTTCCTTCGTCCTCTATTCGCTAGTGATTGCTATTGTTATCTCTTCAGGTCACAGATTCGCAGATGAAATATTTTTCTTCGACTTGACATTAAACATCCCTTAAAATAATGTCTAAATTTAAAAACGGTTTATTTCCACGTATATATTTAACATTTCTATACAAATGTACAAACTTTCATGTTCTTTCATGTCATATTTTCGCAATACGTGACAAAGAAACGTGAGGGACGTGAAATTAGGACAGATAACGACGGTGGCCTCAGTTACTTAATTTTAATATGTTACACAAGATATGTTACTTATGCTATGCAACACGTATAGATTCAGGATCGTTTTATCTTGTCCCTCAACTTTGTTGTGCTAAACACTATTATGACTTTAGAAGCTAGCAAATGGAATAGTTCGTAATTTCAGAAGCTTTTTCTGGATCAGAAAGGTATACAAGAAACTCTTCATAAACAGTTTAGAGGAATAAAAGTGTTAAAATAGGAATGCAATTATCATTGAATACAGACGATTAGAATAGCTTAATTATGCCTAATTAAGTTTTCTGAAAATTGGAGCTGGAATTGGAACTAGAAATTCTACACTTACATTAATGTTCTTAACTCAAGTGAAACACACTACATTAATGTTCTTAACTCAAGTGAAACACACTACTTTACTGCTTCGCGGCTACACATATTGCTACCGTAATCCCTAGGGTTGGTCGTGTGGTCTGGGTCTTCAACACTACTTTACTGAAATGTATGCGTATTTCAACTGCGCATAAGATGACATTTTCCTAGACAGGGTGACTCGGAAAGTAAACTACCATACCTAAGAGTTAATTTATCGAGTCATTAAGATTTCTAAGAAACTATACAGGGTGTTTCAAAAAGTTGTTTATAAAGTTTACTTTTATAATCTATTACATTTATATAGATAATTTAAATTGGATAAATATTTAAAAAAACGTAGAAAACACTTTTCATGTAATATTTTTATCGAAAAATACAAAATGAGAAAACAAATATTTCTTGTTATTCAATATGATATCTCTAAACTGATTTGTTTTCACATTTGAACAATTTGTAGAGATAATAATGCTTAAAATTGTGACTCAATTATAAATCACTATATCTCAAATCAAAAACCTAAAAAAAATTAGTGGCCATCTCTAAATACACTCACGGACAATGAAAGTTGCGCACCAAGAAGCAATCATAGGATGGACCTGAAATTTTATAGATGGAAGGATACAGATGAATGATATACATGATTACAAAAACAGCGCTGCAGAACACGTACAGAGGGAGCTGTGGTACACAGTCCGATCATCCTCAATAGCTCGTCGCACTGCCTCGTACTGTGATACAAGCAGTAATACGGTCTGTCATGGTGTCAAACAGACGCCTGATGTCGTCCTGCGACAGACGAGTTCACACCTGTTGGGAGTTACGTGCTAAATCCCGAAGATTGCGACAACAAGGCAACTGGCGTTTCAACTGGTCCCACACATGCTCGATAGGGGAGAGGTTTGGAGAGCGGGCAAGCCATGGAAGTGTTTGGACATGAATCAGGCAGGCCTGGGCGACCAGATCCGGGTGCGGCCGGGCATTATCCTGCTGGTATCTCTAGAAACTCAGCAACGAATGGGAGCACATGGGGACGTATAATCTGATCAACGTACCGCTAGCCCGTCAATATTCCAGGTACCACTACTTGAGCGGATCGGTTGTCGTAGGCTATGGCTCCTCAGCTCATGATGCATGCAGAGGGGCTAGTGTGGCGCTCGATAATGAGGTTGGGATTGTGGCGTTGTGAATGGGACCTTCGCAACCCGACATGTTGATCATCGCCCCCAAAATGAAGCGTCATTCATCACTTAACAACACACTTCGCCAATCTGTGGCGTTCCTCGTTGCTCTGGCCCGGCATCACTGCAACAGGAGCGGCCGATGTTCCCGTGTTAACGACAACACACGTAAGGGACACTGGGATCGCAGATTCTCGTCCTTAAGGCGTATAGATAAGGTTCGTGGGCACACAGGAGCCGCTAGGTGCGCCTGTATCGCGGATCGGATCACCATGGGCTCTATACGTGCCTGCCTCACGATCATTCGATCCTCTCTACTCTTGGTATGCCTGGTCTGTCCAGAGCTGGTCCTCCGTGTCTGGGTAGCTGCCCGTTACCAGTGCTCCCAACACCGTCGGAAGGGTAGAGTCTGAACGATCCACGTGACGGGCTATCCGGCGTTCTGACCATCCTGCTGTTTTCTACCTGATGATCAGACGTCTCTCGAAGTCCGTCAGTTGCGTATATCGACGTTTCTGTCATCTACCCACCATTCTTTTCACTCTGTACCAGTGCTTACGTCGACCAAAGCTGAGAAGGGACAGATCTGCGGAGCGGACAGGCCATGGAAGTGTTTGGACAAGACTAAGGCAGGCCTGAGCGAACCGAGCCGTATGCGGTCGGCATTATCCTACTGGAATTGCGTACCTGGAATTCCAGCAACGAATGGGAGCACATGGGGACGTAGAATCTCATCTGCACACCGCTAGCTGGTCAATGTTCCAGGTACCACTACTAGAGCGGATCGGCTGTCGTAGACTATAGCTCCAGACCATGATGCTTACAGTGGGGCAGGTGTGGCGCTCGATAACGAGATTAGAAATGTGGTGTTGTGAATGGGACCTTCACACCCTAATATGCCGATCATTGTCCCCAAAATGAAGTGGCACTCTGCGCTAAACACCACACTTCGCCAATCTATGACGTTCCACGTTGCTCTGGTCCGGCAACACTGCAACAGGGGGCCGCCGATGTCCCCGTGTTAACGGCAACACACGTAAGGAATGCTGGGACAGCAGATTCTCTTCCTTCAGGCATATAGATATGGTTTGTGGGCACACAGGAGCCGCTGCGTGTGCCTGTATCACGGATCGGATCGCCATGGGCTCTATACGTGCCTGCCGCGCGATCATTTGAACCTCTCTTATCGTGGTATGCCTGGTCCGTCCAGAGCCGGTCCTCCGTGTCTTGGTGGCGTCCCGTGACCAGTGCTTCCAACACCGTCGGACGGTATAGTCCGAACGATCCATGTGACGGGTTATCTGACGTTCTGACCATCCTTCGGTTTTTAACCTGATGATTAGGCCTCTCTGGAAGTCCGTCAGTTGCATATATCGATGTTTCTGGCATATACCCACCTCTCTTTTCACTCCGTATTCGTGCTTGCGTCGGCGGACGCTTCTTGCATTGATGGGGCGTCGAAGGTTTATAAGTTCGCTGACTCCTACATGCAGCGCCATTCACGGGTGTACGATCATGCTCAATTACACCAAACTGGGATCATTTGCATAAAAGCCCGCCCTCTAGCTATTTGCATCATTTTGCTGTTGTACCATGTTTTCTTTTTGGTGCGCAACTTTCATTGTATTATTTTATTATATATTTCAAAAAAGGTATAATTTTTTTCTAAACTTTAAATAGTAATTTCATACATGGTTTAAGAGAGCTAATGTTGATTACCAATAGAGACAATTATAAATATTTTAAGATAAATTTAATAAATACAAATGTTACAGAAATGCATATTGGATCCATATTCAAAGATTTTGCAGAATGAGAACAAAATATGCATTTACAAAACAGTTTCTAAAATGTATGATCTCAGCACTAGATCAAATTTATTTTCAACTTTTCGAAACATCTTGTACATACAATAAAATCATTTTCAATTTGCAGAAAAAAGAACCAATCACGATATTTTATGCGACTTATAACATTTGAACATCTTTGAAAATCCTAGATTAATAATACATTACTTATACTAATATGTGAAAGCCCCCGGCCGTCCGACTCGCCCAGAGGACTTGGAGTATCGTATTTGGACGTTATACTAATATGTGAAAATTTTCTTTCTTCTGGAAAGTAATTAAATAAGTATGAAATATGTTGGAATAAGAGTGAAATACAATAATAAATATTTCCATTTGCATGCATAAAAAACGATAACACATCTGTAGAAATAATTTCTTCCATTATCTAAAGTATTTATCATTGGATTTTCTACATTCCATGAGAATATATTTGGTACTGTTTGTATAGCAACGTCATATTTCACTTTAATATATTAATTAAATTGAAACTGATTCAGAGCCTTAATCAGTTACTTTGTCAATTTTGCTTCGTTTAAAACCAATAAATCTATCACATTAATTGAAAATGTCATTTGAATTTGAGATAATTTGATTCAATTAATACATGTTTGCATCAGAACCTACTAAATAGTGACAATCTATATCAAATGTGTTCCAATTTGATTTTTAATATCTGCAATTATAGAGAAACTTTTCCTACAATACATTACACATATAAAAGGGAAAGTATTATTGCAAAAATTAAACATTCGGTTTTTATGGATCTACACCTTTTGAGTATTGTTAAATAGGAATCAATCGCTTTAAATTTCCATACAATAGGGGAAACTTGGCTTGTCTATACAAATTTGCTTTTAAGGGTCTGTATATTTTAGTATTTACTTTAAAAGATTTTCAAATACATTAAAGTTGTTATTCCGCTTCTTCTTTTAATTCCGCTAGATAAAATTTATGAGATTAGAATCAGAAACTCACGAAAATCTGTTTAGTTAGCCTGTTGAAAGTATATCAATTCGTCTCACTCTGAGGCAAGATAATAATGATAAGAAATATACTTTTGTATTATCAAAAAATCGGATATAAGTAGTACATGAATTTCTCTATATAATGTATTTAATTTAATTCTTTCACAGTGAGAAAATGATGTATAATATCCACGTAACGAATTGTTCAAACGTTTGTGGGAATTCTAATAATTTATTATCATTTTATTCTAATTCTACTTTTGCCTGATTTCAAGTTATGTTCTAAACTTCTCAACATCCATTACAAAGAATCGCATACTAGTGTCGTCAGATCCATACGTCAAATCCATACGCCTGATCCATAAGCCAGATCTATGAAAAGGCAGACTCTAGAATTACGGCATGTGCCATTTTGCCATGTTCGCAAGCCCGTGTCTCTGATTGTTCGTAGAAGTGTGAATATTATGAGTATGCGTATATATTGTGAGCATTTCGTATTATATATATATATATATATTATATATATATATATATATATATATATATATATATATATATGTATGTATATATACATATATAGATATATATATAGATATAGATATGTATATATATATAGTGTATATATATATATATATATATATAATAGTTTGAAATTCCAATGATAGAACAGAGAGAAGTTGCAACTCAAAAATCCCAATGTTAAATAAAGCCTACATAATTAAAAGAAGTATTAAATAGCGAATCATCAAGCAAATGGAAAAAAATGCGAATTTATAGTCAACAAGCTAAAAATAATCAACAAATATCAAAGTTATGGAATCGATTATAGAAAAACAAATAAATTCCAAGCAATAATGCTATACAAGTGGACAAAGACCTGGCCTAAATTATTGAATTGTTCATTTAAAATAAAACTGTTCGTCGGGTCTAAGTATTTAATTAAAATGAACACAATATATGAATGTTTCAGAAAAAATAGATAGATTATATCTGTAAAATATTTCTACTTAGACAACAGACATAGAGATAGAGCAATTATAAAGGAAACCAGAAAACCTGGATTATAAAACACTGAAAATGTGCTAACCATAGGAGGCGAGAAGGAAGAAACCAGTGCTGCCAATCACAAAAGTCAAAAGTAGAGATCCACCGTTGCCAATCGTGTGAAATAAATAACGGTAATGCGAAAAGGCAATAAAAGGTTTTATTCTACAGTAAGAGTTACAAAATAATGGGGCGTATGAACGAAAGCAGTGAGGCTAATATACAGGGGGAAGAAATTAAAATATAATGTCAAAACAAGAGAATATTGATGTCTAGCCAATATTAGATACAAAGAAGTGATTTCATTAAAATTAAACTAATCCAAACTTTTTTGCTGGACAAATGCTGATTATTTGTATAATTTGCTGGTAATTTTTAGATTATTTATGTGAGTTTGTCAGGTGAGAAGTTATTAAAAGAGGACCCCACTCTGCATAACTACATACCTTTACTTAAGACATTCGGTTATACATACTGGTTTTAGTTATTTACACCTATTTACAAGTTGAAGATATCGAACCTCACGAGCAATGGTCTTTGCACACTCTTATTCCGCATCTGTACTTCGTCCTTGCAGTCTCAATCTCGTCTCCGTCTCGCTCTTGATTCCATCTTGCTTTCGTCTAAGCAGTCAATAGCGTCTAAGCGACTAAGAGCATCTCATCTGAGTGAACTCTGACTTCTAGCCGCTCACTCGTCGGAGTGACCTCCTCGATCAACTCTCCTTCCTTCCTCGTTCCTCTTCGTCTGTCTAGCGTCGACTCCTTTATACAGTCTCTCAACTGTAGGTGACGCTGTCCTCTAGTTACGTCCTCTACTATCCTGTTTGCCACAATCCCACATTTATATGCATAGCAATAATTTTTTATCTGATAATCTATAAATTCTGAAAAGTTGATTAAGGATAATATTTCTAAACAATTGAATGGAGTTGCAGGAATTAAATGGTAATATTTTATTAATGTTAAAATTAAAATTGTTTTTTTATCAAATATATTAGTAACTCTATCATTAGTAGGATCAATAATTATATTTAAATCCACAAAAATAATATTTTTACTAATAGTATCTTCATTAGGAATTAAATCCAAATTGTCGGGATAGAAATCTATATCTATTACAATTTTGAGTATATACTAAACATATCAGATCACCTACGTATCTATACATTTTATAATCTATTGAAGTAAAAGACTGTTCATAACAATAAAGGTATAAATTAGCTAACATACAACTACTGCATCCACCTTGTGGAATCCTTAAGACTTGAATATAATTATTGAAAAGAACAAAGTGTAGAAATTTAGGAAAATTGCTAAAACATTTTTGAGGAGATTGATTAGTAATATAAACATTATATAGATATAAATTACAACATATATATCAGAGATCTTAATATTATTGAAAAGATCCTTAAAGTCAAAAGTTTGAAATCTTATTAGTTTACCTAGTGATGTTAATTTACTTTTTAATTCTTTACTGTTATACTCTCTCTATATACTCTCTCTTTACTGTGTAACTCTTACTAGAATTATTTAAACTATCATTATTATATTTAAACAAATTAGTAGTAATTTATTCGCTGTAGCAGAGTAAGTATTATGACTACCAGTAACTGTTCTACATTTAAAAGGATTTTTATGAAATTTAGGGATAAGCACAATATATGGATATTTAAGAAATTTATAATCGATATTTAAATCACTATACATATCACTAATTTTCAGTTTGATACTATTAATAGAATGTGAATCTAGTCTTATAGACTATTATTCTTTAAGACTATCATTCTTAATAGACTATTATTCTTTTTTGCAGATAATAGCATAATTATTAGAGGTTTTATCAACATAAGTAATAACAAAAGATTTTTGTATATCATTAATGGAGTGTTTTATTATCAATATTATATATAGATCTAGACAATTTAATACTACTAATAGCATTTTTAATAAATTCTAATAAAGTGAATTTCCACATATTAAATGTCTCTAAAGGCAGAACATATTTAGAAGTTAATTTATAAATATATTTATCATTGTCAATGTTTATTGACTTTAAAACTTTAAATGAATTATTATACGATGGTAACCTGAATTTGGTGCATATATATATATATATATATATATTTATATATATATATATATATATATATATATATATATATATATATATATATATATATATGTATATATAATGTTATAAATTTAACACTGTATCTCTATATTAAAAAAAATGTATCTGAAGCAACCGCTGGTCCTGCTGCTGCCGCCGCCGCCTCTGTTTGACAAATTTCGCGTTTTTCAAGATTCTCTGTCAAGTACCGCAAAATCTATAGCATATAAAAATATGAAAGTTGATGCAGCTGTAGAGCAAAATAAAGGGAATACACTGATATAAACCGCTTTTCGATTTAAAATTCAGTTTAGGAAATATCTTATGTAGAAGTCAAAGAAAGCGTTTTTGAGCTTCGAATTCGTGTACTGAACAGACTTTCAATATGAAGACCCTCAATTTTTGTTGACATGTATTTACATAGCTGATTTTTTAATATTGATTTAGTTAATGAGTAATTCATTTTTTATGCACTTCTGAATGAAAATTCTCCTTCGCTAAGGGCGATGATTTAATTGGTCGAGACGATTACTAACTTCTGTCTGATTGGTTTCTGGCAGAAACGTTACAAAATGGGAGAGGACTGAGTTATAGATGAAGTAGAAACATTAAAAATATAGATATTTATTTTTAAACATGACAACTATGTTAGTAGTGCACTTAGGAAAATGTGAAATGTTAACAATAATATGGCTTGTCGTTTATTCTGACAAGCAGACTGTTTCGCAACCATTGTTGGTATGAACATCAGGATTTCATTGTTGTATAGCACAAGAATTAAATGTTTAATTGATGTACATTTCTCTATACTGAAAGCTTAACACGTACTATGAAACTGTATTACGAACAAGCAGCAACACCTACAGCTATAAAATTTTGCCGTTTCCTCCTAATACAGTAAGCTATCGTTCTTAATAACAGGACGATACGAAACGATTAGCGATGCAGGCTCAGCGAGCACCAGAAAGTAAATGATGAAGTCTCCCAACTCAAGAAGTGATATTCGGGGTTGGCGAACTTAACCATTTGGGGACTGAGCTTTGTGACATTGTTCGGGAAGTGAAGGGAGTTGATGAGCGTTAACTAATATTGATACAAATACCCAACGGGACCATCATGCCTGCGGCGAGCTACGCTTAATGAGTGGCAGTCAATGGGGAGCGGAACCCAGGGATTAAGCCAACTTCAGCAATCATGGGACACGTAGGCGATCGTGTGCGCCGTCCGAATTGAACTAGCTCGCGAAACAAGCTCCTAGGACTGGTGGATGTCAGTTAACAAGGTGCGGTCCTGACCGGATGCATTACGCCTGCGTGGCAGGCGGCACAAAAAATCTCGCGAAGTGAGCTTTGCGAGCTTCAGTGAGTAGGAAGCAGAGCTTCCCGACTCGCGAATCCAGTTACGGGGATTAATGGGCGACAGACAATGGAGAGTCGTGCCCCGGGATCTGCGATTGTCAGCGAGCAGGAGACAAAAAGGAGGTCGTATGCGCCGTCCAGATTGGAAGAGTTAGAGAAGCGAGTTTTAAGCATGGTGAATGTTATGCGTATTACGCCATATGCGTATTACGGCTGTGTAGCAGTTGGCATGAAAGTGCTCTCGAAGCGAGCTGAGCATGAGTTAGCGTATAGGAGGCGAAGCCTCATAAACAAGTGACGGAGCCTCCTAGTATATATATATATATATATATATATATATTGAAGAATTCTAATCCGAATGATAGACTGTAAAACTATTTCGAAGTACCCAATCAACTTTATTTCGAACAAAACTAATAGGACAATTATCAATATTGATATCCCACGTAATAAGATATATAGTCTATATAATAAAATATTTCAGTAATTGATTCATCTGTTTGTCGTCATTTCCTTTAATTTGGAGTCATTTTTTGTAAATTTTACTATATTTTCATTTATCTATGTAACATATCGCCAAATTGGAGATACTTCACTACATTATTCGCCAAATTGGCCAACTTTATCTCCAAGTATTACACACATACGAAGAGAAAAGCTTTACTTATATATAATACGCTCATGTATAGATATTTAAATGATATATTAAGTTTATCTCATAATAAAAATCATTTTGTTATAAACTTTTACCCTAATAATTTATAATTAACTGCCAGGAATAATGACTTTAATGCTGCAAACTTTTTATATTTAAATTTAGATTTACAAAATTGTAATCTGGTTATAAACTTATATGATAGAAGACAAGATTTTAATTTTAATACTTCTAAAATTCAGCACTTAGACACTTATTTGCATATGTAAGTGTTTAGAAGTATTATATCAAACCAGGAATGTGTAATGATAATTATAAATTAGCACATTTTATAGAAATATTAAATACTCCAACTAATAATGCATATTCTTCCAATTTCGTAATTAAAATTATCAACTCAGTGTATAAAACTAGCACTCGATAACATCCAAGAAAACTTTCCCAATTATGACGACTAATAAAAAATAAATAAATGAATAAATAAATAAAATAAAAAATAAACTAATTATTATAATTATTAATTGTATAATTATATAAAAATGAAAAATATTAAAATAAAATAAAATATTTGAAAAATAGAAACATTTAAAAATAAGATACATATAAATAATTAATATTTGAATATTATTTTTGCTAAAAATATGTAACTTTAGCCAGTTTGATACTACGATTTATTAGTGGCATACTCGTTTATTCAACGGTGAACCACTTTTATTGTAAGATATATACATCAATGATTCCTAAATAATCATGTTTACCCTATATTATTGGTTGTCCAGTCTCCGACTCTAACTCCCTGAACGGGTTTCAGGGAAGGTCACTGGACTTGTTCCTCTCCCCTGGTTTACCTTGTCCTCCTTCTCCCTTCATGTCCTCCATCTCAACTTTTTTCATTCAGTTACAACTGCTCACTTTCAATACACGTGCAAGCTAGGTTCCTGCCTTACAGATCATGGTAATTCTTGAATTCCTAATAATGGTGATTTTAATATTTCATAAATAAATACTTGGAATTGGTTATTATATTTCTCTCTCTCTGTTTATATATATATATATATATATATATATATATATATATATATATATATATATATATATATATATATATATATACTAGGGGGCTCCGTCCCTTGTTCGTGAGGCTTCGCCTCCTATACGCTAACGCTTGCTCAGCTAGCTTCGAGAGCATTTTCATGCCAACTGCTACACAGACGTAATACGCATATGCGTACCGTCCTTGTTAACTGACTCTCTCTCTCTCTCTCTCTCTATATATATATATATATATATATATTTATATATATATATATATATATACATATATATATATATACATATATATATACATATATATACTATATATATATATATATATATATATACATATATATATATATATGTACATATGTATATATTTATATATATATATATACATATATATATATATATATATATATATATATATATATATATATATATATATATATATATACATATATATATATATACATATATATATACATACATATATATATATATATATATATATGTATATATATATATATATATATATATATATATATATATATATATGTATATACATATATATATATATATATGTATATACATATGTATGTATATATATATATATATATATATATATATATATATGTATATACATATATATATATATATATATATAATTAAAAATTGAAAGATTTTAATCGAAAATTATGCATAAACTACTGTATGTACAAGAAATACAT